>OX419760.1:27787161-28387161 GCA_948567375.1 Lunularia cruciata | reverse complement strand
TAGGCCCTCCACTCGCTCCATAGGATATGGGCTATCCACCCTATCCTTGAAAACCAATTGGGCGTGGTGCACTCTGGTGCACTCTAGAAGAAGTCACAACTGTGGATGAGGTCTCCCTACCAAATCCAGATGTCACCACTCTCTCCTCCACCATGTTGAGCTCAATATGCTCAGCCAAACCAAAGACTACAGCCAAAGTGGGCGAACTAGCCTACTACAACGTAACATCACAAACTCTACGTCGCAACTCCCTATCCAATATCCCATACTAAAACTGGACTGCCTGGGCCTCAATAACTCCTTCAGTGAAACTGATCAGACGCCTCATGCAAGTGTATGCCTTGCATAGGCTCTCTCCAGCATTCCGTTGGAACTCTTGCAAGCTCCTCAGCTTGTTAGTCCGCACTCCCTGGTAGTTCTGCCTCAAACATAGGAAGAACTCCACCATGGGGTTAAACCCCGGTACCACACCACCTCATGTAGTGGTACCTCTAATCGTAGTAGCACTATCTCCAGCTAGTGCACCTCCACTAGCTCCACCTACACTACTTGAGTTAGAACTCGTAAGTACAGCCGATCTACTCCTGGCCACCAAGCCTGAAGTGATGGAGACATAGTGTGGAGACCAATACTATCTCCATAACTCAATCTCCTCCAAATGAGCTCTCCTGAACTCATGGTAGTCATCCATTGGGTGGACCCTCCAGATGCTGAAACAACCCCTTCCATGCCATGAAGGGTGTGAACAAAGTCGGGTTCCGCATCTGCTACAGATCACACCAACTATCAAACTCCTGGATGAAGTCATCCAACTCAATGGTACCCACTGTGCCAGAGTAACGCCTAGGGCCTTTGGAGGCCCCATAAATCTTGTCCATGTCACACAACAACGGTGTGGACACACCAAGTGCACTCTCAACGGAATCAGCTCCTGTGTCAAACTCCAACTCAGAGTCAATCTCCTCCCTCACTGGAACCTGAGATACAGGCTGATACCAAGCACCACTCTGAGTAAACCCACTGCGTACTATAGGGCTAACTCCTCTGGAATCTCCAAAGAACTCCATCGTGACAAAGTAACCACAAGAGAAGTTTATATCTAAGTCTTAAGCTACCAAGATCACCAAGAATGGGATCAAACTGCCTCTCCTAGCCAAAGCTACATGTGTATAGATAACAATGATATAGCCACTAGAACAACAAGTGAGGGTGGACCAGTTGGCTAGTGCACCAGTCTAAGAACAAGAGATCTAGGGGGTAAAACCTTGTTGCGCACAATCTAGCAAGAAAAGCAGATTTTGCCAACCAATGACCAAGATCTACTCTAAACTAGCTAGCCTCACGTCAGCAAGTTGGCTTGCTGGCCCTTTTGACCCTTCTAGGCCTTCCTAGCCTCTCATAGCCCACAACCCTATGCCTCGGAGCCTCAAAACGCCAGAATTCAGCCAAATGAGGCCTTTCTTGTTGCCACTTTGAACCTCCTCCAAAATTGGCGAAACTTCTCCAAATCTGCAAAAGTCCTCCAAACTAGCGAAACTCCTCCAAATCTGGCCAAACAGCAAAAACTCATCCAATTTTGGCCAAAATCTGATGTAAAATCTGACATAAACCCTAAAGTTGGATGTTTGCCAAATCCCTTGCTAACTTTCCACTCGAGCCAAATTCACAACACAGGTTTTTCCAAATCACAAATTCATGAGAAGAGCTTCCCAACTCCACCTTCAATTTGACTCTTTGAGCCCAAATCGCAGCAAATTGGTCCTGCCTTCACCTCCTGAGCTCAAAATCACAACTACTACTCAAAATTTACTCTTTCTTTGCTCAAAATTTGGCTAGCGCTTCCGCACACCGCCTAATTGCCAAATCTGCATCAATTGAACGAGCTTCTGCACACTAGGGAAACACTGAACTTAAATTGAGCTACCAACGATCCACCGAGCTTGGAGATACCACCAACACTCACATTCTTGCACCCAATTTCCCCCTAACTTCACTTCTCTGATGTAATCAGATTGCTTACCACTCTCATCTCAACTCAACTCAGATCAATACTTGATCTGTCACTCTATAAACTGCCAACAACTGGGCACTAATTACACTCAAGCCACACTCACTCAAGCATAGAGAATCTAGGTGACGCTCACCGGCCTCTATCCACCATAGCCAAGAACTCGAAGGCTCAACATCAGAGAAGTGAGCTCTCTAGAGCTCACTTCAAAACTATACCCCCTGGACTTCAGCTAGCTCTGAAACCCTAATGGTCCCGCTAACGGCACACTCGATGGTGCAAATGGTGCAAAGTGATTGTGGACCCCACCATGAAGTCAGTACCCCAAACACAAAATCTAATTGTTGGAAAGTAGTCGTTGAGAAACTACTAAAATAACTCTAACTACTATCACTGGAACTCCAGTGTCCGAGCATCTAGATGCAGCACTACAAATGGCGTGACAAACTCCATGTGCCTACAATGTGCATCAACATATTGTTGCTATTGATTTTGCACAATCTGTAATTTGTGCTTGGCGCTCTCCACACCTTGTTGGATTCTAGAAACAAATGTATTGATTGCATCAACCTTGGTAGATATCAGACGGATCCTCATCAAGCTAGAAGGTGTAAATGGATGCTCACCATATATGAGGAAGAATAGAGTGACCTAGGTGGATGCATTCACTGAATTGTTGTAAGCAAATTCCACCAATAGGAGTAGGGTGTCCCACCTCTCTTGCTCTTCTAAGGTGAGGTTGCGTAACATGTCCTCAATAGTGCGATTAGCCCGCTCTATTTGTCCATATGTTTGTGGGTGGTAAGCGGTGGACATGGCCAACTTGGTTTTAAATAAACCAAAGAGTGTTTGCCAAAACAAACTAGTGAATTGAGTGCCTCTATCGGTGATGAGTACTCAAGACAAGCCATGGTGAGAGAAGACTAGTACAATTGAGCTAGTTGTGGAGCGGTCACATCCTTGGTGGTAGGACGTACATAAATCATTTTGTTGAGCAGGTCCACAAAGACCATGATGGAGTCAAACCTTGAGGTGGTCTTGCGTAATTCACATACTAGATCCATACTTACTTGTTCCCAATGTTGGGTAAGAGTGGGGAGAGGTTGAAGGAGCCCTACAAGAGCTTGATTAGAAGCTTTGTTTTGTTGACAAAGTAGGCAGCTAGCTATGCACGTAGTCCATCACATCGTTGCTCATCTTGGGCCAATAGTAATGGCGCTGGACTGTTTTCAAGGTCTTGTCCACTCCGACATGACCTAGAATGGCCGAATCATGACGTTCCACTGGAGTATTACTGCATAATTTTGGGACATTTGGGATCCATAATCTACTATCACAAAAGGGGAGTCCTTGGGTGGTAGTGACGCCTTTGGATGATTACACTTCTACAATTTGTAGATCAGTTTTTGTAGCAGCCAAAATCCCTGGCCAAAATTCAAGGTTAATTTTAACCTCTACCACCAAGTTGTTTGCCATTGGCATACGGGTGAATGCACCTGCAAGTTGCTTCTTACCTTCCACGTAGTTGCTACTTTGCTTACCAAATCTAGCGACAAGATAGATCCATCTACATCTCAAGGTAGACTAGAGGTTTATGGTCTGTCTCTACTATAAATGCCTTCTCCTCCAAATAGTGCTTCCAATGCTTGGTTGCAAGAACAATGGCCAACTCTTCTCATTCTGTGGTGTGGTAGTTGCGCTCTACCGGTAACAACTTTTGAGAGGAATATACAATTGGATGCCATCCGTCATGCCACTCTTGTTGTATGACTCCTCCTATTGCTATGCTTGATGCATCTATAGCCAACTTGATTGGACATTTGGGTCATACTACTTCAAGATTGGTGCATGTAGCAAGGCGGCTTTCAATTCTTGAAAGACCAACTCTTGTGCGGTTCCCCATGTCCACTTCTTCTCCTTGCCAAGTAGTGCCGTTAAAGGTTGTGCAACCTTGGAGAAGTCCTTGACAAATCTATGATAAAATCTCGTCAACCCTAAGAAGCTCTTGAGTTGAGTCTAATCTTCTAGGGCACTCTATTTTTGAATGACCTCAATTTTATCAGTCAATACTTGAATGCCTTCTGCACTTACTCTATGTCCCAAGTAGTCTTCTTCAAACTTGCCAAACTCGTACTTTGAGATTTTGGCATACAATCTATTCTATCTTACAATCTGGAGGACTTCTCATAGATGTTGTTTGTGTTTTGTCATTGTGCTACTTACTATATACTAAGATGTCATCCAAGAAGACGATAATAGACTTGTCCAAGTATAGACAAAATATGTCATTCATTAGACTCATGAAAGTGGCAGATGCATTGGTGAGGCCAAAAGGCATCACAAGATACTTGAAGTGGCCATACTTGGTTCAAAAGGCAATTTTGTACACATCCTCCTCTACAATTTGGATTTGATTGTAATCACTCCGCAAGTCCAATTTGGTGAAGTATCTTACTCCATAGAGTTGATCAAATAGGTCATCCATGCAAGGTAAGGGGTATTGTTCTTCATTGTTTGCTGATTGAGATCCCAATAGTCAATGCACATGCCCATTGTACCATCCTTCTTCTTTACAAACAAGACAAGAGTCCCATATGGTGATACGCTAGGTTGGATGAACCCTTTCTGCAGCATCTCCTCAATTTTGAGTCTTACACTCCTCTAACTCTTGAGATGATAGGCAATATGGGGTCTTACAAGGAGGTGTCTTCCTTGGGAGTGTCTCAATTTTATGATCTACTCTCCTTTTTGGTGGTAATCTTGAGGGTAGATATCAAGAAAGACATCTTGAAACTCATCTACCACATCTTTTAATTTCTCACGAATTTGTCCATCAAGTTGTGCACTCTGGACTTCTCTTATTAGACACATGAAACATCTATCAGTCTTATAGACAGTTACCGTCCTTATGACATAGAGAGGCAATTCTTGTTTATGTGATTTTTCTTTAACTCTAATGATTGACCATTGGTGGGTTCTCACTACTTTCTTCCTCCAATCTACCATCGGTGTAATAGTATGGAGTTTAGCGACATAGTTAGTAAGGCTAACGAAGTAGAGAATAAGCCAAATTAGCCTAGAATATTCTAGAAGCATCTAGGAAGCTTCTTGGGAAGCTTCTTGACTAGTTAACTTGCACTCCAAGTAGGTAGCTTCTAGAAGCTTCTGACTAGCTTAGCTTGCATGCCACATAGGCGGCTTCTAGAAGGAAGCTTCTTGAGAAGCTTCCTAGTTAACTTGGCTTGCACTCTAAGAAAGCGGCTCAAGGAAGCTTCTTGAGAAGCTTTTCAAGTGCCTTGTATGCTACCTATAAATACCAAAGCCAAAGCTCATGCTAGGCATTTGGAGTTTTCCCTCATTCAAGTGTCCCAATGTGATTTTCCATTCTCTTATTTCTCTCTTGGGTCTTGGTCTTTTAGAATTGGGTTGTAATACTCCATCCACGGTATGCCTAAGATTGCATCATAACGAGCTAATTGTATCACTTGCCACTCCATTGCTTCTTGATATTCTCCCAAAGAGAGTGTTACCCGTCTAAGTAATGATTCAATCCTCTTTGTTTACTCATTAGGTAACTCTACTTCTTCACTCTCATCTCTCTCTAGACCATGCCCAATCTTATTGCAACAAAGCAAGACAAGAAATTCTCTGTTCTTGGATCTATCAATACTCTTACTTGATTGCCTTTAAGGAATCCATTCACAACAATCAAGTGTGAGGTTACCTTTCGGGACCTTTGCATGTTTTTCTTCTTCCTTCCTTCACTTCTTTACTTCCTTATTGAGCCAATAAGGCCACAAGGTCCATTTATTGGTGATCTTCATTTCCGAAGTGATTTCCACCTCCTCCTCTTCAATGTGCCTCTCCATGTTGTTCAAAGATTGTCTGTATGAAGGCCGTTGGTCTTTAGGAAAACAAATGAAACAATTGGTAGATATGTGCCCAATATAGCCACAATTGTAACAATAGTGTTGTTCTCCTTGAGTTCTTTCTCCTTGTGGGACTCCATCTCTTTGTTCTTCTACCCGTCTACGCTCTCCTTGAAGCAACTATGCTCCTCAATCTCAAAATCAAAGGTTGCCCAATTCCATTGGTATTGGTCCACCCATGTGTGGCATTTCTACTCAATAATGTTGAGGTGGAACTACTCCTTCACCTCCACCCAATGCTCTTACTATTCTCTTTTACTATCGCACAAGCAATGGCTTCAAATATCATGCAAGGATTTTGCACCATGACTTCTTGGAAAATTTACTCCTTCAAACCTTGTTTGAAATTGTCAAGAGCCTCTGCTTGACTCATATTGATTGCAACTTGTAGATCCAAAAATGCCTTTGCATACTCTTGTTTGTTGTTCTTCTATCTCAATCCCCATAGTTGGATTTGGGCAATCTACACAGAATCCACAGATTGGAAATTCTTCAACAACCCTTCTTGCATTGTTGTCCATGTGACCTCCCTTCTTCCAGCCAACATGGATCGTTCCCAAGCATTATACCATGTGAGTGCTTTATCGGTCAAGTACTCATATGCAAACACGCCTACAACATGCTCCGTGATCTTTGTTGAGAACAATCAAAAATATTAATTCATTCTTGAGATCCAATTTCCACTACTCCCATCGTATGTTGCCCCTTGTAAGGCTCAATGTTGCAAGTCTTCTTCATCCAAAGTAGCAATGTGGCTTTATCATTGATAGGGTTCGTAGGCACGAGTGCTTCTCCAAGTACTTCCATCATAAGTATTGGGTTTTGAGACGGCTCTTCTTCTTGCATTGCTTGATCATTATTGAGGATTTGCACTTGAATTTGTAATGTCTCCACAATCATCTTAATCTCTCATAATTCATTCAACATCCCTTGTATTCCTTGCACCACCTCTTGCAATTGCGGATCCATGGTTCTTACAACACTCAATTGCTAATGTCTACTTCAATACAAAGTCAATATGATCACTTAAGAAGGTGCACAAACTATCAAAACTACCATTGGGACCTCAGAAGCTATAAAAGACTGAATCTGAGGAGAGAAATAGGAGAATGTAAACTCACATTGGGACACTCAAATGAGAGAAAACTCCGAATGCCTAGCATGGGCTTTGGCTTTGGTATTTATAGGTAGCATACAAAGCCCTTTAGAAGCTTCTCAAGAAGCTTCCTCAAGCCACTTTCTTGGAGTGCAAGCCAAGTTAACTAGGGAGCCTCTCAAGAAGCTTCCTTCTAGAAGACACCTACTTGGCGTGCAAGCTAAGCTAGTTAATAGCTTCTAGAAGCTACTTACTTGAGGTGCAAGCTAAGCTAGCCAAGAAGCTTCCCAAGAAGCTTCCTAGATACTTTTGGAATATTCTAGGCTAATTTGTCTTATGTGCTACTTCGTGAGCCCACCTAACTTTGTCACTAAACTCCATATTGTTACATATTCCCCCGCCGCTAGTTGGTGACGTCCTCGTTGCCAGTGAAGCTTCAAATTCGTGGATGGCCATTTGTGCATTCTGGAGGTGAGAAAGAGGTTCCCATGTGGCATCATGAAGGGATACCCTTTCTAAAGGACCTTGTACTCTGTATGTTGGCAACGGCCTTGTTGAATATGGCGATGCGCGAGGATATGATCAACTTTGTACTCCTCATGATCATTGATAGGGACAGGAAGAGGGGGAGGTTGGACTTGAGAGGAAAAGGAAGGGGGGTTAGGAACAAAGGGTTTCAACTTGGAAACATGAAAGACAAGATGGATATGCATGTGACAAGGCAAGGCAAGTTGATAAGCAATAGGAGAGACAATTTGGGTGATATCAAAGAGTCCTATCCAATTAGGGGCAAGTTTACAAACTTAGGTATCAATTGGGAGATGGAGGTTACTAAAGGATAGCATGACTTTATCACCGATTTCAAAGGTGAGATCACAACGATGGTAGTCCGCATATTGTTTTTGGTGGTTCTCAGTAACAAGGAGATGAGACTTGGCTTGTTGGAGAGATTGGGATATAGTGGTCAAGAATGTGGAATTATGAGGAACCTGAGATGGAGTGGGAGCAAGAAGAGAATCTAGAACAAGCGGATCTTGGCCAAAATTGAGAAAGAAAGGAGAAAATATGGTGCTTGCTTGTTTGGAATTGTTGTAGGCAAATTCTACAATTGCAAGACATTCATCACAATTGGTATGGTGGACATTGACAAAAGCATGCAAAATATCCTCCAATGTACAATTTGCATGTTGTCATGTTGTGGTTTGCATAGCCCGTAAAAAGTGGCTTATCATAGTTTATCTCCACGTTAGTGGGGTAGGTTGCATGCTAGTTCCGATGGATGAGATGTTGCCATGTGAGCCATCTATGTACATGTATGTGATTGGCCATGTAGGTTACAATCTTATCATGTTTGAGGGCTCTGATGAATAAAGATGAAGGTGAGTAGAGAGACGGGGGTGTTTTAGTTTGGAGAGTCTCGAGGAGAGAAGGAAGTTAGGAGAGAGTTGTAGCAAAGAGCGAGTATTAGATCATCGGAGTGAGCATTCAAGCATGAGATGTCCCATGCTCCCGATCTGCCACTCCCAAATCCTTTTCTCATCAAGCTTCAGATTTTACACCGTGACGACTTACGAAATTGGTTGGCAGCACGTTTTGGGGTGGTGTTTGTGGAGTCAATGATGGGAAACCCAGATCCTATCGTCCTTCCGGTGCTTACTTATGAGAATGTCTGGGACTTGACTTGTCTATAGTTGGGGAATGCCTAAAATTTTGCTCATAAGCTTCAAGGTGGAGTTGTGGGGTCCATTTGTCAAAAAGTGAAAAGAGTAAAAGACAAATGTGCAAGAACTTGGGTCTCAAGGGGGAAGTCAAAAGTTTTTTGACCATTAGGGGAGTTCGGGGAGGGCATTTGAGGAATGGAGGACATGGTTGGAAAGGGGAGACAACAGGCTACAATATTCAGACAGAAGTCACTCAATTTGAGCTGAGAATGAGAGGGATATGATCAATTGAGTGAAGGGGGGTTGAATTGATACCCAGGAATACAAAGTAGTCAATTGAGGGAGTTTCTTGAGACCTTTTCACTATTTTTTAGTGGGATTGGAGAGAAGACAATGTTCTTACAGTACAGAGCGCAATATATTCCAGTTTTGGATCAATCTCAAATCACATCCCATTGATTGAAGTTGAAGCTTATGGGATGTAAGGTGTTGGAGAAGAGCTAATGATCAGGTTTGGAGTTTTGGTCACTCCCCAAGTTGCAGTTCGAATTTCCTCATGAAAATTTCCAAATGTTGTTGGTGGATAGGTTTAGCTTCTTTGTGTGAAAGTTTCATGTGAATTCTTTTAATAGAGAAATCAGGATCTTGGATCAAGTATACCTGGGTCTGTAGAGCTTACAAGTTAGCCCAGCTCAGAAATTGATCCACATCTAAAGACTGGAGTTGGATTAGGCTATGAAAATTTTCAGGAGGTTAGAGAAAACCACAACCAGCTATTGTGGAAAATTTGGGTGGTTCTAGATCTGTGCAGAGTGATATCTGATGCAAAACATCCTGCTGAAAATACTATCATAAGCTCGGTAGAGCAAATTTTCCTTTCATCTTGATTGGATATCAAGTCTCATGTCCTGTGACTATGACTGAGAGTTTCAGGTTGCCTGAGTGTTTTTGAGGATCAAGTGTATGTCTGAATCAGAAATTTGGGGGAAATTTGCCAAGAACCAAGAGCAACCCTAAAAAGAAGATTTCGAAATTAGGGTGAAGTCCAAGAAAAACCCTGGCCAACTTTGAGAGATTTTCAGGAGAGCTGTAGTGATCTGACTGAAGTTTATTTTATATCATTGGAAAGCTTATTTTACAGGCTTTCCATTGAATTCTAGATCACTCAAATCCAAGCTATGTATAAATAGTTACTTGCATATGAGCTGCATAGACTTTTCCCCATCAAAAAGATATAGAAAATCCCCACATGAAGTAGAAATTTGTTGAGATTTGAAGTACAGATGGGAAGAGGCTTGGAGTACAGGTTGGAATGAGCTTGATGACAAAGCACAAAGGCTTTGAAGCTCTTTCCCGACAAAAAGTACAGAGAGTTGTTGCCTTTTTCTTGTGATTGGATCCTCTCTGTACTTGTATGCCTGTTTGTACGCCCAGTGTGCGGGCGTTGCGCTCAGATTATTTCCTTCTAGGAGTGTTGTGTATATCTCCTTGGTTATGTTGGAAGTGATGACCAGCAGACAAGGAGTGCGTGTTGTGATGACAGGTCAAGTTGCCTGGTACTATCCTTCCCGATAGCAAGAATATTTGTCCTGAGAAAGGAGGGTTCCGGCAATAAGGGTCACATGTGTGTTTTGTCAAGTCATTACGGTTTACCTCTAGCCTCTGATTTGTAGTTTTCACAACTAGGCACCCTATGTGTTCCCAGCGAGAGAAAAGGAAAGTACAACAATGTTCGGTTTGTCCATTAGTTTGAGGATAATAGGCCGTGGACAAAGCAAGCTTGGTGCCAAGTATCTAGAAGAGTGCTTGCCAAAACTTCCCGGTAAAGCAAGGATCACGGTCAGAGATGAGTACGTGTGGAATTCCATGATGCTTGAAGACATTGTTGAAGTAGATTTGTGCTAAGGTTGGAGCATCCACGGTATCACAGGGTGGTGCCAAGTGGATTTGCTTGCTAAGCTTATCCACAAACACCACAATTGCGATGTGTCCTTGTTTTGTCTTTGGCAAGGATGTGATGAGATCCAAGCTCACATGCTCCCAACAAGTGGATGGAACGGCGAGTGGTTGAAGGAGTCCACTCAACTTCTGGTTGCTGGCCTTGTTATGTTGGCAGCTCTCACACAATCAGACAAATTCTCAAACATCTTGTGTCATGTTGGCCCACCACCATTGACGTTGGAGGGTACTCAAGGTCTTGTCTACACCCATGTGACCCGCAATGGGTAAATCATGGGCTTCTTGAAGGCGCACAAGTCAAAGATCACCTTTAGCTGGAACATAGATCCGGTCCTCATGGAATAAAAGGCCCTCCTTGATGGAGAAGGTGTTCTACTCCTTATTGCATGGCATAAGGCAACCATGTACCATTTGGAAGAAGGATTCTTGGTGTAGAGCTGATTGAAACTCATTTTGGACCTTGGAGTCAACTGACACTATTGAAATTGCCATTGTGATGAGAGGAAGAGACTTCAAATCAAGTTGTCGTGATAAAGCATCAGGGATGACATGGAACCAACCTGGTTTGTACTCAAGTTTGATGTCATACAGTTGGAGTTGTTCCTCCTATCGATGATGTCTACTCTTCATGTGTTCCAAGTGTAAGGTCTGCAACAATGGTTTGTGATCAGTTTGCATGATCACTTGTTTCTCCAAGAGGTAATGTCTCCATACCTTGGCGGCGTGTACCATTGCAAGTTGTTCTCAATCTCAAGCAGAGTAGTTTTGTTCAGCCGTGTTGAGTCGGCGAGACACAAAGGCAATAGGATGGAGTTCATCTGGGAATTCTTGTTGCAGCACGGCTCCAATTGCAAAGTTAGAAGCATCAAAATCAACCACACAAGGTAGTTGAGGATCATATGGTTGAAGAATGAGTCTTGAAGACACCATATGCTTTAACTTCTAGAATGATTCTTCATGCTTGGTGGTCCACTAGAAACTCAAGTTCTTTCCCAAGAGGTCAGTCAATGGCGCAGCCACATGAGCATAATAATGGATGAACCGTCGGCAAAATTGGGCCAATCCATTGAATGCCCATACTTCTGTAGCATCCTTTGGGGTAGGCCAATTAGCAATGGCCTTGATTTTCTCTTCCTCCATCTTAATCTCCTCTGATGAGATCTTATGACCCAAGAAGGTAACCTTCTTTTGCTAAAAGGCACACTTCAACTTCTTGGAGTAAAATTTCCATTGTTGTAGTTGTCTTAGGAATTCTCGCACATGATTCACATGTTCTGCCTTGCTATAGATTAAGATATCATCCAAGAACACCACCAGGGACCAATCCAATAGTCCATCCAACACTCGATGCATCTAATCCATGAAGACTGTTGGAGCATTAGTGAGTTCAAAAGGTAGAACTCTCCACTCAAAATGCCTATACCTTGTGCAAAAGGTAGTCTTTTGCACATCCTCTCTATCAATATGAATTTGCCAATAGCCGTTGCAAAGATTCAGCTTGGAAAAGTAGCATGGTCCACTAAGTTGATCAAGCTAGTCATCAACCTGAGGCAAGGGATATGCATTCTTCACGGTTTGCTTATTGAGCCCACAATAATCAATACAAAAACAAAGTCTTCCATCCTTCTTTGAAACAAATAGTACTAGTGCTCCCCAAGGAGAGGTACTATGTTGTGTGAAGTCCTTCTCCAACAACTCTGTAAGAGTTGTTCATAACTCCTCCAACTCCTTTGGTGAGAGCCGATAGATCGGTCTACTCGTTGGAGTACTCCTTGGCAATAACTCAATCTTGAAGGACATACCTCGATTGGAGGGTAATCCCTTTGGCAGATCATCTGGAAACACATCCGTAAACTCCTTAACTATCCAATCAACCATTGCTTGATGAGGCTCTCGGTCCTCCACAGATTGTTCTTGTGCAATCGGCTTGATCCACATTGTAAATATAGACTTATCTTCCTCCAAAGCTTGCTCTATGGTTGCTTTACTAACAAACTTCCCTTCTAGGGACTCATCTCTCTTCCAAGCTTGCTCCATGGTTGCCTTCTTGGCAAACTTCCCATCTTAGAACTCCACTTCCTTCAAGGTTTGCTCTATGGCTACCTTCTTGACAAACTTCCCATCTTGGGACTTACTATTCTTAGGTGTCTTACTCAGAGGTGCTAAACAACCTAATCAGAAATTCCTACCTTGGTGTTGTACTTGAATTTGGCGTCGGGTCCAATCAATTGAACCTGATGAAGTTCAAGCCAAGGTAGACCCAGAATGATATCATAGTGTAGAGGTGCCACTAAAACCTCATATACTCCAAATACTCCTTCCCAATCTTGAAGGTAACAAGATGCAAGGTGCAAAATGCAGAACCCTTTCTACCATCCGCCATCATCAAACTACTTCCAATCACTGGTTTGATAGGAATACCCAATTCCTTTGCTACTTGCATAGATATGCAATTCTCTAAACTTCCAAAATCAACCAAAATCCTACAACCCCAATTAGATATCATACCTTGCAAGTGAAGTAAACTTGCATAGGTCGAGCCTTCAATCCCATTGGAACTAATCAAGCTCCCAATAGGCGGCTCAAAATCTCCTATTGGGATTCCTTGTTTCCTTGATTATTCCACTCCACAACCTCCACTTGGGCAACTTGTTGAGGTCGTCCATTCTTCAATGGACATTTAGCAATGCAATGCCCTAATTGGCGACGATAAAAACAACCACCATTTTGTCATAGTTTCTTGCTATTTGCTATGCCAAGTGGTCTTTGTTGAATGGCATCAATCTCCATGGGTGCTGGCTCCTCCACTTGTGTGTAGTGTATTGGTAGGCTCTGTGGAGGTCAAGGTCAAGACCAAGTTGTTTCCACCAAGGAATCAAAACGTTTGGCCAATTGCATGGGTTCCTCCAAGTGTTGTAGCTCTCGCATGGTTACCTCTAATTTGGTTCTTGCCTTCATGCCTCTCACATACTGATCCAAAGCTTCACCTTCCAATATATCTAGAATTTGCATGATGGTGTTTTGGAATTGCATGATGTAACTTCTAACAAAACCAATCTATTTCAACTTTGCCAACTTATCCCGTGCAGCTCGTGTGGCATTTATAGCTTGGAACCAACTAATTATTGCGCTCTTGAATTTTACCCATGTCAAGATTGGTGCAAAAATTTGTCATTCCACTTGCTCTACTTGGAATCTCTACCATAGCTTTGCTACTCCATCCAATTGGCTAGAAGCCAAGAGAATCTGTTTTTGCTCATCTTGTAGATTGGTAATTTCAAAATAACATTCACAATCAAACACAAAATTCTCCACTGCACCCAAAAGATTCTTGCCTTCAAATACCTTGGGTTTAGGGAATCTGATCCAATCTTATCCTTCTTTAATTGGTACTCTCTCCACCTGCTCTTGTCGTCAAAGATCTTGTTCATCCAACAATCGAGTAAGGTGCTCGATTTGTTGCTGCATAGCAAGGATAACATCAGGTATTGCCGCCATGGTTGCTACTCTATCACACCACTCCCAATCTATCTAATTTATTAACACATAGAAACAATATGTCTACCATTCTCCATAAGTTACAATTGGAAGCACCAAGGGTTCCTCAAATATGGTGATCATATGCAAAAAATCTTGTCCAAAGTGTGAGGTGATGAATTGTGTGAAACAATGCTTGGGTAGCATTTGGACGCAAAAACCAATGGTTTGGTGGGAGTGGATTTGGTGGTCTATAAATTCTATCCATCCCATTCTTGCTCTGATACCAATGTAAAAGACTGAATCCGAGGAGAGAAATAGGAGAATGGAAACTCACATTGGGACACTCAAATGAGAGAAAACTCTGAATGCCTAGCATGAGCTTTGGCTTTGGTATTTATAGGTAGCATACAAGGCCCTTGAGAAGCTTCTCAAGAATCTTCCTCAAGCCGCTTTCTTAGAGTGCAAGCCAAGTTAACTAGGAAGCTTCCTTTTAGAAGCCACCTACTTGGCGTGCAAACTAAGCTAGTTGGGAGCTTTTGAAAGCTTCCTTCTAGAAGCTACTTACTTGAGGTGCAAGCTAAGCTAGCCAAGAAGCTTCCCAAGAAGCTTCCTAGATACTTTTGGAATATTTTAGGCTAATTTGGCTTATGTGCTACTTCGTGAGCCTGACTAACTTCATCGCTAAACTCCATATTGTTACAGAAGCTATCACTTGTTGATAATACTCTTCACCAAAATTCCTAACCACAAAATCTCTAAACATCACTTTCAGTCTCACTACATAACAAATTTCTACTTGAGTGTTGAAAGGGAGAGGACTTGGGACATTCATATCCATAACATCATAATAGAATGTAGATTGTCAAATCCCTCTCTCTGTCGTATACCACCATAGGTAGAATCATCGGGTTTGGTGAGTTCATTACCCTATCCATGAATTCTGCTCCAAAGTGATAAACTAGCAATATTCTGATTTTCTCACACTGGATGTACATAACCTTGATGTGGAATGGATTCAAGAAAGGAAAGCTAAGTGCCCAAATTGTCCTCCCGGTGCATCCATCCTATCCGCTCTCTAAAGTCCTTCCTAAGTCTAGTAATTACTCTATGTTCTCCACCTCAAATTACTCAATTTCAATAGTTTGTGTTCTTCCAAGAGGGGTGATCCACTCTCTTGGACTAAAACACTCGCTCTGATACCATTGTAATACTCCAAGGACAAGAGAAGAGAAAAAATACAAATTTCACACTCAATCATCCAATGCCCCAAAGGAGCACCTTCTCTTTATTATATAGACAAAGAGGATCTCTTCCAAGGAAGCTCTACCATAGAATTAGGCATACAGATAGGTGACATGTCAGCAAGCTCCACCCTTGTATTACTTACTTGGATGGGTAACATGTCGGTCTTGGTCCTATCTGGTTGGTCAAACAAGATTTGACCAAAGGGAATCTTTTAGGGAATCTTCCTATAGGAATCTTAGAATCATGTGGATGAGGTACCATTGGAAAGCTCTCAATTTCAGGCATATTTTGGTTCTGACTCTATTAGTAGATTTTAGGCATATTTTGGTTCTAAATCTATTAGTAGAAGTCCCCTTTTGGTGATACCTCTTGCTGATATGTTTAGTCCATCATATGTAACATCCTTCCAGATGTTATCAAACCAATTCTCACCTTTAAATCATACGTTTAGTTATTGGTTATAAGGTTTTCAAGTCTATTTTGGTTTCTACACTATTAGTAGAAGTACTCTTTTGGTGATACTTCTATTTGATCTATTTTGACTATCATGTATAACTTCATTCAAGATGTTACCAAACTGAATTTCACATCTAGATCATAAGGCTAGCTCTTGGTATTACACAAAGCCTCAATAAATATACAAAGAAAGGTAGATGCATGCCAACCTAGCACCATCTCCTCATCTATCTCACCATGCCAATGTGCTCCCATTTGATCCTATTGGTAGGGCCATGGGTCTTTACTCAACCCATCTACATCACACTTCACCATTCCAAGTTTGTGAATAATCATGAAATCATACGCTTGTAAAATTAGAGCCCATCATGCAAGCTTACTTGAAAGCTTGGTGGACTCCATCAACCACTTCAGTGTGTCTGATAATCAATGATGAGAGTAAAGGGGTTACTAAATAGGTAACATAGGAAATATGCTACTACCTATACTATTGCCAAGCACTCTTCTTCATATGAACTATACTTCACCTTTGTTGAATTGTTGGAGTAACTAGCATAAGCCACCACAAACTCCTTCCCCTTATCATCATGATGGGTGAGCATTTCTCCAAGCTCCAACATACCCCAATTAGTGTGAACCTGAAATGGTCATCCTCTGATTGGTCTCCTCAAAATAGGGGCAAATGTCAACCTCTCCTTGAGCTCTACAAAAGATCTCTCTTGCTTATCTCCCCAACACCACTCCTATGTAAGCTTGGTCAGCTTAGTCAGCTTTGTCAAGGCCTTGGCAATTGCACTAAATCCTCTAACATAGCTAATTAGCTAAACATCAAGTCCTCGAAGGTAGATAATGTGACCCAAATACTCAACCTGTTTGTGGAAGAATCTACACTTCCCAGGATGTAATTTGAGTCCATGAGATCTCAACCTCTCAAACACCTCCAACAAATGTCTCTCATGTTACTCCATAGTAGTGTTATAGACCAAAACGTCATCAATATATCACCAAGCAAAATCCAATCCAATTAAGATATTGTCTATGACCCTCTAGAACTTGATAGGGGCATCCTTAACCCAAATAGAAAGAACCTCCATCAATATAATACATCCTTGTCATGAGGATCAATAGCCCAAAATGCTATCTTGAACTTATTCTCCTCCTTGATTGGTGTAATACTCCAAGGACAAGAGAACTCTTCAAAAGAGAAACATAGATTTCACACTCAATCCTCCGATGCCCTGAAGGAGCACCTTCTCTTTATTATATAGCCAAGGAAGATCTCCTCCAAGGAAACTCCACCATAGGATTAGGTACATGGATAGATGATCTATCAGAAAGCTCCACCCTTAGATTCCTTGCTTGGATGGGTGACATGTTGGTCCTGGTCCTATCTAGCTAGTCAAATATGCTTTGACTAGAAGGAATCTTTTAGGGAATCTTCTTGTAAGAATTTCAAAATCATGTGGGTGAGGTACCATTAAAAAGCTCTTGGTGAGACAAACCACGGGGGAGGGAAGGCTAGACTTTCCTTTGTTTGTGGGAGGGACATTAGTTATTTTTGAGGCCTAATTCATCCGTCTAAGCCTCCAAAATTGCCTCTAAAGTTTTCAGGCCTATTTTTGCTTCTGCACTATTAGTAGAATTTCTCTTTTGGTGAAAACTCTTTTTGATCTACATTCTCCATCATGTGTAAGATCATTTTAGATGTTACCACCCCAAGTTTCACCTCTAGATCATATGACTAGCTATTGATTCTAAAGTTTCCAAGCATGTTCCATTTTTGGGCCTCTTAGTAGGAGTACTCTTTTGGTGATACCTCTAGCTTATCTACTAAGTCCATCATGTATAAAATCCTTCTAGATGTTACCAAACCAAATTTCATTTCTATATCATCTATCTAGCTATTGGTATTACAAACCTTCCTCCTTTTAAGACGTAACGTCCTCATTGCAAAGCTATTGCTCAAAAGATTTCACTAACATTGGTGTGTGGTCAAGTTAGTTGTTGGCTCCCATGTTGCCTCATACAAGGGGTACACTTTCTAATGAACCAGGTATTTGATACATGGATAGCGAGTACACCTGATGCACTTTTGGAGAATGCTTTTGACTTCATACTACTCTATGTCATCAACTAGGGTTGGACAAGGTCAAATTTCTTGGATGGAAGAAAAGTGAGGGGGCCAAGAAGTATATTGACATAATAAGGAAACATGAAACACCAAGTGGATCTTCATATGTGATGGTAGCTTGGGGTGATAAGCCATGGCTCCTATGCGATGAAGGATAGAGAAAGGTCCAATAAAACAAGGTTTGAGCTTATGAGGACTAACTAACTTGAGTTTGATGGTTGAAAGCCAAACTTGATCTCCCACATTGAACTCCATGTGTTGGCAGTGTGCATATGTATATTGCTTCTATCAATTTTGGGCAATTTGTAACTTTTGTTTGGCATGCTCCACCCCCTGTTGGATTCTACAAACAAAAGTGTTGACAACGTCCACCTTGGTAGCCACCGGACAGACCTTCATCAAGCTTGAAGGTGTGAAAAGATGCTCTCCATACATAAGGAAGAATGGTGTGACTTGTGTGGAGGCATTCACTTAATTGTTGTATGCAAATTCCACCAATGGGAGTAAGGTGTACCAACTCTCTTGCTCATCCAAAAAGAAACCCCAAAGCATGTCCTCAATAGTGCAATTTGCCCTCTCTATTTGTCCATTGATCTGTGGACATAACCAAATTGGTTTTGAAGAACCCAAAGAGTGTTCTCCAAAACAAACTAATGGATTGAGTGCCTCTATCTATGATGAGCACTTAAGACAAGCCATGATGGGAAAAGATTACATCTAAGTACAATTGAGCTAGTTGTGGAGCAATCACATCCTTGGTGGTAGGACGCACATGAATCATTTTGCTAAGTTGGTCAACAAAGACTACGATGGAACAAACCCAAATGTGGTCTTGGGCAATTCACAAACTAGATCCATGCTTACTTGTTCTCAACGTTGTGTAAGAGTGGGGAGAAGTTAGATGAGTCATGTGGGAGCTTGATTAGAAGCCTTATTTTTTTGACAAAGTAGGCAACTCTAAACATATTCCATCACATTGTTGCTCATCTTGGGCCAATAGTAATGGCATTTGATTGCATCCAAGGTCTTTTCCATTCCAACGTGACATGCAATGGCAGAATCATGACATTTTGCTAGTATGGTGGTTCTTAGATCTGTATCATTAGGGATCCACAACCTACCATCACGAAAGGTGAGTCCTCAAGTGTTGGTGATGCCTTTGGATGATTGAGCACCTACAATCTATGGATCAACTTTTATAGCAGCATGAATCTTGGGCAAGAATTGAAGGATCATCTTGATTTCCACCACCAAATTTTTTGCCATTGGCATTTGGGTGAATGCATCTGCAAGTTGCTTCTTGCCCACATATTTGCTTGTCATGTTGAATTGTTGTCTCCATTCTGCCTACCATATCTGTCAACGAGAAAGATCCTTTTTTGTCTTGAAGTAGACTAGAGGTTTTTGGTCCGTCTCTACCACAAATGCCTTCTTACCCAAATAGTGCTTCCAATGCTTGGTTGCAAGGACAATTGCCAGCTCTTCTTGTTTTGTGGTATGATAGTTGCATTCTGCAAGTAGCAACTTACAAGAGAAATATGCAATCAGGTGCCATCCATCCTGCCATTCTTGTTGTAGGATTGCTCCTATTGCTACACTTGATGCATTTGTAGTCATCTTGATTGGATGTTTTGGGTTATACCATTTCAAGTTTGGTGCATGTAGTAATGCATTTTCAACTTTTGAAAGGCCAATTCTTATGCAATTCTCCATATCCACCTCATTCCCTTTCCCAATAATGTTTTTAGGGGTTGTGCAATCTTGGAGGAGTCCTTCACAAATTGATGATAAAACCCTGTTAATCTCAAGAAACTCTTGAGTTGAGTCTGATCTTCTAGAGCACTCTATTTTTGAATGACCTCTATTTTACTTGTTAACACTTGGATACACTCCGCCCTATGCCCTAAATAGTCTACTTCAGATTTTCCAAACTCACACTTTGAGATTTTGGCATACAATTGATTTTGTCATAGAATCTGGAGGACTATAATACTCCAAGGACAAGAGAAGAGAGAAAACACAGATTTCACACTCAATTATCTGACTCCCCAACGGAGCACCTTCTTGTTATTATATAGACAAAGAGGATCTCCTCCAAGGAAGCTCCATCCAAGGATTAGGCACATAGATAGGTGACATGTCAGCAAGCTCCACCCTTGGATTACTTACTTGGATGGGTGACATGTTGGTCCTTGTCCTATCTGGTTGGTCAAACAAACTTTGACCAAAGGGAATCTTTTAGGGAATCTTCCTATAGGAATCTCAAAATTACATGAGTGAGGTACCGTTGGAAATCTCTTGATGAGACAAAGCAAGGGGGGAGGGAAGGCTAGCCTATCCTTTGTTGGGGGACACTTTGAACATTTTGTAGGCCTATTTCATCCGTTTAGGCCTCCAAAATTGCCTTCAAAGATTTCAGGCATATTTCAATTCCTACTCTATTAGTGGAAGTCCCCTTTTGCTGACACCTCTTTATGATCTATTTAGTCCATCATATGTAACATCCTTCCAAATTTTACCAAACCAATTCTCATCTTTAAATCATATGTCTAGCTATTGGTTTCAAGGTTTTCAAGCATATTTTGGTTTTTGCCCTATTAGTAGAAGTACCTTTTTGGTGATACTTCTATCTGATCTATTTTTTCCATCATGTATAAAATCATTCTAGATGTTACCAAACCAAATTTCACATTGAGATCATATGGCTAGCTCTTGGTATTACAAGGACTTCTCATATATTTTGCTTGTGCTCTATCATTGTCCTACTGTAGACTAAGATGTCATCAAGAAAAAAGACAACAGATTTATCAAGTTCACATGTGTCATTCATCAAACTCATGAAAGTGGCTGGAGCATGGGTGAGGCCAAATGGCATCACCAAGTACTCAAATTGATCATACCTTGTTTGAAAGGCCATTTTTTGTACATCTTCTTCCGCAATCTTGATTTGGTTGTAACCGCTTTGCAAATCAAGTTTGGTGAAGTGCCTTGCCCCATTGAGTTAATCAAAAAAATCATCCATGCAAGGTAATGGATGTTTTTTCTTCATCATTTGTTGATTCAGTCCCCGGTAGTCAATGCACATGCATATTGTTCCGTCCTTCTTCTTCATGAAGAATACAAGAGCCCCATATGGTGATACGTTGGGTTGGATAAACCCCTTTTGCAAAATATCCTCAATTTGAGCCTTACACTCCTCCAACTCCTAAGATGAGAGTTGATATGGGGCCTTACAAGGAGGTGTCTTCCCAAGAAGTATCTCAATTTTATGATCTACTCTCCTTTTTGGTGGTAAACCTATGGGTAATTCATCCAGAAAGACATCTTAGAACTCATTAACCACATCTTTCAATCTCTCAAGAATTTTTCTATTGTGTTAGGCACTCTTGACTCTTCTTATTAAACCCATGAAACATCTATCTGTCTTACCAATAGATGTGGTATTTATGACATACAGAGGTAACTCTTGCCTTTGTGATCTTCCTTTGACTAGTTTTCAGTACTTTCTTTCTCCAATCCACTATGGGGTTGTAGTGCTCCATCCATGGCATACCTTAGATTGCATCATAATGAGCTAGTTCTACCACTTGCCACTTGATTGCTTCTCAATACCATCCTACAGAGAGTATTACCTTTCTAGATAATGACTCAATCCCCTCTATCTGACTATTAGGTAACTCTACTTTGTCCTTTTCATCCCTCTCTAGTTTCATCCCCAATCTTGTTGCAACAGAGCAAGACAAGAAATTCTCTATTACCCCAAGATCTATCAACACTCTCACCAGATTACCTTTTAGCACTCCATTTACAACAATTAATTGTGCATTTATTTTCCTCTTTCTTTGCACACTCATGTTCTTCCTTGCCTCACTTTTACTCTCTTTACCAAGCCAGTAAGGTTGTGAGGTACATTCATTGACAATCATCATTTTTTGATGCGGTTTCCATATCTTCTTCTTCAATTTGTCTCTCCATGTGATTCAGAGGTTACTTGTATGGAGGCCAAAAACCTCTAAGATGACAAGCATGAAAATTGATGGCTATGTGCCCAATTCTGCCACAATTGTAACATTGTTGTTGTTTTGCTCAAGCCCCTTCTCCCCATGGGACTCCTCTCCTTTCTCCAATCCATCCCTATTCTCCTTGGGGAGGTTTGCTCCTTTATCTTGGAATCAAATGTTGCCCATTTCCATAGGTACTGGTCCACCAAAATAGTGTATCTCGGCCCAATAGTTTTGCATTGGTGTTATCGCTTCACTTCCTTCAAATACCCCTGCTATTCTTTGGGTGCATGCAATAGCTTCAAAAATAGTACAAGGATTTTGCACCATTACCTCTTGAAAAATCCGCTCTTTTAATCCTCTCTTGAAATTGTCAAGAGCTTTAGCTGGACTCATATCAGTTATTGCAACCTGTAGATCCAGAAATGCCTCCACGTACTCTTGTATGTTATTCTTCTACTTCAACCCCCAAATTCTAGTTTGGACCATTTGCATGGAATCCACAAATTGGAAATTCTTGAGCAGCCCTTCTTGCATGGCTGTCCAAGTGACCTCTCTTCCTTCTACCAACAATGATTGTTCCCAAGTGTCATACCAAGTGAGGGCCTTATTGGTCAAGTACTCATATGCAAACATACATACAGAATGATCAATGATCTCCGTTATTCAAACGGAGATCATTGATCATTTTGATCATTCTTGAAATCCAATTTCAACCCCTAGAGTCTGGTTTGGGCCATTTGCATAGAATCCACAGATTGGAAATTCTTGAGCAGCCCTTCTTGCATGGCTGTCCAAGTGACCTCTCTGCCTTCTACCAACAATGATCGTTCCTAAGCGTCATACCAAGTCAGGGCCTTATCGGTCAAGTACCCATACACAAACACACCTCCAAAATGATCAGTGATCTCTATTGTGAACAACTAAAGATATCAATTCATTCTTGAAATCCAAATTTCCACTACTTCCATGGAGCGCTATCCCTTGTAAGTCTTGATATTGCACGTCCTCTTCATTTGTAGTAACAATGTGACTTGGTTGTTGATTGGAATCGGTGTCATTGGCATGCATAACTCTCATGGTACTTTGATTGTTGGTGTTGGTTGTTGAGATGGACTCCCTTCTTCCATTACTTGATCCTTCTTGATAACACATACTTGATTTTGCAATTCCTTCATGGTCATCTTGATTTCTCAAAACTTGTTCAACATCCCCTACATTCCTTGCATCAACTCCTACAATTGCGGATCCATGATTCCTACACATGATCAATGTTCACTTGCTACTTCTTACTTTAATAGAGGGTTAGAATGATCACTTGGGAGGGTGCACAAACTAATAGGACTACCATTGGGACCTCAAAGACCATCATTTGTTAATAATATTCCTCACTAAAATTGTGGACTAAAACATCCCTAAACATCACTTTTGGTCTAACTACATAATAGGTTTCTACTTGCATGTTGAAAGGATGAAGATTTGGTAACATCATAATAGAATGTAGATTGTCAAATCCCACTTGTTTGTTGTATACCACCACAAGTAGAATCACCGGGTTTGGTGAATTCATCACTCTATCCATGAATTCTACTCCAAAGTGATAAACTAGCAATACTCTCATTTTCTCATGCTGGATATATATATATATATATATATATATATATATATATATATATATATATATATATATATATATATATATATAAAATCTTGATGTGGAATGGATTCAAGAATGGGAAATAGGTGCAAGAAATTTTCCTCCCGGTGCATCCATCCCATCCGCTCTCTAAAGCCCTTCCCAAGTCTAACAATTGCATTATGTTCTACACCTCAAATTACTCAATTTCAATAGCTCATGCTCTTCTAAGAGGGGTGATCCACTCTCTTGGATTAAAAAACTCACTCTGATACCAATGCAATACTCCGAGGACAAGAGAGCTCTTCAAGAGAGAACACATAGATTTCACACTCAATCCTCCGATGCCCCAAAGAAGCACCTTCTCTTTATTATATAGCCAAGGAAGATCTCCTCCAAGGAAGCTCCACCATAGGATTAGGTACATGGATAGGTGACCTATCAGCAAGCTCAAGCCTTAGATTCCTTACTTGGATGGGTGACATGTTGGTCCTAATCTCATTTGGTTGGTCAAACATGCTTTGATTAGAGGGAATCTTTTTGGGAATCTTATTTTAGGAATCTCAAAATCCAATGGGTGAGATACTGTTGGAAATTTGTTGGTGAGACAAACCAAGGGGGAAGGAAGTCCAGACTTTACTCCATTGGGGGGAAAAAATCTACTATATGTTTTTGAGGCCTAATTTGTCCATTTTAGGCCTCCAAAATTGCCTTTGAAGTTTAGGTCTATTTTGGCTTCTACCCTAATAGTAGAATTGCTCTTTTGGTGATACTTCTATCTTATCTACATTCTCCATCATGTGTAATATCCTTCTTGATGTTACCACCCCAAGTTTCACCTCTAGATCATATGCCTAGCTGTTGATTCTAAAGTTTCAAAGCATGTTTCGGTTTTTGGCCTATTAGTAGAAGTACTCTTTTGGTGATACCTCTAGCTTATCTACTAATTACATCATGTATAACATCCTTCTTGACGTTACCAAACCAAATTTCATCTCTAGATCATCTAGCTATTGGTATTACAATTTGCAATTGATGATATCTTGCTCAAAATCCAAGGTATTGAAGACCTTTGCATGCCTAATCATATCAAAGATCTTCTTTGGTGTAGAAATGGCATACCAATCAGCCCTAGTTTGTAGATTGATATGATTGTAATCTCCAAATATCCACCTATTTGTGTAGCTACCATGCATATCCTTCTTGGATGGCATCATTGTAGTTGATGCATACTCTTCATGTGAAATCTCCACCAAACCAACCTCAAAAAGTCTCTACTCTAGCTTTGAATCAATGCTCTCTCCATGTCACTATATTGAAGGGATATCAAAAAACTAGTGTATTGCTAGTTAGCTCAATCCAAATACTAGGTCCTTTTAGAGCACCCAAATCCATCATATTGAAGGCAAAACAACTTGTGTAGCTCCTCAAGAACCTCCAAACTCTTTGTATTTCTCCTCCTATAAGCTTGGGTCCTAGATCTGGCTCCCAAGTATCCTTTGTAATTGATATAGGAGTATGTAATAGCTAGTCAACTACTACACTAGGCCCTTGGGAGCAATAGTGTCATGCCTCTAACCACTAGAGGTCTCGACCTCTGTGTGAAAAAATCCCTCCACTTTAGATGCAAGCTCCATAAGTCCTCTAGTTGCATCCCAAGTAGACCAAGAACGTGATCCAAGTAGACCATGCTCAACAAGATGGACTCCAAGTAGACCACTCTCCTTAGTGGCTGTGTCCTAAGAATACCTTGGCCACTCGGTTCATCACTCTAAACATGTGCTTGAATCATCTCAATAGGCATTGAGTTCACAAGTGTCCAAGTGGTGATGCCTATCACGTGCATCTTATGTTGCTTTGCCAAGCCAAGGCTCACAATCCAAGTCAAATAGTTAAGGTCCATACCCTAACCTAACACTTGATGCTTGGATACCTCTAACACTATAGGAATAATGGTAATATTGGTGCAAAAACCCATCACCTGCTCTCTCTCTCTCTCTCTCTTTCTCATTGGCATTAGGCTCCGCCAACTATTGGAACTATGAGTCCCAAACAAGTCAAAGACCTCCCTCTCAAAAAGCATGGGAGGTTAGGAAACTCATAAGTGTGGGAAAATTAGCTTGGGGTTGTCTAACTAGGTTCACTATTGCCATAGGTGACCTATCAACCACTACCACCATCTAAGATTGATGCCCAACATCCAAGATATCATCAATAGTCTGGTGGTCTAGACGTTGAATCCTATCATAAGCATTGTAGAACCTCTTTGGGTAAGAGGTTTGTCCACCAAAGACAAAGACAATGAGCCCATGATCCCATTTGGATGCATCTAACAACACGGCAAGTCCTATACAAGAATGGACCTGATGTGTACACAACACCACTTGGGTGTGAGAATCACCCATCAAAGAGATGTTCTCTAAAATGTAAGCTAGAGAAATAGACTAATGAACTTGGAGATGTCATAGTATCTATAGCATCTCCCAAAACACACCAAACCTTGGCCATCACATGTATGTCTCTAACATAGACATCCAAAAATCACCAAATGAATGGGACCATGTCTCTCCATATCTTGCACATGTCTACTAGTAGGGTCTTTTGGCAACTCTTGACTACAAACATTGGTAATAACTCAAGATA
This sequence comes from Lunularia cruciata, assembly GCA_948567375.1. Taxonomy (NCBI): domain Eukaryota; kingdom Viridiplantae; phylum Streptophyta; class Marchantiopsida; order Lunulariales; family Lunulariaceae; genus Lunularia; species Lunularia cruciata. The sequence continues at coordinate 28,360,916 of OX419760.1, read as the reverse complement.
TCTATAGGCCAAGTGTGCTATATGATGTAGAGAGACTTGCCTAGCAATCTCATCTCTCTCCACATACAAGTACCTCTATACTCGTATACTTGCCTATACTACCGCAACTAGTTTAGTGTTAATCCCACCAAACAACTCCAATAGATATACTCCTTCTATTGGATACTACCAAGTACTAAGTGTGGTGTCCAAGGGGATCAAGGTAATCGACTTCAGAAGCTCATCCTCACGGTGGTCTCTTAGTGGTACAAAGGCTCCTCTCCAAGCTTGTTGCACCAACTGATCTGCATGTTGCTACAATGCCTCCTCTAAATTCCACAATGGAACATCCAAGGTGGATGAAACAATCCCATTCATACACCAAATCCAAGTGATCTCCTCTAGTATTGGAGTATCCTTTGCATGGGTGTTCTCCTCCAATCAGTCACCAAGCCAAGTAACAGAACCATTGAAAGCTAAATTGATGCCGCCATGGTCTTCAATTGTAGTGAGCCAAGATTGCCACTACTAAAGCATACTGGTAGGCAACATACCTATCCCTCACCTGACTACCAACCTAGTCTATAAGAGGTTTTCTTCTCCCAATAGTCAATATTGAAACCCATGGGGTATACTACTCCACCCACTAGCACATCATATGACTCAGCTACAATTGCAATAGCTTGGGCTCTCACCATCGAGCTATCAATCTAATGATTGGGTTGAATCTGAACAAGTAGCTCTCTACATGTGATTTACTATATAAAACCACCCCCTAGAGATGTCTAGATCTAAAATGGACACCTCTCCATATTGATTTTTTGTAACTCTAGACCGATAACTGCAACCTTCCCTAACATAAGTGGTTGTGCACTAGAGTCTAGTAAGACTCTCTATGGTGTATAAACCTTCCCTAAAGGTCCCACCAAACAAAAAAATCCCCCTCTAGTTTACCAATAAAACAATTCCAAGTGTAAACCGCACTTGCTCAAAGGCCGGTCTAGTTGGTAACTCCTCCAATCTAGTTGTTATTGCCTACCATAAACCGTTGAGTGAATCCCGTGCTCCTCAACCAAGTTAGCTCCAATATCAACCACTTCTGCTCTAGAAGCATGAACCCCATCATCCTTATTGTCACAAAGCATGGTAGCCAACCAAAACATTGGGGTTGGGTCTACTCCCAATGTAAACATGTCATTGGTTTAGAATAAAAGGAATTACATAATCTATTGAGCCACTCCCAAATTGAGCTGGATTCAATTGGTGTAATAGCAAGTGGTTGACTAGTAGATAGTTAGTCTATCATGCACCTCATCACCACCTACCACACTTGCACAAGGACATCTTGGAGCCATAGATGTTATTTGTAGTGCCTTAGAGAGTGTACAAGACTAAGAGAGTTTGACCTGTCTAGTAGCCTCTCCTCATTGTAGGTCCAACTCCATTGATGCTCCTTTAGGCTCTGGAGCACATAGTACACTTTTTGTCATTATGGCAGATGCATCCACCTATGTTGTTGCACATGAAGTCCAAGACGTTTCTACCTCTTATCCAATTCTGATCTCCTTTGAGCAAAGGCCACACTAGCCAATCTTAGCTCCAATTGCTCAATCCCAGCAACCATGGCTGTATCAAAAGTAAGGGCAGGTATTGCACCTCTACCATGTGTGGATCCTCTACCACCACCTCTACTACCTCATCTTCCATGACTTGGAGCTCCTCTACCACCTTCCATAACAACCTTCTCACTCCTTAAACTCCGAGTGTAGGTCAAAGCATTAGTCACTAGTGTGACCAAATTTGTGGTAATGGTCACATTGTCTTTGTGCCAAGTGAGATGCACTAGAGGTAACAGGTCCACTACCATGAGTGCACTCTCTCATGTGGTGAGGTCCACCACAATTCCAACAAGCAACACCACCATTCATTAATTGTTGTTGATCAAAAACTTAAAGTAAGGGTTAAGCTACACTAGTGTAATACTCCAAGGACAAGAGAAGAGAAAAAACATAGATTGCATACTCAAAACATTCGATGCCCCAAGGGAGCACCTGCTCTTTATTATATAGACAAAGAGGATCTCCTCCAAGGAAGCTCCACCATAGGATTAGGGACACAGATAGGTGACATGTCAGCAAGCTCCACCCTTGGATTACTTACTTGGATGGGTGACATGTCTGGTCTAGGTCCTATCTAGTTGGTCAAACAAGCTTTGACTGGAGGGAATCTTTTAGGGAATACTCATGTAGGAATCTCAAAATCACGTAAGGTACCGTTGGAAAGCTCTTGACAAGACAAAGCGGGGGGGGGAAGGAAGGCCAACCTTTCCTCTGTTGGGGGGAATCTGCACATTTTTGAGGCCTAATTCATCTGTTTAGGCCTCCAAAATTGCCTTCAAAGATTTCAGGCATATTTTGGTTCCTACTCCTATTAGTAGAAGTCCCCTTTTGGTGATACCTCTTTCTGATCTGTTTAGTCCATCATGTGTAACATCCTTCCAGATGTTACCAAACCAATTCTCACCTTTAAATCATATGTCTAGCTATTGGTTCTAAGGTTCTCAAGTCTATTTTGGTTTCTGCCCTATTAGTAGAAGTACTCTTTTGGTGATACTTCTATCTGATCTATTTTGATCATCATATATAACATCATTCTAGATGTTACCAAACCAAATTTCACATCTAGATCATATGGCTAGCTCTTGGTATTACAACTAGGCCCCCCACTCAGTCCATAGGATCTGGCTTGTCCATCTTATCCTTAGAAGCCAACATGGCATGGTGCACTTTGTTGCACTCTAGAAGAAGTAACAATTGTGGATAAGGTCTCCCTACCATACCTACCACTCTCTCCTCCACCATGAGCTCAATATGCTTAGCCAAACCAAAGACTACTGCCAAAGTAGGTGAAGTAGCTTGTAGCTTGTAGCAAAGTAGCATCATGTACTCTATGTCATAACTCCCTGTCCAAAATCTTATACAAAAATTGGACTACTTGGACCTTAATAACTCCCTAAGTAAAACTGATCAACCGTCTCATGCAAGTGTATGCCTTGCGTATGCTCTCTCTAACCTTCCGTTGGAACTCTTGCAAGTTACTCAGCTTGTCAATCCGCACTTCTTGGTAGTTCTACCTCAAATACTAGAAGAACTCCACCATGGGGTTAAACCTTGGTATTGCACCACCTCATGTAGTAGTACCTCCACTCATAGTAGCACTATCTCCACCTAGTGCACCTCCACTAGCTCCTTCAATGCTACTAGAGCTAGAACTCTTGGGTACTACCAATCTATCCTTGAAACCAAGCCTAAAGTAATGGAGATATAGTTCACAGACCAATATTATCTCCATACCTCGATCTCCTCCAAGTGAGCTCTCTAGAACTCATGATAGTTGTCCATTGATGGACACTCCCAAGTGCTGAAACAACCCTTCTATGCAATGAAAGCTGTGAACAAAGTTGGGTTCCGCATCTACTACAGATCATACCAACTATTGAACTCCTAGATGAAATCATCCAACTCAATGGTACCCACTATACCAAAGTAACGTATGGGCCCTTTGGAGGCCTTATAAATCTTGTCCATGTCCTACAACAATGGTGCAGACACACCAAGTGCACTCTCAATTGAATTAGCTCCTATGTCAAACTCCAACTCATAGTCAATCTCCTCCCTCACATTAGGACCTAAGATATAGGCTGATATTGAGCACCACTCAGGGTAAACCCATTGTGTACTATACAATGCTATCTCCTCCAAAATCTCCCAAAAAACTTTGTCGTGATAAAGTAACCAAAAATTGAAAACCGCAATTGTAACCATTACAAGTACCTCCCCCTCCCCCCCCCCCCCCCCCCCCCCCCCCCAAGTACCAACACCACCAACCAAACATCACCCACTAATGTAGCTTGAACTGCAACAACTACACTAGGGGAAATGGCAACTTATAACCTACCATCAAAACAACACACACTCTCACAATTTGCAGGTCATCACTTCTTGCCTCACCAGAGAGAAACACAAGTAGTCTGACTAGTCATCATTACAACCTCACAATCAAGAGTACACTAGAGCACTAAGACTATAAAGTTAGAGCACCCAAACAAACATGGCGCACAAACATGAAGTAGAGAATGGAGGGGGTCCAATCACAAGAAATCTAAACAAAAACCCTCCATCTCATAAATCAACACCGGATTGACTTTGTCACCATTTGGCATTTGACATAATAAGAATTATCTACTTCCTAAGCTACCAAGATGACCAAGAATGAGATCAAATTGTCTCTCCTAGCCAAAGCTACATGTATATAGATATCAATGGAATAGTCATTAAGACAACAAGTGAGAGTGGACCAATTGGCTAAGGCACCAATCTAAGAACCAAAGATCTAGGGTTCAAACTTTATTGCGCACAATCTAGCAAGGTGGCAAGATTTTACCAAACAATGACCAAAAACTACACTAAACTAGCTAACCTCATGTAGGCAAGTTGGCCCTTTTAGGCCTTTGTAGCCTCTCATAGCCCACAACCCTATCGCTCAAAGATGCTAAACGCCCAAATGAGGCCTTTCTTCTTGCCACTTTGAACCCTCTCAAACCCAAGTATGGCAAACCTCTTCCAAATCTGACCAAGCTTCTCCAACTTGAGCCAAAATTTGACGTAAACCTTCCACCAAATCTGACATAACTTCTTTATATTTGGCAAATCACCAAATCTTCCACTAAATCTCCACTTGAGCCCAATTGGAAGGACCGGGTTCTCCAAATCACAAGTTCACTCTCAAGGAAAATGTGAACCATGATCGAGCTACCAACAATCAACAAGGCTTGGAGATACCACCAACACCCTTAGTTCTTGAATCCAATTCCCCTTGACTTCACTTCTTTGATGTAAACAATTTGCTCTCAATTCAAATCACACTCAAATATATCAATACTTCATTTGTCACTCAACAATCTACCAACAATTGGGTATTAATTAACCCACTTTAACTAAGAGACTCTAGGTGATGCTTGCCTGCCTCTATCCACCATAGCCAAGAACTCGAAAGCTCAACCTCAAAGAAATGAGTTCTCTAGAGCTGCACTTTGAAAGTATACCCTTGATCGTGACCTAGGTCTCTAACCCTAACAATCATACTAAGAGCACACCTAACAGTGTGAACGGTGCAACTGACGGTGAGCCCTACCATGTAGTTACTACCCCGAACATGAAATCTAACCATCAACAAGTAATCTATGAATAAATGCTAAAATACCTTTGACAACCAACATTACTACACCAACGTCCGAGCAACCTAGATGCAATGCTACAAATGGCATGACGATGGAAACACAACAAAGACATAGATGGGGAGGTGAAATACTATGACAAAACATTAAACTAAAATGCTCTTGGGTCTCTCATGTTTATCATAGTATGTACAAGACCGTATACGTGCTACGCAATGGTAGCACTTACTAGATATACTAACAATCTTTTACAAGCACCTTGGAAAGGTATAAAGATAGTATTCAGATGCATTCTTGGAGTACAAAAAGCAAGGGAGCATATTTGCTCCTACTCTTGAAGCATATACAAGTGCTAGTTGGGGAAATGGCACATATAACAACAAATCTACTAGTAGATATGTAATGATACTCAATGGTGGAGCAATCAACCGGCCTAGTAAACAACTAACATTAGTTGCATTGTCTACTAATGAGGCATTGTCTACATTAATTGTCTACTAATGTCTAGAATTTATGGCTGCCTAAATGTTACTCAAAAAGTCATGTGGAACAAGAGACTTCTTAAGGAGTTGGGTTTTGATCAAGAAAGTCCTACTACATTACATTGTCCAATGACAATCTAGGAAGTATGACACATAAAAAAGCTTGTACATCACCCATAAACTAAGCACATTGAGATTAGAAGATTTGAAAAGGAAAAAGAAAAAGAGAAAGAAAAGGAGAATGTTGTGGAGTTGGTTAACGCTAAATAATACTACTAACATAACATGTGTAATAAATATGGGAATTGTTCTAATTCTCATTAAATGTCATAATCAATTTCAATTATTTTGTAGTATAACATAATCCTTGTTTTTATCTTTTTGTTTAAATACATTCCACTTCATCTAGAGATAAATGATTAGGGTTAAGGTTAAAATGCGAAATGATTAAGGTAAAGAGGGGCGAGCCCTTACTTAGGTTTGAACAAAACCACTCACTATATTTCTCCTATGTTTATGAGTATTTTTCCAGCTTGTTTCACTAAATTCTCCTACAAGGATCATTCCCAACACTTTGCATCTCATGTATTCTATACTCAACGTCATCTAAGGTGTATTCTCTGGGCAAAACCACTCACTAGTTTCTACCTCTATATTTATGTGTATATTTCGAGCTTGTTATGTTGAATTCTCCTACACGGATCATTCCCAAACACCTTGCATCTCATGTTATCCTAAACTGAACGTCATCTAAGGCGTGTTCTATGTGCGTTAATTTGGGGAAGTTCACTCAGGCACTTCTCGTAAGTGAACTTAAGTGTTCAATCCTTGATGACAGTAGATTGCAAAGAGATCTAGTATTGCAATCAAGAGTGCAATCAAGATTGTCTACTTTGCTGAAACTAGGCCACGAGGAGTGCTAGTATCTCTGATACATTTTATATTAGAATAACTAACAGACCTTCAAAGAGCAAAAACAAAAGTTCTCAAAAGTATACATTCCCGGGACTAAAAGAATCCTCTTTGACGTGAGGACTGGACCTTTGGTAGCTTGCTCGCAATCGCAACCGCAGTAGAATATCTCACGGATATGTTTGCCCCGCAAGGAACGAAAACTTCGGCACATCTAAGGATTAAGAGTAATGCAGTCCATCTTCCTTGCTGCAGACACACAGGCGTCACATCATTTGATTCTTACAAAATCTTTTTGACCGGATGATACCATCCTAACAAAATTAGGCATCAAGTGCTGGTCCAACGAAACTAAACAATCTCTCCTTGCACATTCTGTGTAGTTGCTGAATGGATTTTCCGCATCTAATCTCATCTAGATCTGTTCCTCTTGAAAGGAGTCACTTGACTTCCCTACGTATGTGAGGTCTGGCTTAGTAAGTTGGATCCCAATATTTTTCCAAGACGAAATGGTGTCGTAGAAGCCGCATGTAAGTTAGTAGGCCCACAATCTGCCCCGATGTCGTCCACGATCTTCTGAGTCACTATCACTGCTGGACGAGCTTGAGCTTGAGCTTGAACTTGAGCATGAACGTCCGCGCACAAATGTCACTACCTGCTCCGTGCCAAAGACGGATGGCCAAGACGGTGAGTACTCCCCCCTGCAGTCTAATAGGAAGATGACAAGTAATTCCCGGCGTTCGACTTCTGCCAATCAACCTAGCATTTTATTCGACTTTGGCACAGTCTGACCTTCTCAAACTTCACTTTACGCATCGTCCAGTTAAGGCCTAGTCTGAAACATGGTGCAAAGTTTGCCTGCTCAAGGAACCAGTCGAGGTCTCCTATTGCAAAGCTAATGGGGTAAGTTACAACTAGAAGCTTCGATAATGTGAACGAAGCAGACTGCTAAATTTCTGTTCTGGAATTCTCTTATGCGCTCCAACTCTAAGAAGTTTAGTATGTTTGTTATAGATGGATGCATGTTAGAGATACAAGACATACCCCGAAGCTGAAACCGCTTTTAAGAGGGATTGGAAACATATACTTCATACAGAAGTCTAGTAACAACTTCTAATCGAGATCTTAGTGAGACCTACCTTGAGACAAAGTAATTTCCTAGATTGAACCGACTTGTGCAGTACAGGGAAACGACAGAACGGAAGGACAGGACTGGATGATCTGGAGCTGACATTTTGATTCCGAATGTCAACCAGTTGACTGCCTCAAGAGCTTCTCTGAGGACTACGGGGACTATCAAGGTAGCACCTAAGTTGGCATTCAGCTCCTAGTGGCTGTGACGTTGCTCACCTGAGAATCGGACATTGCTCGAATACGTTGATGCGAGCAACTTCTTCTCTCTTTCTGAACCCACGGGCCTTCAGAGAGCCACAACGCTGACTTGCACTGCATACAGAAAGCCCGGTTTGAAGCAAGCACCCTTGATGGACGTCCTACACATTCCAGAATGAATATGAATCAAGATCAGATTCCTAATATATTGCAAAGCGATAACTGCTGCCAACAACAGTGCTTAAATTCTCTAAGAATACGACAGTATGCGTAAATGCCATTAGTATACATGACGCGGACTAACTGTACCTTGCCGAGCAAGCTCAAAGGCCTTTCGCCAGCAGCCTTGCAGTTCTGCCGGTTTTCCACCCTTTGGCAACCCCGTCTTTAGGGGTTCCCGGCATGGGGAGGCCTTATTGAGACCTCTGAACAAGGATAAAAATTGGGCTTGCCAAAGCCCGTCGTCGTTGGCTGCCTCATACCAGCTCCTGGAAAAGACAGGGCATTAGGATCACCAAAAACAAGAATTGGCTGATTTTAGGGATAAGGCTTAGACCACTTGACATTTGCTTACTTTGTTACAGGTTGCTTATCTGCGAGAATCCAAAGGTATGGTTGCGCTAATAAACGACGTCTCTTCCCTTTAAACATACCTTGAAACCGTGGAAGCCATGACCAGCGAGCGGGCATCTAAGAATCCGAAAATGTGTACCAGCAAATCCGTTGAGAAGGGGCATTCTGGAAGGTGGCACAGAGCATAAGTTACATCAGATGTCTTCTGAAGACGACAGTGGCATCATTGATGATAAGGCAAGGAAGCAACGGAACAACAACTGCCACAGATTATTCGCAGGGTATTCATTTCTTCGGTCAGGAGTTCGAATCTCAATCAAGAAATATGGCATTCGCTTCAGTGACATAAATGGTGAGGAGATCACTAAATGAATCAAATTACCCTTGACAACCCCGGACACTGACCTCAGTCTCCGCTCCAGCTCTCCTTCACTGTCTATGGTCGAAGCCTTTAACATGCAATCCTCCGAGCTAATATCTCCATCTTGGAGCTTCAGAGTGTACATTAAGATACTCACCAGCTGGTTCTGCCGAATCTTGACGCTTCGCTCTCCGGTTGAAAGCAATGGCTGCCTGCTTGAATTCGCTCACAGCTACAGATCTTCTATGCTTCGGAAATACTATTTCAGCACCTTGCGCTAGTACATGAGCAGCTGACATATGTGTATTGGCGTCCAACCTGCACAGACGAATCTCCTCCTTTAATCGAGGAAAGAATCTCCGCGATATCACCAGGACATACTGAAATTGTACAGCGTTGAGTTGGGATTACTACGTTCAAGACGGTAATGTCGAATGAGCTCTGCTCATCACTCATTCTTTTGAAGAAAGTTCAAATGTCAGGGGTCTTCCTACAACAGGTTCAGAGAGTCTTGACAACCTTATTCCTAGAACGATAAGACTTTTTCCATACATATAGACGTGTCGACTAGGGGTGAGCTCTTTGAAGGCGCTTGTTTCCTCATTGTTTAGCCTTCGTTTCTTCCGGTTAGAAGCGCCTGGACAGAATCTAGCTAACCTTTTCAACATCCCCTTTAACATGAGACAACAGCTTACCCAGCGAGCAACCGGAAAGCGGTGAGAACATCTTGGTACATCATAAGTTGGACCGCCTTTGGGGCTTTAGCATAAGCTTGTCGCAAGAGCAAGTGCAGTTCCTTACAAGCTTCAACATAATCCTGACTGTAGAGGAAGAAGAACATAGCTTATTCAAGACACTAACCAGCAGAATTTATCACACGCGCAATTTAGGATGTTTACAAGAAAGAATTTGCAACAAAACTGACAAAAGTCCCGTATTGGCAACTCCATGCTTTGTAAATTAGACACAAACTCCTAAAAACCGTGTGAGAACTGCATGCAGATGGATGCCCGAATGAATCCAAAAAGTTTAGCTCCTACGATTGACAGCGAAAACCTGATATCTCCCAACAGAGGCATTAGAGAATTGGCCCGAACATAGGCCGTCCCTTCATATTGCTCTTAAACATGAATCTTTACACCGGAGTAAAGGAGGTGGAGGAAAAAACCTGCGCGATAATGCGGCTTCAAGATGCAACTGAGAGTAACGATTCTGCATGGTGCTCTCAAAAGATTCTCATTCAACCAACACTCGGTCCAAACGAAGCTCGCTGCCAGAAACCCTTCCCGGTCCAGGAAATTCGCTTCAAACCATGGTTAAAGAGCTCTTGCGAAACTTGGGCGTGGACAGCCTCTTCACTATTCTCCCTTCGACGGAAACGACCACAGAGGCAGTAGTTCACGCAACAGAACTTTTAACGACACGCTTTCCGACAAAACAAGTACCGTATTCAACACCAAGATATTTGCTCGACAAATCCCAAGGACTTGTACCAATTCCGTCACCTAGTCGACCTCCCACTAACCAACGTTATGACCCTCCCGCGAATCCTTCACGCTTCAACTTCCAAGTCCGAAATCTGTACATCCCGATCTCCCAAACAGGTTAAACCCTCGGGCATATCCAATCGGTCACCAATCGCACCTATTTCAGCTGCCGAACAACAATGCCGCCACCAACACCACCAGCCCCTTAATTACTCGACACAACACTCAAAAACCGCAATCCTCCTCAGCTCTCTTATTCATCCCCTCCTCCGACTCCCCAATCGACCAGATTCTCCCCCCTACGAAAGCGTCCTCGATCACAGAGCAGCACAGGACAAACCATGTACTCCGTTCCACCAAATTTTACATCTATTCAGCGTACTTCACACCCATCAGCGCAGAGAGAAAAGCACCGGTCTGCATCAGATGCGCAGAGTTTTCTTCTCTGATCAGATTCTTCTATGACCACCTGGATTGTTGTCATTCTCTCGGGGCCACCACGACCATCGTGCCTGTCATCCCCCTGCCCCTGCGCCTCCGCTCCAGGCCCTGTCTCCCTCTCTCAGCTCCAGTGCTGTAGCTTGGCGGCAAGCTATAGGCTAAGCCCCTCACTCCCGCCAAGCCAAAAGGCTTCAAACGTCTGTTACGGTTTCCTTTGAGATTAGTTTTAATCCTAATCAAATTAGATTTACCGCAGATCTCAACCACGCTAAGATTCGAACTCGTACGGCGTCTACCCACTACTGTAGTGCCTTATTTCGTTTACAGGATAGTGTCGCACACTCTCGATACTAGAACACTCTATCCATTTGAATATACAAAATACAATGTATTAATATGGATTTGAAAATACAATTTATGAAATTCCAAGCGAATTCTTGAAAATAAAATCTTTTATTTTTTCTTTAGAATTTTGATTTCTTGACATCATATCACTAAAATAAAATAACCTTTTTACTACATAATAACATTAATAAGGAAATAAATCATATTGCAGAACACTTTTAAGAACATAGACATTTCCAAAATAGATCGAATAAACAAAATACCAGTAATCAATGAAGTTAGATACCCACCATGCCCACACTCAAATAAGGAGCAAGATTATGTGGTAAATTTACTCATTCATTCAAGAGTATAATGTACCTACAAGGTCCAGTGCATGGCGTGGAGAGAAGTGGACGGGTCCACAAAAAGTATTTTTGAAGAAAAAAGATCTTTCCGGAATCGATCAAGTAGAAAGTATCTTGGCAGCAAATATCACTATACTTATATTCTTATGTGGATCCTCCTAGGTGTAAGTCCAACAAGAGAGCAAAGGACAAGTACTCTTATTGCAAGTAGTTGAGTTTAGCTGATAAAGATGTCCAAATTAGCTTTCTCAGCTTAGTTTTTTACAAGTTGCTTAGTTTATCTTGATGAATATAGATCTATTGCAGTTTCTAGAATGCAAGGATTAAACTCAGATGATTAGAAATAGATTGAGAAGAATTCAAACTCTATATTGCGTTTCTTGATATGTGTTTGAGTGCGGTTTTACCGCAAATTTTGTTAAAATATATTTTGGGCTTAGCTCGGAGAGAAGTTCAGGTGCATGTTGTTCCTCTTGGGTGTGAAACTGAAATCGACAGTACCAAAGTGCTCATCTTCTTAGTTTCTTGAGGTATATAGCTTTTGGTTCGAACATATTGGCTATACAAATCTCGATCATGTAAGGAGTAAATTGTTGCAAATGATCACGAGGTCAAATTAGATATTTATTCCTTGTCAAGTACCCAGAAAACGTACATATATTCTCCTCTTTGGTGTGCGGCTTTTACAATCTGTTCACTAATGTTTATCGCGGCCTTGGAAGATGTAAATACAAAACTCGATAGAAATCTGCTTAGTCAGGAGTGGATGTCATCTATAACCTTATCTCATTGAGGTGGGTGATGAATGTACTGTGCTAGTACTGCGGATACTTCAAGATAAGCTAAGGAGGACGATAAGAACCCTTTAGATGGAGGTGGATGATGCTCTATAGAGGGAAGGGATTCATGATTCATATTGGATAAGAAGAGAGCGAGAGAGAGCGCTTGTAGGAAATCCATTAGTACATAACTTTCGTTCTTATAGCTTGAAACACTCGTCTATAGTCTCCCACTTGGAGGACGATCGCAAGTTCATGCACATGTACTTTGAGTCACTACCATAACATACAACTCAAAGCTATGTACTACTTAGGGCCAAGTGCGTCATATCTTGCAAGGTTTTCAGGTAATGTGAGTCTGTCGGTTTTCTCGCAGATACCCGCTCATTATAGTTCAGAGTTATATATTATGATACCGTTATTCTATTGATCACTGGTCATTGCCATATAGTCATTACATCCAATTGCTGATATTTGGAGAAGTACTGTGTTAATGTTGAGCTCAGGTTGATTAACGATTTCACATCGTATTACGTGTCTCACCATCCTGATAGTGTTCGAAATACAGTTCATCTGTAAGCTCCTAATATCTCATGAGTTTGACTGCGGAACTCCAGAGGTTACTCAATGACTGGGAGCGCTATCATATTCTGATCAGACAGTCAGCCGATGTTAAACTTGTCTGGTAGAAAATATCGCATCCTGAGCTGTTCGGCTCCTCTCAAAGCGAAGTATCGAGCCCGACACTGCCGTAGTGACTTACTGGACAGTCAGGGTTTGTTAGATTTTACCCACTGGAGTAATCAGGATCCTGATTCCTAAGCTGTACAGCTTCTCTTGCAGGCGTGGTATGGGCTTCCATAGTCAAGTAACGAAATCCGACTGTGTACCCCAATACTCCCACACTCGGATCGTATTTGAGTACCCTTTCGATATATTGACATCGTGTCTGGTCATAAATTATCAAATGGGAAGCGCGGTAGCCTCTGAGAAGAGATCCCTACATTTGGTGCAGTTGTTTCTTTCTGTATTTCGAGCTGGACCGATTGGGAAACAACTGCTACTTGCTGATACTCTCCGAAGCATCTCAATTCATCGGTTTGGATGTCCACATGGAATTTCTGACAGCAACATGGACTGGAAAGCGGGTTTGACATTTCTACACACGTATGTATAACAGTGTATGGAAACTGTTTATGGAGGTCCTGGCAAAACCTCCCAGGACGACGGAACAGTCTTCTGTTGAGTGACATGCGTAGCCCTTGCATCGGAAACACTTCCCTGTGTTTCCGAGCAAGGACTACCCTAAAACCGCGTTTGGATTGCTACTTTTAAATTGAAGTGGATGAAGTAAAGGTACTCATTTCGCTGGTATACTAGCTCTCCCGGAGGCTGTAATTTTGTATGGGGCGATCTGAAAATCTCCGACATCTAGTCTCGCTCCGTAATAGAGGGGTAAGAAGACAATCGTCCCAATAATATCATAAAAGACAAAATATCATATCATGAAGCAAGTGTAAGACTCTCTGGCTCTGTGACAGACTCTCTGGCTGGTATAGGTCCAGAGGAATGACATTCATGAAAAACCCATGCATATTTCTCCAGGAGGATCGTGAAAAGCTTCAATTTCCTTCGCTGTGACATGACGAGTACCAAAGCTGCAACATCCACTAAATGCATACTGCTGAAGGAAGGAAATCTGACATCCAGGTACCCTAAACTTTATGTTATTAACATATGGACGCTGCAAAGTTACAGGGTGGTTCGTGAAATGAGTAGCAATAATTGCTGGATTCTTATGAAAGAAACAGAGCCGGTCATCTTCCAAGGGATTAAGACGGATCGACATAAAAATGACGGCAGTCTATCTGCAATAGGTGAAATTGCGAAGAACAATGTAGTGCTCTGTGTAGGTCTGCCTCTGCGATTGTCTATCATTTTTCATTGGCCTGTACCCTAATAGCACCGTACAGATGAAACTCGTAACAAATATATAAAGGTGCAAGGCTGCATCTGCTATTTTCTGTCAAGTCTCGTGTTCTTATCCTGATAGAACTGTATACGTGAGACTCTATTTGGTCGGTAAGGAGTACGATACAGAAAAGCGTTCCCCGAGATGGCTTCAAATATCTTTTCCGCATATCTAACATATCTAACTCGCTGTTGAAGTGATCTCTGCTACCAACCGACTGGTCTTTGTTACCCCTGTGTCTGTGGCAGTAACTTTACTGGAGGAATTTCTGACATCGCGTGTCGTTGTGAACAACTTTACATCGGCAAGAACAAAACCGCGCCCCACAACAAGTGCATGTGTAGGGAGCTAGATAGCCACATACAGTGCAGAAATGTCGTCGGGCACCTGAGCTAGGTGGACCTACACTGGCTTTGTAATAAGTTGGCAAGTGCGCTGGAAGCGATTCAAGATTAGCCTGGCAAAACAATCAATTTTATGTTATTTCATCCTGGCCAACACCCAGTGCACGATCAATGACCAGCAAATCAAGAAGCAGACTGTAGAAAAAACAATCTCACAATCCCAGGTTAGAAATCCCCTATCAAGGACTTCTAACAATCTTCAAGTTATGTTCCCAGACCAGTAGTCTAACTACGGTACGGTGCGTCAAGACAGCTTCGATTATCTACGGTCCCTGGTAGGAAGGTGGCAAAAGCGATCAATTATGGGAGGCAAGCAAACCATTTAACGAGAACTGGAATCTGTAAAGTGCACTAAAACATCGGTCGATGACTGCATTTGTGTACTACTGGAAGTACCCTAACACAGGGTATGTTCCGCGTTGCACTCAGTGTCTTGAGCTGGCCTTGGGTAATGGACGCCATATCAAGCAGCACACATGCGGTGACTCTGGGAAAAATTCTCCTACGCTGTGCTGAGGTTAAGGCACACAGACAAGAGTAAAATGTAGTGTCGCCTTATGTACTTGTAATCACACCTCCTGCAGCAGGTCGAGAAAACTTCGTGGGGCCTTCTTGTTATTTCCTATCCGTTCCATTGCCTGGGCTTTAGCTCTCCGCGTCTTACGCTTTGTACCTTTGGCGGCCTTTTTCTCCCTGAATCCTGGAATCCACAAATTCTGACTGTCAACAAGTAACATATGACATGGCCCAAAATAGACATTCACTGAAGCGTACTATTACAAAGAAGACAAGCCACACGCGAACTTTCGGGACCTCGGCATAAAACTTGAGGCTGCCTACACGTTCGACGAGGACAGTTAGATTGTCGAACGACCAAGTTCAGTGCTAAGCATCGCAATAAGCAACTTTGCACCTTGGTCTTCGTCATCAAGAGAGGCATCATCATCACCATCGACGTCGATCGTCTCTACCGCAATATGGTCACTTTCCAGAGCATCCAGCCGGGCGAGAGCTGCCTGCACGCACGCTATACTTGAATTCCATTCAATTGAGACGAGAATTCCACCGAGAGCGAGCGTCCACAATCGGTCCAGAAGGAGAGAAGTGCACAATTTCGCAGCTCCACCATATGTTTGTTCAATTGCCTAAAGAACCCAACCTCACTAAGAAACGTACTATGGGACACTCCTATCCTTCGAGTGTTCTACAATTCATTCCTAAAACTAGAGAATTGAAATAGAAACACGGTGCCAGAAAGTTGCTGTAGTCCGCTGTCTCATTGTCATTTCTGTTCCCGCGTATACAGCACGATGCCCAAGGTAGTGAAGTGGGGGATCTAACCTGCGCTCGGACATTTGGATCCGCAAGAACGGCGCTAACTTTTGCTCCGACCTTCTTCGCTCGCGTGGAGCTCCGCCGAGCTGCAGGCGTTCCAAGTTCTTCTTCCATGACTGAAGGGTGCAAAGCAAAATCCTCTGGCAAGCTTTCAAACCTTTCTTACCACCGTCGTCTATTCGACCGTCTGCATATACTTGCCTTTCCCGAACGAACTGGACATTTGACGAGAATTGCGCCACCTACTGCAAGCCTTCCCTTGTATAAATCCTGTCGAGCTAAACCGGCGTTCAGGCTCAGAAAGAGCTCCCAGGATGATTCGTCCTACGCGAATACACCAGAGCTCATATCTAACGTATATTCCTCCCCCTCTAAGTTGTAAACTTCGACACGTACCCACTCGATTTCTTGCTGCCTTACGCCATGAGATAAATACCTTCATTTCCGTCTTCTAATTAACTGAACCCACATGCTCCATAGAAAAAAGATTCCCCGATCTACAAGGTGGTCGAATTTTGGCAAAACCAATGCTGACATAACCAGATCGTTCCCGCAACTCGTGATCATCCTAAGGACTGCGCAAAATTCAATTGCGCAGTCCTCCCGCGTTTCCAACAATTCATCGTTTCCACCATGTCCACCATGTTCATTGTTTCCAACACGTCTTCCCCTCTTGCACGTACTGCATTTCCGGGACCAGCTCCATCCATAATGGGCCAATGATAACAGTTACATAAAGATCACAATTAATGCCTACAACTTTTCGCGAAAAGATCGAAACCGGGAAGACTGGAAGCCAAGTCCAGACACTGTCTGGATAGGATGTGCCATGCACGTAACAGTTATAGGATGATCACGCGATTTAGGGTTTGGAAAACCCTAACTGGGTCCAGTGTTACGCCGTGTGAAGGCATTTTGGTCTCGAATCAAGTACACCGCGCATGCGAGGCCAGGGAGGATGAGACTATCTACGTTTCTGCTCGCCTCTGCTCCATCTACGTGCTCATGTGCGAGTGTGTTCTTTCCCAAACCAGCCGCCTCTAGTGCTCCGGCTTCTCTGGCTGCGTCTGTCTGTTCTGTCGTGAGAGGAAGAACATTCAAACCTGTGCGGACATATTCTGTTGGTAGTCGACTTACGTTTGCCAATCTGAGCAGAAGGAGAGTTTCTGTCATGGCCTCGGCCACGGCTACCGTTGTCGAGCCAATTCCTCCCACTGGAGCTTCCGATGTGGTATACTGTCTGATTTGATTGAAGTTTGGATTTCCTAGTATGCTCTTTTGCTGGGATCGATAACGCTGAGCAGATAATGGTCACGGTTGTTGACAGTGAATCGTTGTATCAGAATTTTATCGAAGAGCTTGTATCCTGATACGAGTAGTAAGGAATTGTTTCGTGATAGATTTCCTATAGACCAGTCTAACAAATTTTTTTAAGCAATTGAAGTCTGAATTGTGATCATCGGGTATACCGTGGGAACTCGCTGAGCTGAATCGGACTGAAATTTTTTGAATATGCCTTCTTTGCTTCGATGCATAGAACGTGGAGACACTTGGAAGTGTTCGGCAACAATTAGCCAATTTGATTAAAGAGTCCCTGAGAATCACTGTCCCCGACCTGACTGAGGAGGAACCCGTCGTCAGCGCCTGCAATAATGCGAATCACGGTGATTATCAGTGGTACTTATCTCATAGTTTCTTCCTTGCGAGATCACTTTTGCCTGAGTCACAAACCATTCCACAAACTCCATCGTTGCAATTGTTCTATCATGCTCTAGAAGAAGTTGCCGACACGCAGTTTGTGAAGATTCACCTAATGGCAATCTTGCACCTTGTTGCAGTAACAATGCCATGGGCATTTTCTCTAAAATCAAAGGGAAACAAACGGTGTACAGGAACCCAAATGCCATTGGCCAGGTATGATGCCTGTCCTGCATCTCGGCAATTGTCCCTTTCACATACTGATTCGGTGAGGGTTGGTTGCATGCGAGATCACAGCGAGAAGGTGCGCTGTCTATCAATCATATTTTTATGCAATCAGAGGGGATCTTTTCCTACAGGCTATTGGCAGGAACATACCAGAGTCGACTATGGTGGAGAGGACTAGCATCGCTGGACCCGGTTTTGTAAATATTGTGTTGAAGACCGAATGGCTCCAAGATGTGAGTACAAAGTGGCCTTGACGTACTTCTTGATAGGCTCACTTCTTGTGTCAAACTTTATTCAAAGCATTCACTGAATACTCGATTAATATAATCGAGTATTCAGTGCTTTGAAGCGCACTCGAGTATTACTCCCTTAGGCATCTGATCCATTGGTCCGGGAGAGAGAATTTCTTTTGATGGTCACAAATATAGCCTTTTGTCCCCCTGGGGTCAAAAGGGATCTCAAAGACGAAGTTGTATTTGACGTTTGTCCAAGTCACTCATTGGAGTTCTTTCGGTGAAAACTTCGGGAGTCTTTCCAATGCAGTTACGTGTTTGTCTAGTTAATCTTGTGGAATCGTTTGGGGATGTACATTGGACGTTTGTTTGGTGTTATGAGCTGGACGCTAGTAACATAGTACCTAACGTGTACAAACCTTCCTCCCGGCTCGCAGAGAATCTACAAAATGCTGATCAATGGAGTGGGAACCTGGGCACCTGCACTACCTATGAAAAGGGTGATTGTTGATTTCTCGTCTCCTAACATTGCGAAGGAAATGCATGTCGGTCACCTGCGGTCAACTATCCTCGGAGACTGTATATCCAGGATGCTTGAATTCTCTCATGTTGAAGTTATGCGCCGCAATCACGTTGGAGATTGGGGAACCCAGGTCTGTGTCATCTTCTATCCGGATGAATCACTGGATTTTTGGTATCAGACTTGATCCTCTTGAAACACTATGCTGTTTAAAGATCTTATCCGGACTTCTCAGGTTTCATTACATATCAATAATACTTCACCCACAACTTCGTAGCAAAGCTGGGAAGCATGCTTGCAGCGTGGAATAGCAGCATCTTTAAGTCCGCATTGTACATCTAGAAGATTTGCGAGTCGTTGTGCCAATCAATAGTTCTGCTGTCTTACTAAACAATTACATTGCTGTTTTAGACAGTTTGGTATGCTGATCGAGTACCTATTTGAGAAATTTCCAAATTGGGAGGACATAGGTGATCAGGCTATCGGAGATCTGCAGGTTTGTCTATCTGTACTATTTCGTTGAACGTTCCTTGCACCTTCTTGTGTTTAGCTCTGTATTTAATTTTGTTGTATAGTACGGTCTGGTATTGACAACGTTGTTCGATAGAGATCATACGAGATGTTCGCACCCCAGACAAGACAGGATGTTGGCGTCTCATTGTTCGCACCCTAGACACGACAGGATGTTGGCGTCTCATTCGAGGAAATTAGGGGATGTACGTCACCGCAGCAGTGATAAACATCCGCAGCGACGCCCGTTTAAAGATCAACTTGTCTTTGCTGCAGGCATTCTACAAGGCAGCCAAACTGAAGTTTGATGAGGATGCCAAATTCAAGGAGAGAGCCCAGCAAGCTGTTGTCTCCCTTCAGGTAGTGATGTAGCCGGGGAATCCATGCGTAGCTCATACTTAGCACTGGAACAAGCTAAAAAAATTAAACGCGGCGGCTAGGCATCTGCACGAAATCTTGTCAAAACTTTCTGTTCTGTTTTGCACTAGTGAGCTGGGAGATTTTACTCTGAGGTGAGCTAAATAACGGCTGCATCTGAAGGCAATCGGTTTACCTCATTGGCATAGAACAGAAAATATCTGACCGATCTTTCAGAAAGTTTTTGAGGCTGCATTTCAAGCCATGTCTCATCATTGGACTTTTAATGCGTGTTTCCAGTCGGTTTGGACAATTCATATTTTGGTCTATACTTGGTTTGCCAGATGTGTTTATTGACACCGTCGTATTCTGTCCGTGAACTATCAGGGAGGTGACGAGCACTATCGTGCAGCTTGGAAGAAAATCTGTGATATTAGCAAGCGAGAGTTTGACCAAGTCTACAAGAGACTCCAAGTTACTCTTGAAGAGAAGGTAGGTGATCCCTTACTCTCTAGGACGTCACCCACCCAATCTCACAATCTTGGTTAAGGATTTCAGCAGCGTTTGATGCCAACATGGTCCTCTACGTGAATATCTAGGGATGATATCTTTAACAGCTTCATTACTGCGTATGTTGGACAATATTTAACCATAAATCGTATTCTGATCTTAGGGTGAAAGCTTCTACAACCCATACATACCGGATGTCGTGCAGCAGCTGCGACACAAGGGTCTTATTGTAGAAAGTGAAGGCGCACAAGTCATCTGGGTTGATGGTTACGAGAATCCCCTTATTGTGATCAAGAGGGATGGGGGTTTCAATTACGCCACTACGGATCTTGCAGCTTACTGGTGAGAAGCTGGTCTTACCACAGGGACTTCTTGATATCTGGATAATGTTATAAGTAGCGTTAGATGCAGGATAGAAGCCACGACTTCTGTCCTGGTTTTGTTAGCAATCACTACAGCGTTAACTGCTGTGAGACCTAAAAGTTTGAGAGAAATATCCAGTTGCTTATGTCGGTAAAGGTGATCTTCAGCATTATAATGGGAACCCAACGTGCTCCCAAAATCATAAATTGGGACTTCGAGTGACCTGTTCTCTCGGAAAACGGATGCAGGTATCGAGTCAACGTGGAGCGAGCCGAATTCATGATATATATCACGGATGTTGGTCAGGCTCAGCATTTTGATATGGTGTTCAAGGTAAACTTGATAGGATTTTTGAATGACTGTCTGTCTGTGCCGTAGCAGTCGTTCATAACTGTTTGTTCTCTCTGATATTCCAGACTATAACGGTTGACTTCTTTTACAGGCCGCCGGCACGTTACGCTTTTTGCCGCTTACTTGTCCACTTCACTCATGTGAAGTTTCTAGCTTATACATTTCGATTGGTTCTTTCAAACGTAAACCAACCATTGCGTTGGAACTACTTTTACAGACAGGCCGAACACCGATGCATTCAGCCTGTCTGTAACGGTCTCCAAAAACTCTGGACATCGAGTTCAATACCAATCGTCTCCAGTAATGGGTGATAGGATCTTACATTATATGACTGCTTGTTTGCAGGCATTGAAACTGGCTAATTGGATTCCAGCAGAGGGCGAGTATCCCAAGCCAAAGCATATCGGTTTTGGTCTCGTTCTTGGCGCCGATGGCAAAAGATTTCGCACCAGAAGTTCCGAGGTTGTCCGGCTTGTTGATTTACTTGATGAGGCCAAGACCCGGAGTAAGGACGAACTTATTAAACGAGGTATTGTTCTACAAACTAATTTGATGTAGACATGTCCTTGACTGATACTTATTTCATTCTGGGATACCCATGCTCAGATTACACCATATGTCAAGTGTGGTTAAAGAAGTTATGTGATTTTGGTATGCCCAGCAAGCAAATATGTGCCCCTTCTGACTGATTACACAGTATGCCTCTTTGATACGAGGTTTTCAGTTGTGCTAAGTTTTTAAATCACCACACATTGAGCAGAAGTTTGAATTCGTGCACAGTGCATATTTATGTTCTATTACCATGGAGAATGTGCCCTTTACCTGCCTTTCATGATGTTGATGACATAGCTAGTCTCTGATTGTTGTATTTCATGTTTCAGGCAAGGACAAAGAGTGGTCGGCAGAGGAAATTGAGGCCGCCTCAGAGGCCCTTGGATATGGAGCTGTCAAGTATGTTGCCCCACGTTTATCTTCATCTTGAAGATGTTCGATCCTCGTATCTCAGCTAGGCTAAGAGCAGAGCGTATCTCGATGTAACATTGTGCTCTCTAGTCTTAACTTAGAAATTTTACAGCCGGTTTGGACAACACTCTCCTTCATTCTTCAGAGTCAACACTTTGACAAACACTCGATTTGCTCGATCTTCTCTGTTGAATGATCTATCTCTGGAGAAGGATATATCTCCATCACTTCATCCGAGGCAGATATTACCTGTTTTCTTTGCTCTTTCCTACGTTGCTCTATGTCCTTTCATGCTTTTCCTCGCTTCTCTGTTCTTTCCTTCTTACTCTTCGCCTTTACTCTTCCTGTTCGAGTAGGCTCGCCCCTTCCCATGCACCGATGCTTCTTTCTCCCCTCTCGAATTACTAATTAACCTTTGCTTGAAAATTTCACTTCGCTGTATCCTGAATTTTATCTCTACTACTGATCCTTGTGATTTCAGGGATCCATCAGGTATGTCCCGATTCCTTCCCTCCTCTTATTCATGTTGATTCGTTTCTTTCTTGCCTGGTTCTCATTATGTGGCTGAGACTTCTGCGATTACTCATGTGCCTACACTTCTGCTTGCCTTTTCTTTCCACAAGCTAGCATTTTATGATAGATGCTACATTTCTGGATGACACACATTTTCAGCCTGTTCTTCCCTCAACATTCTCACTTGTGACCGGCACTTGCCGCAAGCAACTGAGTTTGCCTTGGCACTCATGAGTTTTCAAGCAGAAACTCGGTACGAGGAGTACTGACACTTGCTCAGCTACTTCGGCATTGCGTGAGGCACTGATGAAGTCGTATGTGCCTTCGTGGAGGTTTTCTATGGCCACCTTCTGCTGCCCTTATCTGTTTAGCGTTCCAGGACTCAAGCGTCCATAGCGCTTGTTGCAATATACTTAATATCCTGTCCTATTTCGCCTCGCTCTCGTTACCCTGTTACGCTTAAACAGGTTTCTGCAGCACACCATCCAATAGCTCTCGCATTGTTCCACTCCTCCATTCCCCAGCTAATTCCCTCCCTATTATTTTTCCTTCGCTCTTTGACTGATTGCTGGGTTCGACCTCTCGTGTCTACAGTGTTCATACCCGACTCCAGCCCACGTTCTTAATTTTTATCGTTCATGCACCACCTACTGGCGGTCTTTACACAACGTTGCCTATTTCTCGCAGTGGTTTGCATAGAGTTCTCGATTTCTAATTTGTTTACCAGTCTGTTAGCCATATGTTATTCTCAATTTGTTTCAATTATGCTTCAAGTTACATTCGATTCATTCTACCTTATGGGATTTCTCACTATTCTAGCATTGTGAATCATGTACACCTTGCTTACCGATCATTTGCACTTCATGAGTTCTGGATAACCCGTTCCCAGAACGGCTTCCGCCCTCATATACCTATATATCCTGTCCTCTTTTGCGCCGCTCTCGTTACACTGTTACATTTCGATATGTCTCTGCGGAAGCACCAAGCACCACTACGCATTGTTCCACTCCTCCCCCTCCCTTCCCCAGCTAATTCCCTCCCAATTATTTTTCCCTCGCTCTTTGCCTGCTTCATGGTTCATACCTGACTTTCGACCTCCAGTATCTCCAGTGTTCCTACCCGACTCCAGCCTACAGTTTAAATTTCTTGGTTCATGCACTGCTTACTGGTGGTTAATTACACAATGTTGTATATTTCTCGAATTCGTTTGAATAGCTGTTATCGATTTCAAGTTGTTTACTAGTCCTTTAGATATATGTTGTTCTCGATTTGTTGCAACTATGCCTTGCTTCAGGTTACACTCGATGCATTCTGCTTTATGGATTTATCACTATTCTAGCATTGTGCATAAAGTACATTTTGGTTACCGATCATATGCATTTAATGAGTTCTTGATCACCCGTTCCTAGAACGGCTTCTGCTCTCATCTACCTATATCTCTGGAGAAGGATGCTGTATTTGTCCTGGAAGGCCCTAGATGTGAAGTATGGTGTCCTTGGAGTTATTGTAAGTCTTATTTAGGTACGTGCATGGCATTATACTAATATGATCTTTTTTCTTGTCCAGGTATGCTGACTTGAAGAACAATCGGCTAACGAACTACACGTTTGACTTCGATCAGATGCTTGATGTTCGGGTATTTTTCTAACTTTATAGGCCAACTTCACTTCAGTGCAGATGGGCATCATTTGGTTCGTCGTCAGGAATAAGTGCTCCTCTTAGACTAACTGCGGGCATGGTTCCATCTTCCAGGGTAACACCGCTGTTTACCTGTTATATACACATGCGCGTATCTGCTCCATCCTACGAAATTCTAACAAGGATATCCAAGATTTGAAGAAGGTGAGGACTACTGATCCTGTGTTCACATTTACTTGCTTGGGTTTATTTTGTTCAAATCGTTGAATATTGGAGGGGCGATCACAATCTATCCGTGTGAGGAATCTCCGAAACGCAGCAGTTTACAAGGAGTGTGTCACATTGTTGTTAATATCTCTGCGTGATTCACTTGCAGAGTAATGCAATCATATTGGTTCATCCCAGTGAACGACAGCTGGGTTTACACCTCGTGAGATTTGCAGAGGTGAGATTGTTTGCAACGAGTTTCTGGATTTGGATAAAGTAAAGCTGGGACTACAGCGGGATCAATTTCAGGAGTTGTCATCTGTATGGCATGACATTGGTCGTCTCATTCCCTTACCCAGTTTTGACTCCTGCAGGTGATAGAGGATTCGATAAATAATCTGCTTCCAAACACTCTCTGCGAGTATCTATACAGTCTGGCAGGGTTTTACACAGAGTTCTACACAAACTGCAAGGTAAAATGGCTCCTGGTGGCGCATATCTTAACTAACGCCTGAGATGTTGAGATGCAAAAGCACAAACATGATTTCCGTCTTTTAGGCTACTTTTAAACATCAAGAATGTATAATGTTTCATTCCAGTTACCTGAATAAAGTCCTGAATTTGTACCTCAACTCGTGTTCATTACAGGTGGTTGGTTCAGAAGAAGAGACAAGTCGATTGCTTATTTGCGAAGCTACGGCGATTGTCATGCGAGAGTGTTTTAAGCTTCTAGGCATTACTCCTCTGTACAGGTTGTAAGGAAGTTTCTCATAAAACGTTCTCTGAAATTACTGAAGCTATGAATGTGCCCGGTAAAGCAAAAGATTGCCGTCCTTTCACCTTTGTCATATCCCTTTCTACATGGAGCTCTCTCTCTCTGGAGATGCTTGATTTTTGCAGCCGAGTGTTTTGCATTTCCTATATTAATTTGACTCGGTAAAGCCCTCTTGCCAGGATTCAGCCATCGGTGAACCACTTAAGAGATTAAATTTACCAAATTATATTTCCATAAATACTTGTAAATATATAAATATACTATCGTATACCTATATATAAATATATGTATTTCCATAAATACTTCCAGCCAGCAGTGCAACGTCAACCAGCTCAAAACTGTCTGCTCCCCACTTCTCACGAAAATTGATTGTTGCCCCTTCCCAATATGAACTACGGGCTTGAGAGGAGTTGTTCACCACGATTCCATGTTTTAACTGTTCTGGGCTGAGTGTAAATGTGCCACGAAATGCCCTATTGCTTCCGTGAACGATTCAGACCCATAGATGGTGCAGATGGCACCGTGTTTGTTACTCATTTAAACTCGTAATTAAGGTACATTTGGTTGATTTGGAGCTCACACGAGTAAGGGGACGTCTTCTGCATCATCTGTCGAACGGATACGTACAAACTGAACGGTAAGATCCTAGAACGCGGACACAGGTGACAAATCTTGTCGGATACAATTTCGTATAATCCACTCGTGTGATGTGTATCTAGACCTCGCATGTTTGATAGCACGCATCCACCATAATGGACTGGTGATTTGTCCTGAAATCTCTTGATCTAATATAACAATCGTGTTTTTAAGAGCTATAAGTGATTACGAAAGGACTGGTGTAATCGTCTGCTTGGGTTCTACGAGGGAAGCATCTAATTGACACGAGAAAACGTCGGTCATGACTCTTACCCACCCAATCTATTCTGTCTGCATTCTACCCCTATGTTCCCGTCGGCTCCAAGGCATCTACATTGTATCTGGATTATACACTGGTTAACCACTGACATGAGAGACTGCAGTACTATGAGGTTGATATACACTACGGCAAGCAAAGATGCTGGCCACTGCATAAAGGATTCTTTCTTTGGCATGAGCAAGGAGATGTAACCATTTTCCAAGGCCTTGAAAGGTTTGCAACATTTATTTGCCATAAGAAAAGGAAGTGTAACCAGTGTCCAAGGAGTTGGAAGGTCTGCAACGTTTACTTCGCAAGCAGAACGAGACGAATACCCAATATCTAGAAGTCACCTCGAAAGTGTGAAGGCCTGGTGTTCCTGCAAAACGTGAGTCGGCTGTATGTGGGTCCATGGATGCCCCCGCTGAAAGTGGTAGTGTGGAGTTCAGGCTTAAATGTCTTGAACGAACTACCCTTTCTACATACCCAGATTTTACCAAATCTTCTCCCGATATTGAATTGTATATATGTTCTTCTCATGGTGCATACTGATTGAATTCTTACTTGGCGTAATTCATCACGAGTCACCTTTATTGTCTCGTAATCTTGATGGATATGATCACCGAGAAGGCCCGCCTATCAGTTACCACCAAGGGCAGCGAACTCACATGGGCAAAATGTTAGTGGAACTACGATTCCGGTTCCACCCTTGCCCTTGTCTCTGGATGGGCAGTTAGCGTTGTCCAACCCCATAAAATCTCGGAGGTGACGGGAAATAAGCTCGCTCTGGTGAATTCTATCACGTTGTCTAGTTTCGAGGCACTCCTGATTCTGTCGCAAGCCCTTCTATACCCAGCCAGGACTAAGGTTTAACTCTGCTCAGGCACACCTACTTTCCAGGATTGCGAACTTTCCTTGAAGATAAGCTAGCATTTTAAGCACTTATACTATCGTTGCTTTTGCTTACATTCTATGAGTCGCTATCAAACATGTTTGTTTGATGTTTGGAGGGGTCAACCCGATTGTCAGACAAGTGCTAAAACGGGACGGAAGAATAGAAGACGAGAGAAAACCAGAGCATGCAATGAACACACGGACCCTGCGACAGACGAACCAACCAGCTGCACATGAAAAAGCTTTGGAAGAAGGCGTACAGAAGCGTAAGTTCAGAAAGGTGTCTTCTACTCATTGAGTGGTATTGAACACGGAGGCCCTTCTGATTTGACTTACGGACATTGGAAACGCGAATTTATACATCTATTTGATGTCCCACTGCACTTTGAAACACTGCAAGGCTCCCGACATGCTAAACTAGCATATACGAACGTTAGATATTGAGGACCTCAAATCGAATGTTACTATAAAAGGAGATTCTTGTTTAGTTTTGTTTCTTGACTAGTTAGTGGCGAATTCGAAGTCCTCTAAGTCTGAAGTCTTTAGCTGGTGGTCTCCGGTCGTCGCCAGGTCCCCATGCAAGACCAGAAATTTAGTATACCAATTGCTCGATCAACTGCTGCAGTGAATCGCCATCCGTCAACCCTCTAACTCGGACCAGGGCGATTCTAAAGGTCGTTCTAATGGCTTGGAGAGAAACACGACACAACATGCGACGGAACTTCACAGCATGCGTTGTCAAGTCTTGCTTGCGTCATCGATAATAATCTTGGATGCTCTCAAAACTCAATCCCAGGAGTTGCCTCTACCTTAGCCTGCCTATCCCAAATATCAAAACCTTCCATGCCACCTTCGAACGAAACCACACTGGTGGTCCACCCAGTTATCGAGTGCTCTCATAGCTTGTCAGCTTCTTATCGAGTTTTCTCCATTAAACGCAATATTTTATTCCTAAAGTCTCAACTACAGCTCTTCGCATGAAGACGACAACGATTTTGAGTCATGTTTTTATATCTACAAGATTCTGAAGATTTGGACATTCTGCGTCCCACATAGTACTTGCCTTAAATGTCCCCCTCCAATGTCACCACCGTACAGTACAGTCAAGTGGCAATACGCGTCGGATGCAGACTAAGGTACGCTCCGTCCAACACATAACTACTGTCGAGACCTTGATAATAGAAGACATAACCCACGACATGATTGTCACCAATCTCTCGTTCATCAATCCATGACCCCAGTGATGTGTCTTCCTCTATATCAAGCAACTCATCTGACCCAACTTCTCACCCTTTCTTTCTGGTCTGCCTGCCTCCTGGTTTCCTCGGACATCGAAATAGTTGTAACATTCAAAATTTACCTGACTCATTGGTACTGACTGTCTATATGTGACAAATCATTCTGCCATCAATCACGCAATGTGTCGTGCACCATTCTTCCCCCCCCCCCCCCCCCCCCAGGTTGAGCTCGGAGTTACGGTAGTTGGTCTGCTGATGCAGAAACGTGAAACGCAGATCAGGCCAATGCTTGAGCTGCACTGCAGGTGCTACGAGTTCCTGGTATATCTATCACTCGTTGTTGACCGTACTTTATATATAAAAAATAATTTAATTATCTATTCCACATCATCTATGGATATTTTTATTGTGAAAATTATTAAATCGAATTTATTCATTTTACTAAAACATCTCACCCACCACTGCGGAAGTCACAAAGACTCCGTGTGATTCGTCTTTATACCGGTGATTTGGAGAATATTTATTAAGATGGATTGTTTTAGTAAAATAGAAAGGTAAAAGAAGATTTAACAATCTTCTTTATTAAATCAATTATCAGTAGATTAATCTATATTTGTAATGAGATTAACTTGACATTATCTTTTCTAAGTAATAATTATTTTTTATTACACATTAATAAAAACATGTATTATTTTAAAACATACTTATAAAATCATCTAGAGAAATTTACACAACTACACTTCACAATTTGAGGAATTCCAAAGATACATCCACTAATTTTTAATAGCTAAAATACCCTTGGTGGGAGAAAAAGGCGACCACATAGCACATATGAAGTATGGGAAGACCCATCAAGCCATACAAGGGAGAGACAATTAGAGGTAAAATGGGGCCATGCCCCAATAGTGTCGATATGAGAATTCTGCCCTATTGCACCTAACTAAGCTATGCAAGTCGTAACATGTACAAACTACATGAGTACTGTGAGGAAACATCACCTAGAGTGATTGCTCTCCTATACATTGCATCAGTCAATGCTTTTAGTAGAGCAATTGACACATGTTGTCAAAAGTATGCTACAAAGTAT
The DNA here is from genome assembly GCA_948567375.1 of Lunularia cruciata. Taxonomy (NCBI): domain Eukaryota; kingdom Viridiplantae; phylum Streptophyta; class Marchantiopsida; order Lunulariales; family Lunulariaceae; genus Lunularia; species Lunularia cruciata. Next base: position 28,331,951 of record OX419760.1, on the reverse strand, counting down.
GAGAGTGAGAGTGGTACACCTAGTGTCTAATATGATAAGCTCTCACACACTCCTTGACAAATGTGTCCAATTTGTGTCCATTGCTCCATATAACTCCAAGGCTAGAGAAATAAAGAGGTGACCTTGCTACATATCCCTATACTTTGAGACCTTGCGTGTTGTTGCTCCGCTCACCGCCCATCTAGGAGGATGATACATCACTCCCTCCAAAACTACATCGCATGTAGGGTTTGGAACCACAACATCCTCCACTAGCACTTGATCATCTTGGACCATGTATAAGTTTGCTCTAACACATCTGCAAAGTATATGAATGCTCCTCCAAGCAAAATATACACTCTCTCGTGCCATAGCAAACACTATATCATTGATTGCATCATGGGTAGCTATCCTTTGTCTTCCAAAAAGACACCATGTCATATGGACCGTTGTTGCACCTAGTGTAGAACCACACTCACAAGTCAATAACAAAGATGCTCAAAGGTGGACCAAACCTAGGCAGAAGCTCATCATTGTAGAAAAGGTGACTATTGTAAGTCTAAATGCCCTAATACACAATCAACTTAGGATCCAAGAGCTTGCATCCTTGCCGGAGCAAGAGCAATGATGTGCTCTAGTGGCTTGAGGAATGGACAAGTCAACTAAGAGAGAATGTAACATATGTTGACATTGTAACAATATGGAGTTTAGAGACAAAGTTAGTCGGGCTTACAAAGTAGAGAATAAGACAAAATAGCCTAGAAACATCTAAGAAGCTTCTTGGGAAGCTTCCCAACTAGTTAACTTGCGCCCTAAGCAGGTAGCTTCTAGAAGGAAGCTTCTAGAAGCTTCTAACTAGCTTAGCTTGCACGCCAAGAAGGTGGCTTCTAGAAGGAAGCTTCTTGAGAAGCTTCCTAGTTAACTTGGCTTGCACTCCAAGAAAGCGGCTCAAGGAAGCTTCTTGAGAAGCTTCAAGAGTCTTGTATGCTACCTATAAATACCAAGGCCAAAGCTCATGCTAGGCATTTGGAGTTTTCCCTCATTCAAGTGTCCCAATGTGAGTTTCCATTCTCCTATTTCTCTCCTCGGTTTCGGTCTTTTACATTGGTATCAGAGCAGGAATGGGATGGATGGAATTTATGGACCACCAAATCCACTTCCGCCAAACCATTTGGACTTTCATGTCCAAATATTACCAAAGCATCGTTTCACACAATTCATCACCTTGCGCTTTGGGCAAGATTTTCTACGTATGATCATCGTGTTAGAGGAACCCTTGATACTTCCAGTTGTAACTTATGGAGAACGGTGGATGTGTTGTATCTATGTGTTAATCAATTAGATAAATTGAGAGTAGTAGAATAGAGTAGTAGCAATGGCGGCAATACCGGATGCTATCCTTGCAATGCAACAACAAATCAAGCATCTTACTCGATTGTTGGATGAACGAGACCAGCAACAACGAGAACAGATAGACAAAGCGCCAGTTTGAGATGGAGAAGATTGCATTTGATTTCCAAAACCCAAGATGTTTGAAGGCAAGAATCTTCCGAGCATAGTGGAGAATTTTGTGTTTGACTGCAAATGTTACTTTGAAGCCACCAATCTTCAAGACGAGCGGAAACAAATTCTCTTGGCTTCTAGCCAATTAGATGGCGTGGCAAAACTTTGGTGGCGATTCCGAGTAGAAAGAGTTGAACAACAAATTGTTACACCGATTTTGACATGGGCAGAATTCAAGGATGCAATACTTGGTCGATTTCAAACTATAAATGCCACTCGAGCCGCACGAGATAAATTGGCGGAGTTGAGGCAGATTGGCTCAGTAAGAAGCTACATCACACAATTTCAAAACATCATCATGCAAATTCCAGATATCCAAGAAGGTGAAGTTCTAGATCGATTTGTGCGAGGATTGAAATCATGAACCAAATTGGAGGTGACCATGCGGGAGCCACAGAACGTAGAAGAAGCCATGCAATTGGCTGAGCGTTTTGATTCCTTGGTTGCAACAACTTGGTCTCGACCTCGACCTACACAAAGCCTACCAGTACCACAAGTGGAAGAACCAATACCAATGGAGATTGATGTTATCCAACAAAGACCACTTGGCACAACAGCTAGAGAAAGATTACAACAAAATGGAGGCTATTTTTATTGTCGCCAGTTGGGGCATTGCATTGCTGAATGTCCACTCAAGAATGGACAACCTTGACAAGTTGCCTAAGTGGAGGTTGTGGAGTGGAATGATCAGGGAAACGAGGAATCTCAGTAGGAGATTTTGAGCCGCCTATTAGGAGCTTGATTAGTTCCAATGGGATTGAGGGCTTGACCTATGCAAGTCTGCTTCACTTGCAAGGTATGATATCTAATTGGGGTTGTAGAATTTTGGTTAATTCTGGAAATTCAAAGAATTGCATGTCTATGCAAGTAGCAAAGGAATTGGGTATTCCTATCAAGCCAGTGATTGGAAGTAGTTTGATAATGGCGGATGGTAGAAAGGGTTTTGCATTCCGCACCTTGCATCCTGTTACCTTCAAGATTGGGAAGGAGTATTTGGAGTGTATGAGATTTGTAGTGGCACCTCTACACTATGATATCATTCTGGGTCTACCTTGGCTTGAATGTCATAAGAGGGTTCAATTCGATTGGACCCGACGCTAAATTCAAGTACAACACCAGGGTAAGAATTTCCGATTAGGTTGTCTGGCACCTCTGAGTAAGACACCTAAGAATAGTCAGTCCCAAGATGGGAAGTTTGTTGAGAAGGTAGCCATAGAGCAAATCTGGAAGAGAGATGAGTCCCAAGATGGGAAGTTTGCCAAGAAGGCAACCATGGAGCAAGCTTGGAAGAGAGATGAGTCCCTAGAAGGGAAGTTTGTTAATGAAGCAGCCATAGAGCAAGCTTTGGAGGAAGATAAGTCTGTATTCGCGGTGTGGATCAAACCGATTGCATAAGAATAATTTGAGGAGGGCCACGTGCCGCATCAAGCAACGATTGATTGGATAGTTCAGGAGTTTGCAGATGTGTTTCCAAATGATTTGCCAAAGGGATTACCCTCTGATCGAGGTATGCCCTTCAAGATTGAGTTATTACCAAGGAGTACTCCAGTGAGTAGACCAATCTATCGGCTCTCACCAAAGGAGTTGAAGGAGTTGCGAACAATACTAACAGAGTTGTTGGAGAAGGATTTCATATGACATAGTACCTCTCCGTGGGGAGCACCGGTACTATTTGTTCTAAAGAAGGATGGAGGACTTCATTTCTGTATTGATTACCGTGGGCTCAATAAGCAAACCGTGAAGAATGCATATCCCTTGCCTCGGATCAATGACCTGCTTGATCAATTAAGTGGAGCACGCTACTTTTCCAAGCTAGATCTTTGTAGCGGCTATTGGCAAATTCCTATTGAAGGAGAGGACGTGCAAAAGACTACCTTTCGCACAAGGTATGGACATTTTGAGTGGAGAGTTCTACCTTTTGGACTCACTAATGCTCCAGCAGTCTTCATGGATCAGATGCATTGGGTGTTGGAGGGACTATTGGATCAGTCTATGGTAGTGTTCTTAGATGATATCTTAATCTATAGTAGGACAGAGGCAGAACACAAGAATCATGTGCGAGAAGTCCTAACACGACTACGACAGTGGAAATTTTACTGCAAGAAGTCAAAGTGTGCTTTTTGGCAGAAGGAGGTTACCTTCTTGGGTCATAAGATCTCATCAGAGGGGATCAAGATGGAAGAAGAGAAGATCAAGGCCATTACTGATTGGCCTACCCCAAAGGATGCTACCAAAGTACAAGCATTCAATGGATTGGCCAATTTTTACCAACAATTCATCCACTATTATGCTCACGTGGCTACACCATTGACTGACCTCTTGGGAAAGAACTTGAGCTTCCAATGGACCACCAAGCTTGAAGAAGCATTCCAAAAGTTAAAGCATATGGTGTCTTCAAGACCCATTCTTCAACCATATGATCCTCAACTACCTTGTGTGGTTGATTTTGATGCTTCTAACTTTGCAATTGGAGCTGTGTTGCAACAAGAATTTCCATATGGACTACATCCTATTGCCTTTGTGTCTTGCCAACTAAATACAGCTGAAAGAAATTACTCTGCTCAAGATAAGGAACAACTTGCAATGGTATATGCTACCAAGGTATGGAGGCATTATCTCTTGGGGAAACAAGTGATCATGCAAACTGATCACAAGCCATTGTTGCAGACCTTACACCTAGAGCACATGAAGAGTCGACATCATCAATGGGAAGAGCAACTCCAATTGTTCGACATCAAACTTGAGTACAAACCAGGTTGGTTCCATATCATCCTTGATGCTCTATCACGACAACCTGATTTGAAGTCTCTTCCTCTCATCGCGGCAGCAATTACAACGGTGTCAATTGATCCCAAGATTCATAACGAGTTTTGGTTAGCTCTACAGCAAGATCCCTTCTTCCAAATGGTACATGGCCGGCTAACAACAGGTGACAAAGAGTACAACACCTTCTCCTTCAAGGAAGGCCTTCAATTCCATGCGGACCGGATCTATGTTCCAGCTAAAGGTGATCTTCGACTTGTGCGCCTTCAAGAAGCCCATGATTTACCCATCGCTGGTCACATGGGTGTGGACAAGACCTTGGGTACCCTCCAACGTCAATGGTGGTGGCCCAACATGACACGGGATGTTTGAGAATTTATCCGATCGTGTGAGAGCTGCCAACGTAACAAGGCCAGCAACCAGAAGCCGGGTGGACTCCTTCAACCGCTTGCCGTTCCATCAGCTCATTGGGAGCATGTGAGCTTGGATCTCATCACATCCTTGCCAAAGACAAAACAAGGACACACCGCCATTGTGGTGTTTGTGGATAAGCTTAGTAAGCAAATCCACTTGGCACCAACCTGTGATACCGTGGATGTTCCAACCTTAGCGCAAATCTACTTCGACAATGTCTTCAAGCATCATGGAATGCCACGCGTACTCATCTCCGACCGTGATCCTTGCTTTATCGGGAAGTTTTGGCAAGCACTCTTTCAGATACTCGGCACCAAGCTTGCCTTGTCCATGGCCTATCATCCTCAAACTGATAGACAAACCGAACGTGCAAATTGTACATTGGAGGATATGTTGCATGTCTTTGTCAATGTCCACCATACAAATTGGGATGAATGTTTTTCCGCTGCCGAATTTGCCTACAACAATTCCAAAAAGGCAAGCACTGGATTCTCTCCTTTCTTTCTCAATTTTGGCCAAGATCCGCTTGTTCCAGATTCTCTTCTTGCTCCCACTCCATCTTAGGCTCCTCATACTTCCACATTCTTGACCACTATATCCCAATCTCTCCAACAAGCCAAGTCTCGCCTCCTTGTTGCTCAGAATTGCCAAAAACAATATGCGGACCACCATCGTCAAGATCTCACCTTTGAAGTCGGTAATAAAGTCATGTTATCCTCTAGTAACCTCCCTCTCCCACTTGATACCCAAGTTTGTAAAATTTCCCCTAATTGGATAGGACCCTTTGATATCACCCAAATTGTCTCTCCTGTTGCTTATTGTCTTGCCTTGCCTTGTCACATGCGTATCCATCATGTCTTTCATGTTTCCAAGTTGAAACCCTTTGTTCATAACCCCTCTTATTTTTCCTCTTGAGTCCAACCTCCCCCTCTTCCTATCCCTATCAATGATCATGAGGAGTACGAAGTAAATCGTATCCTTGCGCATCGCCACATTCAACAAGGCCGTCGCCAACATACGGAGTACAAGGTCCTTTGGAAAGGGTATCCCCTTCATGATGCCACCTGGGAACCTCTTTCTCACCTCCACAATGCATAGACAGCCATCCACGAATTTGAAGCTTCACTGGCAACGAGGACGTCACCAACTAGCAGCGGGGGAATATGTAACAATATGGAGTTAAGAGACAAAGTTAGTCGGGCTTACAAAGTAGAGAATAAGACAAAATAGCCTAGAATATTCTAGAAGCATCTAAGAAGATTCTTGGGAAGCTTCCCAACTAGTTAACTTGCGCCCTAAGTAGGTAGCTTCTAGAAGGAAGCTTCTAGAAGCTTCTAACTAGCTTAGCTTGCACGCCAAGTAGGCGGCTTCTAGAAGGAAGCTTCTTGAGAAGCTTCCTAGTTAACTTGGCTTGCACTCCAAGAAAGCGGCTCAAGGAAGCTTCTTGAGAAGCTTCAAGAGTCTTGTATGCTACCTATAAATACCAATGCCAAAGCTCATGCTAGGCATTTGGAGTCTTCCCTCATTCAAGTGTCCCAATGTGAGTTTCCATTCTCCTATTTCTCTCCTTGGTTTTGGTCTTTTACAGACATTGTCGCTCCATGAAGGAAAACTACAAACCTTTGGTCCAATCTGATGATAATGAAACACAAAATGGAAGGTCCTCCTATGCCAATCATTTACTACAATAACATTTGGAGAGAAAAGGATCCCTCCTCTACCTCAGTCACATATGTCTCAAAATTGGCCTATCAACAACTACAAGATGGAAGGCAAGTAGGGGTGCCAAAGTAGAGCCCAACTACCAAAAAATGATATAGGTGACATCTCCTCTATAGATAATAGGCCTACTTCTCCACACAAGATTGGTAGAGATGTCTGTTTACGTGCCAAATCCCCCATCACACTCAAATGTCCTTGGTTTGATGATATCACCAAAGATTCCTATAATCCTCTTATCAAAATCTCTCAAACTTGATAGGAAAGTCAAGGAAGGAAGAACTGTATGGAGAAGGTAAGTTAGTTGATATGTAGTTGCAGAGAAGGCCGTACTAGAGGAGAGTATACCAAGTGCCATCTGGATATCTCCTAAGAAAGGAAGGTCATCCACATGGAGAATATCTACTACAAGTGCAGCGTCTAAGAAGCATGTGATAAATCCTTGGATCCTACTAGCACTCTAAGAATACATAGTCCACTTGTAGATGTGATACACCCTTTTGGAAGCTCAAGATGGGAAGGGATTCTTGAAAAGGACCATGCTTTGCACTTTCACAACTTGATTCTCAAGCCTACATGATGTTGGTAGTCAAGTGATCAAAGGCTTGCCTAATCTAATCTAGGGGCACACAATGTGTGTATTGTTTGCTAAGGAGTGAAATATACAACTTGGCATGGCTAAAGTAGTAAATACAAGAGCTCTAAAGTGAGCCATGGCAAACAAAGGTCCTCCTAAAGGATCTCCATGTTGTGTATTGATAATTGACTCCATGACGGTGACTCCCTCCTATGACCACCCATGCTGGTAGTAAAGGAAAGTAGGAGAGCCACAAAATACCTGCAAAAAGGAATGAGAATTGCCAAGGATCCACCGGCCTCCCTAAGCTCTCTAAAGATGGATGCCTAAGAGATGCTATTCAAAGCATTCTCAACATTTACCTATAAGACAACCCACTCTATATGGATATCTAGGTGTAACAATTTGGAGCTTAGCAACAAAGTTACTCAAGGCTAACAAAGTAGTGAATGGGCCAAATTAGCCTAGAATATTCTAGAAGTATCTAGGAAGGTACTTGGTACACTCCCAAGTATTAAGTAGCATGCATGCCAAGTGTCAACTTCTAAGAGGACGTTTTGGGAAGCTTCCCAACTAGCTTAGTTTGCACCCCAAGTAGGCGGCTTCTAGATGGAACTTCTTGAGAAGCTTCCTAGTTAACTTGGCTTGCACTCCAAGAAAGCGGCTCAAGGAAGTTTCTTGAGAAGCTTCTCAAGAGCCTTGTATGCTCCTTATAAATGCCAAAGCCAAATTTCATGCTAGACATTTGGAGTTTTCACACACTCAAGTATACCAATTTGATCTTCCATTCTCCTATTTCTCTCCTCTATCTTGATCTTTTACACTAGGAGTTCCCTAATGCGTAAGGAAGTAGCCTCACAAACTCCAAGTGTGGCTACTTCAAATTGATGTGGACTAAGGTGCTCTCTAAAGTGAGATGGACATTGAAGGACAATGGTGTGGCTAACCAAGCACAAATAGATCTCTCCAATAGCAATCGGTCTAATGCTCCTTATGCCCTTCTCCATCGAGAGAAGTAAACTAGCCTCTAACACCCAACTAACTAATGTTGGAATATCTACCCTCACTACCATTGCAACCACTTGAAACAGCTCAATACATCTAGTATAAGGATCATCTACTTGACAATAATCTCTAAGATGCTCATATACCATCCTTGATAAGCCTCCTATAGAGAGGCAAGGAGCAGTGCACATCAATTGTGCAAAAAGTGGCCTATCAAGACATAAAAGTTGCTCACGTTGATAATCTAAGATATCTAATGATACTCCCCCTCATGCCATAGGATGTAATGAGCGTAAAGAAGAGATAGTTTCATTAATATGATTAGCCATAGACAAAGAGTGTAGCACTCGTGTTGCTTACTAAACTCTCTCACCTGATCCAATGTCTTACACCATTGTAATCGAGTGGACACTTTGGTATCTTGTGGCAAAATCTATCTCCTAAAAAGTGCAGCTCTAACAGACTCCTCCTTTAAGGCAACACAATCCTTCGTTCAGAATAGATGAAATCTAGCGACCACCTCTCTATGCTCCACACATCCCCCTCTAGCATAATGAATGCACCTTGGGGTGGGATTGGTGGGGGAGTTCCATGGGTATGGTTGGGGAGGATTTTTGTGGCATTTTTAGAGCACCCTTCACCATTCCCATTAAGGTGCATTAGGGTTTTCATGTAAATTTCAATTGTAATCCAAATAGCAATCCCACCCCTAAAATCCTTGAACTAGGGCTAAGCTCCACCTCTTCTCCCAAGGTATTTTTGTAATTGAATATTTTTAGGGATATTTTTGTAATTTCCTAATTTGGTATTTGTGTAAATTTCCCAATAATCTGAAGGAAAATCTATGTGCTAGTTTATATTTTACTTTGAAATTAATTCATAAAGATTATAAATAAAAACTTGGGTTATTTAAATTTTCTATTTTTTACACATATTTTAAAGAAATTTCAGGAAATAGTTTATTATTGGAAAAAGGTAAAAAGAACAGACCTCATAGAACACAAGAAAGAGTGGAAGACCTATTCAAGCCTTACAAAGGAGAGACAAAAGAGGTAGAATGTGGCTCCAATAGTATCGATATGAGACCTTGGAAAAAACTGGAAAATTGGAAAAAACAAATTCTTATTAAAACTTAGAGACATTTTCATAAAGAACAATTTTCACCTACAACAACCAAAATTACCGACATGTAATCACCCCTCGTGGAGGCGTGATTACATGCCGGTAATTTTGCGTAAGCAGATCATTGAATTTAAGTTTTGGTCTGTCCGAATTTGTTTCAACGGTGCAAAGAGCCATCAATAGGGAATATACAAAGGAAGATTGAAAGTATGATCAATTTGGACTCTTTTTCATCTCATGTACGATAAGTCTGCTATCAATTTTAGAACATAAATACTAGAGCAAGTCTTTTCTCCTCCTCTTTAGTGCTTTTTGCTAGGGAATACACCCAAATGTCTCACTTATGTGTATAGGCATGCATAGAATAAGACAATATCAATTTCATTTTTTGAGTCCAAAGGAACAATATTCGGGTCCAGGGCAAGTTTTGGTTTTGGAACGAAATATGACGTTTCACAATAATGGAATAAGAAGACATTTTTTTCTCAGAACACAAATTTATAGTGTCAATTGAAAGGTTGGTTTACTTGAGTAATTTTAATGCTTCATGGATTATTCAATTTTGCCGTTCTGACTTCCGATTACAAAAATGAGAGCTGCCCGGCGCTTTAAAAGTTTAATAAAAAAATTCCATTCTTCTGCCACTGCATATTATGAAGAGGCTAAGTGCATTAAAATTGAAACAAAATGAAATTAAGGCAACTGCTACAAGACTGGCTCTGTTAACTTCTCCCAACTGGAATGAGAATGATTCCCGTCCCAAGATTCTGTGCCTCCCGGGATTAACTACTGGTGGTTCCATGTTCCGATATTCCGGGCGAGTTTGGGCAGATTTTCGGGGTTCGGGATTACGGGCGCAAATGTACGCACATATTCCCGAAATGATCCGAAGCTGCCTGTAAAGTCCAGCTGAACGCGGTGGGACCCTATGTTTCCACGGTGGTATAACAGGCTCTCCCGGTCGAGGAAATTCAAAGGCTTGTGAACTTCAAATCAAATTAGCGCTTAATCCAATTGCCGACAGATTGGGACAGAATAGTGCGGCAACTTCGCAGTGTCAGTTGAAGAACAGGCAACTTGTGAAAGCGTGGTGAAAGACGGGTGTACTGTACCGCATGCAGACCGAAGTTTTGTTCACCGAAGTTCTGTTAACGCCACCCACGTGGCTAGCTCTTGTTCACGCCACATCCGCATTCCTTCCACTTAATTTGTTCGTGGCGTGCATCAGAATCTACCCAGCTTTTCATTCTGTTCTGGCGTTCTGGTATAGTGCCACCGTATCCACAGCACGTGCATCCAACATGTAGATTTTGTCCGAGCCGTATAGTAAGGAAGATCAGGGTACGGTACAGTATAAACATTTTATTTAAGAGATGAAGGGGACCGTGTAGACAATCACGAATGATGAGAAGACCAATTGCACCATTTGTAATGTCAATTCCAGTGACTAGGGACAATAGAGTTGCAACGATAATTCTAGTGGCTCAAACATTAGAGTTGCAATGATAATAATTAGAGTTATTTCAGTAATTCCTCATAGACTATTTTTCAACGGTCAGACTTCGTGTTGGGGGATTGATTCTGCAGTTGGGTCCACCATCATTTGATGGTGGACCGTTAGGGTTTCAGATCTAGCTCAAGTCCAGGGGATAATTTTGAAGTGCAGTTCCACAGATTTTTCTCTGATATTGAGCTTTCGAGTTCTTGGCTATGATGGACATAGGTCGGCAAGCGTCACTTGGATTCTCTTAGCTAGAATGGGTGTGGCTTGATTATAATCAGTGCCTAGTTGTTAACAGTTTATAGAGTGATAGATCAAGTATTGATTTGAGTTGAGAGTGGTAAACAATCTGATTATATCGGAGAAGTGAAATCAAAGGGAAATTGGGTGTATGAACTTTGAGTGTTAGTGGTATTTCCAAGCTCGATGGGTCATTGGTAGCTCGATTGAAGTTCAATTTTTCCCTGGTGTGCAGCAATCGTTGCTTGATGGAGATTTGGTAATAAGGCAGACGGTGTGCGGAAGTGCTGGCCAATTTTTGAGCATAGAAGGAGCAAATTTTGAGCAATGGTTGTGATTTTGTAATACCAAGAGCTAGCCATATGATCTAGATGTGAAATTTGGTTTGGTAACATCTAGAATGATGTTATACATGATGATCAAAATAGATAAGATAGAAGTATCACCAAAAGAGTACTTCTACTAATAGGGTAGAAAATTGGTTTGGTAACATCTGGAAGGATGTTACACATGATGGACTAAACAGATCAGAAAGATGTATCACTAAAAGGAGACTTCTACTAATAGAGTAGGAACCGGAATATACCTGAAATCTTTGAAGGCAATTTTGGAGGCCTAAACGGATGAATTAGGCCTCAAAAATGTGCAGATCCTCCCAACAGAGATAAGATTTGCCTTCCCTCTCCTCTGCTTTGTCTCGTCGAGAGCTTTCCAACGGTACCTTACTCACGTGATTATGAGATTCCTACAGGAAGATTCCCTAAAAGATTCCCTCCGGTCAAAGCTTGTTTGATCAACCAGATAGGACCTAGACCAGACATGTCACCCATCCAAGTAAGTAATCCAAGGGTGGAGCTTGTTGACATGTCGCCTATCTGTGTCCTTAATCCTATGGTGTAGCTTCCTTGGCGGAGATCCTCTTTGTTTATATAATAAAGAGAAGGTGCTCCCTTGGGGCATCGATTGTTTGAGTGTGCAATCTGTGTTTTCTCTCTTCTCTTGTCCTTGGAGTATAACAGATTTTGAGCTCAGGAGGTGAAGGCCGGACCAATTTGTTGCGAGTTGGGCTCAGAAAGTAAAATTGAAGGTGGAGTTGTGAAGCTATTCTCGTGAATTTGTGATTTGGAGAAACCCGTGTTTTCAATTTGGCTCAAGTGAAGAGTTAGCAAAGGATTTGGCAGTCAGCCAACTTTAGGGTTTACATCAGATTTTATGTTAGATTTTGGCCAAATTTGGAGGACTTTCGCAAGTTTGGAGGACCTTCGCAAGTTTAGAAGAGTCTCGCCAAATTTTGGAGGAGGTTCGAAGTGGCAAGAAGAAAGGTCTCATTTGGTTGAATTTTGGTATTAAGAGGCTTGGAGGCATAGGGCTATGAGAGGCTACAAAGCCTAGAAGGGCCACTTGGTAGACTCGGAGTGACACTTGGTATTAGCTTGTATCTCAGGTCCCAATGGGAGGAGATTGACTCTGAGTTGGAGTTTGACATAGGAGCTAATTTGGTTGAGAGTGCACTTGGTGTGTCCACACCGTTGTTGTGGGACATGGACGAGATTTATGGGGCCTCCAAAGGTCCTAGGCGTTACTCTGGTACAATGGGTACCATTGAGTTGGATGACTTTATCTAGGAGTTTGATTAGTTGGTGTGATATGTAGTAGATGCGGAACCCGACTTTGTTTACGCCCTTCATGGCATGGAAAGGGTTGTTTTAGCACTTTGAGGGTGCTCCTATAGGTGACTACCATGAGTTTAGGAGAGCTCATTTGGAGGAGATCAAGTTATGGAGACAATATTGGTCTTCAAACTATGTCTCTATCACTTCAGGTTTGGTGGCTAGGAGTAGATTGGTTGTACCTACGAGTTCTAGCTCGAGTAGTGTTGGTGGAGCTAGTGGAGGTGCACTAGCTGGAGATAGCGCTACAACGAGTGGAGGTACTGCTATAGGAGGTGGTGTGGTATCGGGGTTTAACCCCATGGTGGAGTTCTTCATGTGTTTGAGGTAGAACTACCAAGGAGTGCGGACTGACAAGCTGAGGAGCTTGCAAGAGTTCCAACAGAGGGCTGGAGAGAGCCTACGCAAGGCATACACTCGCATGAGGCGGCTGATCAGTTTCACTCAAGGAGTTACTAAGGCCCATGCAGTCCAATTTTGGTATGGAATACTAGATAGGGAGTTATGATATAGAGTTTGTAATGCTACGTTGTTGTGGGCTACTTCGCCCACTTTGGCAATAGTCTTTGGTTTGGTTGAGCATATTGAGCTCAACATGGTGGAGGAGAGGGTGGTGACATCTAGATTTGGTAAGGAGACCTCATCTACAATTGTTACTTCTTCTAGAGTGCAGTAGAGTGCACCATGCCGAGTAGGTTTTTGAGGATAGGATGGATAGCCTAGATCCTATGGAGTGAGTGGAGGGCCTAGTGGAGTTAGACCCTTACCTTCATTTTTGGGTCAACAGTAGCTAGTGAGTGGTGGTGTTGCTTGTTGGACTTGTGGTGGACCCTACCGTCTGATAGAGTGTACTCAGGCCAATGGACTTGATACCTCTAGTGCATCACAGCCATCACAAAGGCAATGTGAGCATTGCCATAGATTTGGTCACACTAGTGACCAATGCTTCAACCTACACCCAGAGTTACAAAGCGGTAGGGCTGCTATGGCAGGTAGTAGAGGAGCTCCATTTCATGGAGGACAAGGTGGTAGAAGATTTGCACCTAGTAGGGATGCAATACCTGCACTTACTTCTAATACAACTATGGCTACTCGGATTGAGCAGTTGGAGCAAAGATTGGCTAGTATGGCCATTGCTCAGAGGAGATCAGATTTGGGTGCTGAGGCTTCCACCTCATATGTTGGTGATAGAGATGCTTTGGACTTCATGTGCGGATCAACACAAGTGGATGCATCTGTAGCACTGACTAGGAGTGCAGTACGTGCTCCAAAGCCTAGAGAAGCATCAATGGAGTTGGACCCACAAAGAGGAGAGGTTAGGAGACAGGTCAGACTTCCCCAATCTTTCATGCTATCTGAGGCATTGCAAATGACATCCATGGTTCCTAGACGTCCCAATGTAGGTGTGGTAGGTGGTGATGGAGTACATGATGGACTACTTGCTAGTCAGCCACCTTCTACTACACAGACTGAGTCTAGCATGATGTTGGGAGCAGCTCAGCTGATCATGCGGCGTCCTTTGTTTTTGTCCTTTGTCCTTTGTCCTTTGTCCTTTGTTTTTGTCCTTTGTCCAGTGACATGTTTACATTGGGAGTTGACCCAACTCCAATGTTCCGGTTGGCTACCATGTTGTGTGAGAGTAGAGATGATGCAATTCCTACTACTAGAGTAGAGGTGGTTGGTAGTGGAGCTTACTTGGTTGAGGAGCATGGGATCCGTTCAGTGACCAATAGTTTATGGCAGGCAGTAGCGGCTAGACTGGAGGAGTTGCCAGCTAGACCGGCCTTTGAGAGAGAGCGGTTTACACTTGGTGTTGTCTTATTGGATAACCAAAGGGGGATTTTCTGTTTGGTGGGACCTTCAGGGAAGGTCTATACACCACAGAGAGTCTTGTTAGACTCTGGTGCACATCCCTTTATGTTGGGGAAGGCTGTAGTTGTCGGTTTGGAGTTATGGAAGACCGATATGGAGAGGTGTTCATTTTAGATCAAGACATCTCTAGGTGGTGGTTCGACACAATACATCACACGTGGGGAGCTTGTTGTCCAGGTTCAGTCTGGTCATCTGACTGATAGCTCGGTGGTGAGAGCTCAGGCTATTGCAACAATAGTTGAGTCATATGATGTGCTAGTTGGAGGAGCAATGTTATACCCCATGGGTTTCAATATTGACTATTAGGAGGAGACAACCTCCTATAGACCAGGTTGGTAGTCTGGTAAGGGACGGGTATGTCACCTACTAGTAGGTTTCAATAGTGGTAGTCTTAGCTCACTACAGTTTAGGACTATGGCAGCATCAGTTTTAGCTTTCAGTGGTGCAGTTACTTGGCCTGGTGACTTGTTGGAGGGGAACGCCCATGCAGAGGATACTCCAGTACCAAAGGAGATCACTCGGATTTGGAGTACAAGTGGGATTGTTCCATCTACCTTGGATGTTACATTGTGGAGTTCAGAGGAGGCGTTGCAGCAGCATGCAGATCAGTTGGTGCAGTAGGTTTGGAGTGGAGCCTTTGTACCATCAAGAGATGAGTGTGAGGATGAGCCTCCAGAGTCAATTACTTTGACACCTTTGGATACCACATTCATTGCTTGGCAATATCCAGTAGAGGAGATATGTCTACTGGAGTTGTTTGGTGAGATTAGCACCAGACTAGCTGCAGTATTCCAAGCTGGTATACGAGTACATAGGTACTTGTATGTAGAGAGAGATGAGATTGCTAGGTGAGTCTCTCTAAATCATGTGGCACACTTGGCCTATCAATATCTGGAGTTATTACCAATATCAGTAGTAGTTAGAGGTTACTAGAAAGCCCTACTAGTAGATATTTCCTTATTGGGGGCACATGATCTAGAGAGACATGGGCCTATTCACTTGGTGATTTCTGGATGGCCATGTTAGTGACATACACGTGCCGGTAGAGGTTTGGGTCTTCAAGATCCTCATTTTGGTGTGTTTTAGGAGATGTTACGGATACTACAACATCTCCATGTTCATCAGTCCGTTTCTCCAGCTTACCTTTTGGAGAACGTTCCTTTGATGGGTGATTCTCGCACTAGAGTGGTGGTGAGTACACACCAGGTCCATTCTTGGATAAGACTTGCTGTATTGTTAGATGCAGCCAGAGTGGGATCACGGGCTCATCATCTTTGTCTTAGGTGGACGAGCCTCTTACCCAAAGAGATTCTACAGCGTGCTTATGATAGGATTCAATGACTTGACCACATCCTTGTTGATGATATCTTGGATGTTGGGCGTCAGTCTCAAGTAGTGGTAGTGGTTGATAGGTCACCTATGGCAGTGGTGAACCTAGTCGGACAACCTAGAGCCGCATTTCCCACACTCATGAGTTTCCCAGGCTCTCATGCTTTTCCAAAGGAAGGACTTGGACTTGTTTGGGACTCATAGGTATAGTAGTTGGTGGAGCCCAACGCTGATGAGAGAGAGCGGGTGATGGGTTTTTGCACCAATATTACTGCTGTTCTAGCAATGTCAAAGGCATCTAGGTGTCAAGTGTTAGGTCAAGCTATGGACCTGAACTATTTGACCTGGATTGTGAGCCTTGGCTTGGTAGAGCAGCGTAGGATGCGCTTGATAGGCATCACCACTTGGACACTTGTGAGCCCTATGCCTATCAAGACGATTCAAGCACATGTTGGGGGCGATGGACCAAGTGGACATGGTATTCTTGGGACACAACCAATAGCTACTAGGGATAGTGGTCTACTTGGAGTCCATCCAAGTGAGCGTTGGCTACTTGGATTACACCCTTGGTCCACTTGGGATGCAGCTAGAGGATGTGTGGAGCTTGCAGCCAGAGTGGAAGGAGTTTTTCACACAGAGGTTGGGACCTCTAGTGGTCGGGGGCATGATAGTATTGCTCCCAAGGGCCTTGTAGCAGCATGTCAATACGTCTTCCACTCCTACTACAGTTACAGAGGATACTTGGGAGCCAGATCTTGGACCCAAGCTTACTGGAGAGGAAAGAAGGAGGGTTTGGAGGTTCTTGAGGAGCCATACAAGTTGTTTTGCCTTTATTATGAAGGATTTGGGTGCTCTAAAGGGACATGGTATACGGATTGAGCTGACTAGCGGTACACCAGTTTTCCAACATCCTTATCGATATAGTGATATGGAGAAGACATTGATTCAGAGTTGGAGTAGTGACCTTTTTGAGGTTGGTTTGGTGGAGATTTCACATGGAGAGTATACATCAGCAATAGTGATGCCAACCAAGAAGGATATGCATGGCAACTACACATATAGGCAGATGTGTAGAGATTACCATCCTATCAACTGAAAGACTAGGGCTGATTGGTATACCATGCCTACATTGGAGGAGATTTTTGATGCGATTGGGCATGCAAAGGTCTTTAGTACTTTGGATCTTTGAGGGGGATATCATCAATTGCCAATTAGGGAGGAGGATAAGTCCAAGACAACATTTTGGGCTATTGATCCTCAAGGTAAGGATGTGTTACATTAGTGGAGGTTCTTACCATTTGAGTTAAAGAACGCTCTTGCTGAGTTCTTGAGGGTCATGGATAGGATCCTAGCTAGATTGGATTTTGCTTGGTGTTATATTGATGACATTTTGGTCTATAGTACTATTGTGGAGGAGCATGAGAGACAGTTGTTGGAGGTGTTTGAGAGGTTGAGATCTCATGGACTCAAATTACATCCTAGGAAGTGTAGGTTCTTCTACAAGCAGGTTGAGTATTTGGGTCACACTATCTACCCCGGAGGACTTGGTGTTCAGCAGACCAAGGTGGAGGCTATTGCACGTATTCCTTGGTCTACGGATGTGAGTAGAGTGCAAGCATTCCTTGGGTCGACAAACTTCTATCGTCGTTGTGTTATAGGATTTAGTGCCATTGCCAAGGCCTTGAAAAAGCTGACCAAGCTTACACAAGAGTGGTGTTGGGGAGATGAGCAGGAGAGAGCTTTTGTAGAGCTCAAGGAGAGGTTGACAATTGCTCTTATTTTGAGGAGACCAATTAGAGGACGACCATTTCACATTCATACTAATTGGAGTATGTTGTGGCTTGGAACGGTGCTTACTCATCATGATGATGAGGGGAAGGAGTTTGTGGTGGCCTATGCTAGTCGCTCCAACAATTCAGCAGAGGTGAAGTATAGTTCATATGAGGGAGAGTGCTTGGCAACAGTTTGGGCAATAGCACATTTCTGATGTTACCTATTTGGTAACCCCTTCGCTCTCATCATTGATCATTAGCCACTAAAGTGGTTGATGAAGTCTGATAAGCTTTCAAGGAAGCTTGCACGATGTGCTTTGATTTTACAAGAGTATGATTTCACGGTTGTTCACAGACCTGGAGTGGTGAACCGTGATGTAGATGGGTTGAGTAGAAACCCATGTCCCAACTAGTAGGATCAGACCGTAGCACGTTGGCATGGTGAGGCAGATGAGGAGATGGTGCCATGTTGGCATGCATTTACCTTTCTATGTATATTTTTTGAGGCTTAAGTGGTATCTTTCTCAATGCATACAAGAGGAGTTATTGAGGTCATAGATCCAGAGAGTGAAGATATTGGTATAGTTCAGCAAGACATTCATGATGATGTTGTAGTGATGGACTATCTTTGCATTGGTGTTGTGGGTGGCACAGTTGTGGCTAAGGAGAGAGACCATGTTCTTCAGCGAGCTAGACAGTTCAGATTGGAGGGCAGATACCTTTTGCGTGTATTGGAGGATGGTAGAGTGCGGTAGTACCACTTCCATCTTAGAGACCATAGTTGGTCCGTCATGCTCATGAGGAGCTAGGACATTTTGGAGTAAAGCATACATATAGCTTACTCTAGAGTCACTATTGGTGGTGCGGTATGCAGACCTAGGTATAGCAATTTGTTGCCAGATGTGTGGTTTGTGACCAAGTTAGAGCATCATTCAATACTCCTACGCCACAGTTATACCCATTACCTATCATGGGATTGGGTTATCATTGGAGTTTGGACTTTGCTGGACCTTTACCACTGACTGTGAGACATCATCGGTATGTTTTGGTGATGGTGGAGCACTTCTCCAAGTGGATTGAGTTGGTGGCACTTCTTGACAAGTCTAGTGAAGGGACAACTTACTCGTTCCTAGATCAAGTTCTTAGTCATTTTGGTGCACCAGCTGAGGTTTTGATTGATCAGGGTACAAAGTTCTTGGGGGAGTTTCAGGTCTTGTGTGACAAGGCTTTGATTGATCATTGTACTACATCCCAAGATCACCCTAAGGCAGATGGCTTAGCAGAGAGAGTGGTTCAGATGGTGAAGAGAGGTTGCAAAAGTATGGTTTGCAAAGAGGTCACTTGGGAGATTGGGATCTCAAGTTACCTTGGTTGGCCATGGGTTATCGGTTCAGCTGGCAAGCCTCCTTAGCATCCTTCTCTCCAGACTTTCTACTCTATGGATGAGATCCAAATTTGCCTACAGCCATTTGTCGAGATGTTACTGTAGTTTTGGACTTGGATGATCCTGATGTATGGATGAGCACATGTTCTTAATGGGTAGAGATTTTTCAGAGAGTGATGCCGATGGCCTTTGAGAACTTGGCGATTGCTCAACATAGAGATACTTTACGCTATGCTACCATTTGAGGAGGAGGTTATAGACCTTCAATCTGTCAATTTGATCCAGGAGACTATGTATATCTACAAGATACAACATTGACGACACTTGATGTTTTGACAGGCTGCACTATCTTGAGAGTGCATGGGGTTTTGCCATTTGGAGTCCTTGTGTTAGAAGGACGTGATGGTGTTGTTTGGAAGGATCATGTGTGTAATTGTGCGCCATACCACCTCCCAACATTGATGGTACTATGGACCCAAGCTTGGCACTTGTACGTGCATGCTTGAGGTGTATGTTATGTGGCTCTTCTGGTGGAGCTACTACTATGTTAGTGTATGATAGCTGTTCAAGAGGATGATATATGGCCTGTATGACTCCTCCCCTCACGGTGGTTCCTCAAGGACAATATTTATGTCCTATATGTACTTGACCTATAGCTAGTTCATTCTTTATATGGTATAGATTACATACATGCGACTAACGATGGAGCTCCATAGCACCCGGCCTCCTGATCTTTGCCCATTATAGGGTATACCATATACTTAGAGTAGATGGCTATTTGGAGTTAGAGGGACCTAACCGCCAGCTAGGGGGGCGATTGTGGTACGTTAGAGCCTATGTATGACTTATGTGTGAGTTGTGCTTCTATAGTGTATGATGTTGACAGCGATGTATGTTGTGTAACAATGTATATATGCATGACAGACCCCATCAAGCCATACAAGGGAGAGACAAAAAAGGTAACATGGAGCTAAGCCCAAATAGAGTCTATGTGAGAAATATGCCCTACCGCATCTAAGATATCTGAGCTATGCAAGTTGTATACTCTACACACAACTAGAGCATCCAAAGAAACATCACCTAATGTGATTGCTCTCCTTTGGATTACACCAACCAGAGCAATAGACACATGTTGTCTAAAATATGCTAGAGCAATGGACACATGTTGTCTAAAATATGCTACAAAGTATGAGAGTGAAAGTTGTACCTCTTGACGCTTAACATGATAAGCTCTCACGCACTCCTTGACAAATGTGTCAAATATAGTGTCCATTGCTCCATATAACTCCAAGGCTAGAGGAACAAAGAGGTGACCTTGCTATATGCCCCTATACTTGGAGACCTTACGACCTTCTACTGCACTCACCGCCCATCCAAGGGGATGGGTAATCACTCTCTCTGAAACTGTATCCCACATAGGGTCCATAACCATGACATCTGCTATGGTCACTTGATCATCTTGGACCATGTATAAGTCTTCCCTGACACATGTCATTTGCAAAGCATACGAATGCTCAATCCAAGCCAAGTATCCATTCTCTTGTGCCATAGCAAACACTATGTCCCTAATAGCATCATGGGTAGCTATCCTCTATCCTCCAAAAGGACACCATGTCATATACACCGCTGTTGCATCTAGTGTAGAACCACACTCACAAGTGAGTAATGAAGATGCAGATGGGTGGACCAAACCTTGGCAAAACCTCATTGCTCAAGAGAAAGTAGTTGGTGCGAGTCAAAATGCCCTAATGCACGATCAAGCTAGGATCCAAGAGCTTGCACCCTTGCCAAAGCAAGAGCAAAGATGTGCTCTAGTAGCTTGAGGAATGGACAAGTCAACTAAGAGAGAATGTAGTGTATGCTCATACTATAGCTCTATCAAGGAAGACTATAAACCTCTAGTCCAATCTGACGATAGTGAAGCAAAAGGTGGAAAATCCTCTTATGCCCATGGGGATAGACTACCTCTCCTCTTCTGCAATAACATCTAGAGAGAAAAGGATCCTCCCTCCACCTCTATCACATAAGTCTCCAAAACCGGCCTATCAACAACCACAAAATGAGAAGAAAGTAGGGGTGTCGAGAAAGCCTAACTACCCAAAAATGCTATAGGTGTCATCCATAGATAGCAAGCCAATCCCTCCACATGAGATTGGTAGAGCCGTATGTCTATATACGAAATCCCCTATCACACACTCAAAAGTCCTTGGTATAATAATATCACCAAAGACTCCCATAATCCCTCCTATCAAATGCTCTCAAATGGGATAGGAAGGATGGTGAGGAAAGAACTGTACGGATGAGGTAGGACGGTCAACAAGCAATACTGGAGGAGAGTATACCATATACCACCTACAAATTTCCTAGTAAAGGAAGGTCATCTACATGGAGAACATCCTCTACAAGGGCAACGTCTAAGACATGTGTGACAAAATTCTCCGATCCTACTGGCACTCCAAGAACCCAAAGTCCATCTGTGGATGTGATACACCCCTCTAGAAGCTCAAGGTGGGGAGTGATACCAAAAGGGAACCATACCTTGCACTTTGACACCTTGACTCTCAAGCCTACTAGATGTAGCTCGGTAGTCAAGTAGTCAAAGGCCTGCCTAATCTGATCTACAAGGCCTACGGTGTGTGTATCATCTGCCAAGGAGGGAAATACACAACCTAGCATAGCCAAAGTAGTAGATAGGAGAGCTCTAAAGTGAGCCATGGAAAATAAGGGTCCCCCCAAAGAATCTCCTTGACGTGTATCAACAATTGACTCCAAGACGATGACTTCCTCCTATGAACCACCATGCTGGTAGTAAAGGGAAGCAAGAGAGCCATAAGAAGACCGCACAAAAGGAATGAGACTCACCAAGATCCACCAGCCTCCCTAAGCTCTCTAAAGATGGATGCCCATGAGATGCTATTAAAAGCGTTCTCAACATCCACCTGTAGGATGACACACTCTGGATGAATATCTAGGAGTGCCCTAATGCCTAAAGATATAGCCTCACATCCTCTAGGTGTAGCTTCTCTAAACTGATGTGGATTGAGGTGCTATCAAAAGTGAGACGATGTTGAAGGACAATGGTACGACTGACCAAACGCAAAAAGATCTCTCCAATAGCAATTGGTCTAATGCTCCCAGTGTCCTTCTCCATTGCAAGAAGTCAACTAGCACCTAACACTTGACTTATAGACATAAGAATATCTCCTCTTGCTACTATTCCAGCCACTTGAAACAACTCGTGCTAACTATTGCAGCCACTTGAAACAAACCATGCTAACTCATCCAAGGGATCACGTGCCAAATGATCAAGTGGTAGGCAAAAAGCTCGTATAGCTTCATCATGGAGTGTGTGGGATAGCCTACGGACTTGACGTGGACATGGAAAACTAGTCTCAAATAACCCCAGAATACAACCTACTTGAGAGGCTAACTACTCCCACGACTCGATATGGATCCCTAGCACAATCAACGAAGGGATAGAAGAAGCATGCATAATCCTGAGTGTCACTGCTGTTGATGTGGTCTCTCGTCTCATGTGGGAATCCCAAGTGGTCCAATCATAGTCCTTGTGCATCCTTCCCACATGGGTCTTTACCCCTTGCGAGGTAAAACGTTGGTGACACACCGGGCATGGTGTTTCCCGAGCCGCTCTAGGCGACCCCACATGGGAAGGTGTAGCAATGGCTATCATAAGAATAATGATAGTACACATGATACTCCTCTCCATATCTCCCCATATTTTCAAAACCACAATCCCTCACATCCCAACTCACATAAGAAAACAATCTCTCCAAACTCTAAAAACTAAAAACTAAAAACTCTCATAACTTCTAATTTCCATCTCCAAAATTTTCAAACTAAATTCTCATGGAACTTAATCATGAAAACCAAGAGATTAGATATAAAAATTCCAGACCCATCACTCTCAATGTGTAATGATCACTCTAAACCCTAAAAAAGCTAAAATTCCTCGTAACTTTCTACTCAATTCTCCATAGTCTTCAATCTAGGTACCAATGGAACCGAAATTGAAAAACAAAGAATATAGACCATTCACTCAAGTGCTATAGAGAGCACTCAAAAATTATAGATATGTCTTCTATTTGACATTTTATTTTAGACCGCCAACTCAAATCAAGTCACGAGTTTAATGTAATTGCTGACATCATTATTGTAGTTATCTTTTGTGGTCTTTACAGTAGGAATAGAGAGTATTCTATTTTCTCTTATCCTTTAATTTAATATGTTTTACACAAGTTTCAAATTTTACTAGAAGGTTGACACCAACTGGCATGGCATGATCAAATTTTACTAGAAGGTTGCCAACTGGAATGTCATGACTGGGTCGGAATAAGGTGAGGAGAAGTGAGAATAAAAAGTAAAGTAAACTAGCACATTAAGCTTAATGGCTTGCCACTTCGACTATATCGGAAGTTACATGCGTAGGTGGTCAGTCAGTCAGTCACACAGTGTTCTGAAATTAATCTCTATAACTTTCAATATTCAACTTTCAGAGAACACGATAACAATCATAGAATCACGCGAAATATGTTGATTGATAACTCAGAATTTTATATATCTTTCTTTCCATTTGATAAGGTCGGAAGAAGAACCTACTCAATTCCTCATCAAATATGAATCCTGGGTTTATCTGTCTCCTAGCACAGTTCTTCTGATTGTAGAGAAGTGACTGGATTGACCGCGAGTAAATAGCGCATCACCACCATATTACCACAAAGTGCGGGACACTGCACAAACAACACATTGAAAGGAATACAGTCGTCCACCAATGCAACATTCCTGGAAAGAAGACGACCACAGCAAGCATGTGCTCTTCTTGCACTGTCAGGTTTAACTTAGAGTTTAGCCATGAATCAGTCCATATACAGATCCGCACAAGAGAACACTTCACACAACTCTACCATAGCAGGCGATCAAGTTTGAAAGGAACCACTGCAGTGCTCAGGTTTCGTGCACTCGGATCGACCGTTTTAGTTGCCACTCGGATTATAAGGTTTAGGTTGACTTGGAAGCTGTCCAGTACAGCTGGCATATTGTGCAGATAGGGGTCGACGCTCGATATCATGTTCAGTTCTGGGCTGCTTGTGCTTCATCATATCGGGTCATCGGGGATTCTGTGGCCACGAGCTTAGCAATGACTACTCAATTGACATTTATCTCGTCGAAGAAGATCAAGAGTCGAATATGGTAATCATCCCGTTCGGTTGGGATTTTAAACTAAATTGATATAAACAAACGCCGAATGAGAAGTATGTAGTCGTTGGAAATCAACCCTCATAAAACTACGCTCATCAAAACCAGTCCTATACGGTTAAACCAAACACGAAGTTTTGCATATGTCAGCATGAAATATCGGGTGCTAGGATTTCATATCGCATTATAAATAAGCTATGCACATTTGTTAACTAAACCGGCGAGAGTGAAAAAACAAAACAACTATTGTAGGTGTATTCAATTAGCATACCATTTCGATACACGGCTTGGTGAGATGAATACACAACATATTTTTAGGTAGACTGACTTTTCACATGTTGATATTGTGGTAAGTGAAAGTGTATACGAAGAAGACACCGCGGTGCAGATTGAAAAGAGAAAAGCGACATTCAAAGCGAATACTGTACCTATTCCCATTTGGACGTTTTGACAAGACTCTGTTCGTAATATGAAATTCACAGAAAACGTGGAGTTCAGAGTTTCTTAGAATCTCAATTTCTAAGAAAGCCATTCAGACGAACCCACGTGTGTTTAGACACTTCTTTGCAGTTCGAGTAGCATGCGGACCAAGCTCTCTATATAGACTAAACCTACAACTACTAATCTTGCCAAAATATCCTATAGGAACAACCCTACATTGATTAATTCCAAACCCAGATGCAATTTTAAGTTACCGAGAAGCAACCAGTATACTAGGTTATATCTGTATGGTTTTAATGCATGAAATATTGGCACCCGTGGTATTGAATGTCCATTGACAAACATACTTCTCTTACAGATTTATGAAACTTCGAAATGTAGTCACCTACTACCCAGCGTGTTGATAAATCAACCTAAATGGATGATATGATTTTTTATATATACTAGATTATATATGTGCTCAAATGATGGGCAATTTGGAACTTGCAATAATGGTGCAACCTACTATAAGTATGTCGCCGGGGTGTCGGTACCTAGAGCGATTCACGTGAGAAGAAATCTTTGACAAGCTTATGCTTATCCGGGACAAGCTCAACTCCCATAGATCTGCGAGAAATGGGACTTAGCCAAGAACTCAAGTTCACTTTGTTGGTATCCTCGAGACAAATGACAGATGTGTTGTGACAATTTTGCCTTTTGAAAGTCTTTGGCATTTTGCGTACCTTTCTTTCATTTTATGTAAATTATCAATACTCTCCTCGTCGGTCCCAAACTCGGTTGCTTCGAGACCCAGCGTCATTTTATATTCTATGAAGTACATCACAACATATTGGAGTGTTGAATGTATAATCAGTGGATAATATGTGCTTTTGGCATAGCATAGAGTAGACATTACCAGTATAAATATGCTTGTACCATGTAGGTTTGTAGAGCATAGGCGTAAACACAATAATAACAAGGAGTATACGAATATGCTTATGGTGGAAGCTCCTCTTAATATGTCTCATTATTACTCTTCTTCTTCTTTTGTCACGACCAAAGGCCCAACAATATACTCTTAAGGAATACAAGGCATCAACAACTACAAAAAGGGATAGAGAGTGTGATGTCAAATTATCCAAAAAGGCCTAAAAAAGATGCAAGACAACGGCCGAAGCACCACAAGGGAGAAAGCATCAACACAATCTACAACAAAGTAACCAAGAACAAAGCAATCTATTGTTGTAAAGATAGAGATTTTCCAATGGTCAGGTGATAGAGGTCCTCCAACGATAAATGGGAAGGGAAGATTCTAGATGTGTTGGCATTCTTGTTGCTTGTCTATGAAAATCCAAAGCCTAAGAATGTTGTACAGTGACTGGGACTCTTTATACATAGTAGGAGGTGAATATGACTAGAGAGATGGCCAAAGGCCATCTCCTTTGCAAAGAATCTCGTGTTGCTTTCTCGAGTAGACCATCAAAGAGTTGATCAAGATGCACTAAAACCTTAATAGCTAGACGTGTAAAGGTATTAGAGGAAAGCCATGGTGCATAATGGTACTCTTTCCCCCGGGCCGTTGCATGTATGCTAGCTTGTGCAAACAACTCTACCTCATAGGGAGTTTCTAATTATCATGTCATGCAAGGTACATCAACCATATGGGAACATGATGATATATACTCTCACATGGTTAGGAGGTGGTTTGGTAGATCCAACCATCACTCAATCTGTACTTGAGACTGCACATTGCAAAATGTGTATATCTTCTAATTGCAATCGGAGAATTATCAAGTAGTGAGAGAATCCTAGCACAATCATGTCCTCTTTCCATGGGAGAGAATCCTAGCTCAATCAAGTAATTATCAGGTAATGTAATTTCAATCAGGATGTTGATAAGGATGTCTATTAAGTAATTATCAAATATTGAAGAATAAATGATTACGTTGATAAGTGTGTGAGTGTACGTACACTCATTAAGATTTGTTTGAATTTTTCCTAGAGTTGAATAATCATAGATGTCTCTTAGCAAAGTTTGAATCTATGACTTGAGGTCTTTCTTTACCACGGGAATGCTTTGTTATCTGAGCTACACGGACTAGCAACTACTTTTATTACCAAAGAATATACTATAATTTGCACATTCCAGTGCAAACTTTATATAGCAAGTATTAGTAAACCGTGCAAATGTAGAAGTTGTATTTATTGAACAAAATGTATTTAAATTGAAACTCCATCTTAATCCAAATATCATGAAAATTGGATTCACAAGAAAGTATTTGGCAATTATAAGGCCACACTAATTATAGGACATTCTTTTATTGCTGCAGGGTAACATGTTGGGATTATATATATATATATATATATATATATATATATATATATATATATATATATATATATATATATATATATATATATATATATATAGTGGTTTTAGTGCAAGTAGATTATTCATATTGTAAATTATACTTGGACTGAAACTCATTAATAATCAAGACTATCTGAGTTTGGAAACGTATACTTAGAAAGTAAGTTCTTCGTTAAATGACCCTGATGACATGGGAAGGTCTAATCAACTGAGAGTGTCAAACATTAAGTAACTTTAACCCTTTTTAAGGAAAATGAAATGATCTATAATTCCTAAACAACAACCGACCACCGGAATCTTTGCTAAGTACCTGTCTTCACGACTACTAGGTTTTATAACGAATAAGGACATGGAAGTACAGCTCTGCCAAGATAATTGTGAATCTGTAGACGACGCACTGCTGCTAATCATTGGTGAAGTGGAAACGAATTTGCGAAGACTAATAATGAGGTTGCTAATTTGAAATCTTGATCCTGTCGGTTGAAAGTCACGAATTCAGTTTCCAAAAGTTGTGAGCAAAGAGTAGTTTGACAGGAAAAGAGGAATGGATCTACAAGAAAAAAAAAAAAAAAATCTAAAAAAATGGATCTACAAGAAGGCAAATAAAATTAGGAAAGGAATGATGGTAAAGGATAGGAAAGCAGGCAAGGGCCGACAATCCAAGAGAATCAAGGAATCGATTCACCGTTCGATGCAATCAATTTTTCCCCGATGCACCGGATTGCTTTACAAGCCGGTTGCCTCGTCATGTCCAGTAAATACACGTGGACGACGGGTGGAGGTCCGACGCTTACCTGGCCAACAGGCTAACGGTTAATCCAGCCAGGGGCCGTGTCTACAGCGAATGGGAGGTTAGGAACGCACTGGAGTGTCCTCGTCTTGCCAATCGGAAGCCTCGGAATCGAATATCTGGCCGACAGTCAGGAAGTACTAACTACTACTACAACGGGAATAGACGGGCCCGGAGCCGGCGTCATCGTCGTCGTACTCGCCGTCGACGGCAGTCCCCGGGAGAGAGGAAGCAGCCCAAGCGCGTTCGAGCTCTTTCCTTCTTCTTTTCCCCGAGTGTATGAGTCCTCTTCGCCGTGTGGTATATCTCTGTTTTGTTCTGTTCTGCTCTGCTCCACCCCGATCCGCCCCGCTTCTGCGCAGCTACAGAGAGTGAGAGCGCGCATAGCAAGATTCGCTACACGTCGAGGGGTTGAGCGGTGGTGATACCGATTTTGATGTAGTGCATTAGATCGAGGCTCAGGGGGGACGGCGCGGGGTAATCGAGCGCAAGCGCTTTCAGGGAAGAGATTGTTGTCGAGAAAGGAGGAGGGGATAACGTCTTGTAGTGTGTTTTGGTTGTGGACGAGGATTGATTCGGGGATTAGTCGACGATGCAGGAGTCGAGGAGGAGGAGAATGTAGGAAGCGATTAGATTACGGGAATCGTAGGTGGTTGCCTGCTTTGGCATCGGCAAGCGGTTTGGAGGTGAGAGTGAGATAACATAGGGCGTGAAGGTCTGGGAGCGGGCGGTTCGTGGTTTTAATCTAGAGCTGCAAAGTGGAAACGTCTTGACGTGACGTACTTCCGGCCATTGTAGGAATGGCGCAAATTCTGGAGAATGCATGGGAGGTAAGTGTCGGAGCGGTTTCGCTTGTCAGATCATTGTTCTAACCGCTGGTTTCTGTGTGGTTTGCTCCAGGTATTCTATTCTTGTTTGGGGAATGAGCCATATATGTTCTGGACTTTCATAGGAGCAGCATTGTGAATGAGATGTTTTGACTGTGCTGCTGCATTCTTGTTGCAAAGTTCCGTTATTTGTACGGAGGGGTATGGCTAGTGGTTGGCTTTTCAATCTTGTCGAGCTGGGGCATGGAGCCATGTTGTGCCAGACTTGGGGAGCTGGATAGCTGAAGTGGATAGCTGCAAGAGGACTCTTATTGTCATCTGGGACTGGACTCCTTAAGTAGCGGCCAATGTAGAAATGGTAGTGATGGTCAGAAAACTTCTTGTGATTCGGATTCAAGAATCCTCGGAGTAGATAAGGTTTCAGTCTCTCAGAGAAGTTTCCCTGTTATACCCACGTCCATAGATCTCTTGCGAAAAGCGCTTATCTTGTTACTCAAGCGTGTACGAGGGAGTTCATTGAGTTGCATCACCTCTGTGCGAGACAAATTCCGCTGTCTTTCATCTGGCAAGCGCATCTAAAAAGCACACGGCAACCGCTCTCATCTCGGAGGCCAAATCTTCTACCGAGGTTTCGCATCAAAATAGCTATAGTACAGACTTCAATAATTTCTCATACGTGTCGAAATTTTCGAAGTCGCCCAAGCATTTTACTACCATTCGTTCATTTTTATCATTTTCATCTGCGTTTGGCTGTAGATTAGGGTTGACTAACTTGATATTCCTCTCTGTGAGGACGGTTCGACCGTATCTCTCAAAGGCACGTAGGTTGTATTGGATTCCTTCGTACCTTCCCCGTTTGGATTTCCTTACAATGTACTGTGGATCTTAGTTTTGACGGGGGCGTACTGGCGCCGTCATACTTGTCGTTACAGTTGCCCACAGAAGTAAGCGAGCATTCTCTACTCTGCTTAAGCCGTTCTCGGAGTTTACACATTGTAGTGAGGCGAGTGAATGACGCGGTCTGCTTAGCATTTGTGAAACCTTTCAACTCCAGCAAATGTTAGCGCTGAATGAAGCTGAATTATGTTTCTCGTAAACGGCTTATGGCTGTACAAAGGACAAAGGATAAACCATGTTCCTCAAACTCTGGGAAGTGGAAAATGAACATGATTCGTGCGTCACTTTCCTCCCAGAATAGTGTAGCCATATCAGCATCGCGGGCCCCAACGGGATCCCTGCGACAGGGAACCTGTGCTTTGACCGGCCCGGACCTTCGGTGCGATGGGGCCTGTGACCAGCTTCCTGATCCTCGGGGAAATGAGCGAATGCCTCGGTTTTGTGTCCCCACGTGATGGATGCTACCTCAACTACGTTGAAGTAGTCAGAGCATTCCACTACGAATTACCTGAATTTCACCTCGTACTAGCCCGTTTTGTTGGGATTGCCAGTTTAGAGCTGACCTTTTTAAGAGTCGCGGAAAAGGTAATCATCTACCTCCCTGCTGTTGCAATTCTCGTGCATTTTGATTAAATGCGTTCTTCCCTGGATGCAGTACCTGATTACGAATTTCAGCGAGTTTCAACTAGCTTCTGCGGGGACATTCATCATCCATGAGAGTGTTTTTTTTCTGTCGGGTCTGCCATATCTTCTAATGGAGACATGGGGTCTTCAAAAGTACAAAATTCAGGTTGGTTCTGGACCTCTCGGCGTATAGTAGGAAATGTCTTCCTTGGATTTGTTGATAACCTTGATTCCGTTGTCATGAGAAGCAATGTCCGTGGTCGGTTCCCATGTAGAACGCTAACGCAGTGGAATTGGACCCTTACTTTATACAGAGTAAGGTGAATACACCTGCGGCGCAAGAGAAGTGTGTGATTCGCCTCATTATGTATCACCTTTGTGTCAACTTGCCACTCATGATCGTCTCCTACCCTGTCTTCAAGTATATGGGCTTTACTAGCTCTCTGCCTTTGCCCTCATGGTATGTCCTTTATGACCGGATGATGTCTCACTCTGACATAAACTGGAGCTGAACAAGCTAGAATCTAAGCTAGAACAAGCTAGTCTTCGCTTTTATGCTATCTTCAGTAGTCATACCAAGGGTCTCCTAGCACAGATATGATCTGCCGAGTACTGACAGGTTCATGTCACGAAGGCTTTCTTTTCTTCCGTGGGGGCTACTTGAAGGTTGTGACTTTAGTCACATAGTTACACTCTAGGTTTGAGTGACAAGTGCTTTTGGAGACCGGAAGAAGAGCTAAGCTGGCACAGGTCTCAAGTCAGGCTTGTCAGCATAGGTCCTTTCCGTGTGTGGTATTACCCAGTTATGGACTGTGGTCTAATCGTCTAACTTGGTGCTATATTGTGCAGGAAGACGGTGAGCCTTCAAATCTTTTCTTATTTCATTTTGGAAGATTTCATCTTTTACTGGGGTCACAGGATACTTCACACGAAGTGGCTTTACAAGCATGTACACAGCGTACATCACGAGTGAGTCTCGTTTGTTGGCTGGTTCATAGTAGGAGATGCAATGATGGGAATGCTTGATGCATACAAGATTTGCCCCAATTTCGGCATATGTCAGTCACTCTGGCATAACCTATGAGGACTCGTTCCTGTTTTCTGTACTCTCTTTTCGCCTCGTGAAGGCATGTTTAGCGAATGACCTTGTAATTTTATTGCACTCTTTCGTACTATCGACAGGTATGCCACACCTTTTGGTCTGACATCAGAGTACGCGCATCCGGCTGAAATTCTCTTCCTCGGATTCGCAACTATCTTTGGGCCAGCTATCACTGGTCCTCACTTGCTCACTTTGTGGCTCTGGGTCAGTGTGAGGGTACTGGAGACAGTTGAGGCTCATTGCGGCTATGACTTCCCCTGGAGTCTTTCTAGATTCCTTCCAATTTATGGCGGGTAAGTGCACCCTTATCATTATCTTTCCACTAATTGGCACTAGAGCATTTCACATCGAGCCGTCAGTTGCGTCCTTATTGTTCTTTCGTCAAGTCATCCGTATTTATAGCTGATATGTAGGATGATTAACATCCATCTATCTTATCAGAGCGGATTTCCACGACTATCATCACCGACTGCTCTACACCAAATCAGGGAATTATTCATCAACTTTCACTTACATGGATTGGTGAGTAGCCTCATAGAAAAGAGTAGTCAATGTCATACCGAGGCTTTTCAGATGAAACGCCATGCCGTGTTGATTAACAAGAATCAATACCTAGTCTGGATAGGTGTGAATCTAGTTCCTCCATATGGTTCATGTTTACAACGGGTTCTGTATTCCATAGTACAAATATATAGTTCCTTCATATGGCACATGCTATACTTTTCGGAGGATGACTTCTCATTTCTTGATATAAACTTGCAATCGTTTCTACATCATCGTATATCATCCCTAGCTTGCTCGACATCGGTTTAGATCTAAGTAGTTCTTGCAATATCGAATTACCGCGAGGGGTACATGGATCCACTTACAAGATTCCATGTTTGATGCTTTCTGTTAATTCAGGATCTTCGGTACCGATAAGGGTTACAGGAAGTTGAAAGCTTTGAAGTCGGCTCAGGAAGCTCATGATGCAATGAGCGTTGCAACTGAGAAGAAAGTGGAATGACATCAGCGGGTTCAAAATACCAGTGAGATTTCCGAGGAGGTTGCGTATAATTATCTTCTGACCTCATCATCAGCTCTGCCAGTGATGGTTCTCTTGTATATGTTACGGCTTGACTCATCTTTGTGGAATTAATTGATTGAAGGGTAAATTGTACTCATTTTTTGAAGTCGGCAGTCAATCTGATGGTGTAGTGTCTAAAAAATATAGTAGAAGTTTTCGAGGTGAGTCTTGCTGAGAAGATCGATCGTCTACAGTTGCTCTTCAAGGAATGAATCAAGAGAACATTACTGGTGTAGTCAAATCTGGAGCTTGCAGTTCAGCTTCTTGTACACAAAGAGGTTACCAGAGTCCGCATACAGTTGTGGTGAACTCGGAAGATCTGTTTCGGCTATTTTTGGCCCTTGTTTCCGTGTTATCACATTTCCTCGGTCTGGGTTGGACTATTTCCTAACTTTATGACCACGTGCTCTGGTTTGACTTGGAAGTAAAGTACTGTAGGACTCTTGTAGCTTAATACAAACATCACGCGCAAGAGGTATATTTTGGTTTGTATAGACTGACTACGCATGAAGATGAGTGAAGTAGAAGCTACAAGGAGAGATGATACAATGTTGTAGTAGAGTTTTTCTTTAGAAACATCATCTTTTGTCACTGATATCTTATGGAATTGATGAGTGATAGAAGAATACATTATGGAATTGATGTGTGATAGAAGAATACATTTTCTTAATGTCTTGGTCGAAAGAACTTATGAAGGACTTACAGATCAAGCGAAAGACCACACCACATAACTTGAACGTGATGGGTTGACAAGGAAGTCGGATGGGCTGTCGTGTAAATCCTCAACAAAGTGACTATCAACTATATGGGTGGGTTACAAAGTTGCTGGCAACTTTATGGGCTTCCGGGACCACTAAGAAGAAAACCACCAAGCAGACTCCTTATTTCTTGACGAATGGACTTCATCTAAGAAGTAACTTGTGAAGCTTGAAGTTCTTTGAATCTGATCCTATCTAGAGACTAGCTATTCAAAGAAGGAAACTTGTTTGATCAAAAGTCTGATTACAACTATTGCGATTGGTAAGTGAAAGAGGGATGAATTGTATGAACATATGGAAGGTGTTTAAGAAGTTACAAAATGATAAGACTATCACAAGAGTGTTTGTGAAACACTGGAGGCCAGGTTTCGTCATATGGTAGAAGTCGAATAGCACTTCCCATTTACATTGATAACAATTATTTTACTAATATTTAATAATTGATAGTTGATAATAGATAATATTAATCAATTTCAACAATGGTTTGAACTTCAATTTTAAATAAGCATGTTTCCTCACTATGTAAGTTGATTTTTTTTAATTATTTATTACTTTTGAAATGGCAACTGCATAGTAAAACTAGAAGGATTGGAAAATCATCAAGCCAATAAGAGGAATCTGCTCTACACAACAACAAGATATCTGAGCTATGCAAATCATATGCTCACAAACAAGGTAAAATGGAGCTAAGCTCCAATGGTATAAGTAAGAGAGAAAAAGGCAACCGCGTAGAGAACCGGTAGAAGAATCTGCTCTAAGCTATGGAAGTCGTATGCTCAACAAAGATTCTTTTCACCTTTTCATGATTCAAGCATCATAGTGATGTAAGTATAATGTTCCTTTCTTTCTACTACAATTCTGATCATTATCTATTTTGATGATTTGTCTTGTCTTATTATTATAATTGTGAATATTATCAAATTGTAACCCAGAAAAGTTGAGTTTATCTTTCTTGCCTTGTTATTACAATTGTGAATATTATCAAATTGTCACTTGGGAAGAGTTGAGTACAAATGCCTCTAATAGATACTAGAGTACAATTCTTGAGAGAGGGATTGTGAGACACATGCAAACATTAGAGCTCCAAAAGAGGAAAAAAAAGGACATATAATAATTATGTAAGTCTAATCGTAAGAGTGATGAGAATTAGAGTGATTATGACAAAGATTTGGGTCTTAGATGATTGAGAGGAAAAATGACATAATAATTATGTAAGTCTAATCGTAAGAGTGATGAGAATTAGAGTGATTATGACAAAGATTTGGGTCTTAGATGATTGGGGTGTCCGGATTGCCACAATGTATACTTTATGCATTAAGACCTTTAACTTATAAAGTATCAAATTTGTGAATAAAAATTTCAAATTCATGACTTTTTGCCCAATACAACTCACAAGTATAAATCGTCATGATCTTATCTTGTGAACAGGTTGCACATGCTTTTTAGCTTATAAAAAGGATAGAGATATGAATTCCTTTTGTGTATTAATGGATGTAATAAAAGATAATCCCTTGTTCATGAGTAGGAAAGAAATTAGGCCTTTATGTGGATTCAATTTATCGAGGTGCATTTGTAGGAAGAGGTGTAAATATATGGAGAATCAATGTGTGATTTATTGTGCACTTTATGAATAGTATGTCCAAAACAATTTTAGTCAAGCTAAGAGTGGAAGTAAAATGGTTTAATAAACAATAAAGAGCTAGAAATTTATTTGCTTTTATTCAAAAAGGATTCACAATCTATTTGAGATTAGTAGATTTCTAACTTTTCTGTTTAGCACAAAGACCTACCATTGATAGGTTAACATATTTTAACCAATAAGTTTGCTACTTAATAAATCTTCAAGTGATTTTTATAGTGAATGGTGAATTATTCATATGGTAGGAATGAAGGCTAGAAGTGCTTTTCAATCTTTAATGTTCTAAGTTTTATACCAATTGTTCTTGTGCTAAAATATGAACTAACAAATATTGTGGTACACACATTTTCTAAAAAAATGTTTTTTACTCAGAGATGTCAGATCAACTTTTTGTTTAGGAAGGAAGCACTCTTAGTTGACTTTCCTTTGGAGTTATGTTTGTGCATGCAATGGTACAAAGGGAACAAGTACAAAGCAAAAGGCACTTTGAAGGAAGAATGTAAAAGGAGTCAAGTCCAAAGGATAGTTGGAGGCCTTTGCCTTTGTTTGCCTTTGAACTTAAGTATAAAGGACCTTTGGATCTAAAGGTACATTGGTTTGAATGCCCCATCACTTGGATAAAGAATTGCTACCAAAGACCATTTGCATTCACTAAGGAGTCACATGTGTAGAGAGTGACTCTCCATCAATTGATTGAAGAATTTAAACTATAAAAACAAGTGCACTCAAAGCTATTTCAGTTTTGCAACATTCTCAATCTGGAAGCCAAAGAGCAAATAACAATACCTTCGTAGAAATTGCAGCTCTTTGCAATCATGTCGTTTTTAAATTTTTTTTTTTACCTTAGTACTTGATAGGCAACATAGTATTTGTATAAAAAATAATCAAGACAATTATTAAAGTAATCCTTTGTAGCCCATCAGTTAACAAGTGTGCAATTTACTACAAGAGTGAGGTAATCTAAAGCCAGTATCTTTCCTTCTTGCTCTAGAATTGGGAGTTGAATGACTTTGCAATCATCCATTAGATGAAGGGAAGGAAAGATAGAGCAACATAGGACTTGAGAAGAAATTCCTATATTTGGACCAAGGAGAATGGATAATAGTCCTTGGTGTTGATGAAGGTCTATTTGGGGCAATGACTCTTGACACAAAGTTCAAGCATGCAAATAAAGCATTTGGTGACCAAATTAAAGTGTCCTTTGCCAAGAAGAGGTCCACCAACAATGGCTAGAGGGTGGGTAGTTACAAAGATCTGGCACAAAGGATGGTTATTAAAGCTATAATGAAATTATTTTTCCCAAAGAGAATGACTTACCTTACAAACAACCAAGCAATCTTCTTTGAATACATGTACAAAGTGGAACTAGTAAATTGTGCAAATATGTTTTACTTCCAAGTCAGAAGCTTGCACTAGGAATTCAAAGAAGATGGCGGAGAGACTTACCTAGCCTCCTTTTCAAAACACTTCTACATGGGGCTGAATTTGTTGACACATGAGGAGAGCAAGAAGTTCTCTAACCATTTCTATCTAGTGGGGTAATTTTCCTTGAAACCCAAAAGGAAATTACTCATATATAAGTACAAGTGGCTGATACAAAGTATGTAGAATCTAGAGAAATTATACAAGTAGACAAAGAAGGAACCATCACAAAGATGAATAAGAAGGGTATGACTCCATCAAAGCCTCAAAATCTAGCCAAGAGATCAAGAAGGAATATTCAAGTGATTGATGTATCTTAGGAAGAAGAGGTAGAATATTCCAAAGAAGAAGACCAAGAAAAAGGAGTTGGTTTATTCATATTGCAAGGATCTGATTGGAGTCTAAAGGGAGCAAAACATACAAAGATGAACAATTTGATCCAAATCCAAACAAGTAGAGTGCAAACTAAGAGGACCAAGCTAAAGACTTAAGAGAAACCTCACATCAACCCAAAGATCCTACTAGCTCTACCCAAAGAAGAGTAGGTGGAGACCAAAGGGAGGCAAGAAGAGAACCTTCTAAGTGAAAGGCAGTAGGAGGCCAAAGGATAAAAGAAAGAAACCAAAGAGAAGGTAGAAATTGAATCCATGGCAAAGACCTTATGAGCGGATTACATACCAATCCGGAGGAGAAGGAGTAAAAGGAAAGGTAGAATTGAGTCTAAAGGTAAAGACCTTTAGAGTAGAGTATAGACCACAAGAGGAGAAAAAGTGATTAAAGTATAAAAACTGCATATTCCTAAGGAGCCAATTTTTTAATTCACTTGATGGGATCAAGTTTGAAAATGATTGAACTCCTTTTGCCACAATACCAAGAAGTTTACCCTGGTGTGGTTGACTACACCCTACTCATCCAAAGGCTTCATAAGGTCATCTATACCAAGAAAGTGAAGGATGATAGATGGAAGGAGGAGATGGAGGAGATGAGGCACCTATACAATGAGGAATCAAAGAAGATGAATGCTCTTGTGTACAAAGATTATGAATTGAAAAGGTAGAACACTTCACTTATAGTAAATTATAGCTAGCATGAAGATGGCATTCAAAGGTTGCAAGGCAAATTGAGAGCCCTTTGGCTAGAGCATAAAAAAGACAAGGACAAGGACAAAAAGACTAGTCAAGGGCTAAGGACAAAGAAGTAAGGAGTATTTCGGGAGAACTAAAAACCTCCAAGATTTGTGTAGTTACCTTAGAAGTATAGATGTTAAAAGATCAAAAGGAGATGGCTATTCAACTGGAAATGTAGTTGAAGAGTTAAGGAAGGAGAAGGAGGAAAGGATAGCTAACCAACCCCAAATAATGGAAGAGATGAAGTATGAGGTGGAGGCCATGAACATTGACTCAAAGGAAAGGAAGGCAAAGATCTTCATGTAAATAAAAACAGTTTGGGATCAAGTGATGGAAGTTATGGAAAAAATAACTCAATAATAAAATTACCAAGAAAAAAATAACATGAGCTAAAGCTATAGGTCCAAAAGCTAGAGGAGAATAAGTACAAAGATGAGCAGCTAGATTAATTAGCTTAGCTAATACCTTAGCATTGTAAACAACTTATTACAAGCTAATGATCAATTTCTTGATAAAACTCCTTAAAGGCAAGGGTAGTTCTTTGCAGTAGAACCATAATCCAAAGACACTTCATTAAAAGAATTTGCTTGTAATTGTAGGATCTTTTTGGAGTAAGAATCAATCCAAAGACTTTAGAAGTTGTAGAACCTTTAGAGTAGTAAGTCCAAAGGAAAAAAACTTGTAAGTTGTCTTTGTGGAAGAATTTAGGATACCTTCACCAACACATGTAAGTTTCTAAATAACCTAAATGAGGTTACGATAAGATAGTGTGATAATCCAATGTCAACACTTTGCAATAAATTGGTAAGAAAAAGCTCATTCTCATGGAGATACAATTTGAAAATAGATAAATTTGAAGAGAGTGTCATTGATGTAGTTCTTTACTATTTATTGTTTAACTTCTTGGGTAGGAAACACTCCTAAAAGAGAGTAGATTCACCAATTTTAGTTTGATACAAACAAAAGAAAATCCAAAATCAATTTTATGTAATCTAAGTTCCATTTAATTCTTGAAAGTGATGATCTAGTCACTACAAAGAAGCTACTTCACTACAAAGAATACAACTCCAAAGAATGTGTTCTACCCTTCTTACAAGGTACACTACCAAGGTTCTTTGCATTGGTAGTAAATCTTTGTTTTCTATTCCTTGGTACTTTCAACACTATAGTTCACTTAAGACTTGTCAAGGGATTCTTCTGTTTTTTCAAAATTACTAAGGATCTTAGACCCTAGCCACAAGTACTAGTGATCATACAAATTTAGCTACTTGAGTTCCTACTACAAAGTTCCTCACCACTACTCACCAAAGAATCACTACCAAATACTCAAAATTTAGAAGAAGCAACAAAGAGCTCTTGCTTTTTCATTTTACTCTCTTATGTGGATTAAATTAATATTTATAGTGAGAAAAAACCTTAAATAGCTTTTGCTAATCCTAACCAAAGAAATTTGATAGCTATAAAAGTGCTAAGATCTATCAAAATTGCACTCCTTGCTTTTGGATTGTACAATCAGGATTCTATTATCATATCTTATCCTAATGTTCTGATCTATACAATAGTAAACTACTAACACATGTCCTAGGAAAGTGTTTGAATTCTCTCCAAAGAAATTATATCTTGTCATCTTTGGACTCCTACTCTCAAGATTACACAACTAAAGAGAAATTTACAATTGTGATGAATCTTCACTCAATGAAGGATTCTTTGTACTACTCTACTACAAGGAGATTTTCAAGTCTCTCCTTGTGATATGTGATCTCTAATACTAATGAATCATATTTTTCCTTAAAATTTCTCTTTGAATGTTACCTCAACTTCAAGGACACTTGCTCTATTTGGGATCATCAAATATTTGTGCAGCAAGATTTTGAGCTTAAATTTTCAACTCATGGATATTTGCCTTGGTAAGTTTGCCTCTTGAAACTTCTTGCTAGAGTTTTAACATTTGATCTCTATTTTTTTCTAACTCTTGAGTAATCATAACCATTCTTCCTTTGAATGATTATAAGCTCCAATGGTAATGACATCTATCATCTTGGCTATGACAATGGCTATGTTATCTTTCTCCTCTTGTAGCTTATTTTGTAGAGTCTTGAGCTTGTTTGCTACTTCTTTGTGCTAATCAACCATATGCAATTCCAAAGTAACAATGGTTACCTTTTTATTTGCTAATTAAATCTCAATGAGTGTCATCTCCTTGTCTTCCTTTTGCAATTTTTCTCATAGTCTTGTTGCCTTTGCTTTTCTTCTATCCAAAGAGCTCTTAATTCCTATTTTCTTTGGACACCTTCTTCTGAAGCTTTTTTTTCTTCAATCAATAAGGTGTTATATCTCTTGATTTTTTGGCTCTCCTAATTTAGGGTATTTACTTTTTTGCATTCAATTTTGTATAGATCCCTCACACTTCCTAAGTCTCCTTGTAATTTAGGAACCTTATTCTTTGCTTTGTACTTGTTTGTGTACATATGCTTTACTAATGAAGTGCAGTCCACTACATTAGGCCATTCCTCTCTATATTAGATCATATTTTGCTTGAGAAGCATGTTTCTTTGTTAGGGTTCACTACTTGCATATTCCTTCTCCATAGACTTGGGAATAGTGATTGGGAGAATTGGAGTAGTGATTTAACTACAAAGGAATTGTCATGTCATTTGTAGCATCACACCTAGATTGCTTGGACTTTGGAGTAGGAGCGTTGGTAGGCGGAAATATTTTGGCAGTTACTCATAGACTACTTGTTGACAGTCAGATTTTGTGTTTGGGGTATTAAGTACATGGTGGGGCTCATTGGTGCTTGCACCATTCACACCGTCAAGTGTGCCATCAGCATGACCATTAGGGTTGGGCGTTCAGGTCAAAATCAAATGTATACCTTGGAATTGTAGCTCCAAAGAGCTCACTTCTTTGATGTTGAGCCTTCAAGTTCTTGGCTCGAGTGGATAGAAAGCCAATGAGTATCCCCTAGAGTCTCTTAGCTAGAGTGGAGTGTGGCTTGATTGTAATGAATGCCTAGTTGTTGGCAGATTGTTGAGTGATATACCAAGTATTGATCTGATTGAGTGTGACTCAAGTTCTGGTCAAACTAATTACATTAGAGAAGTGAGAGTCAAGGGAAAATTGAGTACAAGAACTGAGGGTGTTGGTGGTATCTCCAAGCTGGTGGATTGTGATACCTTGATCATAGTTTAGGTTTTGCTTAAAGTGATCAAGTGCAAAAGCACTGGCAAAATTTGGAGCCAAAGAGTAAATTTCAAGGGATAGTGTTTGTTTTGAGCTCAAGAGGTGAAAGCAAAACCAATTTGGTGCAAATTGAGCTTGAAGGGAAAAATTGAAGGTGGAGTTGGAAATCCATTCCTATGAATTAGAGATTTCAAGATCTCCCTCTTTCCAATTTGGCTCAAGTAGAGATTTAGCAAAGGATTTGGCGGTCAGCCAACTCTAGGGATTTATGTCAAATTTTATGTTAGATTTCATGGAGGGTTTATGTCAAAATTTGGCTAGAGGAAGTTTGATCCCATTCTCAATGATCTTCATAGCTTATGAAGTAGATAGGTACTTCAATTATGTCAAATGGAAAATGGTTGCAAAGTAAGTCTGGTGTTGATTTATGAGATAGAGGGGTTTTGTTTAGATTTCTTGTGATAAGACCCCCTCCATTTTTATGTCCTATTTGTGCATCATGTTTGTATGAGGTGCCTTAACTTTTGAGCATTGGTACTCTAGTGTGCTCTCAATAGCAAGGTGTAATACCAAGGGTTAGCCATTTGATCTAGATGTGAAATTCGGTTTGGTAACATCTAGAATGATGTTATACATGATGGTCAAAATAGATCAGATAGAAGTATCACCAAAAGAGTACTTCTACTAATAGGGCAGAAACCAAAATAGACTTGAGAACCTTAGAACCAATAGCTAGACATATGATTTAAAGGTGAGAATTGGTTTGGTAACATCTGGAAGGATGTTACACATGATGGACTAAATAGATCAGAAAGAGGTATCACCAAAAGGGGACTTCTACTAATAGAGTAGGAACCAAAATATGCCTGAAATCTTTGAAGGCAATTTCGGAGGCCTAAACGGATGAATTAGGTCTCAAAAATGTGTAGATTCTCCCCCCCCAATGGAGGAAAGGCTCGCCTTCCCTCCCCCTGCTTTGTCTTGTCGAGAGCTTTCCAACGGTACCTTACGCGATTCTGAGATTCCTACAAGAAGATTCCCTAAAAGATTCCCTATGGTCAAAGCTTGTTTGACCAACCAGATAGGACCTAGACCAGACAGGTCACCCATCCAAGTAAGTAATCCAAGGGTGGAGTTTGCTGACATGTCACCTATCTGTGTCCCTAATCCTATGGTGGAGCTTCCTTGGAGGAGATCCTCTTGGTCTATATAATAAAGAGAAGGTGCTCCCTTGGGGCATCAAAGGTTTGAGTGTGCAATCTGTGTTTTCTCTCTTCTCTTGTCCTTGGAGTATTACAATGGTATCAGAGTGAGTGTTTTAGTCCAAGAGAGTGGATCACCCCTCTTGGAATAGCACAAACTACTGAAACTAATTAATTTGAGGTGGAGAACATAGAGTAATCGCTAGACTTAGGCAGGACTTTAGAGAGCGGATAGGATGGATGCACTGGGGGGACAATTTCCCGCACCTAGCTTTCCATTTTCAAACCCATTCCATATCAAGGTTATGTACATCTAGTGTGAGCAGATGAGGGTATCGCTAGTTTATCACTTTGGTGCGGAATTCATGGACAAAGTGATGAACTCACCAAACCCGGTGATTCTACCTATGGTGATATATGACAAAGAGTGGGATTTGATGATCTACATTCTATTATGATAATATGGATATGAATGTTCCAAATCCTCTCCCTTTCAACACTCAAGTAGAAATCCATTATGTAGTGAGGCCGAAAGTGATGTTTAGAGATTTTGTGGTTAGGAATTTTGGTGAGGAGTATTATCAACAAGTGATAGCTTTTGAGGTCTCAATGGTAGTTCCGATAGTTTGTGCGCCTTCTAGAGTGATTATATTGACTCTGTATTGAAGTAGACGTTAGCAATTGGGTGTTGCAGGAACCATGGATCCGCAGTTGCAAGAGCTGGTGCAAGGAATGCAAGGGATGCTGAATGAATTTTGAGAGATTAAGATGACCATGGAGACATTACAAAGTCAAGTGCAGATCTTCAGGAACGATCAAGCCATGCAAGGAGAAGAGCCGTCTCAAAACCCAGTACCTGTGACTGAAGTGCCTACGAACCCTATCAACGATGAAGCCACATTGCTACTCCGGATGAAGAAGACCTGCAACATCGAGCCTTACAAGGGGCAGCGTATGATGGGAGTAGTGGAAAATTGGATCTTGAGAATGAATCGATATTTCCGATTGTTCTCAACAGAGATCACAGAGCATGTTGCAGGCGTGTTTGCATGTAGGTACTTGACCGATAAAGCCCTCACATGGTATGATGCTTGGGAACGATCCATGCTGGCAGAGAGAAGGGAGGTCACATGGACAGCAATGCAAGAAGGACTGCCGAAGAATTTCCAATTGGTGGATTTTGTGCAGATGGCTCGAACCCGACTATGGGGATTGAGATAGAAGAATAGCATACAAGAGTATGTGGAGGCATTTTTGGATCTACAAGTCGCAATTACCGACATGAGTCCAGCAGAGGCTCTCGACAATTTCAAATGAGGGTTGAAAGAGCGGATTCGCCAAGAAGTCATGGTGCAAAACCCTCACACGGTATTTGAAGCCATTGCTTGTGCGTAGAGAATAGTAGGAGCATTAGGTGGAGGTGAAGGAGTAGTTCCACTTCAACATTATCGGGCAAAAATGCCACACATAGGTGGACCAGTACCAATGGAATTGGGCAACGGCCGCTTCAAGAGGAGCGGGGACGAGTAGAA
Organism: Lunularia cruciata; assembly: GCA_948567375.1. Taxonomy (NCBI): domain Eukaryota; kingdom Viridiplantae; phylum Streptophyta; class Marchantiopsida; order Lunulariales; family Lunulariaceae; genus Lunularia; species Lunularia cruciata. The sequence continues at coordinate 28,288,867 of OX419760.1, read as the reverse complement.
GAACAAAGAGATAGAGTCCCACAAGGAGAAGGGACTCGAGGGGAACAACGCCGTTGTTACAATTGTGGCCGTATCGGGCAAATATCTACCAATTGTCGCACTCGTTTCCCTAAAGGCCCTCGGCCTTTGTACAGGCAATCTTTGAACAACATGGAGAGGCACATTGAAGAGGAGGAGGTGGAAACCACTTTGGAAAACAAAGATTGCTAGTAAATGTACCTCGCGGCCTTACTGGCTCAATAAGGAAGCAGAGAAGCGAGGGAAGGAAGAAGAATAATGCGCAAAGATCCCGAAAGGCAACCTCACAATTGATTGTCGTGAATGGAATCCTAGAAGGTAATCAAGTGAAAGTATTAATAGATCCGGGAGCAACAAAGAATTTCTTGTCTTGCTCTGTTGCAATAAGATTAGGAATGGATCTAGAGAGAGATGGAAGTGAAGAAGTAGAGTTACCAAATGGGCAAACAGAGAGGATTGAATCATTACCTAGACGAGTAACCCTCTCTGTAGGAGAATATCAAGAAGCAATTGAGTGATACAGTTAGCCCATTATGATGCAATTTTAGGCATGCCATGGATGGAGCAGTACAACCCAATGGTGGATTGGAGGAAGAAAGTAGTGAGAACCCACCAATGGTCAATCATTGGGGTTAAAGAAAAATCACACAGGCAGAAACTGCCTCTATATGTTGTAGGGACAACAATTGTCTGTAAGACCGATAGATGTTTTATGGATCTAATAAGAGAAGTCCAGAGTGCACAACTTGCTGGACAAATTCTTGAGAAATTGAAGGATGTGGTGGATGAGTTTCAAGATGTCTTTCTCAATGATCTACCCTCAGGATTACCACCTAAAAGGCGAGTAGATCACAAAATAGAGACACTCCCGGGGAAGACACCTCCTTGTAAGGGCCCATATCGCCTATCACCTCATGAGTTGGAGGAGTGTAAGACTCAAATTGAGGAGATGCTACAGAAAGGGTTCATCCAACCTAGCATATCACCATATGGGGCCCTTGTCTTGTTTGTGAAGAAGAAGGATGGCACAATGCGCATGTGCATTGACTATCGGGGTCTCAATCAGCAAACAGTGAAGAACAAATACCCCTTACCTCGCATGGATGACCTGTTTGATCAACTCCATGGAGCGAGATACTTCACCAAAATGGACTTGCGGAGCGGTTACAATCAAATCCAAATTGCAGAGGAGGATGTGTACAAAACTGCCTTTCGAACCAAGTATGGCCACTTTGAGTATCTTGTGATGCCTTTTGGCCTCACCAATGCGCCTACCACTTTCATGAGCCTAATGAATGACATATTTTGTCCATACTTGGATAAGTCTATTATCGTCTTCTTGGATGATATCTTAGTATATAGTTGCATGATGACAAAACACAAACAACATCTACGAGAAGTCCTCCAGATTCTAAGACAGAATTAGTTGTACACCAAAATCTCAAAGTGTGAAATTGGCAAGTCTGAAGTAGACTACTTGGGGCATAGAGTAAGTGTTGAGGGAATTCAAGTATTGACAAATAAAATAGAGGTCATTCAAAAATGGAGTGCCCCAGAAGATCAGACTCAACTAAAGAGCTTCTTGGGGTTGATGGGATTCTTTAATACCAAGGGTTAGCCATATGATCTAGATGTGAAATTTGGTTTGGTAACTTCTAGAATGATGTTATACATGATGGTCAAAATAGATCAGATAGAAGTATCACCAAAAGAGTACTTCTACTAATAGGGCAGAAACCGAAATAGACTTGAGAACCTAAGAACCAATAGCTACACATATGCTTTAAAGGTGACAATTGGTTTGGTAACATCCGGTAGGATGTTACGCATGATGGACTAAATAGATCAGAAAGAGGTTTCACCAAAAGGGGACTTCTACTAATAGAGTAGGAACCAAAATATGCCTGAAATCTTTGAAGGCAATTTCGGAGGTCTAAACGGATGAATTAGGCCTCAAAAATGTGTAGATTCCCCCCCCCCCAACAGAGGAAAGACTGGCCTTCCCTCCCCCCTACTTTGTCTCATCGAGAGCTTTCCAACAGTACCTTCCTCACGTGATTCTGAGATTTCTACATGAAGATTCCCTAAAAGATTCCCTCCGGTCAAAGCTTGTTTGACCAACCAGATAGGACCTAGACCAGACAGGTCACCCAACCAAGTAAGTAATCCAAGGGTGGAGCTTGCTGACATGTCACCTATCTGTGTCCCTAATCCTATGGTGGAGCTTCCTTGGAGGAGATCCACTTTGTCTATATAATAAAGAGAAGGTGCTCCCTTGGGGCATCGAATGTTTGAATGTGCAATCTGTATTTTCTCTCTTCTCTTGTCCTTGGAGTATTACACAAGGATGGAGTGATGACCAATCACACTACTTGTGTTTCTCTTTGATGAGGCAAGAAGTGATGACTCGTAGACCATGAGAGTGCATGTTGTGATAGAAGTTTACAAGTTGCCCTTTCCCCTAGTATAGTTGTTGTAGTTAGAGCTACATTAGTGGGCAACGTTTGGTTGGTGGTGTTGGCACTTGGTGGTGATTCTTGGTGAGGTACTTGTGGTGGTTAAGGTTACGGTTTGAGTTATATTTGTCACAACAAAGTTCTCTGGAGATTCCAAAGGAGATAGCATTGCAATATTAGTGGGTTTACTTGGAGTTGCACTTGATATCAATTTGTATCTCAGGTCCCAATGAGGGAGGAGATTGACTTTGAGTTGGAGTTTGACACAAGAGCTGATTCAATTGAGAGTGCACTTGGTGTGTCCGCAGTATTTTTATGGGACATGAATGAGATTTATAGGGCCTTTAAAGGCCCCAAGTGTTACTATAGTATAGTGGGTACTATTGAGTTGGATGATTTTATCCAAGAGTTTGATAGTTGGTGTGATCTGGAGCAGATTCTAGCTCTAGTAGCATTGGTGGATTTGTTGGAGTTGGTGCTATTAGGAGTGGAGGTACTACTACAAGAAGTAGTGTAGTATTGGTATTTAACCTCATGGTGGAGTTCTTTTAATGTTTGAGGTAGAACTACCAAGGAGTGCGGATTGACAAGCTAAGGAGCTTGTAGGAGATCTAGCGGAAGGTTGGAGAGAACCTACGTGAGGTAAGCATTTGCGTGAGACAGCTGATAAGTTTCACTCAAGGATTCATTGAGGCCCAAAAAATCTAGTTTTGGTATAGGATATTGGATAGGGAGTTGCAACATAGAGTCAGTGATACTACATTTTTATAGGCTATTTTACCTACTTTGGCAATGGTCTTTGGTTTAGCTGAGCGTATTGAGCTCAACATGGTAGAGGAGAGAATGGTGACATTTGGATTTGATAGTGAGACCTCATCCATAGTTGTTACTTCTTCTAGAGTGCAACAAAGTATACCATGTCATGTTGGTTTTCAAGGACAAGGTGGATAGCCTAGATCCAATTGAGCGAGTGGAGTGCCCAATGTAGCTAGACCCTTAGCTTCATTCTTGGGTCAACAATAGCTAGTGAGTGGTGGTGTTGCTTGTTGGACTTGTGGTGGACCTCACCACAAGAGCTCTAGAGTGCACTTAGGGCAACAGACTTTAGAGAATCATAGCTAGCATAGAGATAGTGTGAGCATTGCCATAGATTTGGTCACACAAATGATCAATGCTTTGACCTACACCCAAAGTTATGGAATGGTAGGGCTGCTATGGCAGGTGGTAGAGGAGCTCTAGGTCATGGAAGACAAGGTGGTAGAGGATCTACACTTGGTAGGGTGCAACACATGTCCTACTTCTAATACAGCCATGGCTACTTGGATTGAGCAATTGGAGTAGAGATTGGCTAGCATGGCCATAGCTTAGAGGAAATCAGATTTGGGTGCTGAGGCTTCCACTTCATATGATGGTGATAGAGATGTCTTGGACTTCATGTGTGGAGCAGCACATGTAGATACATATGTCATAATGACTAGGAGTGCAATTCATGCGCTAGAGCCTAGAGGAGCACAAGTGGAGTTGGACCCACAGAGAGGAGAAGCTGGTAGATAGGTCAAACTCCCCTAGTATTTTACACTCTTTGAAGCATTGTAGATGACATCTATGGCTCTTAGATGTCCTAGTGCAGGTGTGGTAGGTGGTGATGGGGTGCATGATAGACCACCTACTAGTTAGCCATCTTCTACTACACCGATTGAGTCTAGATTGATGTTGGGGGCGGCTTAGTTGTTTATGCATTATGAACATTTGTAACACAATTGATTATTTGAACTTGAACTATTACACCTTCTAATCTAAGAGGATGGATGTGAACTTTTTCTCTTACTGAAGCGGCTATTTGATTAGTCTTTTAGGCTTTACTTACTTATTTTACCATAGAGGCCTTTGATAGACAATAACTGTGTGTCACCCAAGGCGTAAGGGGCATGCTGACTTGACTCTCCATGAGCAAAAGCACCTGTCATGATAAAGCCAGCAATATATTGATGATGAGTAGTATATAGGGCCAAGAAATTTTTTTATCTGACGAAAAAAGGGCCAGGCATTGTCAAACAAAAAAAAGGGACAATTCTGAACTTTTGTTCTCAACCAATAACATGTTTACATTGGGAGTTGATCCACTCCAATGCTCTGGTTAGCTATATGCTTTATGAGAGTAGGGATGATGTAGTCCTTGCTTCTAGAGCAGAGGTGGTTGATAGTGGAGCTGACCTGGTTGAGGAGCATGGGGTCCGCTTAGTGATCAATGGTTTATAGCAAGCAACAATGACTAGATTGGAGGAGTTACTAACTAGACCGGCCTTTGAGCAAGCACGGTTTACACATGGAGTTATCCTATTGGATAACTAGAGGAGGATTTTTTTTGGTGGGACTTTAAGGGAAGGTCTATACACACAACCTCTTATGTTGGAGAAGGCTATAATTGTTGATTTGGATTTATGGAGGACCAATGTGGAGAGGTGTCTATTTTAGATCCAGACATCTCTAGGAGTGGTTTTATAGAGTACATCACATGTGGAGAGCTTGTTGTTCAGATTCAGCCTGGTCATCTAACTGGTAGCTCTATTAGTGAGAACTCAGGCCATTGTGACCATAATTGAGTCATATGATGTGTTAGTTGGAGGAGCAGTGTTATACCCCATGGGTTTCAGTATTGACTATTGGGAGGAGACAATCTCCTATAACTAGGTTGGCAATCAGGTGAGGAATGAGTATGTCGCCTACTAGCATGCTTCAATAGTTGCAGTCATGGCTCACTACAATCAAGGATTATGATAAGCATCAATTTAAGCTTTCAATGGTTTTGTTACATGACTTATTGGAGGGGAATGCCCATGCAATGGATACTCCAATACCAGAGATCACGCGGATTTGGAGTACAAGTGGGATCATTCCATCCACCTTGGATGTTGCATTGTGGAGTTCAAAGGAGGCATTGCAGTAGCATGCGGATCAATTGGTGCAACAGGCTTGGAGTGGAGCCTTTGTACCACTAAGAGACCATTGTGAGGATGAGCTTCAAGAGTTAATTCCTTGATATCTTTGGATATTGCACTCATTGCTTGGCAAAATCCAATAGAAGAAGTATGTCTATTAGAGTTGTTCAATGGGATTAGCATTGGACTAGTTGCGGTGCTAACGGTGGGTATATGAGTATAGAGGTACTTGTATGTGGAGAGGGATGATATAGCTAAGTGAGTCTCTCTACATTATGTGGCACACTTGGCCTATTGATATTTTGAGTTATTATTGATGTTAAAAGTTAGGAGTTACCAAAAGACCTTACTAGCAAACATTTCCTTGTTGGGGATATAGGATTCGGAGAGACATGGTCCCATTCATTTGGTGATTTTTGGATGGCCATGTTATGGACATACAAGTGTTGGTTGAGGTTTGGGTCTTCAGGATACCCATTTTGGTGTGTTTTGGGAGATGTTACGTATACTATGACATCTTTAGGTCCGTCAATTTGTTTCTCTAGCCTAGATTTTGGAGAACATCCCTTTGATGGGTGATTCTTGCACCCAAGTAGTAGCAAGTGTGCTACAGATCCATTCTTGGATGGGACCTACCATGTTGTTAGATGCAGCAAGAGTGGGATCACCGGCTCATCATCTTTTGTCTTTGATGGACAAACCTCTTACCTAAAAAGGTTCTATAACTTCTGCTTATGATGGGATTCAACAACTTGACCACCTTGTTGTTGATGAGATTTTGGATGTTAGGCGCTAGTCTCAGATGGTGGTAGTGACGGATAGGTCATCTACGGTAGTGGTGAACCTAGTAAGATAGCCCCAAGTTGCTCTTCCCACATTTATGAGTTTCCTAGGCTCTCATGCTTTTTGAGAGAGTGGACTTGGACTTGTTTGTGACTCATAGTTATAGTAGTTGAGGGAGCCCAATGTTGATGAGAGAGAGTGAGCGATGGGTATTTGCACCAATATTGTTGTTACAGCAATGTCACAGGCATCCAAGCATTAGGTGTTAGGTTAGGCTATGGACCTGAACTGTTTGATTGGGATTATGAGTTGTGGCTTGGTAGAGCAACATAGGATGTGCTTGATAGGCATCACCACTTAGACATTTGTGAGCTTTGTGCCTACCAAGACAATTCAGGCACATGTTAGGAGTGATAGACTGAGTGGATAGGGTATTCTTGGGACACAGCCAGTGGCTACTAGGGAGAGTGGTCTACTTGGAGTCCATCTAGGTGAGCTTGGTTTACTTGGATTACACTCTTGGTCTACTTGCGATGTAGCTAGAGGATGTATGGAGCATGCTGCCAGAGTGGAGGGAGTTTTTCACATGAAGGTTGGGACCTCAAGTGGTTGAAAGCATGCCACTATTGCTACCAAGGGCCTAGTGTAGCAACCAATCAATATGTCTTCCACTCCTATGACAATTATAGAGGATACTTGGGAGCGAGATCTGGGACCCAAGCTTACAAGAAGGGAAAGACGGAGAGTTTGGAGGTTCTTGAGGAGCTACATGAATTTTTTGCCTTTAGTATGAAGGACTTGGGTGCTCTAAAAGGACTTTGGTATTTGGATTGAGCTTATTTGCAATACACCAAATTACCAACATCCCTATTAATATAGTAACATGGAGAGAGCATTGATTCAAAGCCAAAGTAGAGACCTTTTTGAGGCTGGTTTGATGGGGATTTCACATAGAGATTATGCATCAGCTACAATGATGCTAGCCAAGAAGGATATACATGGCAATTACATAAGTAGGTATATGTATGAATATTATCGTCCTATCAACTAACAAAGTAGGGTTGATCAATATGCCATGCCTACACCATAGGATATCTTTGATACAGTTGGGCATGTAAAGGTCTTCAATACTTTGGATCTTTGAGCAAGATATAATCAATTGCCAATCAGGGAGGATGATAAGTCCAAGATATCATTTTGGGCTATTGATCATCACGGCAAGGATGTGTTATATTAGTGGAGGTTCTTACCATTTGAGTTAAAGAATGTTCATATTGAGTTCCAAGGGGTCATGGATAGGATCCTAGTTAGATTGGATTTTGCTCAATGCTATATTGATGACATTTTGGTCTATAGCACTATTGTGGGGAGCATGAGAGACATTTGTTGGGGGTGTTTGAGAAGTTGAGTTCTCATGGATCAAATTACATCTTGGGAAGTGTAGATTCTTGTAGATTCTTTCATGAATAGGTTGAGTATTTGGGTCACACTATGTACTCTAGAGGACTTGGTGTTTAGTAGACCAAGGTGGAGGTTATTGCACTTATTCCTTGGCCTATGGATGTGAGCAAAGTGCAAGCATTCTTAGGTTGGTAAACTTCTATTGCCACTATATTAGAGGATTTAGTGCCATTGCCAAAGGCCTTGACAAAGCTGACCAAGATTACACAATAGTGGTGTCGGGGAAATGAGCAAGAGAGAACTTTTGTAGAGCTCAAGTAGAGGTTGACATCTGCACCTATTTTGAGGAGACCAATTAGAGGATGGCTATTTCAAGTTCACACTAATTGGAGTATGTTGGGGCCTAGAGTAGTGCTCACCTAGCATGATGATGAGGGGAAGGAGTTTGTGGTGACCTATGCTTGTTGCTCCAACAATTCAATGGATGTGAAGTATAGTTCATATAAGAGAGAGTGTCTGGCAGCAATATGGGCAGTAGCATATTTTTGATGTTATGTGTTTGGTAACCCCTTTACTCTCATCATTGATCATCAGCCATTGAAGTGGTGGATGTAGTCCGACAAGCTTTGAGGGAAGCTTGCACAATGGGCTTTGATTTTATAGGAGTATGATTTCAGTATATTCATAGACTTGGAATGATGAACTATGATGTAGATGGGTTGAGTAGAAACCCATGTCCTTGCTAGCAGGATTAGATTGGAGCACATTGGCATGGTGAGACAAATGAGGAGATAGTGCCAAGTTGGCATGCATATACTTTTATTTGCATATTTTCTGGGGCTTTGGTGGTATCTCTCTCAACCCATATAAGAAGAGTTATTGAGGTCACAAATCCAAAGAGTAGAGTAGTGGTACAATTCAGCAAGACATTCATGATGATGTCTTAGTGATGGACTATCTTTGAACTAGTGTTGTGGGTTTCACAGTTGGAGCCAAGGAGAGAGACCGTGTTCTTCAGCAAGCCAGGTGGTTCAGATTGGAGGGCAGATATCTTCTTTGTGTATGGGAGGATAATAGAGTGAGAGTAGTATGACTTCCATCTCAAAGACCATAGTTGGTACGTCATGCTCATGAGGAGCTAGGACATTTTAGAGTAAAGTGGACTTATAGCTTACTCTAGAGTCATTATTGGTGGCAAGGTATTCAGACCAATGTACAACAATTTTTTTCCAACTGTGTGGTTTGTGACCAAGTTAGAGTTTCATTTAATGCTCCCACTCCAAAGTTACAACCATTACCTATCATGGGATTGGGTTACCGTTGGAGTTTGGACTTTGTTGGACCTTTGCCATTGATTGTGAGACATCATTGGTATGTTTTGGTGATGGTGGAGCACTTCTCCAAGTGGATTGAGTTGGTGGTACTTCTTGACAAGGCCAATGAAGGGACAACTTACTTGTTCATGGATTGGGTTCTTAGCTATTTTGGTGCACTAGCTAAGGTTTTGACTGATCAAGGTACAAAGTTCTTGGGGGAGTTTTAGGTCTTGTGTGACAAGGCTTTGATTGATCATTGTACTACCTTCCAAAATCACCCTAAGGTAGATGGCTTAGCAAAGAGAGTGGTTCAAATGGTGAAGAGAGGATTGCAAAAGTATAGTTTGCAAAGATGCCACTTGGGAGATTGGGATCTCCAATTACCTTGGTTGGCCACAAGCAATTGGTTCAGCTAGCAATCCTCATTAGTATCCTTCTCTCTTTACTTTCTACTCTATGGACAAGATCTAGATTTACCTAGAGCTTTTTGATGAGATGTTTCTATAGTTTTGGACGTGGATGATCTAGATGTATGGATGAGCATATGTTCTCAATGGGCAAAGATTTTTTGGAGAGTGATGCAGATGGCCTTTGAGAACTTGGTGATTGCTCAACATAAGGATACCTTATGCTATGATACCATTCAAGGAGGAGGTTATAGACCCTTGATCCATCAATTTCATCTTGGTGACTATGTATATCTACAACAAACAACACCAACCACACTTGATGTTTCTATATGTTGCACTATCTCAAGAGTGTGTAAGGTTTTGCCATCTTGAGTCCTTGTGTTGGAAGGAAGGGATGGTGTTGTTTGGAAAGATCATGTGTGCAATTGTGCGCCATGCCACCTCCCAAAAGTTGATGGTACTATGGACCCAAGCTTGGCACTTGTACATGTAGGCTTGTGGTGTATGTTATGCGGTTCTTCTAGTGGAGCTACTACTTTGTTGGTATGTGATAGCTATTTGAGAGGATGTCATATGGCATGTATGACTCCTTTCCTCATGGTGGTTCCTTAGGGACAATGGTTATGTCCTAGATGTACTTGACGTATAGTTAGTTCATCCTTTATATGGTATAGATTGCACACAAGTGACTAACAATGGCACTTGAAAGCACCCGACCTCTTGATCTTTTGCCCACCATAGGCTATAGCATATACTTGGACTAGATGGCTTAGAGGGACCTAACTGCTAGCTAGGGGAGTAATTGTGGCACTTTAGAGTCTATGTATGATTTATGTGTGAGTTTTACTTCTATACTGTGTGATGTTGACAACAATGTATGTTGTGTAGCTATGTATATACACACAATAATTATCATTCCATTTGTATCACAACTAGATTGCTTGAATGCTTGAGTAGTAGTGTTGGTCGTTAGAGGTATTTTTCCAGTTAATCATAGACTACTTGTTGACCATCAGATTTTGTGTTTGGGTTACTAGCTACATGGTGGGGCTCACCATAACTTGCACTGTTCAGACCATCAAGTGTGCCATCAATGGGACCATTAGGGTTGGGGATCCAAGTCAAAATCAAATGTATACCTTGGAAGTGCAGCTCTAGAGAGCTCACTTCTAATGTTGAGCCTTCGAATTCCTGGCTAGAGTGGATAGAAAGCAGGCAAGTTTCATGGAGTTTCTTAGCTAGAGTGGGTGTGGCTTGATTGTAATCAATGCCTAGTTGTTGGCAGATTGTTGAGTGATAGATCAACTACTGATCTGATTGAGTGTAACTCTAGTTGTGAAAAAACTGATTATTATGGCATGTATGACTTATGTGTGAGTTGTGCTTCTATCGTATGTGATATTTATAGTGATGTATGCTATGTAGCTACGTATATATGCACAATAGAACTCAAGTAGCTGAATGCTTTTGAATTAGGATACTAAAGTTAAGAGAATAAAGTGAAAGAGATTATTTGGATCTCTCATAGCTTACACTTTACTCTCTTACATCTTAGACATTGACTCATATAATTCTACAAACTTCACCTCCTTAGCAAATGTATCATGCTCTCATTCTGTGGAAAAGATATGTAGATCTGCCATTAGTCCCCTATGAACCATGCCATTGCCTAAAGGTCTACATTTTCCTAGGGTATCCTCTTTGTGGTACTCTACTTAGAAGGATTTAAAACCTTTTTTTATAGTCTCCTAATTTTATTTTTTTATTTTTTTGCATTCCAAATTGTTCAAAGTGGCAAAACCATTTGCCTCGTAGTTTGATTCTAAAAACCTCTCCACAAACAAACTCCTAAATGTTGGCCACTCCAACACATGAGCAAGATTTTAAATCAAATACAAGGCAAGGAAACCTTCCTCTAAGTCTATATCTGATAGAGGCTTAGCTTCATCTAATCTTTGACATTCTTGAACGTGTTGCTCAAATCTTTGTCTGCCAAAGAAGATGTACTACTCAGTTCAAGTTTTTTGGAGAAGAGTTCTTATGGTGTCACTTCCTTCCAAAAGAGTTCTTGTTGTGAACCACTTTCTTCTGAACATGAGGAAGAAATTTACAATGAATTTCTGCACTTTCCTCCTTAATATATACATGAAATTCTCCTTCCTTCAACTTCTTGAATCTTCTTCTTTTAAACTGGACAAAGGATAAATAGATGACTCAAGTTGAAATTGGAACAATTTTCCAAAGATGTTCTTGAAACCAAACTCTCCTTTCTTTAAGACAAGCACAAAAGGGCCATTTTGGTATCTATCATTTTCTCTCTCAAGACTGTGAACTTCTTTTTGAACTTTTTTTGCTTGTGATATACACCATTCATGTTTGCTTTTTTCATTCCTCTTGAAATCTCTTAGGTCACAAGGTGTTTAACGGTTTCTTGGTACTTGATTCCTTGATGAAATTCATTGCCTTTTTTATTCCTTGTACCCAACCACTACAAAGAATGTAACCTCAATAGCAGCACCAAAAATGTATATGACAACCCAATGTCATACACTTTGCAGTAAACTGATAAGAAATAACATGTTTTCATGGAGATATAATTCATAAATGGTTAGATTTGAAGAGAAAGTGTCACTAATGTAGTTCTTTACAATTTTTTTGTTTAATCTCTTGAGTAAGAGCCACTCTCAAAAGAAGTTAAAGTCACCAACTATGGTGCAATATGCAAAAAGAAATTCCAAAATCACTTTCACATAAGCATAGTTCCAACTAATTCTTGAGGATGATGATCCAATCAGTCCAAAGAGGCTACTTCACTACAAAGAATACAACTCCAAAGAATGTGTTATGTGATTCCCAAAAGGCACAACTACAAAGGTTTTTTGCATTGATGGTAAATCTTTGTTTTTCATATTTTGTAGTACACTACAATCACTTCAGACCTATCAAGGCATGTTCTTCAAAATTACCAAGGATCCTAGATCCTAGCTTTGGTAACAAGTAAAGTTGTTTGAGTGTGTTTTATCACTAGTACTTTAAGCTATCTTTCATCTTTGGACTCCTACCTCAAAGATTACACAACTAAGAAGAAATGTACAACTACAAAGAATCTTCATTTAGTGAAGGATTCTTTGAACTAACCTTTTTGCAAAGACATACCTTTGCCTACAACTTTTGTAAGGAGACTTTTTTTTCTCTCCTTGTAATTTATGATCTCTAGTACTATTGTGGTACAATTTTCCTTAAACTTTCTCTTAGAATATTCCCTCAACTTCATGGCTACTTACTCTAGTTTGGGATCATCATATACTTGAGCATTAAGAGTTTGAGCTTGAAGTTTCAACTCATGGATCATCACCTTGGTGAGGTTCCTTATTGTACCTTCCTATTAGAGTTCTAACATCTGATCTCTAAACTTTTCTAACTCCTTAGTAACCCTAACCATCCCTAAACTTTGAATGATTATAAGCTCCACTTATTTCTCATCCACCATCTTGGCTCTATCAATGGCTTTGTTATCTTTCTCTTCATGTAGTTAATTTTATAGGGCCTTGAGCTTGATTGCTACTTCTTTGAGGTATTCAACCATATGAAGTTCCTAAGTAACAATTGTTACCTTTTCATTTTTCCTAATTGTCCCTTGATGAGTATCTTCTCCTTGCATTTCTTTTGCAGCTATTCTTTGTAATCTTGTTGCCTTTGCTTTTCTTTTATCCAAAGAGCTCTTAATTTCCCATGCATTCTTTGGACACCTTCTCATAATTTTCCTCTTCTTCAATCAATGAGGTGTTATGTCTCTTGACCTTGTGGTTATTATGTATTGGGGGGTTTACTTTTCTGTATATGTCTTTGCACCAATCTCTCACCCTTTCTAAGCATAGGAGCATTGAATGATGCTCTAACTTGGTCACAAACTACAAATCTTGTAACAAATTGATGTACATTGGTCCGCATACCACACCACCAATAATGACTCTGGAGTAAGCTATATGTATGCTTTACTTCAAAATACCCTAGCTCCTCATGAGCATGACAGACCAACTATGGTCTTTAATATGGAAGTGGTACTACTTGCACTCTACCATCCTCCCATACATGCAAAAGGTGTCTACCCTCCAATCTGAACCGTCTCAAAAGAACACAATATTTCTCTTTGGCCTCAACCGTGCCACCTAAAACACCAATGCAAAGATAGTCCATCACTATGACATCATCATGAATGTCTCCCTGAACTATACCACTATCTCCACTCTTTAGATCTATGACCTCAATAACTCCTCCTATATGCACTTAGAGAGATACCTCCAAAGCCTTAGAAAATATACAAAGAAAGGCAAATGCATGCCAACATGGCACCATCTCCTCATTTGTCTCACCATGCCAATGTGTTCCGGTCTGATCTATTGGCTAGGACATGGGTTTCTACTCAACCCATCTGCATCACTATTCACCACTCTAGATCTATGAATAACCATGAAATCATACTCTTGTAAAATCATAGCCCATCATGCAAGCTTCCTTGAAAGTTTGTTGGACTCCATCAACCACTTTAGTGGCTAATGATCAATGATTAGAGTAAAGGGGTTACCAAATAGGTAACATCAAAAATGTGCTATTACCCATACTACTACCAAACACTCTCCTTCATATGAACTATATTTTGCCTCCGCTAAATCGTTGAAGTGATTAGCATAGGCCACCACAAACTCCTTCTCCTCATCATCATGCTGGGTGGGCATGGCTCCAAGCTCCAACATACTCCAATCAATGTGAACATGAAATGGTTGTCCTCTGATTGGTCTCCTCAAAATAGGAGCAGATGTCAACCTCTCCTTGAGCAAGAGAGAGCTTTACAAAAGCTCTCTCTTCTCATCTCCCCAACACCGCTCTTGTATAAGCTTGGTCAGCTTTGTCAAGGCCTTGGCAATGGCACTAAATCCTCTAACATAGCGGCGGGAATGCTTGCACTCTGCTCATATCCATGTGCCAAGGAATATGCACAATAGCCTCCACCTTGGTCTGTTGAACACCAAGTCCTCTAGGGTAGATAATGTGACCTAAATACTCAACTTGTTTGTGGAAGAACTTACACTTCCTAGGATCTAATTTGAGTCCATGAGATCTCAACTTCTTAAACACCTCAAACAAATGTCTCTCATGCTCCTCCATAGTAGTACTATAGACCAAAATATCATCAATATAACACCAAATAAAATCCAATCTAGCTAGGATCTTGTCCATGACCCTCTAGAACTCGGCAAGAGTGTTCTTTAACCCAAATGGTAAGAACCTCCGCTTATATCACACATCCTTGTTGTGAGGATCAATAGCCCAAAATGTTGTCTTGGACTTATCTTCCTTGATTGGCAACTAATGATATCATGCTCAAAAGTACTAAAGACCTTTGCATGCCCAATCACATCCAAGATCTCCTCTAGTGTAGGCATGGTATAACAATCAGCCCTAGTATGTTGGTTGATAGGATAGTAATCTCCACGCATCCACCTATTTTTGTAGTTGCCATGCATATCCTTCTTGGTTGGCATCATTGTAGCTGATGCATAATCTCCATATGAAATCTCCACCAAACTAGCCTCAAAAAGGTCTATACTTTGGTTCTAAATCAATGCTCTCTCCATGTCACTATATTGATAGGGACGTCAGAAAATTGGTATATCATCATTAGTCAGCTCAATCTATATACTAGGTCCCTTTAGAGCACCCAAATCCTTCATATTGACAAAACAACTTGTGTAACTCCTCATGAACCTCCAAACTCTCTATCTTTCCTCTCCTATAAACTTGGGTCCAAGATCTAGCTCCCAAGTATCCTTTGTAACAATTGTAAGAGTGGAAGACATATTGATTAGCAGCTACAATGGGCTTTGGGAGCAGTAATGTCATGCCTCCAACCACTAGAAGTCTCAACCTCAATGTGAAAAACTCTCTCTGATCTAACTGCAAGCTCAATACGTCCTCTAGCTGCATCCCAAGTAGACCAAGGGTGTAATCCAAGTAGACCACTCTCTCTAGTAGCCACTAGTTGTGTCCTAAGAATAGCTTGTCCACTTGGTCCATTGCTCCCTACATGTGCTTGAATCGTCTTGATAGACAAAGCTTGCAAGTGTCTGAGTGATGATGCTTATCAAGTGCATCCTTTGCTACTTTGCTAAGCCAAGGCTCACAATCTAGGTCAAACAGTTCATGTCCATAGCCTAACCTAACACCTAGATGCCTCTAACATTGCTGGAACAATGGTTATACCGGTGTGAAAACCCATTGCCCGCTCTTTCTCATTGGCATTGAGCTCCACCAACTATTGTAATTGTGAGTCCCAAACTAGTCTAAGACCTCCCTCTCAAAAAGCATAGGAGCCTGCAAAACTCATAAGTGTAGGAAAAGTGGCTCTAGGCTGTCCAACTTGGTTCACCATTGCCATAGGTGACATATCAATAACTACCACTATCTTAGACTACCACCCAACATCCAAGATGTCATCAACAATGATGTGGTTTAGTCACTAAATCCCATCATAAGCTCACTCTAGAATCTCTCTAGGTAAGAGGTTCATCCACCAAAGACAAAGACAATGAGCCAATGATCCCACTCTGGCTACATCAAACAAAATGGTAGGTCCCATCCAAGAATAGACATGATGCTTACTCGCTACTACTCGGGTGCAAGACTCACCTATCAAGGGGATGTTCTCTAAAATATAAGCTGGAGAAATGGACTGATGAACCTAGAGATGGCATAGTAATCTCCCAAACAAACCAAAATGAGGATCCTAAAGACCCAAACCTTGGCCAGCATGTGTATGTCTCTGACATGGCCATCCAAAAATCACCAAATGAACAAGATCATATCTTTCTAAATCTTGCGCCCCCAGCAAGGAAATGTTTGTTAGAAGGGTAACATCCATAATAACTCAGGATATCAATAGGCCAAGTGTGCCACATGATGTAGAGAGACTCACATATACATGTACTCATGATGTAGAGAGACTCCATATACATGTACTTTTGTACTTGTATACTCCCTTGTAGTACAATAACTAGTCCAATGGTAATCCCATTGAATAACTCCAATAGACACACTCTCTCTACTAGATATTGCCAAGCAATGAGTGTAGTATCCAAAGGTGTCAAGTTAATCAAGTTTGGAGGCTCATCATTGCACTGGTCACCTAGTGGTACAAAGGTTCCACTCCAACCCTATTGCACTAACTAATCCACATGTTGTTACAATACCTCCTCTAAACTCCACAAAGGAACATCCAAGGTGGATGGAATGATCCCACTCGTACTCCAAATCTGAGTAATCACCTTTGGTACTAGAGTATCCTTTGCATGGGCATTCCTTTCCAATAAGTGACAAGCTAAGTAACATAATGATTAAAGCTAAAATTGAAGTTGTTATGGTCCCGGTCTATAGTGAGCCAAGATTACCACTACTAAGGCATACTGGTAGGCAACATATCCGTCCCTCACCTGATTGCCAACTTGGTCTATAGGAGGTTGTCTCATCCCAATTGTCAATACTGAAACCCATGGGGTACAACACTACTCTTCCAACTAACACATCATACAACTCAACTACGGTTGCAATGGCCTGAGCTCTCACCACAAAGCTATCAATTGGATGATTGGGTTGAATCTAAACAACAAGCTCTCCACATATGATGTATTATGTAGAACCACCACGTAGAGATGTCTGGATCTAAATGGACATCTCTCCACATTGATCTTCTATAACTCCAGACAGACAATTGTAGCCTTCCTTGATATAAAGGGTTGCGGACCAAAGTCTAGTAAGGCCTTTTGTGGTGTATAGAACTCCTTGAAGGTCCCAAGAAACAAAAAAATCCCCCTATGGTTATCCAATAGGACAATCCCAGGTGTAAACTGCACTCACTCAAAGGCCGATCTAGTTGGGTTGCTTGCCATAAACCATTGGTCATTGAGCGGATCTCATGCTCCTCAACCAACTTAGCTCCACTATCAACCACCTCTACTTTAGTAGCAGGGACCATGTCATCCCTACTATCATAAAGCATGACAGCCAACTGGAACACTAAGGGTAGGTCAACTCCAAAATGTACACATGTCATTGGCTAAGAATAATGGAAAGTGCATAATCAGCTGAGCTACCCCCAACATTGTGCTAGACTCAATTTGTATAGTAGCAAGTGGCTGATTAGTAGGTAGTCCATTATGCACCCCATCATTATCTACCACACTTGCACTAGGATGTCTAGGAGCCATAGATATCATCTATAGTGCCTTAAAGAGTGTAAAAGATTGGAGAAGTCTGACCTATAACACCCATTTGTGCATATGTGTGGTATTGTGATATTTAGCTTGGTATTACAAGTACTTGAGAGATATTATTTATATAGAGATAAAGGATGGTTCTACATTAGTCATTTTTAGCTAAAGTTAGTCATAACTAAGATAGAAGGGACCTTACTTTAGAGGAAGTGGAAAAGATGAGCACCACTATTTTGGATTCTAGTGTGTTGACTTGGTATTATTCCTAGGTGTTTGGCTTTGAGGAAAGAGTTGAGAACTCTTGGGCCCGCGAGTGTTTTTGTTTTGGATTCTTCTATAGTCCAAGGATAGTCCATGTGAAGGAAATCCTTGACTTAGTGGTTGGGTCAAGATAAGATCACATGCTAGTGGAATATGCCCATGTGGATGGATATTCCTTTATACTTTTTGACTTTACTTGACTTTTAGCCTAGTAACTTGAGTTACTCCAGTAATTAGTTACTTTGGTGTGTATTTATTTCACAAGTATATAAACAAGGGGTGAGGAGGTACTCAACATCCTTTCATTTGCAACTATCTCTCTCTCATTGAGTTCTCTAGTGAGCAATGTCTTGAGTCTTGGAGTGTTAGCCTTAGAGAAGTATGATGGAGTTGGGATTCCTTGCCTTCTTAGTCCATGGTGCGCTACCATAATAGCCGTCAGAGGTTCATCCTAAGTGAGAGACAGGCCGGCTCACAGACCTATCTACCAACCTCTCCTCTTTATAGATCCAACTCCATTGATGCTCCTCTAGGCTCTATAGCACGTACGGCACTCCTAGTCACTACGGTAGATGCATCTACTTGTGCTGCTCCACACAATGAAGTCTAAGATGTCTCTATTGCCTACATATGAGGTGGAAGCCTCAACATTTGAGTCTGATCTCCTCTAAGTTATGGCCATGCTAGCCAATCTCTACTCCAACTGCTCAATCCGAGTAGCCATAGCTATATTAAAAGTAAGGGCATGTACAACACCCCTACTAGGTGTGGATCCTCTACCACCACCTTTACCACCTCAGCCTCCATGACTTGGAGCTCCTCTACCACCTCCCATAGCAACTCTGCCACTTGGTAAATTTGGGTGTAGGTCAAAGCATTGGTCACTAATGTGACCAAATCTATGGCAATGCTCACACTATCTTTATGCCGGCTATGATGCACCAAAGGTATAAGGTCTATTGCCTTGAATGCACTTTCTCATGGTGAGGTCCACCACAAGTCCAACAAGCAACACAACTACTCATTGGCTATTGTAGACCCCAAAATGAAGGTAAGGGTCTAGCTATAGTAGGCTCTTCACTTGCTCCACAGGATCTGGGCTATCCATCCTATCCTTAGAAACCAATATGATGTGGTCCACTCTGTTGCACTCTAAAAGAAGTAACAGTTGTGGATGAGGTCTCCCTACCAAATCCAGATGCCATCACTCTCTCCTCCACCATGTTGAGCTCAATATGCTCAACCAAACCAAAGACCACTACAAAAGTAAGCGAAGTAGCCTATAACATCATAGACTCTATGTCACAACTCCTTGTCCAATATCTTACACCAAAATTGGACTATTTGGGCCTTAGTAACTCCCTTAGTAAAACTAATCACCCATCTCATACGAGTGTTTGCCTCACATACGCTCTCTCTAGCCTTCTACTTGAACTCTTGCAAGCTTCTTGGCTTGTTAGTCCACTTTCCCAGGTAATTTTGCCTTAAACATTGGAAGAACTTCACCATGGGGTTAAACCCCGGTACTAAAACACCTCTTGTAGTAGGACCTCCACTTGTAGTAGCACTATCTCCAAGAGATCCACCAACATTATGAGAGCTATAACTTGTGGGTACTATTGATCTACCCCTAGAAACCGAGCCTAAAGTGATAGAGATATAGTTCGGGACCAATACTATCTCCAAAACTCAAGCTCCTCCAACTGAACTCTCTAAACTCATGGTAGTCATCCATTGGCAGACCTTCCAAATGTTGAAACAACCCCTTCCACGCCATGAAGGGTGTGAACAAAGTCAAGTTCAGCATCTATTATAGATCACACCAACTATCAAACTCTTGGATGATATCATCCAATTCAATGGTACCCATTGTACCAAAGTAATGCTTGGGGCCTTTTGGAGGCCCCATAAATCTCATCCATGTCCCACAACAATGGTGCGGACACACCAAGTGCACTCTCAACTAAATCAACTCCTGCATCAAACTCCAACTTAGAGTCAATCTCCTTCCTCATTTGGACCTAGGATACATTCTAATATTAAGTGCACTTGAAGTAAACCCACTACATATTGCAACACTATCTCCTCCAAAATCCCCAAAGAATTTCTTGTGACAAAGTACCCAAAAATTGCAACTCCCAACCAAAACTACTACAAGTACCCCACCAAGTGCCAACACCACCAAGCGCCAATATACCAACCAAACATCACCAACTAATGTAGCTCTAACTATGACAACTACACTAGGAGAAAGTGCAACTTGTAACCTACCATCACAACATGCACTTTCACGGTCTTTAGGTCATCACTTCTTGCCTCACCAAAGAGAAACATAAGTAGTCTGATTGGTCATTAATCCAGCCTCATTATCGAGAGCACACAAGACCACCAATGGTCTAAAGTCAAGGTACCTCACACAAACATGGTGCACAAATAGGAAGCAAAGAATGAAGGGAGTCTGTAACACCCATTTGTGCATGTGTGTGGTATTGTGATATTTAGCTTGGTATTACAAGTACTTAAGAGATATTATTTATATAGAGATAAAGGATTGTTCTATATTAGTCATGGTTAGCTAAAGTTAGTCATAGCTAAGATAGATGGGACCTTACTTTAGAGGAAGTAGAAAAGATGAGCACCACTATTTTGGATTCTAGTGTGTTGACTTGGTATTATTCCTAGGTGTTTGGCTTTGGGGAAAGAGTTGAGAACTCTTGGGCCCGCAAGCCTTTTTGTTTTGGATTCTTCTTTAGTCCAAGGATAGCCCATGTGAAGGAATCCTTGCTTTAGTGGTTGGGTCAAGATAAGGGGAATATGCCCATGTGAATGGATATTCCTTTCTACTTTTTGACTTTACTTGACTTTTAGCCTAGTAACTTGAGTTACTACGGTAATTAGTAACTTTGGTACGTAACTATTTCACAAGTATATAAACAAGGAGTGAGGAGGTACTCATCATCCTTTCATTTGCAACTATCTCTCTCTCATTGAGTTCTCTAGTGAGCAATGTCTTGAGTCTTGGAGTGTTAGCCTTGGAGGAGTATGATGGAGTTGGGGTTCCTTGCCTTCTTAGTTTATGGTGCGCTACCATAATAGCCATCAGAGGTTCATCCTGAGTGAGAGACAGGCCGGCTCACATTTTTGGTTCCGTTGCCGGGACCTCTCTAGAAGGCAAGATAATGTTCCGCGTCCAATTCTACATTAGGCAGAAAGAGGCTATGAGAGCTCACTTGGAGAGAACATTAGGAGAGGAGAGGGCTGAACTTATGTTAGAGAACCAAGATCCATTTGTATACCCTGTAGTTCATTATGATGTCTTTGAGGTGATTTTGTACATCTTGTACACATGAGAGGAATTGGAGAGATTGTGTGAGGTGGATTGCAGATTTTGGAGATTAAGGTGATTTTGGGCAAAATCTCAAGTTTGAGATCTGGACTTGAGATTTCTACACATGATAGCTTGGGTTATCTTTCAGTTAGCACACTTAAAATTATTGAGAGAGCTTCTATGCGCACTGGGCTAGAATTTTTGAAAGTTGATAGGGTAAAGTGCTCCCGCAACTGCATGCTCTCTGGAAAATTGTACAGAGTCTGACATTTCTTCAATTTTCAGTGAATTGTTCTGAAAATTTCCAAGAAAATTCACTGCATTGTATCCTACCTGCTGCCACAAAAATTAGAGAGAGATCGTTTTTGCGCAGGGCGTTATGAGTTTTTGAAGTAAGGGGGGTGGTTTTCAGACCAAATCTGAAATATGGGTGCTGAATAGAAAGGTGTCTAGGCCAAATGGATCAATGAAAAGATCTGAAATTTTGCAGGGAGGGACGCCCTGGAGTTGTGATCAAGTGTGGAAAAGTTCAGAGGACTGTGACATATTGGTTGGGAGATTTGAGTGACATTGTGAGGAAGGGTCAATTCTGCAGAGTGGAGATCTCATGCATGAGAAGTTTGAGATCAACAAAAAGCATGTTTGAGTGTTTAGATTTATCTTGGGGAACATGGAGGGTCATCAAGAGTGGAAATTGAGATTATGCAAGGTTCCCCAAGGGTTTGAGGTGATTGTAAGGGTGGATTTGAGGAAAAGAGAGTTTACAATAGAATTTGAAGAGAGTGTTGAGAGGATCCAAAAACCTACACCACTTGGAGGAAAGAGTGAGTCTAAGTGCTTTCTATGTGGAGAGAAGGGACATAAGGCAAGTTCATGTCCATTGACCTTTGAGAGCAAGAGATTGAGGGAAAGGAGAGGCTTACTTGACTTGGGTTTGCATGTTGGACCTTCTTCACCAAGATTGGGAGGGAGAAGATCTAAGACCAAGGAGTTGTGTGAGGTTTGTGGAGTTGAAGGACTTCCAAAAGGACATGAGTGTAGTGGAGTAAAAGCACTTTTGGAAACTTTGGTGAAGGATCTTGGAGAGAGTCTTAGTACAGCTACAGAAATACTACCACCTTCATCAGCTAGTTCTCAAGATTAGTGATGGAGATAATCTTTCAACCTATGGATAAACTATCCATGAGAGTTAGATTAATATGCACTCTAGGATTTGATGTTGCTATAGAAATCTTGGAGCAACCTGAACCTTTTGTGTTCCCTAGAGTGGATTATTCTCAGATGGTGTTAGTCATGTATATACTCTATTAGTAATAGAGTGAGAGAAAAAAAAAAGAAAAAAAAATTGAGAGAAAAGAAAGATAGTGAGGGGTTAAGATGGGGAAACTTCCGGTTTTCTTTGGCAAGGATGGAGAAGATGTGGAGGCCTTTGTGAGAGACTTCAAGAGAGCTTTCATAGGAAACAATGAGAGGAGGAAGAATGAGTGGGCCTCATTATTACCAGATTTCTTTGAGGATGCAGCATTTACATGGTATGAGTCAGAATACCAAAAGAGAGAGAGGAGAGAGGGGGAAGAGGAGTCTTGGGAGACTTTGACTTCAGCACTCATTGAGAACTTTCTTCCTGATGAGAGTTATGAGAGATTGATGAGTGAGGTTACATTTCTCAAGCAAGGAGATGGAGAGAAAGTGAGGGTCTATGTGGAAAGAGTGGAAAAGTTGGAGTCCAGATTTCGCATAGTGTTGAGGAAGGGTGGGGATGATGTGGAGACTACAATGATTGGCATAGGGGCCATGCTCACCAAGAATTTTGTGGGAGGATTGAGACCACAAATTAGAAGCAAGGTGAGATATGAGAAACCTTCTTCCAAGGTTGAAGCTATCAAGATCACAATTCGTATGGAGGAGAGTTTGGAAGGGGATGAGAGTGATTTGGTGGTGAAGGAGGTTGTGCATCCTCCTCAAGGCTACAAGTATGGTGGAACTTCTGATACTTTGGTGACAAGGGTTGCACCACAAGTAGTAGTTGCTCCAGTTCTTGCACCTCCACCAAAAGATCCACTCCAAACCATCACAGAACAACTTGCGGATCTCAAGATCAATGTGGTGCAACTATGGGAGAAGAGAGAGGTGGATCAGAATGTAGGGAGAGGGCCTAGGAGTTATGGAAACTATCCATATAGAGGAGGCCAACCAGCCAACAATTTCAATGATAGAAATTGTTGTGGTTGTGGAGGAAGAGGCCATATCCAAAGGAATTGCCCAAATTCCACTTACCATGGAGGAAGGGGTTATGAGGGAGCCAATAGAGGGAAAGAGGGAGGTAGTGAAACCCAAGTGGCTCCTAATCCCAACAAAGGTAAGGGGATAGCATCCATAGATGTGGTTGAGAGCAAGTATGAGAAGGGAGAGTGCTCAAACTCCAAGGGTCTTAATTTGGAGCTTTTGGCACAAGAGAAGAAGAGAGCTCGTTTTGCAGAGGATGTTCACTCTTCTCAAGGATTTACTTCAAGCAAGGATACTCCTATGTCTACTAGGAGCACTCGCACCTCAACACCATCAACAACAAAGACTCCAAGGAAGAAGTTGGGGATGGAGGACTTCTTGATCTCAAAGCAACAATGGAACTACAATGTGTTGGAGGATGTTGGTAGTCACAAGGCTAACATCACAGTGGGCCAATTAATTGCTTTGAACCCTACCTTGAGAAAGGAGCTTAGAGGTGGTTTGAGTTCTACAAGGAGCAAGAAGAAGAAGAAGGCAAAAGTTCCAGTATCAATGGGGGTGGTGGATGCCAAGCCAGCACCATGGGAAGCTTGTGAATATGCCTCCAAGATTGATGTGAGAGTGAATGGTCACAACATCAAGGATGCATTGGTTGATGGAGGATCAGCAGTGAATGCCATGTCACAAAGGTTGATGAAGAAGTTGGGTATGATACCCTCAAGACCTTCAACATTTGTGGTGAGCATGGCAAACAAGCAACAAGTTCGACCAGTAGGGGTGATGGATAAGGTGGTAGTTTCAATTATGGGAGTTCAAAATCTCATGACTTTCCAAGTCTTGAAGGATTCAAGCTATGACTTACTTCTTGGGAGGCCATGGTTGAGAGCAGCACGCACAACTGATCGATGGCACAAAGGGTACTTGAGGATTGGGCCATCAAACCATAGAGTCACTGTTCCTGTGACTAACACCACCAACACTTCACATTCAGATACACCATCTTCTGATTATTGGGAATCAGATTCTGAAGAAGGAGCTTCAGGTGTGGACACAAGCATGGAAGAGGAGACTTCCACGGAGGAGGATGAATCTGAATCTGATTCAGATGTGTATCCTTTGTGTGCTATGGATTTTGCACCTAAGCCAGAGGTTTTGAAGGACCCAGATAAATCACCATTGACACTTGAGGAGGTAGAGAGAAGGTTATCTACCCTCAAGTATGGCCCAAATGTTACCAAGGAGGAGAAGGTGAGATTTGAGGAGATTTTCCGCAAGTTCATCCATGTGTTTGCTTTTAGTTACAAGGATTTGAAGGAAGTCACCTTGGAGGAGCACAAGATAGAGGTGGAGTCACATGCAAGACCAATCCGCCAAAAGCAACGTCGCATTAGCCCACCAATATCTTTGGTTGTGAAGGAGGAGACTGATAAGCTCAAGGAGGCTGGATTTATCTTTGAGGTGGAGAATTCAGAATGTGTGTCTCCAATTGTCATTGTGAAGAAAAAGAATGGCAAGCTTTGGGTATGTGTGGATTACAAGAAGCTCAATGTTGTTACCAAGAAGGACTACTACCCATTGCCATTCATTGATGAGATCTTGGAGGAGGTTGCAGGTCATGAGAGGTACAGTTTTGGAGATGGTTATAGTGGATATAACCAAATCAAGATTGCACCAGAGCATCAACAACTCACCACATTCACCACACCTTGGGGAACTTACGCTTTCAAGGTCATGCCTTTTGGGCTTTGCAATGCTCCAGCCACATTCCAATGGTTCATGAACAAGGTATTTGAACCTTTCATTGGGAAATTTGTGAGAGATTTCATTGATGACTTTTGTGTCTATGGGAGCAAGGAGGAGCACTTTGAGCACCTAATCAAAGTCTTGCAACGCTTGGATGAGGCAAATGCATCACTCAACCCAGAGAAGTGCATTTTTGGATGTGAAGAAGGTCTACTTTTGGGGCATATCATCTCCAAGGATGGAATAGCAGTTGATCCTGAGAAGGTGAGGAAAATCTCAGACCTTCCATTCCCTTCAAGCTTGACAAAGTTACGCCAATTCTTGGGGATGGTTGGGTACTATAGGAGGTTCATCTTCTCATTTTCCAACAAGGCTTATGCATTGACCATCTACATGAAGAAGGGTGTAGATTACATGGTGATTTTGGAAGACAAGGAGGCTCTCAAAGCTTTTGAGGAGCTCAAGCAATCCCTTGTTGTAGCTCCAATTCTTGCTAAACCTGATTGGAGTAAACCTTTCATCCTCTACACTGATGCTTCTAATGTAGCTATAGGATGCACTCTTAGTCAATTAGACCAAGATGGGCATGATCATCCAATAGCTTATGCTAGTAGGCAGATGGTTTCAGCAGAGAAGAACTACTCTGTCACGGAGAGAGAAGGGTTGGCAGTGATCTTTGGTCTCAAGAAGTTTAGACACTACTTGATTGGAGGGAAAGCCACCATTGTCACGGATCACAAGGCTTTGAAGTACATCTTCAACAAGCCTAATGTTGAAGGGAGACTAGCAAGGTGGATGATACTCTTGTCTGAGTATAACTACACCATTGAAGATAGGCCAAGAAAGAAACATGCAAATGCTGATTTATTATCTAGAGCCTATGATCATGATGGAGATGAGCCAGTGGATGATTCCTTCCCGGATGAGGAGCTCATGACAATCTCAGTCACTCAAGAGGTTCCAATGGAGTACAAGGAGATTGTGGATTTTGTGACAAAAGGTAACTATCCAGAAGGGATGCATGCTAGGGAGAGGAAGGCCCTTGCAGCAAGATCTAGACCTTACACAATGGTGGAGGATATTCTTTTTCACCAAGGAGCAGATGGTCTACTTCGAAGAGCAATGGGTAAGGAAGAGTCTATCCTACTCATAAAGGAGTTTCATGAAGGTTTAGTATGTGGAGGACACTTTGCAGGAAAGGTGACTGCTTTCAAGATTCTAGATGCAGGTTACCATTGGAGAGGGATTTTCAAGGATTGTCTTGATTATTTCAAAACTTGTCATGTTTGTCAAGCTTTTGCTAGAAAGTCTACATCCACTCCACCACTTAGATCAATTCCATTGCTAGGACCTTTTGAGAAGTGGGGAATTGATTTTGTAGGTCCTCTCAATAGAACCCCAAGGAACAATCGGTACATTGTGGTAGTTACTGATTACCTTACCAAGTGGGTTGAGGCTAGACCATTGAGGGACAAGAATGAAGATGAAGTGGGTAGATTTCTTTATGAACGCATTATCACTAGGTTTGGATGCCCTTTGGAGTTGGTTTCTGATAGAGGAGGAGAGTTTACAGGAAGCATTACTACAGCCATGCTACGACATTTCTCTATCACACATAGAGTAACTACATCCTATAAGCCAAATTCCAATGGCTTGGCAGAGAGAACCAATCAGACCTTGTGCATGATGTTGGCCAAAGATGCAAAAATGGAGGGGGCTAAACAGCATTGGGACAAGAGGATTCATGCAGTTTTGTGGGAGTATAGGACAACCATGAAAACTTCCACTGGATATTCTCCATTTCAATTGGTGTATGGTATTGAGTCTACCTTACCTATTCACTTTGATCTTCCTACCTTCCAAAGCATTCATAGGAGATTGAAGAAAGCACAAGGAGGTGATGTAGAGAAGTCAAGGAAGTATCAACTCATGGAGTTGGAAGAGGCAAGAGTAGTTGCTATGGTTCAAGTGGAGCAAGCCCAAAGGAAAAAAAAGGAGAGCTATGATAAGAGGCAAGCCAAGAAGAAGGTGGAGCCTTTCAAAGAAGGTGATTGGGTAATGTTGTTTGATTCCATTCGATTCAAGAGAGTGCAAAAGAAGTTTTTGCCTAAGTACTTTGGACCTTTCATAGTGGAGAAGGTGTGGGGCAATTACACCTATGATCTCAAGGAGTTGGGAGGAAGATACTTTGATAGGATTAACCATGATAAGTTGAAGATGTACCACAGAAGGTAGAGAGACCTTCACTTTGAGGACAAAGTGAAAACTTAGTCCGGGGGTAAATGTAACACCCATTTGTGCATGTGTGTGTATTGTGATATTTAGCTTGGTATTACAAGTACTTAAGAGATATTATTTATATAGAGATAAAGGATGGTTCTATATTAGTCATGGTTAGCTAAAGTTAGTCATAGCTAAGATAGATGGGACCTTACTTTAGAGGAAGTAGAAAAGATGAGCACCACTATTTTGGATTTTAGTGTGTTGACTTGGTATTATTCCTAGGTGTTTGGCTTTGGGGAAAGAGTTGAGAACTCTTGGGCCCGCAAGCCTTTTTGTTTTGGATTCTTCTTTAGTCCAAGGATAGCCCATGTGAAGGAATCCTTGCTTTAGTGGTTGGGTCAAGATAAGGGGAATATGCCCATATGAATGGATATTCCTTTCTACTTTTTGACTTTACTTGACTTTTAGTCTAGTAACTTGAGTTAATGCGGTAATTAGTAACTTTGGTACGTAACTATTTCACAAGTATATAAACAAGGGATGAGGAGGTACTCATCATCCTTTCATTTGCAACTATCTCTCTCTCATTGAGTTCTCTAGTGAGCAATGTCTTGAGTCTTGGAGTGTTAGCCTTGGAGGAGTATGATGGAGTTGGGGTTCCTTGCCTTCTTAGTTTATGGTGCGCTACCATAATAGCCATTAGAGGTTCATCCTAAGTGAGAGACAGGCCGGCTCACAGGTCCAATCACAAGAAATCTAAAAAGAAACTATCCATCTCATAAATCAACATTGGATTAACTCTATCACCATTTGGCATTTGACATAATATGAGTTATCTACTTCCTAAGCTACCAAGATCACCAAGAATGAGATCAAATTGTCTCTCCTAGCCAAAACTACAAGTGTATAGATAATAGTGGAACAGTCACTAGGATAACAAGTGAGGGTGGACCAGTTGGCTATGGCATCAGTCTAGGAACCAAAGATCTAGGGATCAAACTCTATTGCACACAATCTAGCAGGGTGGGTAGATTTTGCCAAAAATTTACCAAAATCTACTTGAAACTAGCTAGCTTCATGCCAGCAAGCTAGCTTGCTGGCCCTTCTAGGCCAAATCTCTCCAAATTTGGCCAAAATCCGACATAAATTCCAAAAAAAATTGACATAAATCCCTAAAGTTGGCTAATTGCCAAATTGAAATGACAAGTTTCTCCAAATCACAAATTCACAGGGATGGGTTCCCAACTCCACTTTCAATTTCATTTTCAAAGCTCAACTTGCAACAAATTGGTCCTACTTTCACCTCTTGAGCTAAAAATCACAATTATTGCTTGAAAATTGCTTCTCTTTGCTCAAAATTTGGCCAACACTTCTACACATTGTTTGCCTCACTGCCAAATCTACATCAATTGAACAAAGTTTTGCACACTAGGGAAAATTTGAACTCTGATTGAGTTACAAATGATCAGCAAGTCTTGGAGATACCACCAACACTCTTGGACATAATTTCCCCTTGACCTCTTGTCTATGATGTAATCAATTGTTTACACAACTTGAATCACATGCAATCAGATTAGTACTTGATCTATCACTCAATAATCTATCAACAACTAGGCATTGATGACAGTCAAGCCACAACCACTCTAGCTAAGAGAATCTAGGTGACACTCACTTGCCTCTATCCACTAAAGCCACTCACTCAAAATCAAAGAAATAAGCTCTTTAGAGCTTCACTTTGAAAGTGTACCCACTCCTTGTTCTCCAACCTTAATGGTCCCGTTGACAACCCATCCGATGGTGCGAATGATGTTAAGTGATGATGTGTCCTACCATGTAGTTAGTACTCCAAACACAAAATCTGACCAACAACAAGTAGTCTATGAGTAACTATCAAAATAGATCTAACTTCCAACACTACTACTCCAAATTCTGAGCAATCTAGGTGCAAAGTTACAAATGGTGTGACATAGTGCAGCCTATAGTAACATCAACTTTCATTGGTGCAACTTGCAATATATATAAATAATCACCTAGATCTGACCAACAACAAGTAGTCTATGAGTAACTACCAAAATACATCTTACTAACAACACTACTACTCCAAAGTCCGAGCAATCTAGGTGCAAAGTTACAAATGGCGTGACATAGTGCAACCTATATAACATCAAGTGTCATTGGTGCAACCTGCAATAGATATAAATAATCACCTAGATGAAATTGGCGGATCAAGGGTCTATAGCCTCATCCTCAAATAGTACCATGGCGTAAGGTATTCCTATCATCAGCAATTGCTAAATTCTCCAAGGCCATTGGCATCACTTTCTAAAAGGTCTCTACCCATTGAGAACATATACTCATCCATATATGTAGGTCATCTAAATCCAAATCTACAATAACATTGTGACAAATGGCTATAGATAATTTGGATCTTATCCATTGAGTAGAGAGTAAAGAGAGAAGGATGTTAAAAAGGCTTGTTGGCTGAACCTAATCTCGCACGTGGCCTCTTTACAAACCGTTGTAGTACTTTGCCTTTTTCTCTTTGGGAATACATTGGGTACCTAGCTATGGAGCTTACAGATCAAAGGTTGTAAGTAACTTTGTCACTACTAGTCTGAGCATGCATGTTACCCAACCATTAGAACCATCCACTCTTGTTTCTAATATTCTTTCTATTGAGTAGGGTAGTGATGGCAACCTAATATGTCATTGTAACACGCACTCCTTGTCTAATGGTTATCACTTCAAGCATTACCAAGGAGATACATAACACTCCTAGAAAGAAAGAATCTAAGCATAATGCTCGCATACCAACCCAAGCCAATTTGGCATACAAACAAGCATTCAAGCATGGAGAGGATCCCACCACAAGAATTCAACAACAACTCTCCATGCTTTTGGCAAAATTCAGCTTCAAAGGTTCTTTACCTATCCTCAAGCTGATTTCAATCTATAATCCAAGTTTCTTTGAAACTATACTCCAACTTCCAAACCAATTTGTACTCCAAGTAGGGAAATTTTATGCCTTTTTGAATGAGGAAAAATTTGTGCAACTTAGATGAAAATAACTTTTCTTGTGTTCCTTTGATTTAAATGATCTAAAACTCAATGAAAATCCTATAAGATAAGCTTTCCAATGGTATGAAGCAAGCTCCAATTTGACTACTATAGCTTCCTTGACAAGCTCTCAAACTTGGCCAGTTTTTGTAGTTTCCACCCTAATTTCAAAATCTCTATTTGAAGGTTTTCTCTAAGTTCTTGGCAACTTTCCCCAAATTTCTAGATCACAAGTACACAAACACTCCATCAACCTAAAATTCTCAATCATAGTCACAAGAATGGTAGAATTGACATTCAATCATGATTGAAGATTGGTAGAGCATTCCAATAGAATGCTCTACCAAACTTATGACATTATTTTTAGTAGAACTTGTTGCATCAACTCTCACTCTCCATGGACCCACATCCAACCAAAATTTTCACAATAGCTATTTTTTCCTTGTCTCTAAAAATTTTGATAGCCTAATCCAACCTCAATCTCTAGATATGGATCAATTGATAAGTTGGGCTAACTTGTGAGCTCTACAGATCCAAGTATGTTTGATCCAAGACCCTAGATTCTCTATTGAATGAATTCATATGAAATCTTTTCATAGAGGTGCAAGACAAACCATCAATAATACTAGAAATTTTTGTAAAGTTATTCAAATCACAACTTGAGAAGTGATCAAATCTTCAAACCTGATTATCAGCTCATCTCCAACACCTTACTTCCCAAAAGCTCCAACTTTAATCGACCAGATCTGGTTTTAGATTGATCCAAAACTATGACTTCTTGTGCTTAGCACTATATGCACTCTATCTTCTCTCCAACCCTACTAATAGATCATGAAAGTGTGTTACAAGGCTCCCAAAATTGTCCAATTTGTACACTTGACTATGAATTCTACCCCATCTCCTCAATTGAGTTGATCATATTCCCCTAAGAATATGCTCATATCACTTGTTTTTTAGCTTCAAATTGTTCTTGTCAGCTCTTGTCTCTAATCCTAGTCTCTACTCCTTTA
Organism: Lunularia cruciata; assembly: GCA_948567375.1. Taxonomy (NCBI): domain Eukaryota; kingdom Viridiplantae; phylum Streptophyta; class Marchantiopsida; order Lunulariales; family Lunulariaceae; genus Lunularia; species Lunularia cruciata. Next base: position 28,257,429 of record OX419760.1, on the reverse strand, counting down.
ATGCACTCCCCTCACTCCTTTGATAGTTAAAAAACTCCAAACTTCACCTCTTAGGACCCAATCACTTGCAATTTTGTCATTTAGTTGGTTCTCTTTTTGCCAAATGTATCCCCCAACTCCAACTTGAAGCCATTGAACAAGATTAAATTCTTCTCCATTTATAAGAGCACATAGACTATCAAGTCCTAGATATGTTCATAAGTAAGCACAAGAAGAACAATTGGACCCAGGCTTCCCATTACCAACTCCATGAATGTAGGCCCAAATTGCACTACTATCTAACCTTAAAGTTCATCACAATGTAGAATCCAAAGCCTGATGGGAAAAAGATTCAAGAGTGGCAGATTGGGAGCATGGATTGCTCCCAATCTTACTCAATTGCTTCCTTGGTGCTCTAGCACCCACACTCTATTACAACTCTCACTCTCCATGTCTTCCTTGTGCTCAAGACTCTTAAAATTGAAACACACTCTCCTTTTATCAACTCTCCACCACTTATATACATAAGAGTCCTCAAAGTAGACAAGACCATAATTTACATAGCCAGTCATATACATTTATATAGATTGCTCACATTGCAATAGCTCAATAGTAAGATTTGTCCTACAATCTACTCCAATAAAATGAAGATAAACAATACTCCTTTTTCACTAGTTACACAACCCATAACACAACACCAAGTAATGTAATCCTCTCATCACTATCTAAACCACTCTCTCTATTAAGCAATTGTCTTCATGGTGATTTGGAGAGGTAGTGCAATTATCAATCAAAGCTTTGTCACACAAGACTTGAAACTCTCCCAAGAACTCTGTACCTTGATCAATGAAGACCTCAACTAGTGCACCAAAATGACAAAGAACACAATCTTAGAACAAGTAAGTTGTCTTTTCACTAGATTTATCAAGAAGTGCCACTAACTCAATCTACTTGGAGAAGTGTTCTACCATAACCAAAATATTCTGATGATGTCTCACAACCAATGGTAAAAGTGTAACAAAGTCCAAACTCCAATGGTAACCCAACCCCATGATAGGTAATTGGTGTAATTGTGGCATAAGAGCATTAAATGATGCTCAAACTTGGTCATAAATCACATATCTAGCAACAAACTATTGTACATTTGTCCTTATACCATGTCACCAGTAAATACCATGGAGTAAACTATATGTTTAATTTACTCCAAATGTCCTAGCTCCTCATGAAAATGATGTACCAATTGTGGTCTTTTAGATGGAAGAGGTACTACTCATACTCTACTATCCTTCCATACTCAAAGAAGATGTCTAATCTTCAATCTAAACCACTTGGCTTGCTGAAGGTATGATCTCTCTATTTAGCACCAACTATGTCATCCACAACACCAATGTAAAGATAGTCCATTACTAAGACATCATCATGAATTTTTTTGCTGACTTGTACCAATATCTCTACCTTCTAGATCTAAGACCTCAACAACTCCTCCTATTTATTCTAAGATAGATACCGTTAGAGCCTCAAAAAATATATATAGAAAGGTAGATGCATGCAAACCTAGCACCATTTCCTCATTTGTCTCACCATGCCAACATACTCTAGTTTGATCCTATTTGTTGGTACATGGATATCTTCTCAATCCATCTACATCACGGTTCACCACTCTATGTCTATAAATAATTATGAAATCATACTCTTATAAAATTAGAACCCATTGGGCAATCTTGTCTAAAAGCTTGTCGGACTGCATCAACCACTTCAATGGTTGATGATCAATGATTACAGTGAAAGGGCTACCAAATAAGTAACATCAAAAATGTGTATTGCCTGCATTGCTACCAAGCACTCTTCCTTACATGAAATATACATTGACTCCTTTGAATTGTTAGAGCAATTAACCTAGCTCTCCACAAACTCCTTCTCCTAATCATCCTATTAGATGAGCACTACTCTAAACCCCAATGTATTGTAATCAGTATGAAGCTAGAATGGGCATCCTTTGATCAGTCTCCTAAGCATGGGGATAGATTTCAATCTTTCCTTGAGCTCTATAAAAGCTCTCTCTTGCTCATCTTCCCAACACTACTCTTTTTTAAGTTTGGTTAGCTTCATCAAGGCATTGGCACGAGCACTAACTCCTCTAACATATCAATGATAGAAGTTTGCTAACCTAAGGAATGCTTGCACTCTACTCACAACCATAGGCCAAGAAATCTATGCAATAGCTTCCACCTTGGTCTATTGAACACCAAGTCCATAAGGTAGATAGTGTGACCCAAATACTCAACCTGCTCATGGAAGAATCTACACTACCCAAGATGTAATTTGAGTCCATAAGATCTCAATCTTTCAAACACCTCCACAAAAACATCTCTCATGATCCTCCACAATAGCACTATAGACCAAAATGACATCAATATAACACCAAGAGAAATTCAATCTCACTAGGATCTTATGCTTGACTCTTTGTAACTTGGAAGGAGTATTCTTTAACCCACATGATAAGAACCATCACCAATACAATACATCTTTCCCATGAGGTTCAATAGCCTAGAATGTTATTGTGGACATTTCCTCCTCTTTAATTGGCAACCAATGGTATTTTTCTCAACAATCCAAAGTACTAAAGGCCTTTGCATGCTTAATCACATCAAAGATCTCCTCTCATCTAGGCTTAGCATATTGATCAACTCTAGTCTATTGGTTGATAAGACAATAATATCTACACATCTGCTTAACCATGTATCTGCCATGCATATCCTTCTTGATTGGCATCATTGTGGCTAAAGCATACTCTCCATGTGAAATCTCCACCAAACTAGCCTCAAAAAGGTCTCTACTTTGGCTTTGAATCAAGGCTCTCTCCATATTACCATATTTGTAGGGATATAAAAAAACCAATGTATCACTAGTGAGCTCAATCTTAATACCAAATATTTTAGAGCACCAAATCCTTCATACTAAAAACAAACCAACTTTTGTTGTGCTCAAGAACCTCCAAACTCTATGTCTTTCCCTCGTGTAACTTTGGGTCCAATGTCTAGCTCCCAAGTATTCTTTGTAATTAATGTAGGAGTGGAAGACGCATAGATTGGTTGCTATATTGGGGTCTTTGGAGCAATATTTTCATGCTTTTAACTACTAAAGTTCAAAACCTTAGAGCAAAAATCAACATCTACTTTGGTTGTAAGCTCCATACATCCTCTAATTGCATCCCAAGTAGACCAAGGATGTATCCCAAGTAGACCTTGCTCACTTGGATATACCTCAAGTAGACCACTCCCACTAATAATCATTGGTTGTGTCCCAAGAATACCATGCACTTTTGATCTACCATCCTCAACATGTGCCTAAATTGTCTTGGCACAAAGCTCACAAGAAAAATTGATGAGCCTGCAATCCAACTTTAGATGCATCCAACAACATAGCAAGTCTTATCTAAGAATGGACCTAATGTATACCCACTGCCCATGTGCAAGAATCACACATCAAAATGTAGGCTATAGAAATGACCTGATGAACTTGGAGATGTTATAATATACATAATATCTCCCAAAACATACCAAAATGAAGATCCTATAGACCTTGATCTTGGCAAGCACATGTCCCTAACATGGCTATCTAGAAATCATCAAATGAATGGGACCATATCTCTCCAGATCCTACATCACTAGCAAGGAAATTCCTATTGGTGGGGTCTTTTGATAATCCTTCACTAATGACATTGGTAATAACTAAGCCTCCAAGGATCTGTCATTTCACAAAATCCCAGTAAATGTTATTGCACCTCAACTGAAATGTGTCATTTATTCCAAAAAAACACTAAGTTTTATACATAATTTCCATTACAATCTTTACTAAATGATAATATGTAAGTTTTTATTACAATGCAAGATTTCTTCTGGTGAAAAATCAATCAAAGATGTACAAAAATCATAAATTTTCCACTTCAAAGACAAGAAATCTGATGGATCTCAATAGATGTTGTGTTAGTGAAGATAGAAGCTAATCTTCCCACAAAGTGCAAAGTTTTGGAAATTGGTTATTGAGATCACTTTCAACCCAAGCCTCATCAAATGTTGAAGTGGTAGCCAAACATGTAAGTGCCAAACAAAGATGGGCATTCTTGTCATAGGCATCTCATAAAGCTGAATGTTGCAAGCTTAAACAATCAACCTTCTTGTGAGGCAAACTCAATCAAAGGCTTTTAAAATATTGATTGATAAGGTTAGCAAAGTTGCAACCACAAAATTCCACCAGTTCTTATGGTAGATATAGGAAGAAATTGGTTATTACAATGCCATTTCTTTGATCTCATTTATGGTGAGATAGGCCTTAAACCTTCAAATAGTCGTACAAATATTTTGGCAATAGAACCAATGAGATGATCTATCTCATCTTCATCCAATTGCCTGTTTTGATGAATGAAAAACCATCCTTGATCAAATGGCACACCAAGTATTTCTTACTTTTCAAAAAAAGAAGTTTGAATCAAGATATTGCTATCTGTAGTAGCAATAATGTTAATTCTCTCTAATGGAACATCTTCAACAAATGACATTCAATGAAATTGGTTCAAGAGATCCAACACTTCTTGACTTTGTTGGCCAAGAAGATATTCCTTTTCTTGGAGATGTTGAATGACCAAGTTGACTTCCATAGAAATCATATTCACAATTGCTACTATAATCTACTAACCAAGAGAAGGGATCAAAGTTGGATTGTCAAAATGTTTGCATAAGATGGCACAATTCTCAATGAAAAAAGAGGTCACATGAGACATCAACACTAAGAAAGTACAAGAAAGGGCTAGGCAAATACATCATATTTGGTCAATGAGTGTTTTCTAGTGGCATATGTGCCTAATTTTGCAAATCAACATCTTGTAAAACACTCAAAATCAATAATCTTATAAAGATCATGCATTACAAGAGCAACCTTATAAAGAACACACCAGATTCTTATAAGTCCAAGAAGCAAAATTGAGTTCAATTTGTAATAACTTTGTGAATATGGCCTATTATATTTGCAGCACTATCAATCAAACATGCAATGAGTTTGTTCTTCCATGAGGGCAGAGGTAATCAAAAAAATTGACCAGCATCTCAAACATTGCAATGTTTGAGATGCTGAAGGAACAATGATTACATGAAGGTTCTGAATTGAACTTTTCTCACAAAACCAAACCTTCATGTCAACACAAGAAGTATTTCTATAGAAAGATTTGTCAATTGCCAAATGGAATGCCAATTAAATCTTTAATGACTTGGCAATATGCTAAAATGAAGTAGCATAAGCAATGAAAATGATATTTACAATGAGGTAGTCATTGCAGCAAACAAATTGTGCACGTTCCTCATATCTTTTGCATCTTGAATAGCTCTAGTTGCCATTTAGAAAGACTTTTTATAATCTGGAAAATAATCTACTTCAAATATCCCATGAAGAAGAATGAGATCATTTCAATTGCTTTGGCTATCATCTTAAAGAATTCCTCTTGCTCTTGTTTACTTTTTAGGAGCTTCTATTGTTCAAATTGTTCAGAATTCCATGAGGCTATATGTTGCTAGTACTTTTGGAGGTGAAATTGTAACTATCATGACCCACTTTTTTATGAGTCCCGGTTTTTGTTGTTGTTTGTTGTTTTTTTCATGTTAATAGTCCAAACCATAGATTTAGAAGTGGTTTTTGCAAGAAATGCATATTAATAGGAGGTTTTATTCCTGCAATACAAAGATGTGAGATACCTAAACAAAATGGACTCCTCATGGTTGCCAAACAAAAATGGGACCAGACTCATTTCATAGTTGGACCCATCTTGTTTCCATTCTATAAGGCTTTACAACAAGGATTCCCAAAAAAAACAAGCCACTACACTACAAGGAAATCCCAACTTCACAAGTTTCTATGGAACAATAAGGGCCGTGACAACTTTTTGGAAAATACAAAACTCTACCAATTTCTATTGCCATTTCAAGAACACATGGAAAGATGCACACGCTGCCAAAGAACCATTGGCAATCATTCCATGCCTAGTCTCATGTATGCAATGGATGATTGCAACCCTTCACCAACCACTATGATGGAAGAACAAAGGACCATGCCCTAACATGACTATAAAAAAGCCAACTCTAATGCATGAGGTAAATCTTTCTACAATTTTCAATTTTCTCTTTTCAATTTTCTTTCTCATTTCTTGCATTCCTCTCTTTGTGACCGCCATCTCCTATGATGTTATGCAAGCAATTTCTAGAGTGGACTGCCAAATTTTGTTGACATTGTTGGGAGCTTGGAATGTAGAAAATTGCAAAACAAAATGAGAATCAAATTATTGCACAAAATCAAATATTCAGTCATGATGGATGAATTCCCAAAGGAAGGATCAAAGTGAAGAGAAGTAAGGCGGTGGAAATCTTGAGTAAACCTCTTGAGATTTCCAAGTGGGGATTATACTATCAAATAGACTACATCAAGAAAAGACAGATGGACTTTTTTCTATGGGATTAAGTCTCATGAATGGGGCCATAGGATGTTGTAGGAAATTCATGATAATGGCAAGAATTTGAGTGGAAGTTATTACAAGAATGTCCCACAATATGACAAAGGACCATAAGCAGTAGGTGTTGGGTATGGATTGCTCTCCATTCAAGGAAGTTTATATCAATACACTACACATCAAACCCAACAAACTATTAAAGCAAAGAATCAATGATTCTTTTTTTGAAGGAGAATCCATGAACAAGTATAAGATTGAATATATGAAGGACCTTGATTGATCTATCACCAAAATGATAATTCAGTTGTTTTGTTCAAAATAACTTACTATGTCAATCAAAACCAAGTTATCTTCTTCTAGCTCACATACAAGCAAACACTGGTTAGTTGGGCAAGGATTTTTTATGAGAAGGTCATCAAGCTGATAGAAGGATTGGCCACTATCATGGCTCCCTTTATTATTCACTTCTACATTGGTATAAACCTATGAATGGATGAGAAGGAGAAGTTCCCATCTCACCTACATCATCTAGCTTACTTTAATGGAGATCCCGACTTGCTAAAGGCAATCACCAAGTACCATGAGGCAGAAAAAATATGCCTAAACCGGGAATTTTGTGCAAGTATTGAAGACAAACAACTCTATTATGATTTGACAAAAGACTTTGGTGGTGAGAGCAAAGGTTTAATCTTCCAAGAAACAAAAACAACCCAAGGAGCAAGGACCTTTATCAAAAGATAGTGGGAGTAAAACCATGTCAGTCAAGTCAACTCAAGAAGGAGGTTTGTTGCAAGGAAAGGGGCCAATTGATGACAAGTTGTGGGTGTTGCTCAGAATACAACATTGGGGAGTGATGAATTCTTCATCAAAATTCATCTCTCGTAGTGGAGAAAGGAAAAGAAGGCCCAAATGACAAAGCACAATCGTCATCTCCACTTAATGACAATGAATTTCTTCCTATAGAGAAGAAGACGATGCCAACTATGAAACCCATCCCAACCATGGCTTTGTTGTTCACTTTGGTTCCTAACTAGGAAGAAGTGTCATGTTGCAAAACAAAATGAATACAAATAAAAAAATTCACTTGATAATAGATTTTTCAAGGGAATAAATAACAATGAGGCTACAAGATCACTCCAAGGTCAAAAAAAACTCAAGAAACAAACCCCATAGTTCCCAAGATGTGAAGGATAAGCATACAAAGATTGTGTCATTGCCAATGTTCCATTCCCAACCAACAATAACAAAGCAAGCAAGAACAAGGAAGCAACCTTGCTCAAAAAATAAGGAAACTATTGTCTTGGTCCATGATGAGAGTCATGCACCTAAAACAAAGAAAGCCCTACAAAGATAATTAGGCAAGGATAGAAATTCTCTACCTTGGCTTATAGTAGCATACACCATTCACATTGTGATGTCAGTAATGGAAGCATTGGAAGAGCTCTTGTCAATATACCAAAATTTGGATCCAAATATAAAAGAACCAATAGCCCTCATCTACCACTTGCATCACATGGTCCAAACCTAGACAAACAAAAAGGACAAGGAAAGCAAGAGGTGACTTGAGGAGTTCCAAAGGGAAGAACTAAAACAGAAAGAGTAATATGACAAATGAATCCATGGCCTAAAGAAGGAAGTTGATGACTATAGCCTGCAAGTCTTCCACCAAAGAACTCACCATGAGAAAGAAGTACAAAATCAAGAAGACAAACTTGTAGCACTATGAAGCAAGTTAAGAATGATCCAAGAGGAAGTGAAGGTAGTTGAGACTCAATATAAAAATTTGAAGCAATTGATTGACCTCCACATCTCCAACCTATCTACCAACCTAAAAAAACTACAAGAAAAGGTGTTAGAGCAAGACAAACAGATTTGTCAAGAGATGACCAAAGAGTTGAGTGACAAAAGAACCAAGCTAGACAAAAATAATATTGGCTCCTCACCACTATTAGTCATACAACCACTTAGCTACTAAGTAAATTGGAATGCATGGCCAACAAAACCTCCCAAAGGACTTGAGCACTCAAATTGATGTGCTAGAGAGGAAGTCATTCTCAAACAAGCAACTCAAATCATTGTCTACAAAGCTCTAAAGCCACACTAATGCCAAGTTCAAGGAGACATGATCTACCTTTGAACAAATCATGGAGAGTTACTAGAAAGAGCTCGCATATCTTGTTTGCATTTGCTAAGGAGCTGAGAGTTTGACCCAAGTCCCACCTGCTCCTCTTGCTAGAGAATAACAACGTGGCTTCTTCTTGCAAAGATGGTCATAGTCATTTTTTTTGCCTAACAAGAACATTTTGTTTTGTACATACAACATCTTTGTTTTTATAGCCATAGGAAGTTTGTAGATGTACAACATTGTAAATAGATAATTGGGCCAAATTGGTATGTTATATTAGCCTGTTTGAAGTAGATGACCCTTGATTGAGTTGATTATATCCATGGCCACCTGCCATTAGGTTTAGGGATAGGATAAGATATGATCAATTTCAAGTGGTTTAAATATACTTAGGAAATTTCCATGCATTGTAGCCATCGGATCTTTCTATGGTCAAGTAAGAAATGTATAAAAGGCTTAGGATTGATGTTCATTGGGTCCATTTGGTGCATCCTTCTTTTGCAAGTAAAATATAAATTTATACCATCAAGACTCATGAGTTGGTGTGTGAATATAAGTCTGCCCTTTGAATGAATGATTGTATGCTTACCTTTTATAGGAGTGACAAATCTTGAAGGACTAACCTATGCATTGGATTGCAACAATGCATTCATGTAGGAATAGAGAGTGGTTCTCTAGAAGTTTGGCCAAAGTCAAGAAAAATATGCAAATAGGCTTGCATAGCCTTGGCATCTCATTTAGTAACACTCCAAGATAGGATTGCCAAGATGAATCATTATTAAAAATTGTGACATTGTGCCTTTTGAGAAAGATAGAAAATGGGACTAAAATTTTTGTCTTAAAAGGGATGAAAATTTTGGAACTATTTCCACTCTGTTTAATTTGCAAAGTTGTCAATCTTCCTTTGTGAAGTATTGTAGGAAGATTCTTTTTGTATTACTTGTGGCGGGAGCATTGTACAAATTGTGACTCCTACAAATCTCACCTTGGTATTTTATAGCTCAAATGGGTTATTGGTGAACAAAGTGGCTCCAAAAAAGAGTGACCTTTGTTCCAACTGAACCACTCCACCTTAAGAATACCCTAGATTTGACACTTTAGCATATATGAGAATAGATTGAATAACATTTTGTAGTGTCACTCATTTGGATGACATAACACTCTTCTAGAAATTACATTGCCCAAGAAGCTAAATACAAAATAATATATTGTCTTTATTGTGACCCTATTTATCTTATTTTAGCCAATTCCAACCAGTATCCTCAAGGGAACAACCTATTCTTACCACTTATATTGTATTAAGTTAACCATTGAGTCACCATAGTGGTCCTTGGGAAATCCAAGAGGTTGGAATGTGGTTATTTTCACATCCAAAACCAACACAAAACCAACAACATGTAGCAATGATTGCTCCTTCTATTGATCTTGCCAACATGTCAATTTTGGATTCTTCTAGGTGTTTCTTTTGAAAAGGCATAGTGGAAAATAGTTTTTTCATCTTCACAAGCTCCTCAAAGGCTACATAAAGGTGGCCTTGGTTAGAAAGCGTTGAAATGTACCAAATCAATTAAAATCATTGTTTGAGCTATTGAGGTTGATTGGACCAAGCTCTTAGGATTGATTTGGATTCAACCTTAAGAGCTTAGTCTAGTGAGATGTAGACATTGATACTACCTAAAACATATCCTTGATGTACAAAAAATTCAACAAGATTATTTTTCTCATAAAAAAGTAGGAAACTCAAAATGCAAACAAAATATTTTCCCCAAGATATGTTATTGAGCAGCCCCAAGAATATGTTAAATATATTATCTATTTATAGATTAACATTTCCTTGAAGATCTCATTATAACTTGAGATATCAATAGGCCATGTGTGCCACATGATGTAGAGAGACTCACCTAGCAATCTCATATCCTTCCACATCCAAGTACTTTTGAAACCATATGCTTGTTTGTAATACCACAACTAGTCCAATGTTGATCCTACCAAACAACTCCAATAAGCATACTCCCGTTGCTAGATACTACCAAGAAATAAGCAACATATCCACATGATACTACAACTCCTCATCAAAATCCATAGTGGAACATCCAAGGTGGATAGACCAATCCCATTTGTACTCCAAATCCTAATGATCTTGTTTGGTAATGGGGTATCTTCTACATGGGCATCATTTCCAATAACACACTAGGCCCAGTAATAGAACCATTGAAAGTAGAGACTAACGCCATGGTCCTTGATTGTAGTGAACCAAGATTGCTACTACTAAAGCGCACTAGTAAGAAACATACACATCTCTCACCTAATTTCCAACTTGGCCTATAGGATGTTGTCTACTCTTAATAGTCAATGCTAAAACCCATGGGGTATAACATTTCTCCACCAACAAGCACATCATATGACTGTGCTATTTCTATAATGGCCTAAGCTCTCACCACAAAACTATCTATTGGAGAACTAGGCTAAATCTAGAAAGTGAGCTCCCCACATATGATATATTGGATAGAACCACTCCTTGAAGATGTTTTCATTTGAATGGACATCTCTCCATATTGGTCTTTTGTAGCTCAAGACCAACAATTGTAGCCTTTCTTAATATGAGAGACTATGCACTAAAGTCTTATAAGATCCTTTGTGATGTATAGACCTTCCCTAAAGGTACCTACTAAACTAAAAATTTGACTTTGGATGTCAGATAGGACAACTCCAAGTGTAAACCAAGCTCACTCAAATGTGATTCTAGCAAGTAACTCCTCAACCAAGTTGACTTGACTATCAATGACCTTTGATTTAGAAGCAAGAACCGCACCATCTCTACTTTCACAACGTATGGCAACCAACCAAAACACTAGAGTTTGATCAACTTCCAATGTAAATATGTTGTTAGTTGAGAACAAAGGGATACATAATCAACTAAGCAACCTCCATTATTGTACTAGATATAGTCTTTGTAGATATAGGTGGTTGACTAGTATATAATCTATCCTACACTCCATCACCACCTACCACACCTACTTTAGGACATCTATGAGCCATGGATGTCATTTGTAGTGCCTCAAAGAGTGAAAAATTGGGGAAGTCTAACCTATCTACCAACGTCTTTCCTTTATGGGTCCAACTCTATAAGCTTAGGAGCATGTATTGCACTAGAGCATGTATTGTTGTAGATGCATCTACTTGTGTTGATCTGCACATGAAGGCAAAGACTTCTCTATCACCAACATATGAAGTGGAAGTTTGAATGCTTGAATTTGATCTCCTTTAAACTATAGCAATGCTAGCCAATCTCTACTCCAACTACTCAATCCAAGTAGTCATGGTTGTATCAAAAGCAAAGGTAGGTTTTGTACTCCTAGCATGTATAGGTCTTCTATTGTCACCTCTACCATCCCATTCTCTATGACTTGGAGCTCCTCTACCACCTACTATAGTAGCCCTACCACTTTGTAGCTATGGGTGGAGATCAAAGCATTGGTCACTTGTATGATCAAATCTATGGCAATGGTCACACTATCTTTTGGTTGGTTGTGATGCTCTAGTGATATCATGCCCACTTCCATGGGTGAAGTCTCTCTTGTGGTAATGTCCACCACGTTCCCACAAGCAAGACCACCACTCATTGGCTATTGTTTACTAGAAAATGAAGATAAATGTCTAGGTTCACTAGGCCTTTTACTTGCTCTATAAGATTAGGGCTATCCACTTTGCCTTTAAAAGCCAATACGGTGTGGCGCACTTTGCTACACTCTAGAAGAAGTAACAATTGTAGATGAGGTCTCCCTACCAAATCCAAATGTCACCACTCTCTTGTCCACCATGTTAAGCTCAATGCACTCAACCAAACCAAAGACAATTGGCAAAGTTGATGAGGTAGTCTATAACAATGGAGCATCATGTACTCTACATTCCAACTCCCAATCTAGTATCTTATAAAGAAAGCAGCTTGTACCTCAATAATTCCTTGAGTGAAACTAATCAGCCATCTCATACAAATATATGCCTTGCATAAGTACTCTCTTGCCTTCCATTGGAACTCTTGGAAGCTCTTCAACTTATCAATCCGCACTCCTTGGTAGTTTTGCCTCAAGCACTAGAAGAACTATAGATTGCAAGAGGTGGTACTATATTATCTCCTACAATGGTACCCCTACTTATAGGAGCACCATCTCTAATTAGTGCACCTCCATTGGATAAATCAATTGTACTAGAGCTAGAACTTATAGGTATTGTTGGCCTACCTCTAGAAACCAAGCCTAAAGTGATGGAGATGTAGTTTAGAGACCAATAATTTCTCCATAGCTCAATCTCCTCCAAGTATGCTCTTTTGAACTCATGATAATCATCCATAGATAGACCTTCCAAGTGTTGGAATAACCCCTTCTATGTCATGGAAGGTGTGAACAAAGTCAAGTTTTGTATTTGTTGCAAATCAATCAATTATCAAATTCTTGGATGCAATCATCCAACTCAATGGTACCTACCGTACCAAAGTAGCACTCCATAAATATCATCTATGTCCCACAAAAATAGTATGGATACACAATGTGCTCTCTCAACTAAATCAGCTCTTGTTTCAAACTCCAACTAGAATCAATCTCTTTCTTCATTTGGATTTGACATGTGGATTGATATCAAGCTGCATTCCGTGTAGACCTATTGCATATTATAGCAAAATCTCCTCCAGAATCCTTAGAGAACACTATCATGACAATGTACCCCAAACCGCAACCACCAAGTATCACCACCAAGAATCCCCACCAAGTGACACCAACCACCAAACATCACCCGCTAATGTAACTCCAACCATGATAACTACACTAGAGGAAAGGATGACCTGTAATTTGCCATTACAACACACACTCTCATGGTTTGCAAATCACAACTTCCTATCTCATTAAAGAGAAAGATAAGAAGTTAGATTAGTCATTACTCCAACCTCACTACCAAGAGCACACCAAAGCACCAACACTCCAAATATCAAGGCATCTCATATAAACATGGTGCACAAATAGGAAGTAGAGAATGAAAGGAATCCAATCACAAAAAATCTAAATGATAGCCTTCTATCTCACAAATCCAAATTGGATTAATTTGTCATTATTTGGCATTTGATATAATAGAAGCATTTATTTACTCCTATACTACCAAGATCACCAAGTATGGGATCAAACTTCCACTCTTAGCCAAAGCTACAAGGTATAGATATGAGTTCACTAATCTCTAAGATAGCAAGTGAGGGGGGACTAATTAGTTAAGATACTAGTCTAGGAACCAAAGATCCAAGGTTCAAACCCTATTGTGCACAATTATGAAGAGAGGGTTCATTTTGCCAAACAACTACCAAAAACTTATCTAAACTTGCTAGCCTTACGCCAGCAAGTTGGCACTTTGTAGCCTCTCTAGCCCACAAAATTAGCCAATCAACTACCAAAACCTCCTCTAAACTAGCTAGCCTTATATAAGCAAGTTAGCCTCTCTAGCCCACATCCTTGTACCTCTAAATGCCAAAATTCAACCAAATGATGTCTTTCTTGTTCAAATGTAGCCTTGCTTCAAAGCCTTTGAATGCTAAAATTTAACCGCATCCTTATCCCTCCAAATGCCAAAATTTAACCACATCCTATGCCTCCAAATGCCAAAATTCAGCCAAATGAGGCCTTTCTTGTTCAAATGTAGCCTATGCTTCAAAGCCTTTGAATGCCAAAATTAGCCAAATGAGGCCTTTCTTGTTTGAATTTGAAGTAGCCAAATGAGGCCTTTCTTGTTCAAATTTGAAATTTTGGTGGATTTTGCCAAACAAGTAGGAAAACCTCATATAAATTGGCTACCCACACACCAGCAAGCTGGCCCATTGTAGCCTCTTTAGCCCACAACCCTATACCTTGAAGCGTCTAAATGCCAAAATTCATCCAAATGATGTCTTCCTTATTGCCAATCCAAACCCTCTTCAAATAGGCTAACCTTGACTAACTCAACCACTAACTCACTTTGAGACATCAAGATGCATCTCCAAATCTGGTTGATCTCTAATACTTGATCTATCTCAATATTGGCTTCTAAATCAGATTTCCACCAACTTTGTTAGACATCTACTATACTTGGCTGACATCCAAATCTTCTACCAAATGCCAAATAAAGTCAAATTGAGAAGATATGGATCTCAAAATCCTTCATTTGAGAGGATAGGTTCTCAAATCCACCTCCAATTTTGCATGATTTTGCATCACTCAACCTTGATTTCACCTCCTTGTACTCAAATCAAACCCAATTTCAATGCAATTGAACACACACAAACTTGATTTTGGAAATTTCAACAACACTTCCACACTAGATCTAACAAATGTATCAAAATCTTCACACAGATTTGATATGGTTTTTGCACACAATCACTCTCAAAGAAATTGATCAATGATCAAAGGTACTAATGATCTTCCACACTTGAAAATATCACCAATGCTCACTCTTCTTGCACTCAATTTCTCCTTGGCTCACTTCTTGATGTAATTAGATGATCATAAACTCAACTTGAATCAAAAATCAATCACTTTCAACTATCAAATAGGCTTTGATGCATTGTCAAGCCATACCTACTCTAGCTAAAGAAACTATAGGTGACACTCACCAGTCTCTATCCACCATAACCAAGAGCTCAAAGGTTAAACATCAAGAAATGAACTCTCTAGAGCTACACTTTCAAGGTATACCTCTTTGGACTTGACCTAGAATTCCAACCCTAAATGCACCACTGATGGCAAATATGATGGTCCACCTAACGGTGTAAATGATATTTCTAATGGTATGATCAATAGCAATAACATGAAATCTGGCAGCCATTGAATAGTCTTTGAGCAACTACTAGTATAAATTATAGTTCCCAAGACTAACGCTCTAACATCCAAGCCAACTAGCTTTGGCATTGTAAATGTAGTGCCAAAAATGAGTTATTATGAAGCAATTCATGAATCAATATAAATCATCAAATCTAAACTAAATATTTACTTATTGTAAGTAAAGCACAATAAAAACTCAATTCCTAAGTAACTAAAGATTTTTCCTTAATATTTCTTAACAAAGAAGAAGGTTATATTATCCTTAGAACCCACCTCAATCACCTTAGACTTATTAATTTTTATGAATGGATACAAAACTTTGAACTTAAACTAAAATGTTCTTATTGAAAGTAAATCCTCATGAAAACTCAATCCCCAAGTACTTGTAACTAAAGATTTGTTCTAGATATTTGCTATCAAAGTAGACGGCTGTAATATCCTTAAAACCTATCTAAATCACCTTAGATTGATCAATGTTCATGAATGAATACAAAATTTTAAACCTAAAAAAAACCTTTTCTTATTGTAAGTACACCACCATAAAAACTCAATCCCAAAGTTCTTGTAACTAAAGATTTGTTATTAAGATTTTCTACCAAAGTAGAAGGTTATAATATCATTAGAACACACCTCAATCATTTTAACCTATCAATGTTGACATTTATCTTGGTCTTATTAAATAAGACAGAAAAAGACCAATAGGTTGTTCAGAAATATGGATTTAACAAAAGAAAACCACATTATCTACATAATGAAGTGCATATTGCATCAAAGAATCAACTTTCATATCTAAATTATATTTCCAATAATATTATTTTCAAATATCAATGAAGATTCTAAGTATGTTGCAGAAAAGAACCTTGAATTATCCTTATGTGTTAAGGTTATCTTGAGCGCTCAAAGAGGATAATTTTACAAACATTTCCTCACATAATCCAAAATTCTACACTTAAATATTATAAAACTTCAATTTTTTTAAATCTTTCTTCCAAAACTCACTTGTGTAACTTATCAAAACCAAGTTTTAAAATTTATAAAAAATATATGTAAATCTCTCCCAAAACCTTTAGATCTCAATCAAAAGACATGAAAATCAAAAAGTAATCTAAAATTTTGTAGTCCACTCTAAAACCTTTTTTTACAACTTGATATAAATATGAAACTTCTCAATCAAAGTACTTGACTTGGATTTTGAATATATTTATGTACTTTAAAAAAACTATTAGATAAAATAGTGTATTAATAGATACCAACATTTGATAATAAATTACCATTATTGGTCTTGAGTTGAGTACTTCTAATGATGAGATGATGAGTTACTTGTGTACTTACGACCAATGTGAAGAGCAATTCATCATAAGTTAAAAATCATTCTAGGATAAAGACAATCTTCTAGTGCTTTATCTCAACCAAAGTGAGCTTTTGAAATGGAAAGATGAATATATGAGAAGATCATATCTTGGAGAAAATATGTTCTTTGATAAATAATTAATAGTATATAATATTGATGTTTTCCTCTAAAAGAAAGACCTCATGGTAAAAATTCAACACTCAAATGAATTTGAAGTGAGTTTTTCATCCATCTTTGCAAGTATTGATGGAATCCTTCTAAAAAAACTAATTGATGCTAAATTTTAAAAATATTGACTTGAAATCAATTTATTGTAACATCTAAATTACTAAAATTGACAAAAATATATTTATGACTAATATAATGCTTTTGAATTTATTTCTATATTATTCAATGGTTAAATGTACTTAAAATGTTTACCATATAAATGAACTTGATTTTCTCTTCAGTTTTTATCTTTATTCTTCATTCTAGATTGACTCTTAAATAAAATAGATGATATCTTAATTTATCTGAAATCAATGGAGGAACTTCAATTTTAATTAGAGTTTGTGTTTTCAAGATTAACTTTAGTTTGTGTTTTCAAGATTACAAAAATCAAGTTCAATGTGAACTTGATTTTCCAATAGTAGATAAATACAATTCTAATATATTCAAATTCAACGAGAGATATTTTGTATGATTTAAAGTTGATTTATCCATATTGAAGGGGAATATGTTTTTATATAAACCTTGACAAAAGAAGTTTAGTTTAGAGAAGAAATGTTTATAACCTGTTATAAACATTGATGAATGAGGGTAAACATGGAAAATAATAAAAAAATTTGTTGAGTGAAAGACTCCATGATAATGAAAGAAATACACCATTTTTATATAAAGTTTTTCTGAAGGACTTCTCAAGAAAAGGGAGACAAAGGTTCCAAACAATACATGAACAAAAGCAATGCTTCAAGCATTTGACAAGTAAATTTTGGCAAGTGGAACCCTTATTGAAGTTTTGGCAAGACAAACCTTGCAAATAGATGTAGAAACTTTATAATTATTGTGATATGGATGCAAAATGGAAAGCACATGTACCTTTGAAAGTAAAAGGCTAGCAAGATGGATTTGAGATACTCCATTATGAGGAATTATATGTAATAGTTCATTACTTGAGAAAATGAGGCCATTGTTTGGGGCTTCATCAAACCAAAGTGTTCCATGAGGAATTATATGCACCGGTGTTCATTACTTGAGGAGATGATATTATTATTTGTTGTTTTATCGAACTAAACTGTTCCATATCAATACCTCTCATAATCTTTAAGAATCTCGTTAAGATTAACAGCTACCTTTGTTGAACCTTCTGAAAATAAAACTGGTCCATGAATTTTCCAAAGTCAACATGATTTTGGATGCATTGAGTAAAAGTAATGAAAACACATTATCTTCCTCATCAATATGGAACTTTTACTCTAGCAGAGATTCAACTTTTAAATCTTGGTTTAAATTTTTCTATAGTGTTCTAAGTCATATCATTTATTATCTTTAAAGCAATGAAATTCTATCTAGATTTGGTACACCCATTTGAATCTTCATCACTTATTTGAGTGTAATCTTCCTTTAGATGAAAACCTACGTTAGTCATTATTCTTTTTGAGAGGAAAGATAATTCCTTATGGTACTATTAAATTAAAAATATAAAATGTATAGAAGAATGCAAGAAAGTGGCCCTTCGATCGACACGAGCATTGATACACATTGCAGATGATACAATTTAATTTAGACTTGTATTTGGTTGTAAACAGTTTAAATAACGTACCAGATATTATGATTCCTTTGGGTAATGCATGTTTTACCTCGTGTAGTTATACAACTAAAGTCGGTGTATATGAAAGTGATGCAAAGATAATTACCCATCAGAATATCAAAGATATAATGTTTGCAAGGACAAAAGAGACTTTGTACTTCGCTTGAGAATTAAAAGTGTTTTTGTTTTAGGTATTTATATTTGCACCGCGTCACTCATCCGGACCAGAAGCGTACAGCGCTAATGCTCAAATATCCAAAAAGGGGATGCAAATATAAATTCACTTGTTTTAGTATATATCTCACACACATGTCTTACCATCTTCATTTTGGATAGATAATAAGTGGTACGGAAGTCTCCAAACATCAAAGTGGTTCCACTTAAGGACACTAGTGTGGAAGGCAATGTCCGTCCAAAAGATAAGTTTAGAAAGAAAGAATGGCCTCAAAACAACGAGGTAGTTCCACATTAGTGCGTAAGGCAATGTCTGTCCAAAGGATAAGTTTGGAAAGGTGGTAGAACGATGTTACATGAACAATGCCTTCAGCATAAGTTGAAAAAAGAAGGTAAATTCACAAGTGTGAACTTGAAGCGAAGATTACTTGGATGCAAAGGACGCTAAGTTAATGTTGGTCGATTAGACTTTGGACTAAATTTACAAGAATTGGTTTTTCTTTACAAACTATAAACATAAAGTATTATGAACTAGATTCCCGGAAGTCAAGGAGAAAAGCCTAGAGATGGCTCTTCTTTAGTCTTTCAATCAAGATAAACACTTTTGGAGTACAAAAATTGGGTAGTTATCCAACTCTATCATGAACTTACTTTTGAAAGAATCATGTTAGAAAGGTGAAAAGAATCATTTTTCTTCTTATCATATCCACCACAATTACTTTTGAAGATTGGGTACGCGTCCACTTCTATGATACTGGCCCTAATCACTAAATGATCAAAATTGTTCGACTTTTCAAATTCGTCACTTTACCACGCACCTTCATGTTTCCTTTTGGGAATGTGTTCACCAAAGTACCCCGGTCTGAAAATCAAAATGCTTGATGGAAATAAACTCCACCAAAATTCATGGTACACGACCGACTTACCTCTTGTGTTCTTCATCGGAGCCGCGACAGGCAGCAGCCCTCTCTCCGTACATTTCTTAAGGCCCACAAAATCAGTCCTTAGTGTCCCCCCTGCCATAGCCATTTGCGACATGATGGGGCTCCACAAAAGCACCGAATTGCGGTGGGATCATCAACTAGGTCACTCGAGTCCTTAGATAATGCGTAGTTGTAATCATATGATAGCTCGTCTCCAACCTCTATGTCCTCTATGGCGTACATGCCGATACGAAAATATCGTAAATCGTTTGTTTCCGAGAAAACCCGAAAAATCATTAAATTTCCCTCGCAACTGCATGCAAAACAACCCAAATTCAGAGCCTTGGAGAGGGTTCATGGCGGTTTCTTGATGGCTCTATCCATAGTGTCCAGGTGACAGGTACATGACAATAGGCTTGTAGAGCCCTAACTTGCTCCCGAACTGCTATAAGAATGTTGCTACAACTATTGCTCACCATCTTCGATTTCTAGATCTCCCACATATTTCTGTCTCAAAGATGAGAATTGCGTAGCTCACAGTACTCTTGAGTATGGTTTCTTTGTGAAAGCGTACATGTCATTCAAGACAATTCGTGAAGTTTGAGTAAAATAGAAAACTTGGTCACGTCTAAATCATTGGTAATGCTAAGAAACATGTTCAGATCCACAACTTCTCTACTACCATGGATTGTATTATTTTCTAGAGAAGTCAAAAAAGTAAAAGGTCGCGGGAGTGGGGTACAAACCTGTGATTTATGAACCTGGCAATGTTAGACATCGTAATGCCATCTAGAACAATAGCGTCACTGTGCTTCACTTTAGGGTGATCCAAATTAAAAAGATAGCTGCAATGCAGAACAATAAGAAGCTTATGCATTGAATTAGTACACAACATATGAATGTAGTGTCGAACAAATATTGAATATTTAAAAACGGTATGAGCTCGACTACAGTCCTAATTCGGTGTACTTATATTACCCACCCATCCCACCCTTGCAAAATCGTCTCGCTTACCTGACCACAAGAGTGTAGGACCAGTCGTAAGAACATCCTCAAAGTCAAAGTAACGTGGCATGGCATGCCGCAGATCGACATATACCCATTTTTCAGATTGTAAAGGAGACATTAACCCATCTTAAATTCATCTAAACAAAACTTCAAAGAGATAGAAGTAGAGACGAACCTAAGTTGATTCTGGTCGTACTGCTCGCCTCTCTCATCTGCTTCTGCTTGAGATAGAACGTCACCGACATATTCAACAACGAACTTCCCTCTGTTGAAGTAACATTATGAATATGATACACATCCAACCGTTCTTATCAGTATGATGTGTACATAATATATCCACAAGGTGACACAGAGTTGGGATAGAGAACAATCAACAAAGTGGATAGTCTCTCAGATGGTACCTGCGTTATCAAACTCTGTATACTTGATTGATGCAAAAGGAAGAACTATTTTGTGTATCTTTTTATGACATGGATGAAAAGTCTACGAAATGCTGAGTGACAGAGGGCAAGCGCAGGACAAGTGAAGCCTACAATGCTGTAGCAAAGTCGGGGTGTTCGAACAAGTGAGATCTTGTAACTCCAAAAAAGAAAAAGAACAAAATGAAGGTGCATCGCTTCCAAATCTACCTGTTACTTGTGTTATTTATACAAGGCAGAACATCCTACGGATGAAACATTTCAGTAGATAGATTAGAAGAGCTCCTTGACCATGTTGGAGAGGAAAATAGCTCCCATAGACGTTATTCACTGAAGTCAAAAGATAAAAGAGTACATCCCGGAAAAGCAATAGAAGCAGATTATAGTGAACGACACGTGAACAAATAAGACATACTTGACTTTAACTTCAAGAGTCATAATTCTGACAGGCACATGAGATCAAGAAGAGATAGAGGGGGGGCACAAACCGAGGAATCTGCTCAAGGGCTCGAACTCCCCAACCCCGGTCCTTCGTCTTGAAAACCTCAAGCGAGCATTGCAGGCCCTTTTGAAGCTCTCTATTCTTACACTTGTGTCCACACTTACACCTGCTGTTGCACTCATTGATATCCTTCGAATCGGGTCCAAGCTGGATACAAGACATGTGACCGTATCAACGCATGCATCTTGGCGACTATATTCGCAACCCGTTGTTGCTCGAAGGTCAGCTGTTACTGAATTTGTCTTTGGTCCCCGTGAACACGACCACAATATGCAGGGTCTTTAGTGTTTTAATAAACAACTGATTGCGACTGGAAAGCAGGGCTTCCTCAAATTGCCCTTTGTGGGAGCGAAACTCAATCAGTCTGAGAGAACGGTATAGTCCCAGTACTGTGTGTTTATCCATATCATTTGTACTTATATCAATATTGATCCCAATAGTTCACTCTCAGCGTGATCTTCCCTTTTTTTCTTCATATTAACTTCAAGCTAGTCTGAATGAACAGTAATAAAAATTCCCATCTAGTTTGTACTTCAATGAACTTGTTACCTCAAAGCTTAAGCATAAAAACGGAACACATGCTTATGATGGGAGTGGCAGGAGTTCCAGATACGGTAGACTCTTGGCATCCTATATCTTTCCACCTCCACATTTTACTTCTATCAATTTGTCCTCTCTAAACTTTTAAGTATCAAGGGCGAATCCATTCTCTTGATATCAATGAAGATAATTCGCTGCCTTCATGTGTTATTAACAAGATGTTTCCTGCTGAGTTAGTAGAAAAGATTATAGTGAAGATCTATCTATCAGTGTCATCCAGTTTTATACAACGGGAAAGGACTACTGCAAATAGCAATAACTTTTCATTGGTAAAAGACTCGAAAGCACATCATTGAGTACCTGTAAGAGGCCAGCTGAATTGTACGGAAGGCGACCATACATACGTTCTCCCTGCCAGTCACGACGGTCATCACTTTCACGAGATCGGTTTGCTTTGTCCTTGTCCATTACGTGGATAGGCATAAGAGTATGCGGATTGTCAAAATTAGGTCCTGCACACCCTTGACAACCTTTAGCCAGTTCCGTGCCAACGGGGTGCAGATGATCAACAGGCCGGCCTTTGAACCTGCAGAGAAGACCATGCAAGTGAGCGTGGACGGTTCTTCTGTAGGAGTGACTTGCGCCGTCACAGTAACGAACACTAAGTGGGAACAACTACAAGGCAATCACATATCTGGAGCCTGATAATATGAAGGATGATTGGCTAGCTTCCCTTAAGAAGCAGGCTTCTAAAAGCTGATGGCACGGTAGTTCCAATGACCCTGGATACCTTGAGGGTTCCTGTAAGTCAAGCTTTCGTGATATTCTTGATTTAACATCGAGCACTATTTTCAATGTTGGAATAACCTGAGGTTTCTGATACGCATACATTCGCTCAAAGTTACGGTTTAGGTTGCTTTGCAGGTGGCATAGCCGCGTAAAACGAAGAACTTATCGACTCCAAGAATAATTAAATATTGTTAGTACGGAACGAAAGAAAGTGAGCTTGCGTTTGGTGCTTGCACGGCGTAGACTTCATACCAGCACTTTGTAATATATCGTATACTTGGCGCAGGATCACCGTCCACATCGTTCGTACAGGGAATTTGTACTTGCTCCTGTCCTTCAGCAATATCTTTACAGAGTAGATTGTCTCCAATGTACGGTCGATCCGCAGAAACTACTGTCTTTCCCTCCCTGCAGTGTACGAAGTTCAAGTACTGTAACAATTTCCCCAATACGATTCCCGTCGAGAATACCATGGCAAGAAGGGAAACCACTGCCCGAGCATCATTCTTTCTAAGAATAACACAAGTTATCTGAGCCTTTACCGGATTGAGTCTGTAATCTTTGACCGGAGCATCTTGTCTCTGGCTCTCTCTGCTTGCTGTTCAACATGCCGGTGGTATTGACAAGCAATGGGTACTAGTGCACCATCCCACATCCGTACCAGACACTGGTTGGCTAGCTTTTCTGCACAAGGGTAATGGTAACTGCGCCTGCAAGTTCTAACTCGACATCCCAAAGTTGCGCCGGTTTTTTTGCAATCTGGGTGTTTACACGTCTGCAAATAGAAAAGAAAACGGTTGACGACAGGGAACTGTTACCCTAGAACACTAACTTTGAGCCTTGATACGTGGCAGATCTCAAATTTCTCCCACATTCCTTAGATGTCAGTGAATCCGAAGTTGAAAGATCGTACAGCATTTAAGAAAAATCCATGGTTGATTTTGTTGCATCTTCTGAGCCTAACACTAGAAACAAGAAAGAGTCTCCAGGAGCTGGTCTCTCGACGATGTTTGTTGACTTACTAGAGAATTGCCGCGCTTCACTGCAGTGTCAAGCTGTGCAAAATGAGGACCTTTCTTCCCATTTGACTTCAGGTACACCTGTTTAAAATTATTCACGAGTCACCCAGAGATCCACAAGAGAACTATTTACACACACTCAACCGCAGTGAGCCTCCAATTTTAAGGCCCTGTACCGATTTGAAGAATCTTGGATGATTTGAACATGATATGAAATACATATAAATATGATACCAAAACTCAGTACGATGGATATTGTTCTGAAGGGAAGACATGGAAATCTAGTTTCTCGACCCG
Organism: Lunularia cruciata; assembly: GCA_948567375.1. Classification (NCBI taxonomy): domain Eukaryota; kingdom Viridiplantae; phylum Streptophyta; class Marchantiopsida; order Lunulariales; family Lunulariaceae; genus Lunularia; species Lunularia cruciata. The sequence continues at coordinate 28,233,188 of OX419760.1, read as the reverse complement.
ACAAACGTATAGTAAGGAAATGCACAACATTCATAATCTTCTAAAGAGAAACCCAAAGCGATTCAGGATGTTACAACTTCATGATATCAGAGGAAGGATAATCTGAAGAAGGTATAAGAAGTGGCGTGAACAAAAGACGAGAAGTGCATGATAACTCAGTACCTCGGATGACCACAAAGCACACATCCTGTGAACCTTGCCGCTCCACTGGTGACGTATTATTTGCCTCCCTCTCTTTTTCTGCTTTTGCTCCTTCCGGAACCCTATAGCCAGCAACTTCCTCCTGCATAGTCCGATTCGGCAAACATCATACTCCGTTAAGACAAGCTGCAGCTGACGCTTTTACTGCTGAGTTCTCTTTACATACTAACCTTGAAGTACAACACGTCTTCCAAATGGAGGTAGCTCCTTTTAGCCTTCTCCATATGGGACACCCCGGAAGAGTTAGTTTTGAGGACTGGGGTAAGAACTTAAAATGCAATAGACGCAAACCTACATCGAAAGTGGACACTGAGGAAGAAGAAGAAAAGAATCAAGGGACATGGATCCCAACCAAGAACTAACCTATATAAACTTACTACATTTTGAGTAGCGGTACCGAACTTCTAACACAGAGGAATTCGGCCTACTTCAGACTCTCCCTAGAAAGAAATCAAGATGTGTGATAGTATGCAGCTTTTAATGAGCACAACACGTTTCAAGACGGATGGTGCATGGTTTAGATTGTACGTTTTCATTTCTTCGGGACACTGGCATTTTGTTGCAGGTCTGCCACAACACCAGCAATACCACTCCCCAAGGGACAGCGATGGTCCTCCGCAGCAGAGATCACATAAAACGCCTCTCCTCCACTTCTCTCGGTGCTTTGGTCCTACTGGTGAATTTCCACTTCCTTGTACAAGTTCATCATCTTCATCGCTTTCCGGCGAGTCACTATCATCTAAAACCAGCTTTCTCAATTGAACCCGTTGGGAAGGTGCGCGCGACTGAAACTGAGTACGGGTGGGTGGCTGACTTTTCACAACGAGAGGAGAATCTGGCTCCAATTGACCATCTGACCTCTCCATGTTAAAATCGTCACCCTGCAACATTTCTTTTATCTCCTGAATAACAGGTCGAACCTGCGGGCAACTACTGAAAAAATCCTTGTCCTTATCGTCTGGATTTATATCTAGCTCGTCATCATCTTCGTCCTCAGAGTCATCTACATCTACTACTTGAATAAGGTTGCCATGCTTGTCTCGCATGTATCTCACTCTTCCCTCTTCTTCTCCTACGTATGCTTCCTTGTCTTTCTTCAAAGGAGGTTTTGTTGCGCAGCATACCACATCCTCGTTCAGGTAATGACTTGGCTCATTGGGGTCCTCTTCTGAAGATTCAGGCGTTTCCTTCTTCCTCTGTGATTTAGCGGTCTTTACATCTCTCACAGGACGAACGTGACTACACTTCGTACTAAGAGCCTCTTGAAAGTCATCGTCAGATTCATCTGAGGCATTCTCTGATGACGAATCAGAAAGCTCCACAACATCTACTGATTTAAATCTGGACGTGGACGGGTGGTCAGTGGTAACCGTGTGCTTACTTCCACTTTGTTGGGGCAAAGCCCTGTTCACTGGTGGAGAAGAATTTCCTGTTCTAGCAGAATCGGGTGGTGAAGGGGGCCTAGCACTGGATATTGAAGACCGAACTTTCTCAATGTACAAATCAGGAGCATGGTGTAGATCTCCGAGATCACGCACCACCTGCTTGCCGACTACTCCAGCTTCAGGATGGCTGTCCTTCGGTGATAACTGCTGTGTAGTAGTGTCTATTGGACAACTTCCTCCTACCGCTGGTGGATCTTCAGAAGAATGAAGTGGCTCAAGTTTATATGTCAATCTACTGGACTGGGAGAAGTTCACCGGTAGAGAATGTTGCGATTGTACCTCGTTGTCGTGCTTACCTTCATCTTCATGCTCCATCGTGGAGTCTGAAAGTTGAACGACAGAACATTCAGGTACCAGCCGCAAGGAGGTCTTTCGAGACTTACTTGGGATCGAGGTTTTCGTTGGTGGAGAAGGGTTCAATGGGATGTCCGGGATATGTCGTGCTGGACAGGCCTCCATCGTCTCCTTCACCTTAGTCAAGTCCGCGGAATCCACAGAGAGTTCAGCTCTTTCAGCATCATCTTCCTCAGCGGAAAGTGAGTTCGAGAGGTCTATCATTATGACAGACTTGTCTCCACGTTGAAGCAATCCGCAAGATACGGGTTTAATGTCGACTGTATCAAGCCCCTGCTTACCAGAAACTTTAACAGCAGCAGATTCGCCCAAAACACCACTATCTGGAAGAGAAGTACCCAAATCAGCTGCCACTTCAGTCTTGTCATTTCCGATGGAGATAAGCTTCTTAAGAAGGAAAAAGCATTTCTCTTCCTCCTTTTTATGACCCTCCTCAGGAGGACCAGAGATGTCCACACAATTATCCAGATCAAATGAAGATAAATTCTTCATGTTCTTTTGGGTGGAAGTATTCACCTCCTCAGCGATAATCCCCCCCTGACCTGTAGAATTGACAAGGTCGTTTCCACCAACCAGCGAACCCTCGAACATGATTACATCTTCGAGAGACGACGAATTACTGCAAAAACTGGCTTTGAGACTCTGATTGCATGTCGAAGTAAACAGCGACTTCGCTGCATGTTGCCCCTCAAACTTAGAACTCATTAAAACTGCTGGTAAACTTGAATCAAGAGACAACCTAAGGTCTTCTCGACTGATGCCTTCAATTTTCGGTGTTGGTTTTGGTGGAGCTTTCAGTGACAAGTCTAGCCAATCATTGGTTTCTGTCGTCAGCATCTCTTTGTCCACATCGAGTACATAATGGCCAGATCTGATTGATAGATCTGCAAACCCCAGAGAGAAGTAAGTTGGATGATATTCAGTACAGATAGCTTCTGACATTAATATCAGGAATGGTCCCATCGCTAACTACCAATATTCCTAATCCTCGTCAGCTCATGGCCCCCTTCGCTCCAGAAGTCCGTTACCTCTTGGTACGATCTCCTTATACATATTGAGAGATGGAATATAGAATCCGTTATAAACCACCGACTCCCATACTCCCTGAACATACTTGTATAATGGTATACAGAACCCGTTGTAAACAACCCCGTTCCCACGTCTGACGGGACTGACTCTGACCCTGCCACATTGATTCAACCTAGTAAAGATCGTCATAAATATCAATTATATCGAGAGGTAAGCGTGCGAATAATACGACATGACTGCAGAAGCCGTCCGAAGAAGGGGGGATCCAGAACTCATTACGTGCATATGGAGTGAGGATGAAATGTAGACATGATATGTGCAAATCGATATGAGAAATGAAACCCCTAAAGGAGGTAAAGAATCTAACAGAGTAAATGCAAGGTTAAACACAAACGAAATATCAATATTTCCTGAACAACAGCAGTAGAGAACTGATATTCTGCGCTAAGTAATGCATGTAGCCAAATAGAGAGGACAAGCTGTAATTGAAGACCAACGAGCGAAACTTAACCAATCAAGAGAACTGAAATCGGCAGACTGGACAGAAAACATGTATAGGAACCATGAAACAGATCAACAATGTGAGTTGGAGCGAAGTGGGAAGAGAATGAATGGTCTCCAGGCTGAGAAGGAGCAAAGCGTCAGAGGACTGGATATAGAGAAATGAGGACAGATGCCGTTCATCAAACGGGAGACTGGATATAGAGAAATGAGCACAGAAATCGGTCAGTGAACGGGGGATCCAGAACTCACTGAGTGCAAATGCGATGCAACATCTGTAAAATATACCTGATAACGAACATGTGGTCGATTTAGAGCATAAGTAATTATAACCTGGAAGCGACTAATAACCACACTTACATCTAACAGCATATGACCGAGTAGCAAGCCTCGAATAAATGGAAGCAGAGCACCCTAATATATAGAGAACGAGCATCATCGAAAGAAACTATACGGAAACGAAACCTTACGTAAATGTAACATGGAAACAATCAGAAAGCAACCCCTATATCCAGGATACATGCAACGAAGTAGCGAAAACGGAGCACCCTCATAAGTAGAGGAATAGAACCAACAGGAAGAACGGCAGACAGAGGCAAACAGGAGTAGAGAGTCAAGTAGAAGGCTGGAAATCTCAAGTCGAGGAAGATCTGAGACACAGAAATCAACAGTAGTGGAAAATGAAGGTGTCAGAACAAGGGGAGACTAGCGGAACATCGCAGGACAGGATAATATATATAGCAACAAGCACTATGGATGCTTGAGTCCTGAGATACAAAAACAACTGAGGGAAGCAGAAGGCGGCCATAGTAAACCTCCAAGAAGCACGTGCAACTTCATCAGTACCTCACGCAGTGCCGAAGTAGCTGAGCAAGTGTCAGTACTCCTTGCACCGAGTTTCTGCTCGAAAACTCATGAGTGCCAAGGCAAACGGGGGACTGGATAGAGTATATCACAGCAAGCACTATGGTAGCTTGAGTCCTGAGACACTAAATAACTGAAGGAGGCAGAGGCGGCCATAGTAAACCTCCACAAAAGCACATGCGACTTTCTCAGTACCTCACGCAGTGCCAAGCAAGTGTCAGTACCCCTCGTGCTGAGTTTCTGCTCGAAAACTCATGAATGCCAAGGCATGTGCATATATATAGGTATATGAGAGCAGAAGCCATTCTGGGAACGGGTTATCCACAACTCATGAAATGCAAATGATCGATAAGTAATATGTACATGATTCACAATGCTAGAAAAGTGTTAAAGCCCTAAGGTAGAATGCATCAAATGTAACCTGCAACAAAGACATAATTGAAAGAAATTGAGAATCACAGATGGCCAATGGACTAGTAAACAACGAGAAATCAAGAACCTCTATGCAAACGACTGCAAGAAATAGGAAACATGATGTAAGAGCCCACCAGTAAGCAGTGCGTGAACGATAAAGGTTAAAAACATGGGCTGGAGTCGGGTAGGAACACTGTAGATGCGAGATGTAGACGCAAGAGGTCAAACCAGGAATCAGTCAAAGAGCCAAGGAAAATAATAGGGAGGGAATTAGCTGGGGATTGGGGAAGTGAAACCATACAAGAGTAATCGGATGGTATGGCTGCAGAAACAGGTCGAAGTGTTAACAGGATAACGAGAGTGGAGTGTAAGAGGACAGGATATAAAGTATATCACAACGAGTGCTATGGACGCTTGAGTCCTGAGACACTAAACAGCAAAGGGAAGCAGAAGGCAGCCATAGTAAACCTCCACAAAAACACCTACGACTTCATCAGTGCCTCACGCAGTGCCATAGTAGCTCAGCAATTGTCAGTACCCCTCTTACCAAGTTTCTGCACGAAAACTCATGAGTGCTGAGGCACTCTCGGTTGCTCCCCCAAAAGTGTTGCTCATAATTAGTGGGAATGTTGAGAAACTGAAGAACAGAAGTGGAAGTGTGGAAAGAAAAGAGCAAGCAGAAGTGCAGGCACATAAATAAACGCAGGAGTCTCAGCCACAAGATGAGGATCAGGCAAGAAAGAAATGAATTAACATGAGTAAGAGGAGTGGAGGAATCTAAACATACCTGATGAATCCCTGAAATCACAAACATACATTAGTAGAGAGAAAATCCAGGACACAGCAATGAGAAATAATCAGGCAGAGGTTGTTACTTCTATGAGTAGGGAGCAAGAAACATCACCGCTGAACGGAAAGGGACAAGTGAACTCAAACAGGAAGCACAAAGGCGAAATGCAAGAAGGAAAGAACAGAGAAGCAAGGAAAAACCTGAAGAGAGTTAGGTTAACGGGAAAGGGCATAGCAAGGAGGCAAAATTTGCCCCGGATTAAGTGAGGGAAACCAAGTGCCCATCAGCAAAGGCCCAATGTGTCCAGAAACAGACCAATCGAAATCCATGTGGCAGAAAAGCCAAAATAGTGGTAGGCAGTTATGTATAAGTTCAGGAGTCAAGTAGGACTCCTGTATAACCGTATGGTATACAAGCTTATGGGAAAAAATTACTGGTAGGCTTGAACATGAACAGTATGGTATTCAAGCCATGTGCTTATATAGGTATATGAGAACAGAAGCCATCCTGGGAACGGGTTATCCAGAACTCATGAAGTGCAAATGATCGATAAGCAATATGTAGATGAATCACAATGCTAGAGTAGTGTTAAATCCCTAAGGTAGAATGCATCAAATGTAACCTGCAGCAAAGGCATGATTCAAACAAATTGAGAATAACAGATGGCCAACAGACTAGTAAAGAAGGTGAAATCGAGGGCATCTATGCAATCGATAGCAAGGACTAGGAAACGTGATGTAAGAGCCCGCCAGTAGGCAGTGCTTGAACAAAGATTAAGAACGTGGGCTGGAGTCAGGTAGGAACACTGTAGACATGAGAGGTTGAACCAGGAAGCAGTCAAAAGAGCATACGGAAAATACTAGGGAGTGAATTAGTCGGGGAATGGAGGAGTGGAACAAAACAAGAGTTCTCGGATGATGTGGCTGCAGATACAGGCCGAAGTCTAACAGGGCAACGAGAGTGAGGCGTAAGAGGAAAGGATATAAAATATATCACAACCAAAGAGGACAGGATATAAAATACATCACAACCAGCGCTATGGACGCTGGAGTCCTGAGACGCTAAACAACTAAGGGAAGCAGAAGGCAGCCATAGTAAACCTCCACAAAAACACCTGCGACTTCATCAGTGCCTCACGCAGTGCCGAAGTAGCTGAGCAATTGTCAGTACCTCTCCTACAGTGCCAAGGCAAACTCGGTTGCTCCCCTAAAGTGCCGCCCATAAGTAGTGGGAATGTCAAAAGTACAGAAGAACAGAAATGGAAATGTGGAAGTAAAGGTCAAGCGGAAGTGTAGGCACCTAAATAAGCGCAGGAGTCTCAGCTGCATAATCAGTATCAGTCAAGAAAGAAAAGAATCCACATGAGTAAGAGGAGGGAAGAAGACAAGACATACCTGATATACCCCTGAAATCACAAACATGCATTAGTAGAGAGAAAAACCCATGATGCAGCAAAGAGAAATAATCAACAAAGGTGCATGAATGATACAGAGTGGGGAGCAAGAAACATCAGCGCTACACAGGAAGGGACTAAGCAAGTCAAGCAGGAGAAACAAAGGCGAACAGAAAAGCAAATAAAAGCAACAAAAAAAGTTAGGGCATCTTGCGAAAGGGCAAAGCATGGAGGCAAATTCAGCCACGTGCGAATTGAAGGACCAGGTGGGCCCACGTGTCCATGTGCATATATATAGGTATACAAGAACAGAAGCTGTTCTGGGAACGGCTTATCCAGAACTCATGAAGTGCAAATGATCGATAAACAATATGTACATGACACGCAACGCTAGTAGTATTAAATCCCGAGGGTAGAATGCATGGAAGGTAAGCTACACGCAATGCTAGAGTAGTACTAAATCCCTAAGTTAGAATCCATCGAAGGTGACCTGCAGCAATGGCATAATCGAAACAACATATAGAAACGTCGGCATATATATATATATATAGGTATACAAGAACAGATGCCATTCCGGGAACTGGTTATCCAGAACTCATGAGGTGCAAAACACCGGCATATATATATATATATATATAGGTATACGGGAACAGATGCCATTCTGGGAACTGGTTATCCAGAAGTCATGAGGTGCAAAACACGGGCATATATAGAGAAGAAACATCATCCAATGAAAGGCGAAGTAAATGTCACGTGGAAACCATTAGTTAGCAACACGCATATTTGAGATACAGCCTTCAAAGAAGCGGATACCGACCTCCCACATAAGTAGAGAAATAAATACATCAGGAAGAAACGGCCAGCTGAAAAGGATGGAGATAAACTGGTGGCAAGAGACAAGTAATAGTCTGTAAATATCACGGGTCAAGGAAGAGCTCAGTCAGGAAACGAAAATAGGGGAAGGTGGATGAGACAGAGCACTGGAAGTAGAAATCACTCATGGGTCAAGGAAGAGCTGAGTCAGGAAACGAAAATCGGGGAAGGTGGATGAGACAGAGCACTGGAAGTAGAAATCGCTCAGAGAACGAGGGAAGACGAGCAAAGCATCCGAGGACTGGATATCAATATATCACAGCAAGTGCTATGGATGCCTGAGTCCAGAGAAACCAAACAGCTGAGGGAAGCAGAAGGCGGCCATAGTACATCTCCATGAAAACACATGCGACTTCATCAGTGCCTCACGCAGTGCCGAAGTAGCTGAGCTAGAGTCAGTACCCCTCATACCGAGTTTCTGCTCGAAAACTCATGAGTGCCAAGGCAAACTCAGTTGCTCCCCTACAGTGTCGCTCAGAAGTAATGAGATACAAGAAGCATCAGCGAAATAAACCTCCTCACAAGAAAACTCAATGCTGCTCGGGAAGGGACAAGCAGGGAGCCAAAAAACTGCAATGCTTCACAAGAAAGGATGAGCAGGAGAAACCCAAGCGAACCACGAGCAGGGAGCAAAAAACTTCAATGCTGCACAAGAAAGGACAGCAGGAGAAACCCCAGTGAACCCAAGCCAGCAGACCCAAGCGGGGGAAACCCTGGCGCTCAGAGAAGCAAGTAACCCTTGTGCATATATTGGTATATGAGAGCAGAAGCCGTTCTAGGAAAGGGTTATCCAGAACTCATGAATTGCAAATGATTCAGTAAGCAAGATGGACATGATTCGCAATGCTAGAATAGTAGAAATCCATAATGTAGAATGCATCGAATGTAACTTGAAGCAAAGGCATAATTGAAACAAATTGAGAAGAACATATGGCCAACAGACTAGTAAACCACCATGGAATCGAGAACGCTATGCTAATGACTGCGAGAAATAGGTATGGCTATGTAAAAGACTGCCAGTAAGCAGTGCACGAACGATAAAAATAAAAAACGTGAGCAGGAGTCGGGTAGGAACCCTGTATACACCAGAGGTCCCATGAATCAGGCAAAGGGCAAAGGGCGAAGGAAAATAATAGGGAGGGAATTAGCTGGGGAATGGAGGAGTGGAACAATGCGAGAGCTATAGGATGGTGTGGCTGCAGAAACCTGTCGAAGTGTAACAGGATGACGAGAGCGAAGCGAAAAAGGACAGGATATAAAGAATATCACAACAAGTGCTATGGGCGCTTGAGTCCAGAGATGCCAAACAATAAAGGGAAGCAGAAGGCGGCCATAGTAAACCTTCATGAAAACACCAGCGACTTCATCAGTGCCTCACGCAGTGCCGAAGTAACCCATGTGCATATATAGGTATATGAGAACAGAAGCCGTTCTGGGAACGGGGTTATCCAGAACTCATGAATTGCAAATGATCTGTAAGCAAGATGTACATGATTCACAATGCTAGAATAGTGAGAAATCCATAATGTAGAATGCATCGAATGTAACTTGAAGCAAAGGCATAATTGAAACAAATTGGGAATAACATATGGCTAACAGACTAGTAAACCACCATGAAATTGAGAAACCTATGCTAATGACTGCGAGAAATACGTATCGCTATGTAAAAGACTGCCAGTAAGCAGTGCGTGAACGATAAAAATAAAAATTGTGAGCTGAAGCCGGGTAGGAACACTGTATACACCGGAGGTCCCATGTGCATATATTGGTAAATGAGAGCAGAAGCCGTTCGGCTAACGGGTTGTCCAGAACTCATGAAGTGCACAAGTGCACATCTTCGACAAACAACATTTACATGAATTACAGTGCTAGTGTAGTATGAAAGCTTTAATGTAAAATGCATCAAAAATAACCTGCAGCAAAAGTGTAGGTGCAAAAAAATAACCTGTAGCAAAGGCATAAGTGCAAGAAATTGAGAACACAGTACTGCTAATGGACAATAACGAACTTGAAATCGAGAGCAGCAAGGCCAACGCGAGTGTGGGTTAGAGAGCTTCATGTAAGAGTTCACCAATAAAAAATAATGAAGTCAGAGCAGCAATGCAACCAAAAGCGAGAGGCATAGGAAACGTGCGATGTGCTGTAAGAGCCCGCCAGGATGCAGTGCGTGGATGAAGCGAGAGGAATAGAAAACTTGCTATAAGAGCCCACCAGGATACAGTGCGCAGATGAAGATGAAGAACGTGGGATGGAGTGGGGGAGGCAGGAAGCAATCAGAGAGCGAAGGGAAAAAACTAGGGAGTGAAATAGTACAGGAATGTGTGGATGTAGCAGGCATTTCGCGATTATGGCTGCAGAAACGGGTAGAAATGTAAGAGTGTAACTATGGCGGAGCGTAAGAGGACAGGATAAAGTATATCACTCCCAGTGCTATGGACACTGGAGTCTGGATAAGCTAGACAACTGAAGGAAGCAGAAGGCGGCCATAGTAAACCTCCACGATAACACCAACGACTTCATCAGTGCCTCTCGCAGTGCCGAAGTAGCTGAACAATTGTCAATACTCCTCGTCCCGAGTTTCTGCTCGAAAACTCATGAGTGCCAAGGCAAACTCGGTTGCTTCCAACAGCGCCGCTATCAGCAGTACTAAATGAAACAACGAACCGCCAGGGGAAGGTTACAGAAATGGAAGGCTACAGAAATGAGCAACTGGAGCTTAAAGTCTTAAAAGAGCAGAAATCGGACGAATGCATAATGTAGGCATGAACGAAATTGTGAAGAAGGGAAAGAAGAAAAAGATCAAAACGCAGGAGAATGTGAGTGATGTGAGACATCCCTCGAAAAACACCTGCAAGGACAAAGTCTATCAGGGTGAGCAGTGAAAGAGAGCGAAGCACAAAGAAACCAGGAGGAGGTAGTAAGAAAAAAAGGAATGAGCCAGTTAGAAGAGTGTGAAGTTGAGAGCTAGAGAGCAGAAAATAAAGCAGAGAGCAGAGAACAAGGCAGAACGGACAGGCATGAAAAGGTGGACTAACGAAGGATCGCACTATGAGCTAAGCAAGACCTAGAACCCAGATGAGCAGAAAGCAAAGGAGAAGGAGAGGGTTTCCGAGGGAAGGATGGCCTTGGGTACTGAGAGAGCCTTGGAAACTGTGAAGGAACCAGGCGAGATTTTCACACGTGTGAGATGATGCCACGTGTAACTATGCTACGTATTACTCTGCTTATAACTTTGCTTATAATATCGATGTATCCTGGTGTATCCTTATCAACAGGAGAGAACAAATATACTGAAACACGCAGTCATGTAAGGAGTGTGAGTAACAAGCTGTAATGGAAGACCTAGAGCTCAAAAATACACCATTCCGTTTGAGGGAAACTGAAAATAACAGACTGTTGAGAACACATACAAGGGAACCGTGAAGTAAAACAACAGATGTGAATTGGGGCAAAAGGGAAGAAAGTGGATAGTCACATAGCTGAGAATGGGCGATGCATCAAACATGAGACATGTATATATTGGTAAATGAGACATGTATATATGTATATGAGAACAGAAACTGTTCTGACCCGTGCCTAAAGAAACAGTCAGGAATAAGTCCTGATCACTGCTATGGTAAACAAGCCTACAGTGCATATATGTGCATGCCAGGGTTAGCATAAAGTCTATAATGCATCGGTACCTATAATGTATTGCTCATGCTAGCAAGTGTAACCTTGAGAGAGAAACATGACGTGAAGACAAGGTGAAGATGTTATGATGACAACATGAATATGTTCGTGCCTACGACAGTAACTGCCCGAGTTTCAAATCTTATGAAACACCAGGGAGCGAGTGTGTGAGGACTGGGATTAACCCAGCCTGCTCTATGTCAGCATGAGTCTGTCAGCACTACGAAACACAATTAGGAAGAAGCAGCCTTTCATAGTAAGTCTGCACGATAAAACCCACAACTTCACCTGTGCCCTGCGGGATGCCAAGATAGCTGGATGCAATGCCAGTATCTCCCATCCCGAGTTTCTGTTCCTTTCCTCATGAGTGCCAAGGCACTCCCTCCACATATTACATGTGCATGAGAAAAGTACAAGAAACCATTGTCCATGCAATATGTGGAGGACGTTTGTACCAAGAGGGAACGTACTCTGTTCGGACTTTAAGGGGCACTGAGCTGACTAGGTATGAACAATACTGGTAGTTTAGAGGCGGAAGTCTAGAGGAAGGAACACTAATTCCAAACCCCGATCACCTTAACAGACATCGTGGCATTGCACTACACTAAAGAAAAATCGTACCTTCGTCCTTTTCAGGTTGCAGACTTTGGCAATCCATGTTTCCAATTCCATCCAAGAAACCAAGAGTAAGCCCACCACCAAATACCAAACTCTGATCGGGATCGGTTACAGGATGTAGCAAAGGAAGAGCGGACTCCCTTCGGCTCCCACGGGACTGCAAAATATTGCACAGTTCCGATTGAAAGCCCTCCTTTGTTTGAGCGTTGTGGGTCAGAAGACAATTGCCTGATAAGTTTCCTTTGCGCAAACTGTCTGAATCCGTGGCAAGGAACGCATTCTCATGAGACACGTTGACATCACAGCTTGTCTGTCTCCTAGCCTTGGATCTCTCCAAAGACTTGCTGTTAGACCCGTGATTTATTGATTCTCTTGATCGGGAGCGGTGAACCTTTTCTTCGTCCGAACGTGTCAATGACCTGCTATCTCTCTCTTTCCGCTTTGAGCAGACTTTGCTCACCCGGGACGAAGTGTGGTAAGGAACACAACAACACGTTTCATGTCTCTTGCTCCCAGATCTGCGCCGGTGATGTTTGTGATCAGAGCAGTGCTTACACTGGCTATGACTGTGGATATGAGATTTTCTGCTTCGAGAGTGCGGGCTGTCATTGTCACTTGTAGTTCTAATCTTTTTCCTTCTCTGTCGAGTTGGACTTGGACTCGGGCTCCTCTTCCTTCTCCTACTCCTGTCATAACTACTAGTGCCTTGTCGGTCCCTGTAAAAGGACCTCCGATGATCCTTTCTCCTACCCTTCCAACCAGTTCGATTCTTGATGTCGTTCTTTTCCTCCTCACTGCTGCTGCAGTTGCTTCTACCTTTACTCCTACTTCGGTGAACAGGATCTCGCTTCCGGTTACGTTCTACTCTCCTCCTAGACCGAGCTCTTTCAAAACTGCTAGAGGTTGAGGTGGCCATAGTCTCTTTCAACAAAAGCTCTGCGAGACAAAACACAGTGGCAATGTTAAGTGCTTGCAATTAAGTAATTAATTAATCATCCGTGCGAGACGAGAAAGGATTCTAGATGATACAAAGCCTAGGTTATGCTAAGCTCTTGAATGGAAGAGCTCTCGGAGGATCATAAGACTCCTCCGTACATATACACATGTTTTAGACGCCTTCTTAGATTCTTGACCACCAAACGTCGAGAACACAGACAATAAAGTTCAACACGACCTCCATCTGAGATACATTGTTACATCAGCTAAGTAGATTTATTATCAGATATGTAAACCATCATCCGACGTTGATGAGGTGTAATCTATGAATACATCGAGAAAAATGGATGGATACGTTCAAAGATTAGAAATATGAAGGGAACTTTTTATACTTCAATCTTGGACGCAATCGTCAACGGCAAGAACGTGAATGGACTATGTGGGTAAGATCTGGCAAAAAGTTCACAAAAGGCCCAATTTTGACAAGGTGCATGCAAGATGGGACTTATTTTGTCGATGCAGGCAATAGTACAAGTACCATGACCAGCGACGGAGTGGTTGGCATCACCACTACACATTGACATCTTCAGAACTATTCAAGAAAGACAACTCCATCCTGAATGACAAGGGTCTCTATCAACAACTCCGGATGTGAAGGGCAGGCCCAGTTCTGTAGGTTGCTAGGAACACGAACTGAACGAAAATGTTCATGATACATAGAAGAGAGGGGTATGAAAAGAAATTATTAGGAATTATTGCAGCAACGAGCAACAGGAAAGCAAACTGAAAATGAAGACTTGGAGCAACCCCAGTTGGACTTTTTAGCAAGAGGTGGGAGAAAGAAATCAGAAGGTCCGAGTTTTGCGAACGTTTTAAGGTTCAACTTAAGTCGCTTTGAAGCTCTGTTGGACGCCTGTCATCATGAACATTGTCCCTTCCTACGTCATATATACAACAGCCTCCACTCCAGATTGGTATCTCCTTCTCACTCCGCCATTCAATGACAGTTCCAAGAGACTCATGCGAACTCCTTCAGCACTTTTGTTTGAGCACAAAGAAGCGAATTGCCGGAGACGTATTTTCAGAAAAGGCAAGCAATAATTTGCATCAGGGAATGATGCTCTTGCATGTCTGACCAATGAAAGTTCTAATGCAATTGAAAAGAGTTGTAAATCACATGCCCAAAAGATTTGTTTCCTACAGAGCATCATATACTCCGAAAGAGAATCCGATCCCCGGTCCTCCAATTTGCTAGCTACATCCCCTGTCTTCACTGACTCCACAACCAGCCATTCCCTCTGTAGTGTGTTTAGGTACTAACGTCTCCTCTCCAGAACGTTGCTAACGAATCCTTTCCTCCCATGCGCGAATGTTCTAGTAGTTGGCAACTCTAAAACGATGAATTTAAGACAATAAGGACGGTAACCGCAACTGGCAATCCACGCGAGAAGCAAACTGGGAAAGAAGTAAAAAATTACCGAAGCATTTCTCTCCCGCATCCTTTGCCACTGGAGATATGAAGAAAAACCCCACACGGTCTCTTCGAACTTTGAAGAGAAGTAAGATGAGTTTAAGATTCAGTTTAAGAGATGAAAACTCACAAGCATTGCAATTCAGGGTTTACCAGAGGAATGTGCGGCGGTTCCAGAATGTGTCCAATGTCGAGCTAAGGAGCTTTACCGGCATCGCTCCCGTCACGATTTGGAGTTCACCCCTCCAATGTCAGTTATGTAACACGAACTGCAGTTCGATTTGCTAACCTCTGGTTAAGACCAGACCTAAGCTGACAAGCGATGCCTGGCGGTATCAAAGATAGGTCGCAAAATTGTCAAATCTCTGGAAACCTCCAAAATGGTAAAGGCTGAACAAAAGCACGAAACTCAAATCCCGAACAGCCTATACGGTCGCAAAGGTAGGTACATAATCCACGTTTCCTGTACTATCTGACTTCAGTAGCCCCGCTCTTATGCAAAATCTCTGAACTAGAAAGTCCGAATTGCCTCAACTGCTGGGTGGTCAACACCGCGAATTCGCCCAGAGGTCGATGGAGCGAACTATGAGACAAAGACAGAGCTCATTGGCTGACAACTTGCATCCACTCTTCACCTACAAAGTAGCTCATTATAAACAGCTCTCCACTTTCAGCAGAGACTTGTCAAATAAACTTAGATCCAATGTCCCCGGCACGTCCAAGCCTAAAAAGCTTCTCAGAAGTCCAAACATCAGAATCTCATCCACTGCAAAGTCCCCCCAAATATCACGCTCATCATTCTTATCTGTGCAATTTGCAGCTGCTGCTCCCAGCTAGAGCTGGGAAAGAGTCGATGTCATCCAGTTTGCAGCAACCATTCAACATCATCTACTGCAGCCGCCATCAGGATTCAGAGTACGCTCCGATCTTCCGGAAATCCATCCGAAGATGACACCAAATCCATACGAAAATGAATCAAAGTAAATTGCAGTATCTCGAGTCGAGATGACGGTATTAGGCGGATTGAGTTGACTGTCAGATGTGGCACTCAAGTGGTTTAGCGGGCGAATAGGTACAAAACACCATTCATTAATCAATTATCAAAAACGCGCGGGGGATGCACATTCCCACGAATGCGACTGCAGTTTTCACCAGGTTAAAGTACTCGAAGGAATTCAAGAACTGTCCAAAGAAACCTGATAAATTTGCAAGAATTCGTTTTCTGTGCTGAATCTGTACATCCATTATGGACAATGGATCGCACCAGCGGGAATTCAAACGACAAACATTAATTTCTTGCTCGCTACAAAGGAATACCAATCCTCGTACTCCCCGTGACCTCCATGATTCCTAGGTGAGGTTACTTTTCCCGGCCAAAATGGTTAGAGAGCGGCGAAAACCTGCGGTAAAGTTAATAACCAAAGATAAGAACCCTACCGGGACGTAAAACTGCAGCACGTGGGCGACCAAAGGAAGAGCAATCTGGTGGTTGAACTAATTGCAGTGCTAATTCCTCTGTACGGTTTGAGCGGGAGGAAAGCCTAGAGTTCAACCGCCACAGCCTCGGTGTTCATGATACCCTTTCGCGACAACACGGTTGATTACTCGGGAATTTTTGCAACCGAGGAATGCTCTAAGGAGAAATGATTCTGATACCCATTTCTTGAGAATTTGTAATGTGGTACTACTTTAGGATACATAGATATATTGTTGTTATGTGGAATTTTCTAATTTTATTACTTTTTAAAAAAATGATAAATTAAATATTTTTAGTTTAATTTTTCAATAAAATTAAAAAAATATTGTATAAAATATTAATCTATAATTTAAGTTTACTAAACAATGTATGCAGATATTAGATAAATTAAATATCATTTTAGTTTCATGTTTACTTTTATTTTTATTCTTAAATAAAAAAACCACTTAAAATAACAAGATGGATGAAAAGACCTCATCAACCAACCCAAAAAGAGAAGACACAACAAGTAAAAGGGGTCTAAATCTCAATATTTTTTATCAAGGTTACACTAGTATTTTGTGATGTTATTTTTGCTTTTTTATACTAACAACTTAAAATAGCAAGACTAAATACGAAACTAAAGGACAAGACAAAAATAAGAAGAAATTTCAAATTAATTTTCATTAAGTATAATTTATAAGGTTAAGTATTTTATCTTTTCAAAATCAATAAGTAACCCAAAGTCCTGATATAAAATGTATTATACATTAAATAGTTATATTATTATTATTATTATTTAAAATAATAATTTATTGCTATGTAGAATGCTAGCAGATTTTCAGTATTTACTCAAAACCAATATGTGATCTTTTAAATTTGCAAAAATTTTATTTTTTACTTAAATTAAGAATATTAGAAAAACACTATTTTTAGATGACTACATGAATCTAAATATACTCTCTTACATTTATACTTTATTGTTAAATCTCTCAAGAAAGACAATGTACAGTTCCATAATAATACTATTATTTTGCATAAAAATGAGGAGAAAAGGAAGCCTCTTCTATATTATATCCAAAATTCTATAATAGTTTTCCTACTTTGAATATATATTAAATTTCATTTATCTTAAAACATCAAGAACTATATTGTATTAATCCAAAGAAATGCGTTTTCTAGCATCCATCAACGCTGTCAGTGAGAATGGTCAGAATTCCTGGGTGTGTGAGAATGAAATATCGGTCGGGAACGGTTTATTTTGTCCCACATATGGTACCATATGTGGGACAAATTTGAACTTTCAATGGACCATTTCACAATTTTGGTGTATAAGTCTTTCAATACCTCTGATTTCCATATTCCATAATCTGATAATCTGCTGATGAAATTCGTGCTGCTAAGTATAAATATCAATTAAGTAACCCTTATAGATCCACGTAGTATGAGTAACTATTTCAATGATGTTATTTTGAATAAATTATTTATAAAAGATCAACTGTTTATAGTATAGGACATCTATTACTTCAATACACACAATGGCAAGACAGAGAGAAGTAATGAGAAAGGGTGCTAGTGAGAGAGAACTATTCTCAAACTGAAATGACGAGCTTTCAGAAGTGATGCTTTAACGGTCAATCCTGGTCCAAATGACACCAGAAGTGTTTATTCACCTTTCTTTTCTTCGGTATTAGTCGCGTCCCTTGCGGCTGATCGCTTGCGCATTTCCTCCTGTACAAATAACACACTGGCCCATACATACTTCCATACTTTTGAACGTCACCGTCCCCGTTGCCATCATCTTCTCAGGCTTCAAGCTCACGGTCTTCTGTACCTCGTCAAGACTTGCATGTCCTCCAAAATATCGACACCAGCTGATGTTATTCCACTGGGGAGATTCCGTTACTTCAATACGTCAATCTACACGCAAATCCCACTACTTGAATGACCTTGTTAAAAATTTGCAAAATATTCTTTGAGAATCAACCCAGAACATCTCTCGAAGCTGAAATATCAGACCCAGTTACTTCAGTTGCCCCTGAGGTGCTTCCCTCGCTCTTTGGTATTATAGTCTTCCCAGCCCAGTCAATCTCGACTTGAGGTCTCGATTATCAGACCCAACAATCAGCACAACAGTTCCGTCTCCAAACATCTCAAAGTCCGACGGAAGCAAGTTTGTTAATTGTAGGATTTTGCAATTTTATTTGATAATCGAATGCAACTCTAAATTAATAATTAGCATATGTTATTTCTCTTATTTTATAATTATAAAAATTTGTGAGAATGTTTCCTTTCTCTTATATCTGCATTAATTAATTTGGACGCGATATAATTCTAGTTATATCTAGTTGCACAAGTCTCATTCCATTCTCAAGTAAAGTCTCAAGTCTCAAGTCTCAAGTAAATGAATGATATCATTTACTTGCCTAGTATGTTGTAGTGTACTACTTGGAATTTGGGTCTTATTTTCCTAAATTATTAGATAAAATTATATCACCTTACTGTATAAATGAATTTAATTTTTCTTTAGTTTAAAAAATATTATTGATTTCATAAAAATATTATAATGAGGGATATTTATTACAATATTTATTTTAATATTTAATATCATACTTAAAATCATATATAAATCTGAAAAGGAAATATTTTTTATTTAGTTCAAAAAAATTTGTCTTTCTATAATGAATGAATGGTAAAATTTATATTACAATATACATCTGTAAGCTGAATCATATGGATATAAGTATTAGGAATTATTGGGAATTAATCATTATTTAATTGTTAGGATTTATAATTGATTAGGAGGTTTTCACCACATTTTCCTCACAAGGTAAAAAATTTGTATATGAAATAGATTTCAATTTTCGTGTGTGTTGAAATTATTTCATCAAAGGTTTTAAAAAAGCTTTTTCATGGTTGTAAAATGTTGATTGGCTAGCACATGATACACATGTTTCACCAAGATTAAAAGATAGTAACACATGAACTAAACTCTCCCGTGCGTGCAAATTATTTCATTAAAGATGACCTATTCCAAGTTTTCTTTGCAAACTGCAAATTGGCTATCATATGATTAAATACGATGACTCTATCAAAACATCTCATTTAGTTATTAAGTTATTATTCGAAACATGTCATCTGTAGAATATAAGGTATCGTCCATTTTTAATTTGAAACTTATGGTGAAAGGCACAAAATCTTAGCCGCATAGGAAGTTAGATGTGGGGTGCTATGAAGATATCCAACTATAGTCCGGGAGCAATGCAACAGACTGAATTCCCTATAAATCGGTACCCCATGGCTGACAGGAGAACTTCATTCACCCTATCCCAACGAATGCCTGTTATTCTTCACAGTCCTCCTCACAACAGTAGAATTCATGAAGAGTAGATTATTCATCAAAATGGATAAAAGCACGGGTGAAGAAGAGGTTAACTTGAAAACTCAGCATCAGGTTGGACAGATGAGCCGGGGATGAATATCAAAGCTACGTTTCCCGATCGTGCAGAGAGGGAGATCAGCTCCAATAAGAAGGAAAGAAGACGCTGGTACTGCTGTCAGCGATGGTTTTGAGATAGCGTGCAACTCCTTATGTAAAAGCCAAACTACATGCTCCTCGAACAAACATTTCCGACGCCTGGTTTCCCGGTTGAGTATTAGTCTCCCATCACACGTGAACGTGAAAGAGAGTGATCTCTTGATTGAACTGAAGTTTAGCGAGGAGGTGGTGTTGTTCTATTATAAATTGTGTTAATACAAAAACATTTGAGTAACGTATCGAGACGTTGCGAGAAATTTTAGAAAGGGGAAACGAAGCAGATAGATCAGTGACTAGATTGGGTCGAAACGCTTCCAAATCGAGAAAATCACTCGATCTGTAAGCGTTTCGACCCAATCTAGTGGAAGACTAGATAGACGGGACGTAACACGGTGAGTGAACCTCGATAACAAATGTGTGTCTCTTATTGGGATTATTTCCATGTGTTTATATTTTGGTTCAACTCGATTATCCTTAGCACTCCCTAGCATCCTCTGCCGATCGCATTTCCTTCGTAGACTTTCTTCTCATCTCCTAGCTTTCAAAATCGGGTATACATAGGTATGCCGACTGCATTCCCTTCATAGACCTTCTCTTCCTAATCTCGGGTTTCAAATATCGGGTATACATAACTATACAAGTACACTCTGGGGACTATCTTTGAAGGTTCGAAGCGCGATCGTGGATACCTATGCCATATATGGAAAAGGAAGTAAATGGCTCGTATCTTCTCTCTAGAATTGAACTTCACAATCAGATCTTGTCGAGTATTTCATTTTGGAGACTTTTCATTCCTTAAACTGAACTTCGTTTTCTTTTCTTATCTCTGATTGTTTTTGATGCCGCAAGGAAGGCTATATATATACGTATACTAGAACAGAAGCCATGCGACAGGTTATCCAGAACTCAAAAAGTGCAAATGATTGATAAGCAATATGTACATGGATCACAATGCTAGAGTAGTGTTAAATCCTTAAGGTAAAATGCATCGGATGTAACCTGCAGTAAAAGCATAATTGAAACAAATTGAACATAACCAATGGCCAACGGA
Source organism: Lunularia cruciata (assembly GCA_948567375.1). NCBI lineage: Eukaryota > Viridiplantae > Streptophyta > Marchantiopsida > Lunulariales > Lunulariaceae > Lunularia > Lunularia cruciata. The sequence continues at coordinate 28,212,582 of OX419760.1, read as the reverse complement.
CTAGTAAAGAACATGAAATTGAGAGCATCTATGCAAATGATAGCAAGGAATAGGAAATGTGATGTAAGAGCCCAACAGTATGCAATGCGTGAACAAAGATGAAGAACCCTCCAGTAAGCAATGCATGAACAAAGATGAAGAACGTGGGCTGGAGTTAAGTAGGAACACTGTAGACACAAGAAGTCAAAGCAAGAAGCAGTCAAAGAGCAAAAGGAAATACTAGGGAGGGAATTAGTTGGTGAATGGAGAAGTGGAACAAAACAAGAGTTCTTGAATGATGTGGCCACAAAAATGGGTTAAAGTGTAAAAGGGTAACGAGAGCAAAGCATAAGAGGACAGGATATAAAGTATATCACAACCAGCACTATGGACACTAGAGTCCTAAGATGCTAAACAGCTAAGGGAAGCAGAAGGCGGCCATAGTAAACCTCCACAAAATCACCTACTACTTCATCAGTGCCTCACATAGTGCCGAAGTAGTTGAGCAATTGTTAGTACCCCTTGTATCTAGTTTCTGCTCAAAAACTTATGAGTGCCAAGGCAGACTCGCTTGCTTCAAACAGTGCCGCTCACGGTAAGTGAAATGCTAAAACGTATGAAGTATAAAATCCAAAAAATGTGCATCAACAATAATAATCAAAATGACTATGTGATGCAAATAAATCAGCATCCAAAGGAAGAAGATGAAAATGCGAGCATGAATAAGTAAGGAGCTCAAGACATACCTGGTTATAGTCTAAAATGAAACAAATGTTAGTATCAAAAGTAGATAAAAACTAGTAGAAGTACTCAATGATGCAACAATTGAAGAAGGTAGTAAATTATCTGAGTGAAAACAACAAAGAAAGATTAAGGAGGTAAGGAGAAGGTACAAAAAGGAGCAAGTTGTTTGACACACGACAAAGATAGTGGGGAGAAAGTCCAATGACACAAGGAAACAGCATTTCATTTGCCATAGAAATGGGGGTCAAAAGTGCATAGTAAAGTAGAACAAGCAACAAACAAATGTGAAATGAAAAAAATAATCCATAGAGTAGAAAGGGGAACAAGAAGTGCAGGAAGGAGTGGAAAGGAGAGGGGGATGAGGGAGAATAGAGAAGCAAATAAGAGCTTTGAAAAATGTTAGGGCATCTTGCAAAAGGTCAAAGCATGAAGGCAAATTTAGCATCATTTGAAGTGAAGGACCAAGTGGGTCCATGTGTCCATAAGCAAAGGCCATGTGTCCATAAGCAAACAATCAAAGTCCACACAGCAGAAAAACTCACATAGTGGTATTCAATGTGTATATTTCACTTTAGGAGTGAAGGTGGTATTTGAGTATGAGTGCAAAACTAATGGTGAGCTCAAAAATGAGCTCACCACCTAGTAGACAAAACAAATGTTCTCAAATCTTGATAGACAATAGACCATATATAAATCAAATAAGAAGTCAAGTAGAAATCTTGATCATTGGTATGGTATACAAGCCTATAGTAAAAACTACTTGTGGGCTTGAACTTGGGCTCACGGCTTTGCAGAAAGAATGGATGTTCTTAAATCTCTATAGATACTAAGCTCATAATAACCATAGATATCTTTTTCCATTTGTAAGACAGAGCAAAATCTTTTCTAGATCATGTGAAGAGGGTAATTTTTGGAGACATAGCTATTTATAAGTTTCTTACAAGCTGAAAGGTATGACTTTTTGGAATCAAAGATCCGTCTATATCTAACACACTCCAATTTTTAGAATCCCTAGTTTACATTAAGAGGAAATGTTTGAAAGAACATGAGGGAGAAAGATTGTCTTGATGTGAGCAAAGTGTGGTAGCTCTTTCTTATCATAGATAGAGACAAAGATATTGAAGTTGTCTTGGGTAATGCGATAGTTGAGATAATCACAATGAGTGCCAAAATGAGTTCAAACTAGCTCACAAGAAAGTCTAGGATAGATCATTCCTCCACTAGCAAAATCATCCATATACATGAAATCTATGAAATGACCAAGTCTTGACAAAAGGTGTCCCAACCTCTTGACAAAAGAGCTTATTTCAAAAATTGATGTAGAGATTATCAAAAAGGAATAGAATCTAATAGATTAGAAAGTCCTCATCAACAACAATGAATTTGAGGTGTTTTGTAATACCAATAGCTAGATATATGATCTAGAGGTGAAATTTGGTTTAATGATATCTAGAAGAATGTTATACATGATGGAATAAGTAGATCAAATAGAGGTTTATAGACCAAATATACTTTTATAAATAAGTGTGTACTCTACTTTTCATGAGGACTGCGATCGGGAGCTGCGAGAGAGTGTGGAGACAATGGTTCCTATTCCTCTTACTTCCTTGATGTGTCTACGTTATGCTAAAGAGTTATGTGCGGGGCATAGAGAGGTGGCTATTAGATTTTGTCGATTCCAAGTGGGAGATTGGGCAACACTTCAAGAGGAGCCTATTAGGGCTACATGATTTAGGAGACAAGCGTCACCATAGGATACCACAGAGTCCACTTGATTACGACGGTATAGGACATTGGGTCAAGCGGAAGAGTTTAGCAGAGTAGCACAAGCGCTACACTCTTTGTCTATGGCGGGTCCTACTGATGAGACTATCTCTTCCCTACACTCACTACATCCTATAGTAGTAGAAGGACTACCACTAAAGGTCTTAGATTATCAGCCTGAGCAGCCTTTATGTCTTGATAGGTTGCTATTTGCACAAGCATTGTGCATTGCTCCTCGCCTTTCCTCAAAAGGCTTGTCAGGGATGGTTTATGAGCACCTTAAAGATTACTTCTAGGCAAATGATCATTCTAGTGGTTTTACCAAATTGTTTTAGGTGGTTGCAGCAATAGCGAGAGGAGACATTCCTATGTCTATTAGTAGGGTATTAGGTGCTAATCAACTTCTTGTGATGGAGAAGGACACAAGAGGCACTAGAATTAGACCAATTGCTATTGGAGAGATCTTTTTGCGTTTGGTCAGTCGTACCATTGTCCTTCAATATCATTCTCACTTTTGACAACACCTTAGTAGACATTAGTTGGAGTAGCTACACCTAGAGGATTTGTATTAGAGGATTAGATAGAGGATAGAGGATAGAGGATAGAGGATTTTGAGGCTATATCTCTAGGCATTAGAGCACTCCCAGATAGGAGTGGGTCGTCTGACAGGTGGATGTTGAGAATGCTTTTAATAGCGTCTCACGAGCATCCATCTTTAGAGAGATTAGGGAGGCTGGTGGATCCTTGGTGAGTCTCATTCCTTTTGTGCGGTCTTTTTATGGCTCTCATGCCTCACTTCACTACCAACATGGTGGTTCACAAGAGGGAGTCACCGTCTTGGAGTCAACTATTGGTACATGTTAGGGAGATCCTTTGGTGGGGCCCTTATTTGCCATGGCTAACTTTAGAGCTCTTCTATCTACTACTTTGGCCATGCTAGGTTGTGTGTTTCACTTCTTTGCAGATGATACACACATTGTAGGCCCTATAGATCAGATTAGGTTGGCTTTTGACTACTTGACTACCGAGCTATATCTAGTAGGCTTGAGAGTCAAGGTGTCAAAGTGTAGGGCATGGTCCTCTTTAGGTATCCCTCCCCACCTTGAGCTCCCTAAGGGGTGTATCATATCCACATACGGACTTTGTATTCTTGGAGTGCCAATAAGATTGGAGGATTTTGTCACACCCTTCTTTGTAGACGTTGCCCTTGCAGAGGATGTTCTCCATGTAGATGACCTTCCATTACTAGGAGATCCGCAAGTGGCATTTGGTATACTTTCTTCCAATATTGCTCGGCGACCATCCTACCTCATCCGTACAATTCCCTCCTCACCGTCCTTCTTATGACGTTTGAGAGCATTTGATAGAAGGATTATGGGAGTCTTTGGTGATATTATTGGACCAAGGACTTTTGAGTGTTTGACTGGGGATTTGGCATGTAAACAGACGGCTTTGTTGATCTTTTGTGGTGGGGTTGGATTGCTTTCTATGGAGGAGATGGCACCTATAACATTTTTGGGTAGTTGGGCTCTCTTGGCACCCCTACTTTCCTCTCATTTTGTGATTGCTGATAGGCCGGTTTTGGAGACTTATTTGACAGAGGTGGAGGGAGGATCCCTTTCTCTCCAAGTGCTATTGCGGCAGACAAGAGATAGTCTATCTCCATGAGCACAAGAGGATTTTCCACGTTTGCTTCATTATCATCAGATTGGACTAGAGGTTTACAATCCTCCTTGATGGAGCAATAGTGTGAGCATACGCTACATTCTCTCTTAGTCGACTCGTCCATTCCTCAGGCTACTAGAGCACATCTTTGCTCTTGCTCTAGCAAGGGTGCAAGCTCTTGGATCCTAGCTCAACCTTGCATTAGGGCATGCAACGAGCTCACTTCTTTGTTCCTCTAGCCTTGGAGTTATATGGAGTGATAGACACAACATTGACACATTTGTCAAGGAGTGCGCAAGAGCTTTTCATGATAGGCGTCAAGGGGTACCACTTTCACTCTCATACTTTGTAGCATATTTTAGACAACATGTGTCCATTGCTCTACATAGAGCAGTGGCTGGTGCAATCCATAGGAGAGCAATCACATGAGACGTTGTTTCTTTGGATGCTCTAGTTGTGTGTAGACCAAACGACTTGCATAGCTCAATTATCTTAGATGCGGTAGGGCAAATTTCTCGTATATACTCTGTTGGGGGCTTAGCATCATGTCACCTTTTTTGTCTCTCCCTTGTATGGCTTGATGGGGTCTTCCTATCCTTCATTTTTCCTACACGGTAACCTTTTACACAAATAATGCAAAAATAGAAAAAGACTTGAATACCTTAAAACCAATAATTAGACATATTGTAAAAGACCGAATCCGAGGAGAGAAATAGGAAAATGGAAACTCACATTGGGACACTTGAATGAGAGAAAACTCCAAATCCTAGCATGAGCTTTGGCTTTGGTATTTATAGGTAGTATACAAGGCCCTTGAGAAGCTTCTCAAGAAGCTTCCTCAAGCCACTTTCTTAGAGTGCAAGCCAAGTTAACTAGGAAGCTTCTCAAGAAGCTTCCTTCTAGAAGTCGCCTACTTGGCATGTAAGCTAAGCTAGTTGGAAGCTTCTAGAAGCTTCCTTCTAGAAGCTACTTACTTGAGTTGCAAGCTAAGCTAGTTGGGAAGCTTCCCAAGAAGCTTCCTAGATACTTCCAGAATATTCTAGACTAATTTGTCTTATGTGTTACTTCGTAAGTCTGACTAACTTTGTCGCTAAACTCCATATTGTTACACACATGATCTAGAGATGAAATTTGGTTTGGTAATATTTTGAAGGATGTTATACATGATGAACTAAATAGATCACAGAAGGGTATCACCAAAAAGGTACTTCTACTAATAGGGCAGAAACCAAAATATGCTTGAAATCTTGAGGCAATTTCAAAGGCCTAAATGGATGAATTAGGCCTAAAAAATGTGCAAATTCCCTAGGGAAAAAAGGCTTGACTTCCCTCTCTACCTTTTTGTCTCATAAAGAGCTTTCCAATGGTACCTCACCCATACAATTCAAAGATTCCTACAAGAAGATTCCCTTTAGTCAACATTAGTTTGACCAACTAGATAGGACCACATCCAACATGTCACCCATGCATGCATCTATCTAAGGGTGGGGATAAATGACATGTCACATATCCATGTATCTGATACAAGGGTTATGCTTCTATTGAGCATCTTTGCTTTGTTATATAATAAAGCCAATGTGCTTTTTTGGGGCATTGGAGTTTAAGTGTGAAACTTGTGTTTTCTCTTTTCTGTTTCTCTACTATCCTGGGAACATTACATGTTTTGCTGATTGAGAGATATTGTTTCAATTTTTAAGCCATCTATATTTGAAGTCAAGTTTAGAGATCTCTACCAATAACATAGTTTCCCTATTTAGAGTGAACCTATAATGGAAAATAGATTTGATGAGAGTAGACAACCTTGTTTTGAGATCAGAAGGTGAAATCAAAACTTTGAAAAAGAACTTTTGCCAGAGGGTAGGAGTCTGCCACAAACGAGAGTCTAGGGGAGAAGAGGATCTCTTCTTGCATAGTCTTTGCACCTACTCAAGTAAAATAGGAACTCCAAAAGAGTTGTCCAAGATCTAGCTAAAGTTGACCATCAGCCCCACTTGTAAGAATTCATTCCTCTAGAGGTCGTTTGCAAAAGGTAGCAGTGCTTTGAAGAATGAGCTCAGCCAATGAAAAATTAGATAAGGAAGAAGAGTAGCCTACAGCAATGAACCTAGAACAATAGGAAACTTATGGAATTTCCAAGCATAGTAGAAGTACAAAGTAAGGGAGTTTCTTGGAATCCTTGGAAGTGCAAAATCCTTGAGAAGTATTGAAACTGTGGTGAGAAAGTATGAGCTGGTTTTGAGGAATAAATGAGAGTTTATAGATTGCTAAAGGAGAATGAAGCTCATTGAGCAAAGTTTGAATGTAAAATTGTCTACAAATGAATACAAAATTTGTAAAATTGGGACACTTGTCCATATAAGTAATAATGAAATGGGACTTGAAATAAGCAAGAAGTTTTCTATCTTGAGAGGAAAGGAAAATCTGATCTACAAAATTGAAATCATCAGCAATGGAAGGGAGATTGAGTAAAAGTTTAACTTTTTTTAGAAAGGTGACTTTCCATTGGTCAAAAATGCCTTTGGTGCCCAATATGGCTTCATAATAAAGAACAAAATTGCAAATTGCAAGTTTGACTTGCAATGAAAGTAGAGGAGGGAAAGGTGGGCAAAATATGAAACTTGGTTCTTCTAGAAAAGAGAAGTGAAGTGTTGGAAGGAGGTGAAATCTAAAGAGAAGCTATAATTACATGCTTCTATGAAGGGTTAATGAAACTTTGGATGTTGAATACAACTCGAGGGAGAAGGAGGAGAAGAAAAGTTTGATAGCTTCCATGATAGTGAGGCAAAGTTAAAGTGTAAATGACCAAGAGTTTTCCCATACTTAAAAGCAAAAATGTGGGTTGTAAATGGAGTGCCTAAAGCTTATAAAAATTCTAGGTCCCTCAACAAAGATTGTAAGCGGACTTTGTCTGTTTCCTCCGGGGTAAAAGAGAAAATGAGAAGTGTGGAACAAATGTTTGCAGTTGATTTGCAATGCGAGAGGTATGGAGACAAGAAGAGCAAAGGATGATTGAGGAGTGTAGTGATATCAAACTCAATCCTGAGTAAAACCACAGAAGGAGTAGTTTTCAAGACATGAATGATCCTTAGCAAGTTACAAACTCTAAAATGTGCAAGAAAGAAATCAAAGAAGGTATCAATGTCAAGCAATAAGAATAGATGAGAAATTAATTGGAGGTAATCTATATATGCATATCTTCTAGGAATGGGGAAGTTAGCCACCTGGGATGTAGAAAGGGGAGAAAGACCTTTGGTAGAAAAAACAAAAGGTGTGATAAAAGAGAGGAAAAGGGTGTTTTCTCTCATATGACACCGAAGGTTGATGTGAGATGCTCTTCTACGAATATTGTACCCTCAAGGAGCCCAACTGTTGAGGAAACTGATTGTAATACTAAGAGGACAAGAGAACTCTCCAAGAGAGATACAAGAGAGAAAACACAAGTTTCACACTCAATCATTTGATGCTCCAAACGAGCACCTTCTCTTTATTATATAGCAAAGAGAATCCCCTTTATTGAAGCTCCACACTTGGATCAGATACATGGATTGGTGACGTGTCAACAAGCTCCATCCTTAGATTAGTTGTTTGAATGGGTGACATGTCAGTCCTTGACCTATTTAGTTGGTTAAATGGGTTCATTAGGGAATCTTCTTATAGGGAGCTCAAAATCACGTGAGTGGGGTACCATTGTCACGGGGATTGGTTGGTCTCAAGAGTGCACCGGGCATCTGGCTGCCTGCGCTCAAACTGCTTGACTTGTCAATGGTTCAAGCCTTTTGTAATTAGACTTTGTCTCTACTCTTGCCCGGATGGCAGTCCTTCTTGCTACCAATGCTTCTAAACGTAGGCTTCTCTTTAATAGCTTCTTGAGTTGGGCTTTGTTGAGGCAATCTTAATCTTCAAGCTTCACTGCTAATGTTAAAGTTCTGTTAATATTAAATTTGTGTTTAATGGCTGTGATGTATTTTCTCTAACGAGTCGTAGTCCTATAGCTAGGTTTAGATAATTGTAACCAAGTCAGTGATAGGACCTGACAATGCGGCTGGACTGAGAGCTCCAGGAATGGACTCCTCTCCTTGACACTACTCATGGACTAAATATTACCATTCATCAAGGAATTTTATATTCATTGTAATTCCAAGCCTTGCAGTTATAACATTTTCAAGGAAAACCCAAGTAGCTTCAAACAATACAATGACCACCTAAAGTTTCAACTGCCAAGCATGTAAATGAAGGAAGGTAACTGAGCAAGTTCTAAATCCTAACCCTTACAATTCTTCAACTTCCATTCTATCATGACTCCACTCTGTCATGACTCCATCTGAGATCTTTTCCAGGTCCTTTCTCTGATTGGCAAGTTCTCATTTGTGACTTCTTCCTTCTATTTAGTCTCAATCTCCTTCCTCTCAAAAATCTCCTCTATAGTCACTTCCCCAATTCCTTATATTTTGACTTCACTTATGCCTTCCTTTTGTCAAGACTCAAAAAAACCTGCACAGCCAAGACTCTCTTATGAAAGTCTCCCTCGCCTTTCTTCCACACTTCTCACTCATTCTTGATTTTGTCCTAAGACTCTTCTTTGAAAGTCCTCCTCTCAATTGTTCTTGAATTCTCTCCTCTGCCACCCTTTGAAATCCTTTTCTCTTTGACATTCTATCCCTAATGCCTGCCTTGCAAATCCCGACCTATTCTCTTACTCTTCTAAACCCTTCTTGTCCAGACTTCTCTCTTCACTACCAAGCCTTCCTTCCAGATCTCTTATCCTCTCAAGAATTCTCTCTACTGCCCAATCTTCCTTCATGACATCTGCTCATATCAAAGAATCTCTCTTCACTCAAATCCTTCTTGTCAAGGATTCTCTCTTCACTCAAAATTTCTCCTCTGCAACTCTCTCTCTCAATACCCTCTATTTCAATTTCTCCTGTCTTTTCTTGGTCCTTATCCTCTTCTCTCTTCCTCTCCTCACCCAAGCTGCATGGGACACTACTTCTTCAACTACTACTTCCACACTATTCCACACATATTTTAATTCCTTGAAGACTTCCTTTGTTCAAGTCAAGAACCCACAAAAGCAGCCATCAGATAGAATAATCCAATGAGTTTGGCAACCTTGGCGTCATGACATCACACAATTGCAACAAAACCTTTAGTCCATTGTCCCACAACGTGTCAATAATAGGGCAACAATGCATTCAACACCCAAAAATGAAAGCCAATGAAAGTTATCTTGTTTGCTCTCCTCCCCTCTCCTCTCTTCCAATAACACTCTTGCCTTTGAAGATTTCTTGCTTTCCGATTTCTCCCTTTCTGCCTTCCTTTTGATTCCTCTTGATTTCCTATCTTTGATTCTCTTCACCGTCACCATAAACTTCTTTGATGTTTCTCCTTCTTCTTCCCTACCACTTTCCTTGTTGGCACTATTTTTCCCTTCTATCGTTGTCTCTCCCAACACATTTTGATTCTCTCTGTCCCTATCTTCTCCTTTAATCCTTGATTCTTCACTATTCATGTCTCTTTGATTTTCTTCACTATCCTTACCTTTCAATCATTCCTGACTATTCCCTCCCTATTACTTCCCTTTGATCTTTCCTATCACTTCCCTAAGATACCTCCCTGCCAATTCCTTCTCTGCCACTTCCTAAAGAGTATTCTTCCCAATTCCTTCGTTGTCACTTCCCAAAGAATATTCTTGCTTAACTCTCCATTGTCACCTCCTTTCCCTTCCCTGTCCTTCCTTTCAATCCTTCTTGTCAATCCCTGATTTTTCCTTTCAATAAATGTCACTTAAAAAACCCTTTGATTCTCTCTCTATCATTGCCGAGACTCATGAACTCCTTTTGATTTTTCTCACCCTCAACACCCTTCTTTGATACTTGTCTATTGTTCAAACTTCTTGATACTGCTTTGCCTTTCCAAAATCCACTCTGATACCTCTCTCAATATTGTTCTATCATCCTTTCCCCTTCCTTCAATCCTTCAATTCCCTATCACAGTCCTCAAGAGCTCACTACACTCTAGATCCTCATCTCTCTTCCCTTGTCTCTACTCCCTCAATACCCTTCCTGTTGCTTTTCTCCTTGCCAACCTTCTGTCATGCCTTGCTCTTCCAAAGAAAAAAAGAGAACTCCTTTGTTTCTCTTCACAAGATCTCCTTAAATTTTTTCTCAACATTGTAAACTCCCTTGTCATCAACAATATCTTTTGAAGATTTTCTCAACATCATTAACTCCCTTGTCATCACACATCAGCAAGAACTATTCCCTCAAAACCCTTCTATCTTTGTCACATCTTCAGCAAGCCTTCCTCTGAAACATTCCCTCAAAATGAAAAAAAATGCTTCTAAGACCCTAGTAACCTTAAAAAAATAGTCTTGAGCCCGTGTAGCATAAATCTAAGCCCCTAGAATGTGTAACTCCAAAAAGAACTCCCATTTTCATGCAAACTAATAGATACTCCTGAGTTTATGCCTCATTTTAGAGCTTTCAAGCTCACAAAAAATTAACAAAACTTGATCTCACAATGGCATGAAAAATATTCCCAAGACAAAATAACTAAAAAACCCAAAGTCATTGCAATGCAAGAAAACAAAACCTTCACACTAAATGGCATCAATAGTATGTGTGGGCTGTTTTCCCAATGCCACTGTTGGAAAGCCCTTGATGAGATGAATCATAAGGGAAGATAAAGCAAGTTGTTTGCCTTTGAGGGAGTTTAGGGTTCTTTCTATTTTCAAGGCCTAATTCATCCGTTTAGGCCTTCAAAATTAGCTCTAAAGTTTCCAAGCTATTTTTGGCTTTTGCCCTATTAGTAGTAGTACTCTTTTGGTGACACTTTTGTCTCATCTTCCTAGCCCATTGTACACAACCTCCTTCTAGATGTTACCAAGCCAATTTTCACCTCAAGATAATTTGTCTAGCTACTTGTATTACATTGATCCAAAAGAGCTCTTCCTTGTAAGAAAAATCTCTAAGACTAGCCTAGAGGTACTCAGACCATAAAGAATAGTCAAAAGCCATAGAACCCAAATTTGGCCATCATTGCCATTAAGGGAGTAAAGTCAAAGGCAAAATAACAAAGAACGGAGAGAGATTTTCCCAAATGGCAATGTTGTTGGAATCTTCAAAAAGTAGAACGTGCTATTTGGCCCACATAGCATTTGCTATTATGCAAGGATCAATGACATATATAACTCCAAAGTCATTTAAGGGGTGAAGAAACAAAACCTGCACTAGATTGCAAAATCTCAAAGCCCTTAAATGTTGTAGAATGAGATCAAGGTCTGTAGAAAAATTACTGGTGAGCAGACATGTCCTAATTGTGAGCCAATCAATTCTACTCGTAGGGAAAGGGAAAGTCTAAGTATGATTAAGATGGATCTGAAAGAGGTATTTCCATGTAAAGAGGTGCCTATTTGTGGTGTAAAGAAGAGGTGAGGTGTAGGCAAAAGAGTGACGGGTAAGACTGTAAATAAATGCCCATCACCAAACATAAGCTGAAAGGTGAGTCAACAAGGATAGGAAGGCTGATAGGGACTGGAACATAAAGCTGACATGGATTGGATCGTAAAGCTGATGTGGACTAGATCATAAAGCTAATGTGGATTGGATCGTAAAGCGGACATGGACTGGACTAAGGCCAAGACTCAAACAAGGTTTGAGGAGGATAAAAGCAAAGACAAGGCCAATGTGGAGGTTATCAAGGTCAATAAATGTAAAATGAATGTGAGGATCAAATCCATAGTGTAGACATGGTTCAAGAAGGATATAACTATAGAACATGAATAATAAGGGACAAAGGTGGTCATAACAATGGCGTAGGGCTCAAGGGCCTTAAAAGGGCTGACGGGCGGAGGCAAAGGTGCCAATGGACATTGAGCATGGGGCAAAGCTCAAGGACCTATATATATATAAAATTTTCCAAACCATGAAATTAAGCGATGGATGAACTCCTATCTGATAACACAAATCCAAATCCAATTGACAAATCTATTCAAAATGTTGTTAGGAAAGTGTTTGTTATAATAAGGGTTTGAAAATTAGTTTTCTGATGTTTTGTATATTTTCATATAGGTTATTACTAAGCATTGACAATAATGGTATAGGGTGTGTGCATGAAGAAGAAAGGGAGCCACTACTGACTTTTGTCCAAGTTCCTTATTATTAGCAAACTCCATAACATGTGGTTTGTAGGAAATAAGGGATATGGAGTTTTATGTTTGCACAATGCAAAACACATATTACAATTTAGTGTTAATAAAATGCCTAATTTAGTGTTGATAAAGTGCATAGTTTATGGTGAATCTGGTTGGCACGGGTTGTTGCTTGGTGAATTGTGTTCATTTAGGATTAAATGGGCTTTTGCTCGTCACCGCTTGATGATGTAGCCCGTAGCTGCTTGATGGTATCCATGGGCACCCGTTGGTTCTGCATCAAAATGTGAGCTTGCACTACAATCATGTACTTGATCTCCCATTGCTAAATTTTTGTTGCACTTTTGGAGTAAAATTCCTTGACCCTCAATCAATTTCTTGGTTGCTACTGGGTGGCACAAATCATTTTCCATAACTCGTGCTATCTCCCTTGCCGCACTTATATATGGAAATGAACCACCACACCAATACAAAACTATTGAACCCCCAGCTTAGTTTACTAACAAGAGCATTAGCTTGCCGATTGTGAATTTGAATAATTGAGAGTGGCATTTTAGGTACGCCAAAAAATTTCATAAATCACTCTATAAGAATCACACACCAAAAAACATTGCAAACATTGCAACCCTCTCAAGAAGCCATGTCACCTCTTCTGAAAATCATATATTTTGATATGGTCACCCTAAACATCCGTAGTATGGTGACTGATTTTTATAAATGAACGGAACTTGCAATAAATAACTGGTAAAACTATTTATGAGAATGCCCCATAAAACTATTATGGAGTGTTCATTTATTAACACTTCATCTGCTTACAGACTTCACTAAAACTATTTATGGGATGTTCATTTATTAGCACTTCATGTTTATAGAGTTCACGAAAATAGTTACTGCGGTTTGTTATTTATCACCTAGACATCCGTCAAAACTATTTCTGAAACCCCCTAATGGGGTAACACTCTCTAAGACTTTGGTACAGACGATGTGTTCCCGGAACTTCTAAAGGAATCATCATCAACTCTAGCTACAAAATGCGACGACGAGCTCAAATTACTAAGATCTTTATTAAGTATCAGACAAATAGTGCAGCTCGGGTTCCTTTATGGGGGCAACTACCTATACAGAACTAACTGTTCATATGGAATTCACCAACTTGCTTTCGTGTAAATGTTAATATTAGGGAAAGCTTGCTCTCGCTATCGTGGGAGTGTGAGTCCAGTCGCGAAGACAAAGTCGAGACGCTGGACAGTTGCAACAGGCTGCTTAAGAATCGCTCAGTGGAGCGGAGTTTCCTCTTTCTAGACACCGCAGCCGGTGTGAACAAAAGAGATGACGAATTTGATCATGATTAATATTATTGGGATGTTACGTTCGATCATTACTGTTCTCAGTTCATGAGATGTGTATTCTTTTCGTATGAGAAATTGGTACAGAAGGAGCGCAAGTTCAAAATTGGCAATATTATCATGGACCATTGCAATCAGATTTGTTATGAATCACGATGGTTGAGAATTATATTTCTTCACCTTCTTCACCCAATGTTCTTTCCATATCTACCCGTATATGTTTAGAAGTGTGGGGCGAATGAATAAATTATGCTCAAATCACTATCATTTTCCCCTTTCCTCCCTTGCAATCAGTTCATGAGGAAACTAGTGAAACATGTGCATAACTCAGAGAACCAACGATAGTTTGCGCTATATGATGATTGCAGAAATAGAAGGGCCGAGTTAATACTTCCATGGGATTTTTGTGTTTCGACAGGTCCCTCTTACGACTTCACAATTATAGAAACTCGACTAAACCAGCAGCTGACGTGAAAATCAAGGTATTGTTGGCAATACATTCTGCTGAATTCCCAGACGATTTATTCATCGTATGAGCTAGGAACCCTTTCACTGCGGACTCCGATTGTCCGCAGCCAGTACCAATATCCATAGACCTCACATTATAGTCATGATGTTGTTGTGTGATTACGAAGAGTTCTTATTATTGAATAATTTCTTCATTGTTCTCAATGATCTTTAGGATAATATTCACTTTTGGATTCCAGTACAACCGATATTTCAAAAAGAAAACTCACGAAGATTTTGGAGAGGTAAAATTGAATGATCTTTCGTGTTAAAGCTTTACTCTTCACATAAAGGAGTAAATGGAAACTATTATTTCAAACCTCATGACACTACGTGTTAATTAAAAATTCATTGTATATTATATTGGTACTGGTACTGATCATGATCGTATTGATACACATTACAATCTTATAAAATATTAACTTAAAAAAAAAAATACTTGAAAGAAAAAACCTATTAAGTAGACCAATGAATCAAAAATACCTTAACAGTGGTGCATTTTTTCAACTTGCTGAAAAGGTGTAATAAAAAAATAAAATAAAATAATAAGAAGAAAGAACCTTAAGTTTCCCTTGATTCAATTAAGATTGTAATATGCATAATTCTGGATTCCAATATTGACATTATGTCAACTGTCAATACCCTTGGGCTCCATAATTATCTAGAGGTGGAAAATATATATATATCTTAATTCAAATTTTAAATAATCCTAATGTTAAATATCTCAACTTTTCCAAAATTAGTTATTTTTCAAATAATAAATATCATTTTCTGGAAAACAACTACTAGAATGAACAAATGTAAATGAGACTTACATCATTTCATACACATTACCAAGAACATAGTAGTCTCGGGAATAAAACATAGAAGATTATAACACCAGTCTAATGAAGTTGAACTTACCGTTATAAGAAAACCAGAGGTCTGAGAAGGTCTGATGCATGGAAAATGTATAATATTATATTCTTTACCATCTAAAGAGACTTATTACAAGGTACAAAATATTTTCTTTTGCCCTAAGACGCGGCCATCGTCTTACAATTGGTGACAAAGACTACTAATACCAAAGAGACAGCAGCCGCAGCTGAGCGTTTGAGACCCCTGAGTGTCCTCATTAGTTCCTAAACCAAGGGCTTGCTTGTTTATCTACCGTGGCGAAGATCGAAATTGTGGGGAGGTCGTGTCGCAAAGCGATGCTGGAGAGCTTTGAATCCCGTTTAGATTGCAAAGAACGTCCACAGTACCCAGCTCCAGAGACCAAATATGGAAGAATTCGATTTCGGAGATGCTCGAACTAAGGGCAGTGGACGGTGAGAAGATCTCTGAAGGGGAGGAAGGAGCGTATTACAGACATAGAGCCGGAAAAAGAAAAAGGAGCCAGTAGGTCATGGCAACATTTGATTACATAAAGGCAGACAAGAAAACAGCCAGAGTAGAAAATAGGTTTGTTCGGGTGGAGCATGTTGAAAAGTGCGGGTTGGGTGGGGAAGTATGAGTTGACTGTTGGGAGTTTTGTTGAGGAAGTTGTGTTGATTGATATCGAAGAAAGGGTTGCTGAAGAAATGTGCGGCGAGGAAATGCTGAAAATGTGGATGAATAGAAGCGATTTGTGATGCTGGAATGGGAGAGAAATTTGGTGCAATTGGTTGCAGTTGAATTGTGGAGCCCGACGCAAACATCCCTAATTCAAACCTCAAGTGAATTTCTAGTGGGAAGAAGACACCACTATTTCCGCGTGAATTGAATATGGAATAAGTCGTTCCAACCAGCCCTAATTCAAATTCAAAATATAGTTTGGGCATGCCATGGGATTGGAAGAAAATAACCTGCAAGCTATTAGTTCATGCGCCTACCGTCGAACCTTGCCGGTAGTCTCAATTTAATACATGCTTCTCAAGACGTGGAATTTCTTATTTACTTGGGAGTAGAATTTCTTGTGCACATACACACTACACTGTGGAAAATTCGAGTGGATTCTCGTGCACATGTGTACTCTGCATCTCTCGAGAAGGCATTTCCACCTCTTTCCCTGATTTCATACCGATTTTCCTGCACCGATTCTGGATTCAACTCAAGCAATTTGCCTGCCGTGGATACGGGCAGAAGGATCACGCTATGAAGACAATCCATGAAACAAATCTTACAACCAACGAGTCACCTTTCTGCAGTGAAGACTGGTATGGGCAAGCGACAAAAAGAAGAAACTCTTTCGTTGAGACACGACTTGTCAGTCCAAACAGTTGGGCTTGGAGTGACCTTTCTGAGTCGCACCAATTACAGCCGCGTTTTGGCACTCGCGCCCATGCTACTGCACGAGCACGTACTCACGCACTTCACTGCTGTTTAGCACGCGCGTCACGCTATGTTGCAAAGTCAATGAATATAGTGCAAACCTCACGCGACGTTGCGAAATCCAAGTTAAAAGAGGTTATTTCCCTCTAAATTTTACACCAACGGACTGAATGGGGGTTTTAGATTTAGCTTTTATGGTTTCTGAAAATATTTATAGTTTTCATAAAAATCCATAAAATTGTTGCGGGCAGTCGAATCTCGGGTATGGATGTTCGGGTACAACCTGGGTATGGTACGGATGAAGGTAGGTAGACATAAGGCCACTTCACATGGCTCAGTGATGTCCGGCAGTATTGACGTACGTTTGCCTTCTAAGCACTTACGGATAGAGAATCTTCCGGTGTCCATGGGAGTGCAGCGGTCCGGCAATTAACCTGGACGGACATCATACATCTAAATATACCTGCGATAACAAGTCACTTTGGAATTATTAACCGGTGCTAACAGGTAACCAGTTTTTCTATCATGGTATGACAAATAACAGAAGAAGGCGACCGCGTATGACAAATAAAGGGTTTGGGACTTGCAAATGTCCATATTTTTGGCTTCTCACACTCGTTTTGAATAGAGAAGGGCTCATTGGATTCAACTTTCAGTCCTTTTTCATATACTCAAGATGGATTTTTGTGATCTCATGTTTTTCTGGTTGATGGAGTCTAAAACAGAAAATCTCTTGGAGTTAGCCACATTGTTGATGGGAGAAACATTTTCTGAACAAGAGGAAGATATTACACCAAAGTTCTGGAGCTGGTTCTTGATGGCAAATAATTGTTTTTTGCTATCTCAAAGAGGAATACAAAGAGACTTCTGGGTGATACCAAGATAGGACACATGGTGGGAGATTGTTCACAAGCAAGTATGGTCAATGGATTCAGACTTTCTAAACAATCATATGAGAAGTAGGTACCAAATGTCATATCAGAGTTTTAAGAGATTGGTTGATGAGATTAACCCACATATGCCTACTATGTTTGAATGGCTATATGCTAGAAAAAGAGTGGAGTTAGAAAAATGTGTAGTTGTAGTTTTACACAGATTTGCACAATTCACCATTGAGAACTCTTAGTGATCTGTATTGTCTTGGTGAATCGACTATAGTGAAGTACACTATAATTATAGTCAAGATACTAGCAAACAAAGACAAAATATACTCTAAATACATCAAATGGCCTTCAGTAGAAGAATTTATTGAGAGCATGTCAAAGTTTGCACAGATCTGTGGAATTCCACAAATCATTTGTTGTATAGATGGTACACATATCAAATTGAGAACCAAACCAGCTATGATATTTTATCTTGAATACTATAGGAATAGACACTCAGATTACTATGTTCTTCTACAAGGCATTTGTGATACGGATCTTTGGTTTTGGGACTTGTGTTGTACGATGCCTGGATCTACTCACGATGCTGCACATTTACGACAATCCAACTTATATCAAGCAATGGAATCATGGACAGCTCTCACTCAGCCAACACTCATTTTTCCACAAGAAAACCATACGATACAAGTGATTCCACCATTGATCCTTGGAGATACAACATATCCACTACGTCAATGGTTGTTGAAATGTTGGCATTGACATTCACATCAAAGAGAACCTATGCAGAATTTATTCGACAACTATACATCAAAAGCACGTGTACGTGTGGAGAATGCATTTGGTCAATTGAAAGGTAGATGGAGCATATTGAAGGACTATCCAATGCGACTAGAAGTTGTTCCAAGAGTGACACTTGCATGTGCATTACTACACAACTTTGTAATTCAACAAGGAAAACCATTACCTACTGACGTCAATGTAGTGGATGAGCATATGAATGGAGCACATATTTTGCCACTCCCAAGATCTGGAGTAGATAAATGGAGTACAACTAGAGGTGAATTAGTAAGAGCAGCTTTGTACAAGCAATTCAAAAGTACTCATGCTCATATAGATATAGCAAATGCAGTTTGAGAGTGAAGGTATTTACTTACTCAAGATGGCGGTCTACATTGGTTGTTTTTCAAGATTTCAAGCTCCATACGTTTCAGTTCAAACATTTGGCTCATTAAATCCATCTTGCATTGTTCTTGAACCATCATCAAGTCAAAATTACAATCTTCTTGCAAGGATCTCTTCTCATTTGCTTCCTTCACTACTTGAGTAAATTCAAGCATACACTTTTGCATTCCGTCTTCACCTTCTTTTGATACTCTTTGCTTTTTGTTACGTTGCCCAACAACACCAAGTTGAGCACAAGCTTTTGTCCTGGGATTGATTGTGGCCTGATTACCAATTGTCTCTAGAGAAGGTGTAGAGACTTGTGATGTTTCCTTCTCATCATCAGATATCAAAACATTCATATATGATTGTTCAGTTTGATTTATATGAGATGCTTCCTCACTCCAATCAATAGTTTCATCAGTCAAGTCTACAAACCCTCTCTCACTAGTTATTGAAGTGTTAATACTACCATCATATGCTCTTGGAATGCCTTGTTCTTTGGGTGAACCACCTCTAATTCCATACATTTGTTCATAGAACTCCCATGAACTTGGTTCTATGCCTGTGGTTTGTTTTCCTTTCTCAAGCCTGTATTTTTTAAGTAGACCATCAAGCTTGTTCCTAAGAATCTGTGGCTCATAAAGTGGTGTTATATTGATCGCTTCACTAAACCTATTAGCAAACACCTTCCATTGATCTTGACTTACTTTGCCTTGGTTATAATGATTAAAATAAATGTCTTCATACATATCCAAAAAAAGCCTCACCTGACTAGAAATCCACTCCACTTTAGCCTTCTTTGGAATGGAAACACCTCTAAACACAATTGAAAATAGTAGATAAATAATCAACATACTATTATTTTAGATTAGTATTCCAATCTACATATGAAATAGTCAAAATCATACCTCTCACAAGAGCATCCTTTGATGATGAATTTTTCTTTTTTGCACCAAGCTTCTTCTTGGATGGAGCCTGCAAATATTTCACCAATGTAATTGGTTCCATAGGTGGAAGAGCTCCCAAAACATTCTCATTCTATACAATCTCTTCCATTCTGCTACACAAAATTCAAAAAATATACGTAGAAAAGTTTGGTTTGACAGAGAAATTTCATCTCACCAAGGTCACTGCAATATTAATCTATTGTCTTCAATTTCAAATCACACATGACAAGCATTTTATAGCCTTCAATTCAAGCTATAGAATAGCCCAACACGTCCAGAAATGAAAAAGTTATGATATATTACATACCTGATCAATCTCAAAGGTCAAAAATTAGAACCCTAGTATGTTTGCTTAGAAAGTTGATATGTTTCCTCTTGGGAAAACTGAACCTGTCATAGAATGGGACATTTGTAAATTGTATTGCCCATTGTATCACCCAACCCATTAACCTAGAAAATCTCCCGTTCAAGGGACTCAGACGGAGCACAAGACGGAGCAAGAGCTGCCTGACGTATAAGCTCCGGCTGAGGGTTTGAACATCAGGCAGACCTGACATGCGCATGAGCTCCGGAAGATTTATCGCTGCCATGATTTGTCTTTTAGTGGGCTTTTGGAGCTTGAAAGAGCCATGTGAATTGCGTAAGAGGCGGAGGTTTCAATTTTACATTTCCGCCTAGTTTTTTTTATGAAGATGCATGACTTAATTATTGCTGCACTTTGGAGTTAATTCTAACCACCCATGTTACACTAACCACCAGATTAAGCCCTGATGTAAGTAAGAGGGAGGTTATGAGAGAATGTAATGGAAAACCATGTATTGAATCCGGTTAGAAAATCCTCCCAGATCCTTCCACCATTTTGAAAAAATAATTGCTTCTCCTTGGGCTCACCTCTTGTCATGCCCCTCCAACGGATTGACATGTCAGGCATACCTTCATGGTTCTTAATGGCACACCAATGAAATGTATTGTTATTCTTATTCTAACATGTTGGAATTGGTGAGTAAACACGCCGCTTGTTGTCCAACCATCCCATAATATAGTAATAAAGTGCACACAAGCAAATTGTAACCAAAATCTAGATTTTCTTCTTATACTTTGGAAACATGGATGAATCTCCTATTCAATCTACTTTGCAATCTGAATTTTCTCCCATCCCCCCTATGCTTGTTCTATTCCAAGAATTACTTGAGAAGATGGTTGCTTATGTCCCACTTCCGCATTCAAATGCAACAAGCAAAGGATTGAAGGGTGTGTCAGGGCAAGCACATAGCAAGGAAGGGTTAGGGATTACCATCTACCCACCGAGTAGCAATTTGGGCAAAATAACAAAGAGTGAAGATGATCAATTTAGGATGGCTGATCACAATTACTTGCAAATACTTGATTATTTAGAGGATCTTGAGCACTTTAGTCAGGTCCATGGAGGAAATAGTAAAAAACCTATCCAAAAAAGCACAACATTCAACTACATGGCCACTTACTTAGTTCAATAGGAGCAAAGATTTCCAACCTCCATGAACGGTGATAAGCTTTACAAAAAATGGGCAAGATACGTGAAATCATACAAAAATACTCATGAATGGAAAATTAATTGCTCTTGAGAGGGTCTCATCATCAAGGATTTGAAGCAAGGATGGAAAACAATTGAGGATAAACTCAATCATCTTTGTTCCCTTTTTGAAAGAATGGATTTCATGCTAAATGCAAAGCCAATATATCTTCTCTTACATTGGTGTATTGGTGGTACGGAGGAGTAAGTGCCTTTAATGGAAGGAACATGCCTTGTTGTCACACCATCAGAGGAGGCAAATGGTAGAAAATACTCTTGAAGCATCAATTCTTATTAGCATCATGAGCACTCATGAGCCCTTGGATTACATGCATACATATAAAAATTGTAAATGTGTGGAAAGAGTGTTTTAGATAAGGATGATAGTCCTTGTTTGACAAGAGACAAAGCCGAGCAACACTCCCATACTTTGCAAGCAATCGTGAATCACTTAAGAGGGAATGAAGCACCAAGAGAAGAGTAGAATCAAAGAGAGTGAGAGAGTCAAGAATTCTTAAGGAATAGCCAACTAGAGATGCCTCCAACAATAAAGAAAATCAGGATAATGTTGAAGAAACATCCAATGAGAAGGAAGTTGATTCTCAAAAGAGGAAAAGGAACTCAAAAGCTTCCAAGATGGCTCTTGCACTCACACTTGGCCTGCATTCATTATCTCAAGATCTAGCATCTCACACCAAGAGATTCCAATGAAGTACAAGGAGATTGAGGACTTTGTTACAAGAGATAACTATCCAAAAGGCATGCATGCTAAGGAGAGGAAGGCCCTTTCAGCAAGATCTAGGCCTTACAAAATGGTGCAAGATATACTTCAATGTAGGATATGATGCAGGATATGCAAGATATGGTGCACCATATTTTCACCAAGGAGTAGATGGTCTACTTCAAAGAGCAATGGGTAAGGAAGAGTCTATCTTACTCATAAAGGAGTTTCATGAAAGTTTAGTATGTGTGGAGTACACTTTGTAGGAAAGGTGATTGCTTTCAAGTTTCTAGATGCAAGTTACCACTGGAGGGGGATTTTCAAGGATTGTCTTGATTATTGCAAAACTTGTCATGTTTGTCAAGCTTTTGCTAGAAAGTCTACTTCCACTCCACCACTTAGATCAATTCCATTACTATGACCTTTTGGGAAGTGGAGAATTGATTTTGTAGGTCCTGTCAATAGAACCCCAAAGAACAATCAATACATTGTGGTAGTTACTAATTATCTTAGCAAGTGGGTTGAGGCTAGACCATTGAGGGACAAGTATGAAGATAAAGTTGGGAGATTTCTTTATAAATGCGTTATCACTAGTGTTAGGTGCCCTTTGGAGTTGATTTTTGATAGAGGAAGAGAGTTTATATAAAGCATTACTACAGCCATGCTACAACATTTCTCTATCCCACATAGAGTAATTACATCTTATAAGCCAAATTCCAATGGCTTGGCAGAGAGAACTAATAAGACCTTGTGCATGATGTTGGCCAAAGATGCAGAAATAGAGGAGGCTAAACATCATTGAGACAAGAGGATTCATGCAGTTTTGTGGGAGTATAGAACAACCATAAAGACTTCCACCAAATAATCTCCATTTAATTGGTATATGGTATTGAGTCTACCTTATCTATTCATTTTGATCTAAAACACCCATTTGTGCATGTGTGTGGTATTGTGATATTTAGTTTGGATATACAAGTACTTGAGAATATTATTTATATAAAGATAAAAGATAGTTCTATGCTTGTCATGATTAGCTTAAGTTAGTCATAGCTAAGATAAAGAAGACCTTACTTTGGAGGAAGTGCAAAAGATGAACACAACTATTCTAGATTCTAGTGTATTAACTTGGTATTATTCTTAGGTGTTTTATTTTGAGGAAAGAGTTGAGAACTCTTGGGCCCACAAGCCTTTTTGTTTCAAATTCTTCTATAGTCCAAAGATAGCCCATGTGAATGAATCCTTAACTTAGTGGTTGGGTCAAGATAAGATCACATGCTTAGGAGAATATTCTCATGAATATGGATATTCCTTAAGCTTTTTGACTTTATTTGACTTTTAGCTTAGTAACTTGAGTTACTCTAGTAATTAGGAACTTTTATGCATAACAATTTCATATGTATATAAACTAGGGGTGATGAGGTACTCATCATTCTTTCATTTGCAACTATCTTTCTCTCATTGAGTTCTCTAGTGAGCAATGGTTTGAGTCTTGGAGTGTTAACCTTGGAAGAGTATGGTGGAGTTGGGATTCTTTGCCTTCTTAGTCCATGGTGCATTAACATAATAGCCATCAAGGGTTCATCCTGAGTGAGAGACAAGTTGGCTCACATTTTTAGTTCCATTCTCAGGACCTCTCTAGAAGGTAAGGTAATGTTCCTTGTACAATTCTATATTAAATAGAAAGAGATATGAGAGTTCACTTGGAGAGAACATTAGGAGAGGAATAGGCTCAACTTATATTAGAGAACTTGGACCCATTTGTATACCCTATAGTCCATTATGATATCTTTGAAGTGATTTTATACATCTTGTACACATGAGAGGATTTGGAGAAATTGTGAGAGGTGGATTATAGACTTTTGGGATTATGATGATTTTGGGCAAAATCTCAAGTTTGATATTTGGACTCAAAATTTCTACACCTGATAGCTAGAGTTGTCCTTTAGTTAGCACACTTTAAATTATTATGAGAGCTAGTACAAGCTTTAAGCTAGAATTTTTGAAAGTTGATAGGATAAACTACTCTCTAAATTGCATGCTCACTAGAAAATTGACAGAGCCTTCCATTTCCTCAATTTTCAATAGATTTTTATGAAATTTTCCAAGAAAATTAAGTGCCTAGCATTCTACCTTTTGGCTCAAGAATAGAGAAAGATCATTCTTGTGCAAACATTTATGACTTTTTAAAGTGAGAGGGGTGGTTTTCAGACCAAATCTGAAATATGTGTGTTGAATAGAAAGGTGCCTAGGCCAAATGGCTCAATTAAAAGATCTAAAATTTTGCAAGGAGGGATTCACTAGATTTTTCATCAATTGTAAAAAATTCCAAAGGACTATGACGTACAAGTTGAAAGAATTTAGTGACATTGTGAAGAGGGGTCAATTCTATAGAGTTGAGGTCTCATGCATGAGGAGTGTGAGAGCAATAGAAAGCATATTTGAGTGTTTAGGTTCATCTTACTAACATGGAGTGTCACCAAGAGTGGAAATTTAGGCTATGCAAGGTTCCCCAAGGGTTTGAGGTGATTGTAGGGGTGGATTTGAGGAAAAGAGAGTTTTAAATGAAATTTGAAGAGAGTGTTGAGAGGATCTAAAAACCTAGACCGCTTAGAGGAAAGAATGAATCTAAGCGCATTTTATGTGGAGAGAATGCACATAGAGCAAGCTCATGTCCAATGATCTTTGAAAGCAAGGGATTGAGGGAAATGAGAGGTTTACTTGACTTGGGCTTGCATGTTGGACCTTCTTCACCGAGATTGGGAGGGAGAAGATCTAAGATCAATGAGTTGTGTGAGGTTTGTGGAGTGGAAAGATGTCCAAAAAGACATGAGTGCAGTGAAGTAAAAGCACTTTTGGAGAATTTTGTGAAGGATCTTGGAGAGAGTCTTAGTATAACTATAGAAATACTAGCACTTTCATCAACTAGTTCTCAAGATTAGTGACTGAATTAATCTTTCAACTTATGAATAAGCTATCCATGAGGGTTTGATTAATATATACTTTAGGATCTGATGTTGCTATAGAAATCTTAGAGTAACCTAAACCTTTTGTATTCATAAGGGTGAATTACTCTCAAATGGTTTTAGTCATGTACAAATTCTATTAGTTATAGAGTGGAGAAAAGAAAAGAAATTATTGAAAAGAAAGAGAAAGATAGTGAGGGGCTAAGATGGGGAAACTTCCGGTTATCTTTGGCAAGGATGGAGAAGATGTGGAGGCCTTTGTGAAAGAATTCAAGAGAGCTTGCATAGGAAACAATGAGAGAAGGAAGAATGAGTGGATCTCATTATTATTGGATTTCTTTGAGGAAGTAGCATTTACATGGTATGAATCAAAATACCAAAAGAGAGAGAGGAGAGATAGGTAAGAAAAGTCTTGGGAGAGTTTAAATTCAACACTCATTGAGACCTTTTTTGGATATGAGAGTTATGAGAGATTGATGAGTGAGGTTACTTTATTCAAACAAAGAGATGGAGAGAAAGTGAGAGTTTATGTAAAAAGAGTGGAGAAGTTAGAGTCCAAATTTTGTATAGTATTGGAGAAGGGTGAGGATGATGTGGAGACTACTATGATTGGCATAGGAGCCATGCTTACCAAATATTTTGTGGGAGGGTTGAGACCACAAATAAGAAGCAAGGTGAGATATGAGAAACCTTCTTCCAAGGTTGAAGTTATCAAGATTACAATTCATATGGAGGAGAGTTTGGAAGGAGATGAGAGTGATTTGGTGATGAAAGAGGTTGTGCATCCTCCTCAAGGCTACAAGTATAAGGAAAATTTTGATACTTTGGTAGCAAGGTCTGCACCACAAGTAGTAGTTGCTCCAGTTCTTGCACCTCCACCAAAAGATCAACTTCAAACAATCATAGAACAACTTGCAGATCTTAAGATCAATGTGGTGCAACTATAGAAGAAGAGAGGTGGATTGGTATGTAGGGAGAAGGCCTAGGATTTATGAAGCTATCCATGTAGAGGAGGCCAACCAACCAACAATTTCAATGATAGAAATTGCTTTGATTGTGGAAGAAGAAGCCATATCCAAAGTAATTGCCCAAATTCCACTTAAAATGGAAGAAAGGGTTATTAAGGAGCCAATAAAAGGAAAGAGGAAGATAGTGAAACCCGAGTGACTCCTAATCCAAACAAAGGTAAGGAGATAGCATCCATAGATGTGATTGAGAGCAAGTATGAGAAAGAGAGTGCTCAGACTCCAAGGGTCTTAATTTGGAGCTTTGGGACAAGAGAAGAAGAGAGCTCATTTTGTAGAGGATTTACATTCTCCTCAAGGATTTACTCTTAGTAAGGATACTCTTATGTCTACTAGGAGCACTTGCATCTCAACACCATCAACAACAAAGACTCCAAGCCAAAAGTTGGGGATAGAGGACTTCTTGATCTCAAAGCAATGATAAAACTATAATGTCTAGGAGGATGTTGGTAGTCACAAGGCTAACATTACAATGGATCAACTGATCACTTCCAACCTTACCTTGAGAAAGGAGCTTAGAGGTGGTTTGAGTTCTACAAGGAGCAAGAGGAAGAAGAAGGCAAAAGCTCTAGTATCAATAGGGGTAGTGGATGCCAAACCAGCACCATGGGAGGCTTGTGAATATATGTAATACTCCGAGATAGGAGACTTGAAGAGAAACACACCAGGAGAAACACACACTTTCACACTCAAACTCCGATGCCCCAAAGGAGCACCTTCTCTTTATTATATAGGCAAAACGGATCTCCTCCAATGAAGCTCCACCATAGGATTAGGTACATAGATAGGTGACATATCAGCAAGCTCCACCCTTGGATTACTTACTTGGATGGGTGACATGTCGGTCCTGGTCCTATCTAGTTGATCAAACAAGCTTTGACCAAAGAATCTTTTAGGGAATCTTCCTATAGGAATCTCAGAATCACGTGGGTGAGGTACCATTGGAAAGCTCTCAATGAGAAAAATCAGGAGGGGAGTGAAGGCCAACCTTTCATTTGGGGGGGGGGGGGTTTGCACATTTTCATGGCCTAATTCATCCGTTTAGGCCTCCAAAATTGCCTTCAAAGATTTTAGGCATATTTCGATTCCAACTCTATTAGTAGAAGTCCCCTTTTGGTGATACTTCTTTCTGATCTATTCAGTACATCTTGTGTAACATCTTTCCAGATGTTACCAACCCAATTCTCACCTTCAAATCATATGTCTAGCTATTGGTTCTAAGGTTTTCAAATCTATTTCGGTTTTCTGCCCTATTAGTAGAAGTACCCTTCTGGTGATACTTCTATCGGATCTATTTTGACCATCATGTATAACATCACTCAAGATGTTACCAAACTGAATTTCACACCTAGATCATATGGCTAGCTCTTGGTATTACAATATGCCTCCAAGATTGATGTGAGAGTGAATAGTCACAACATCAAGGATGCATTGGTTGATGGAGAATCAATATTGTAATACTTCAAGGACAAGAGACGAGAGAAAATACAGATTACACACTCAACATTTGGTGCTCCAAAGGAACACCTTTTCTTTATTATATAGACAGAGGATCTCTTCCAAGGAAGCTACACTATAGGATTAGGCACACAAATAGGTGACATGTCAGCAAGCTCCACCCTTGGATTACTTACTTGGATGGGTGTTATGTTGGTATAGGTCCTATCTGGTTGGTCAAACAAGCTTTGACCAGAGGGAATATTTTAGGGAATCTTCATGTAGGAGTCTCAGAATCACGTAAGGTACCGTTGGAAAGCTCTCAACAAGACAAACCTTGTGGGAAGGAAGGCCAACCTATCCTCTGTTGGGGGGGAATCTGCACATTTTTGAGGCCTAATTCATCCGTTTAGGCCTCCAAAATTGCATTCAAAGATTTCAAGCATATTTCGGTTCCTACTCTATTAGTAGAAGTCCCCTCTTGGTGATACTTCTTTCTAATCTGTTTAGTCCATCATGTGTAACATTCTTCCAGATGTTACCAAACCAATTCTCACCTTTAAATCACATGTCTAGCTATTGATTCTAAGGTTCTCAAGTCTATTTTGGTTTTTGCTCTATTAGTAGAAGTTCTCTTTTGATGACACTTCTATCTGATCTATTTTGACCATCATGTATAACATCACTCTAGATGTTACCAAACCGAATTTCACATCTAGATCATATGGTTAGCTCTTAGTATTACAAATAGTGAATGTCATGTTAGAAAGGTTGATACACTCTAGTTGAGTTGAAGAAGAAGTTGGGTATGATACCATCTAGACCTTTAACATTAGTGGTGAGCATGGAAAACAAGCAACGAGTTTGACAAGTAGGGTTGATGGATAAGGTGATAAGTACAAGGATCTAAAGGAAGTCACAAGATTGGAGGAGCACAAGATCAAGGTGGAGTCACATGCAAGACCAGTCCGCCAAAAGCAAGGTTGCATTAGTCCATCAATATCTTTGGTTGTGAAAGAGGAGATTGATAAGCTCAAGAAGGCTAGATTTATCTTTGAGGTAGAAAATTCAAAATGGATATCTCTAATTATGATTGTGAAGAAAAATAATGGTAAGCTTAGGGTATGTGTGGATTACAAGAAGCTCAATGTTGTAACTAAAAAGGACTATTAACTTTTACCATTCATTGATGAGGTCTTGGAGGAGGTTGCAGGTCATGAGAGGTACAATTTTGGAGATGGTTATAGTGTGTATAACAAAATCAAGATTTCATAAGAGCATCAACGACTCACCATATTCACCACACCTTGGAGAACTTATGCTTTCAAGGTCATGGCTGTTGGCTTTGTAATGCTCCAGCCATATTCCAACAGTTCATGAACAAGGTGTTTGAATCTTTCATTAAGAAGTTTGTGAGAGGTTTCATTGATAACTTTTGTGTCTATGGGAGCAAAGAGGAGCATTTTGAGCACCTTGTCAAGATCTTGCAATGCTTGGATGAAGAAAATACATCACTCAACCCAAAGAAGTGAATTTTGGTTGTGAAGAAGGTCTATTTTTAGGGCACATCATCTCCAAGGATGGAATAGAAGTTGACCCTAAGAAGATGAGGAAAATCTAAGACTTTCTATTCCCTTCAATCTTGACAAAGTTACGCCAATTCTTGGGGATGGTTGGTACTATAGGAGATTCATCTTCTCATTTTCCAACAAGGCTTATGCATTGACAATCTAGATGAAAAAAAGGTGTAGAATACATGGTGATTTTGAAGGAGCTCAACCAATCCCTTATTATAGCTCCAGTTCTTGCTAAACTTGATTGGAGTAAGCATTTCATCCTCTACACTGATGCTCCTAATGTAGCTATAAGATGCACTCTTAGTCAATTGGATCAAGATGGGTATGATCATCTTAGAGCTTATTCTAGTAGGCAAATGGTTTCAACATAAAAGAACTACTCTGTTATGGAGAGACAAGAGTTGGCAGTGATCTTTGGTCGAAAGAAGTTTAGAAACTATTTAATTTGAGGGAAAACCACCTTTGTCATAGATAACAAGGCTTTGAAGTACATCTTCAACAAGCCTAATGTGATAGGGATGCTAGCAAGGTGGATAATACTATTGTCTGAGTTTCACTACACCATTGAGGATAGACCAAGGAAAAAGCATGCAAGTGCTGATTTGCTATCTAGGGCCTATGGTCATCATGGAGATGAGCTCGTGGTTGATTCCTTCTTTGATGAGGAGCTGATGACAATCTTTGTCACTCAAGAGGTTCCAATGGTGTACAAGGAGATTGTAGACTTTGTTACAAGAGGTAACTATCCAAAAGGCATGCATGCTAGGGAGAGGAAGGCCTTTGCACTACAATCTAGACCTTGCACAATGGTGCAAGATATTCTTTTTCACCAAGGAGTACATGGTCTACTTCAAAGAGCAGTGGGTAAGGAAGAGTCTATCTTACTCATAAAGGAGTTTCATGAAGGCTTAGTGTGTGGAGGATACTTTGCAAGAAAGGTGATTGCTTTCAAGATTCTAGATGCAAGTTACCACTAGAGGGGGACTTTCAAGGATTGTCTTGATTATTGCCAAACTTGTCATGTTTGTCAAGCTTTGCTAGAAAGTCTACTTCCACTCCACCACTTAGATCAATTCCATTGCTAGGACATTTTGAGAAGTGGGGAATTGGTTTTGTAGGTCTCCTTAATAAACCAAGGAACAATCAATATATTGTGGTAGTTACTAATTATCTTAAAAAGTGGGTTGAGTCTAGACCATTGTGGGACAAGAATGAAGATGAAGTTGGGAGATTTCTTTATGAATGCATTATCATTAGGTTTGGGTGCTCTTTGGAGTTGATTTTTGATAGAGGATGAGAGTTTACAAGAAGCATAACTACAACCATGTTATGACATTTTGCTATCACATATTGAGTAACTACACCTTATAAGCTAAATTCCAATGGCTTGGCAAAGAGAACCAATAAGACCTAGTACATGATGTTGGCTAAAGATGAAAAAATAGAGGAGGCTAAACATCATTGGGACAAGAGGATTCATGCAATTTTGTGGAAGTATAAGATCACCATGAAGACTTCCACCGGATATTCTCTATTTCAATTGGTATATGGTTTTGAGTCTACCTTACCTATTCACTTTGATCTTCCTACCTTCCAAAGCATTCATATGAGATTGAAGAAAGCACAAGGAGGTGATGCAAAGAAGTCAAAGAAGGATCAACTCATGGAATTGGAAGAGGCAAGAGCAATTGTTATGGTTTGAGTAAAGCAAGCCCAAAGGAAACAAAAGGAGAGCTATGACAAGAGGCAAGGCAAGAAGAAGGTTGAGCCTTTCAAAGAAGGTGATTGGATAATGTTGTTTGATTCTATTCGATTCAAGAGAGTTCAAAAGAATTTTTTGCCTAAGTGTTTTGGACCTTTCATAGTGGAGAAGGTGTGGAGAAATTACACCTATGATCTCAAGGAGTTGGGAGGAAGACACTTTGATAGGATTAACCATGATAAGTTGAAGATGTATCATAGAAGGTAGAGAGACTTTCACTTTGAGGCCAAAGTGAAATCCTAGTCATAGTAAACTCCTTCAAAGTGGAGCAAAAGTAAGCAATCAATGGAGAGGTGTGAAGCCAAGATCTGAATCCTTTCTCTTAATAAAAGAGAATCTTAACTCTATCAAGAACAAGCATATTAGTGAGGATACTAGAAGTGTGTGTGCATATGGTCACTAAGATTTGCTTGAATGTTTTTAGAATCTAGATCACAAAGTTAAAAACTTGAGAGACTATTGTACATGCAAGACCTAGTAAACGTCATGAGCAAACAAAAGATATGTTTGGAATATAAATGACTTAGAATATTTTATTATGATGGGTGCCAATTAAAAAAGGATGAACCTTGTGCAAGAATATATTGGCCAATTGGGAAGCCACTAGTACTCATGGACCTAGATATGCTACTTATGTAATAGCCTCTTGCAATATGAGACCATAACATCCCATGGGTATGGGAAGAGCTATTTAAAGTCTACACCATTCTTTTGATAATTATGAGAGTATTTTTGGCCCTATTAGAGTAGATAACATGTTCTATATGGTGCTATCAAAGGTGCACAGACAAGGAAGTAGTACCTCTATAGGAGGGAATGTCTCTGCAAGCAAAGAGGTTTTAAGGATATAACATCTCTTAAGGATGGAGTATGTCACATAGGTGTTCCCCAAGCAATGGAGTAGATGCATATAAGTTGTGGTTTGAACCAAGGTATCTAAGATAAGTGAACTAAAAAACTCTTTCTTCCCAAGAGAGAGCTCAATACTCTTAGACTCCCTATTAGGAACTAGAATCCTAGTAGGAAGTTGCAGGGAGTGAGTGTTGTATGTGGATTCCAAATCTTGCATTTATGAGTCTAGACTTGTGAACCTAAGGCCTTCAAGCTGAGTGTGAAAGTCTATATGGCTTGAACTATATCCTCCACAAGGCCCAAAATATGATTCTTGTCCAAGATTGATGAAAAGAGACATGAGAGAAAAGCGGCTATAATCTCTTGTAAAGCAATGTAGTGAGCTATGACAAATGATGGCTCCCTTAAAGGATCTTTCTAATGTAGATGCTAGATGTGTGAACTCCACTGTAGTAGTATGGTGGCTATATAATAAAGGTGCCTCAATGCCACAAAACATAGGCACATAGGAGATCAAGGAAGAGATCTCATCTCCTAGTATACAAAGAGCCCAAAATGAGGTGGGATGAGAAATATCATTAAAGGCATTTGAAAAATCCATCTAAACAACTATCCAATCTAAGGATATCCAAGGAAGCTCAAATGCTTGCAATAATTATCTTACAACCACCTAGAGGAATGACTATATATTGGTGTGGAGACAAGTAGGAAGAAAAGGAGTGATAAAATTGTAAACAAATATAACATTAAACTAAACATAAGAAAATGTTCCCAACGGCTATAGAGTGAACACCAAATATCTCCATTGATAGAGCAAGGAGACAAGATGCATCAAGAAAGATAGAGAGATCCCAAGTGCTCTAGATCCAAGGCAATGCACTAGCAAAAAGCAAGAGAAAGGAGAAACTAAATTGTGCATATCAAGAGAGAGAAAATCATTCTCAACAACCAATCTTGAAGGCGCTATACCACAAAACAAGGAGAGTGGAGTAAAGCATGAGCAAAGAAGGACTCCATAAGCTATAGCTCCTTATTTAGGTGGTAATCATAGACAAAAGAAGGAAAGTCATATATGGAGAGCCTATAAGCTAATAGAGTATTAATGGAGAATGATGCTAGTCTAGAGTGTGATAGTGCTTAGACAACTCATCAATACTCACATACGTAACCTAGCACCAAGGAAAGATGGAAGCAAAGATTTTGTAACAATATGGAGTTTAGCGACAAAGTTAATCGGGCTCACGAAGTGGCACATAAGACAAATTAGCATAGAATATTCCGGAAGTATCTAGGAAGCTTCTAGGAAGCTTCCCGGTTAGCTTAGCTTGCACCTTAAGTAAGTAGCTTCTAGAAGGAATCTTCTAGAAGCTTCCAACTAGCTTAGCTTGCACGCCAAGTAGGCGGTTTCTAGAAGGAAGCTTCTTGAGAAGCTTCCTAGTTAACTTGGCTTGCACTCTAAGAAAGTGGCTTGAGGAAGCTTCTTGAGGAAGCTTCTTGAGAAGCTTCTCAAGTGCCTTGTATGCTATCTATAAATACCAAAGCCAAAGCTCATGCTAGGCATTAGGAGTTTTCCCTCATTCAAGTGTCACAATGTGAGTTTCCATTCTCTTATTTCTCTCCTCGGTTTTGGTCTTTTACATTAGTATCAGAGCAGGAATGGGATGGATGGAATTTATGGACCACCAAATCCATTTCCGCCAAACCATTGGGATTTTCATGTCTAGATATTACCAAAGCATTGTTTTACACAATTCATCACCTTGTGCTTTGGACAAGATTTTCTACATATGATCACCGTGTTAGAGGAACCCTTGATACTTCTAGTTGTAACTTATGGAGAATGGTGGACGTGTTGTATCTATGTGTTAATCAATAAGATAAATTGAGAGTAGTGGAATAGAGTAGTAGCAATGGCGGTAATACCGGATGTTATCCTTGCAATGCAACAACAAATCGAGCATCTTACTCAATTGTTGGATGAACGAGACCAGCAACAACGAGAACAAATAGACAAAGCGCCAGTTTGAGATAAAGAAGATTGCATTTGATTCCCGAAACCCAAGGTGTTTGAAGGCAAGAATCTTCCAGGAATAGTGGAGAATTTTGTGTTTGACTGCAAATGTTACTTTGAAGCCACCAATCTTCAAGACAAGCAGAAACAAATTCTCTTGGCTTCTAGCCAATTGGATGGCGTGGCAAAACTTTGGTGGTGATTCCTAGTAGAAAGAGCTGAACGACAAATTGTTACACCAATTTTGACATGGGCAAAATTCAAGGATGCAATACTTGGCCAATTTCAAACTATAAATGCCACCCAAGCCGCATGAGATAAATTGGTAGAGTTGAGGCAGATTGGCTCAGTGAGAAGCTACATCACACAATTTCAGAACATCATCATGCAAATTCCAGATATCCAAGAAGGTGAAGTTCTGGATTGATTTGTGCGAGGATTGAAGTCACGAACCAAATTGGAGGTGACCATGCGGGAACCACAAAACGTAGAAGAAGCCATGCAATTGGCTAAGCGCTTTGATTCCTTGGTTGCGACAACTTGGTCTCGACCTCGACCCACACAAAGTCTACCAGTACCACGAGTGGAAGAACCTATACCAATGGAGATTGATGCTATCCAACGAAGACCACTTGGCATAGCAGATAGAGAAAGACTACGACAAAATTGAGGTTGCTTTTATTGTCACCAAGTTGGACATTGCATTGCTGAATGTCCACTTAGGAATGGGCAACCCCAACAAGTTGCCCAGATGGAGTTTGTGGAATAGAATGATCAGGGAAACAAAGAATCCCAGTAGGAGATTTTGAGCCGCCTACTGGGAGCTTGATTAGTTCCAATGGGATTGAAAGCTAGACCTATGCAAGTCTGCTTCACTTGCAAGGTATGATATCTAATCGGGGTTGTAGAATTTTGGTTGATTTTGGAAGTTCAGAGAATTGCATGTCTATGCAAGTAGCAAAGGAGTTGGGTATTCCTATCAGGCCAGTGATTGGGAGTAGTTTGATGATGGCGGATGGTAGAAAGGGTTCTGCATTCCGCACCTCGCATCCTGTTACCTTCAAGATTGGGAAGGAGTATTTGGAGTGTATGAGGTTTGTAGTAGCACCTCTACACTATGATATCATTCTGGGTCTACCTTGGCTTGAACGTCATAAGGTTCAATTCAATTGGACCCGACGCCAAATTCAAGTACAACACCAAGGTAGGAATTTCCGATTAGGTTGTCTGGCACCTCTGAGTAAGACACCTAAGAATAGTCAGTCCCAAGGTGGGAAGTTTGTCGAGAAGGTAGCCGTAGAGCAAATCTGGAAGGGAGATGAGTCCCAAGATGGGAAGTTTGCCAGGAAGGCAACCATGGAGCAAGCTTGGAAGAGAGATGAGTCCCTAAAAGGGAAGTTTGTTAATGAAGTAGCCATAGAGCAAGCTTTGGAGGAAGATAAGTTTGTATTCGCGGTGTGGATCAAGCCGATTGCACAAGAACAATCTGAGGAGGGCCAAGTGCCACATCAAGCAATGGTTGATCAGATAGTTCAGGAATTTGCAGATGTGTTTCCGGACGATCTGCCAAAGGGATTACCTTCCGATCGAGGTTTGCTCTTCAAGATCAAGTTATTGCCAGGAAGTACTCCAGTGAGTAGACCAATCTATCGGCTCTCACCAAAGGAGTTGGAGGAGTTGCGAACAACACTTATAGAGTTGTTGGAGAAGGATTTCATATGACATAGTACCTCTCCTTGGGGAGCACCGGTACTATTTGTTTTGAAGAAGGATGGAGGACTTTGTTTCTGTTTTGATTATTGTGGACTCAATAAGCAAACCATGAAGAATGCATATCCCTTGCCTCGGATCGATGACCTGCTTGATCAACTAAGTGGAGCACGCTACTTTTCTAAGCTGGATCTTTATGTGAGAAAGGCATATCTACAACCTAATGGTGTACCCCTATACCTTGGAACTCTATTGTCAAGTCTGCCTACTTGTTTGCAAACAACATTGTGTAACTTCCAACTCCAATTATTGTGCAAACAAAGAATACAAAGGTGGTCCCATGCTCACATTGGGCCTTTGTATCTCAACCAAAAACCACCTCATTGTATAGGAAGTCCAAAAGAGCAATACTAAGTTTCTAATTTTGCTGGGAAAATTTTGTGCTACTTCTCAAATGTTGCCACTTATCCCTTAAATGTCATGCCTAAAACCTTAGATTTGTGCCAAAATCCTAAAATTTCACCCCGAGATCACTAATTTGGTTATAAAACTCCTTAATCTTGTACCAAAGTCCCTAATCACCTTGCATGCTGTAATGCACAATCAATTGGAACTTGAGAATCAAGTTTGTACATGTTGAGACAACCATCCACCAATATGCTTGATTTTGCCTATTGCAATCTCACCCATATAATCTTGCATATTATTTTTCCATCTAAATCTCAATGCATATTTAGGTTGAAAGATTGTAAAATTTCACTCCACATGCATGACCATGTTCTCACATGCTCAACCTCTTTTCTCCTCATTCAACAATAAAATTCAACATAGTTGATTTTAACTTATTATTAACTCTACTTATTCTTTTGTCGCACCAAAGCTTGATAACACACTTTATCATTCCATGGCCTTAATATATCAACAAGTTCTAGATAGAGGCTCAATTGCATGAGCTGGTGCTATGCATCTACTTTATAAGTGTGGTTAGTCACTCTCTTCTAGTACTCCATTACTTTGCAATAATTAATACATAAATTTTTGTTCTAAATATCTCCCATTATTGCACCTTGCCTCTCTCCTTCTTCTCTCTCTCTCTAGGAATAGATTGGATACCTAGCTTTGGAGCTTACAAATAAGAGGTCATGTGTAGAATAATCACTAATAGTTTGAGCCCACTTCTTTGTCCAACAACAATTGGAAAAGACCAAGACTAAGGCAAGAAATAGAAGAATAGAAGATCACATTGGGACACTTGAATGAAGGAAAACTCTGAACATGAGCTGAGCTTTGGCTTTGGTATTTATTGAAAGCATACAAGGCTCTTGAGAAGCTTCTCAAGAAGCTTGCTTGAGCCATTTTCTTGTAGTGCAAGTCAAGTTAACCATGAAGCTTCTCAAGAGGTTTCATTCTAGAAGTTGCCTACTTAGCATGCAAGCTAAGCTAGTTAGAAGCTTCTAGAAGCTACTTACTTGGAGTGCAAGATAAGCTAGCTAAGAAGCTTCCTAGATCCTTCTAGAATATTCTAGGCTAATGTAGCCTTAACTTAATTTGTTGGTTAACTCCATATTGTTACAACGAGAGCCTTCTACTCTTATTTCTAATGTTCCTTCTATCGGGTAGGGGAGTAACTAGTAACCTAACTTGCATCACAAAACATATTCCTAGTCTGGTATGTTGGTCATGACTTCCAATATTACCAATGAGAAGTACACATCACACTTAGAAGGAAAGAACCTAAGCATAATGCTTGCATACCAATCCAAGTCAGTTGGGCATAAAATCAAGCATGAAGCATGGAAAGGATCTAAACAAAATAAGCTTAGAAAAGACTCTCCATGATTTTTGATAGAAATATGCTTTAAAGCTGATTGCTCTATCCAAGAGTTGCTCTCAACCAATATTCCAAATTTGTCCCTAATCTCTATTCCAAGTAGAGAAATTCTATGCCTTTTTATGATGAGATCTTTGCAAGACTCATATGGAGATATCTTTTTCTTTATAGCTTTGATTTAGATGTTCTAGAACTAAATAGAACACCTTTAAGATAAGATTTCTTGTGATATAAAGCATGACTTAATTTGACCAACATATCTCTCTTGATAAGGTTTCAAACTTGGCTAGATTTCTGTAGTTCCAACTCTAATTTTAAAACCTTTAATTAGAATCAAGTCTTGATTCTTGTATATGGTTTTGCCAAATTTTGGCACATGGATTCATGTAAAATAACATGGAACATTTTAGAAGCTTTGATCCTTTTACTTATGACTTCAATTAGAGATTTGATATTCAAATGGAATTGGATAGGGAAATGCAATTGGTATATTGAGCTTATGATAGTATTTCTAATAGAGTTTGTTGTGCTATATCTCACTATTTATGAACTTTTAACAAACCAATTTTTACACAATAGTTATTTTTTTTCTTGTCTAACCCTGTATAAATTTTGATTACTTAATTTAACTCCACCATGTAGACATGGATCAATTCCCAAGTTGTGCTAAATTTTGAACTCTCTAGACCCAAATAAACTTGATCCAAGACCCTAGATTCTCTATTTAAGGAGTTCAAATAAAATTTTTTTGCAAAGGTACAAGACCTAACCACCAACAATAATGAAAAGTTTTATCAACATATTCAAACCAGAACTTGATAAGTGACCAAAATCCCAAACTTGATCATAATCTTCTCTCCAACATATTGATTTTTAATACTTCAACTTCAAATGATCAACTTACATTTGATATTAACTCAAATGAAAAAAATTTAAGCTTTATCTACCAAAATTTTATCTACTCTTCAATCTTATTGATATATCATGAAATAAATCATATAACTCTCATAATCTTCAAGTTTTTGCACTTGAGTAAGAATTTTAACCCCTACTTCAGTTGATCATATCCCATTTAAAATTTACTCAAATGTCTTGATTCTTGTTTCCAAACCATAGCCTTTTAGCTCTTCTCACTAACCATGGTATTTTCTGGTGAAGCACCTTTCTATAACTCCCTTAATTCTTGAAAACTCCATACTTTACATGTTGAGACTCAATTTCTTGCAATTTTATCACTTAGTCATTTCTCCTTTGGACTCTACTTTAATGCTCTTGAAAGAAACTGAGTCCTTATTTTTTTAAAAGAGCACATAGATTTTCAAGTCTTAGACCTATTCATAAGTAAGCATAGGAAGGATAATAGGACCTAATGTTTCCATCATTGATGCCATAAACCTAGTTAAAATGTGCTTCCATCAAGCTCAAAAGTGATCATAGTACAAAAGCTAAAGCTTGATTGAGAAAAGGATTTGGTTGTGGTAGATCAAGAGTGTGGAATATCTCTTGTTCCTATTCTTCTTCTAACATTCTAGCTTCCACACTTTCCTACTCAATGTCTCATTCTCAACCTCCTTCTCCAACTTGAGACTCCTAAAACTAAAAACGCTCCCTATTTATCAAGTTTTCACCACCTATATGCATTAGATCCCTCAAATAATAGAAAAAATTGTAATTCATTTTTCCATTCACTTAGATATACATAGATTGCTCAAAAAAAATTTAATTCATTTTTCCATTCACTTAGATATACATAGATTGCTCATATGACAATAGTTGAACAGTGGGATCCATCTTACAATCTTCTCCAACAATATGGAGATAAATATCACCAAATTATTTCATTGGCTACTCAAACCACACACAACAAAGTCTACTTTTCCATGTTTTCTCTATCATTTATGTTGTTTTATTTTCTCTTCATGTACTACCAAATTGTACATATGTCTCTTGCCAATTTTTCTCTTGTGTAGCAATGACCATTGCACTTACCAATGGTTAATTTAATGATCACTTTCAAGCTTGGATAATAGTAGATTTTAGGATTGCATTTATGGCATTAGTGATAGGAATTTTAGGTCCTATTCTTTATTTTATGTGTTTACTCATGAATATGTTTGGAGTTTGACTATTTTTGTGCCTTTGTAGAAGAGGGGGGAATTAATTTTTCTCAAAGCCTTGAAGCTGGAGTTGTGGAATCCATGTGTCAAAAGGAGAAATACCTAAGTGAAAAAAGTGCAAGAAATTGTGTCCCAACATATGAAGTCTAGAATTTTCAATGTTTGAGTAAGTTATAGAAGTGCATTTGGAGATAAAGACCATGATTAGAGAGAAAAATAACAAGATATGATTTAAAGTCAAGAATCAAAGGATTTGAGAAAATTATGAGTGTGATATAATCAACTAATAAAGGGTTTCAAATTATTACCCAAGTACAAAAACAAGAGGATTTTGAGAGTTTTTGTGACAACCCGGCAAATATCAGTTTTGCGGTAATCAGGTAAGTAAAGTTTGTTCCCATAGAGATATTAGTAAAAAATGTCCAAATAAAATAGTAACAAGTAGTTCTTCTTGGTTGCATCTTTAATCTCTCATGTAGAAACTACACTTAGAAGAGAGTAACAAACACCGACTCATAGTCTTGTCACACAAAAATGTCACACTTAATCACAACTTCATCAAATCTTTCCAAACAATCTTGATTGTGATGATTCAGTCTCTCTCAGAAATGGCACTTCACTGCAAAACAACTTTGCTTTAGAATTGTGTTCCACCACTCTACTGAAGGTACAACTTCCTTGATCAAAATTGCTTCACATCAACACTACGCTACACTCACAACTGTAGAATACTACCAACACTACAATTTCTCTCAGATCTATCAAGGCATTGCTCCAATTACACTTCACTCAAGATCAAGCACATAGAATGAAGATTAAGGCTGTGGAATCAAACATCCAACAAACACATTGATTTGCACTTCAAAATTCTCCAAATACTCACAAACACACATGGAACGTTGATACTTGGAATTAAGCTCAAGCGACGAGCATTGCTTCACAACACTTTTCTTTATCTATTCTTAGAAATTATGAGCACTAAACAACATAACACTACAAATGGAAGTCCAAGGAAGCACTTTAGCAATTAACTATCTTCCTAAACTGCTTCCTAACAACTCTAACAACTTGTAGATCCAAAATGACAATTCACCTCTTCATATCTACCTCTTCAAATCTCAAAACTATTACTACTCCGATCCAATGTCTACTTCTTCCTTGGCTTCCAATCTTGAAGTAACCTCACATACTACTCTATCCTCGGGTTTACCAACTACCAATTTTTCTACCAATTCTAACACCTCTTCTTCTTGATTTGCAATTCCCGTCATGGGCAAGCTACACATATCTTCTCCTTGCAACCCACCTTTCTCTTATATCTCTAATGGCAACTCCAAAGATATTTGTCCTCCTATCTCTTCTACTTTGGGTTCTGCTCTCACACACTTCCAAAATTTATCTATCTCTAACTTAATTAAATCTAATCTAATTGTGATATTGTCTTCAACTTCCAATATCTTCCTATCTACACGAGTTCTAAGACTTATCAACAAAGCATTCAAGTCCTTATCTTTTGCATTTCTTCTCCTTGTCTCTTACACCAACAATCTTAATTGGTGCAACCTTGTTTCTTCAATCCTTACACTGGCTTCTGTACTCAACATCACATTCATCTTCACTATCTCCTTCAATGGCTCAAGCCTCATTCTTCTCTCACATTCATGATCCGCATGCCAGTCTTCTTGGTACATTGCTAGCTCTGCCACAAATTTGGCCTTCATAGTCTCCTTCTCCTTCTCTTTCTGCACTACCTTCTCTTCCAAATTACAAAGTAACTTCCTCAATCTTTCTTCTTCTCTATACCTCATTTTTAACTCTCTTTGCCAAAGCTACTTCTTCTCTTCTACACTCTGCATCACCCTACTGAGCTCTTGCTCCTTCTTTGCTACTCTTGCCATAGCATGGATGATCTCTAATTGAGAATCAAAAAATTGCTATTTCAAGCTTTCATACTCAACTATCTGTCTTTCCCTGGCTAGGACATCATGCTCTATTACTCTCTCTTTACTTCCCACTTTTCTCTTTAAGTTCTCAACAACTTGATTTTGTACTATTGCATCTACTTGTAGTACCTCCTTTTGCTCCTCTCCTTGGGTTATACTCTCCTTCAACTTTGAGTTCTCTTCTTCTAACCTTGCCAACACTTGCAACACAGTCTTTACCTCCGGACTCTATGACTACATCTCTTTCTTCTTCTCCTCCAGCTTTATCAGCAATGGGCATACAATCTCCTGTAGATACTCCACTCCTCCGCTCTAATTCACTTTTACTTGTGGGCTTTTCTCCTTCTTTGCTTCTTCTTTGCCTGACACTCTTCTCCTCAGCCAGAGTCACCTTATTAGAATGATTTATTGCTCGCTCCTCAAACTTCCACTCTCCATTTCTTTTCTTCTACTCGGCCCCGCCTCATATGCCACTTTTCTTTTGGAGCAGATACCTCTCTGAATGATAACCTTCTTCTACTCTTTCTTTGGAACTTTGTCTTCTTCATTCGGGTTATCTTCTTCAACCATCTCCAGCTTTCCCTCTTCTTCCTCTAGTACCGGCTGCATCTCCACTCCATCTTCACTCTCACTACTCACTTCACCACTCTGCAACATATGAGTTTGGGTTCTTCCTCTCTCTCCAAGTCTTCTGACTTGTACGTAGCTTCCCCTTCTGATTCTTCTCTTGATGACACAATTACCACTAGGTCCTTCTTTGGGTTCACTTTCCTGGTCTTTGGAGGTCTTGTCATCGCTACTTCTTCTTTTGGTTGACTCCCCTTCTTCGACTTTGGAGCATTCACCGCCAACCTCACGCTCTGCTCCGTTTCTGCATAGTACTTGTCACTGCTCCTGATCAAAAGAATGTATTGTTGCTCCATTGCATCAGCATCTCTCCTTAAGTTGGGATGGAAGTGCAACACCATCTTGTGCTATTCCGCCACACTCAACAAATTCAATCCCAAATAAAAGTGGGCTACAAATGGCACAATGTAGTGTGGAGGTGACTTATGTCTCAAATTCCACACCATCTGTCTTGTGTGCTGATGAAAGCACTTTGCCTAATTTATTGTTCCCCTACAAACATCTTATAGATAAACACCGCTTGATGTTTCATCACATAAGTGGTTTGCTTTGGCTTGAAGATAGTCATCATTGCTCCCACGATGCCTCTCCTCACAAGATCCTTGTAAATCTCAACTTTATAACCATTCTTTGTGCATTTTGAAGGAAAGGCATCCACACTTATTGGGTTTCTTCAGGTACCTCTCCTCTCCCCAAGAATGTGGCTCCCTACTCCTCACCCGCCTCTCTTCTGAGTACTAAATTCCAATCTAACTCTATCCATCAAGACGGATTTCTTCTCTTACCCTCTGCTTTGGGTACATCCAGACACTTACTCTCAATGATCTTGGTAATGAAACTTGGGAAACTAAGATTCTAGTTCCATGCCAAAAAGGTGATCAAAAGCCCGCTCAAGACTTTGATTCTTGCGATCAC
This sequence comes from Lunularia cruciata, assembly GCA_948567375.1. Taxonomy (NCBI): domain Eukaryota; kingdom Viridiplantae; phylum Streptophyta; class Marchantiopsida; order Lunulariales; family Lunulariaceae; genus Lunularia; species Lunularia cruciata. Next base: position 28,170,098 of record OX419760.1, on the reverse strand, counting down.
ATCTGACTTTCTCATTGCATGATTTCTCATTGCAAATTCCAAGTTCTTCTTTCCACCTCCCATCTTACTATCCTCTTCTCTAGGTTGGTGACTATTCTTCTGCCCGACTCTCGAACTAACTCTCTTGACTTCTTCTTGATGCACAAGCACGTCTCTTACTACACTCCCTTTTTCCTAATCTCTCTCAAGACGACTCCTTAATGGCGATGGGAAATTACTTGTCATCTCTTTGTCTCTATCCCAAATTTTATAGTGGCTCATCTCCTTAGTCTTTCTTCACTTTGAGCTTCTACCAAGAATTTACACCTTTTGCATGCTCTTGTCAGTGTCAATTTTCCCCCACTCATAGGCCAACCGTTTTTATGTGCGGTACTTTCTTGAATGTCCAATCCCAAAGGGAAGTTGTTACATTGTCTTTGCCTCGAGTTGAGCACCCTTGAGACAAAGTTTCCTTACTTCAAGTTGAATGTTGATAGGACCAATCTGAGTACTTCATCTTTTGACACAAAGTCACTATACATTGGGTTACAACCCAAAGACACCATTCTTTGCCTTCTGATGCCATACATGCACAATATGACTTTGTTTGTACACTTCTTCTTCAAATAAGAAAAAAATAATGTGGGTACCACATACCACCTCCCTCAAATGTGAGCGTTTCAGTGAACATAAACCTCAAGTGTCTTAGAGACCTCCAAGTCTATTGTACAATATTTTCAAACTCTCCACTCGTTCACTCAAGTGGCAAATGGTTGCTCCTCCAAGTCTGCAAGTTGAATGGACCCATTGTTATAAATATGAAGTACTTGATAGGGCCCATCCATCTCAATTTTCCTAGAAAAAATATTTGGCGATTGTCATATAACAAAACCAAATCTCCTTCACGAGTAGTAACAGGCTTGATGTGCTTATCATGCATGACTTTCCTCTGTTCTTGTACTTCTTTGGTGGTTTGCATTGCATTGTCTCTTTTCTCTTCTAACCACATCAGTTGATGGATCCAAAGGTCATGAATTTCTTCTTCTAACAACCGTTCCTCACACAAAATCCAATACATTGGTACCTCAAATTCAACTAGTAGGATGGGATGCAAGCCGTATGTCAAGAAGTATAGAGTTTGCTTGGTTGTTATCTTTTTTGTTGTTCAATATGCCTACAATGCGGCTGGTAACTTCATATCCCAGTCATAGGCATACTTGACAGTCACCTTATTAAGAATTTTAAAGAGTAACCCATTTTCCCTCTCCGTTAGGCCATTTTCTTTGGGATTATAAGGAGTCATCTTTTGATGTTTAATCTGAAAGTACTTGATTAATGCCTCCATCACAGAGCTCAAGAAATGTGTCCCTTTGCCATTATGAAGTTACAAAGGACATCCATATCAGGAGATGATATTCTGAAAAATAAAATTTGCCACTATTTTTGCATCATCTCCATGAGTTGCTTTGGCTTCAACCATCTTGGTACCATAGTCAGTGCAAACCAAAATGTATCATTTTCTTGTGACTTAGGTTACTAGTTTTAGCGGTCCCACAAAATCAATTCCCCATTTCTCAAATGGGGCCAATGGTAAGATTGGTCTCAAAGGCCATTGGGAAGTAGCCATCGGCTTTCTTGTTCTTTGACAAGTGTCATAACTTTGGATATGGGCATGTGTGTCTTTATACATCATAGGTCACCAATACCTCAAGGGAAGAATCTTCTTTACAATATTCTTCAAGGCATAGTGTTCCCCCAATGCTTTGGAGTTTAAAGACTCCATTACTCCTCCATTTTTGTATACCTCCAAGCATTACGGAAGTACTTTGTCTTCATCCATCTTGAATAAATTGTTGTGTTTAAGCTGATATGGCATCCTTTTCCTAAGAAAGACTACCCTCTGCTCCAAGTCCAGCCCATCAAGACATTGGAGAGTATGCAGATAGTGATATTCTACTGCATACCTTGTACTTTGCATTCTTGTTAAATGATACAACTCTTCATCAAGGAAATGATCGTTGACCTCCCATTCTTGCTCTTGAGACTCTAACCTCGATAGGAAGTCCACATTTGAATGCAAAGTTCCCTTCCTTACGTGTATAGTGTATGTGAATTCTTGCAATAACAAGATTCATCTTGCAATTTTCTCAAATAAATCTGCCTTCTTAACCAAATGTTGCAACGCATAATGGTCAACATAGAAGACAAACTTGTATTGCAACATGTAGTGGTAAAACTTCTTGCATGCATACACCAATTTGAGTGCTTCCCTTTCAATTGTAGAATAATTTCTTTTTGAAACCAAAAGTTGTTGGTTGGCGTAAGAGATGGGGTAATCCTTCTTCTTGTCGTCCTTTTGACTTGAGACTACTCCAATTGCCATGGATGAAGTATCCCCATATACATGAAAAGTGCACTCCCAATCTTGAGCTCTCATAATTGGTGCTTCAACTAGTTTCTTCTTCAATACTTGGAAAGCTTCTTCTTGACTTGCTTCTCATAGGTAGTCTTTGGACTTCTTCAGCAGCTCTTTTAGGGGCATAGCAAGCACTACATAGTTTGATACAGAGCGTCTGTAGTATCCAACATGTCCCAAGATGACTCTCAGCTCCCAAATGTTTTTTGGGGATTCCAAGGCTATGATAACTTTAACCTTCTTGACATCAACTTCAGTACCTTGGCTTGACACTTGATGCCCCAAAAGAATTCACTCTGTCATTGCAAAGAAACATTTCTCTGGGTGTAATGACAAACCAACAAACTGACACCTTCCAAAAGTTTGGCAAAGGTAATCTAAATGTACAGCTCTTTGCCCAAACACGCAAAAATCATCAATGAAGACTTCCACAAATTTGCACAAAAAATCCTTGAAGATTGCATTCGTCATCTGCTAGAAAGTAGCGGGGGCATTACACAACCTGAAGTGCATTTGATTGTAAGCAAAAGTGCTCCAATCAGTAGTGAATGTAGTGTTATCCTTGTCCTCTTCTTGGATGCATACTTGATTCTACCCTAAAAATCCATCAAGAAAACTATAACAAGGGTGACTAGCTACTTGGTCTAAAATTGTATCGGCAAAAGGCAAGGGATGATGATCCTTTCTTGTAACTACATTCAGCTTGCAAAAATCTTGACACACTCAAATCTTCCCCGTTTTCTTTTTCAAGACAATGACAATGTGTGAGACCCACTTATTGCTTAAGACATGAAAAATTATCCCGACCCCTAAGTACTTGTTGATTTCATCTTTTACCAAGAGTGAGTACTTTGGGTTCAAGCGATATTGTGTTTGCCAAACCGGAATTGCACCTTCAACCAGATCAATCTGGGGTTCTTGAAGTTCTTATGAAATACCCGGCATTTGATCAATAGACTAGGTGAATACATCCTGGAATTTTATAAAGAGTGCAATTTATCTTGCCAATTCCTCCAAAGTGATTGTCTTTGAAATTTTTAAGATTTTTCCTTCACCCAAGACAACATCTTGACAGTCATCGGGGTTGATGTCTCATTCAACATGACTCACTTGGCTCAATGCGAGTTGAGCTGCCATCAAACCCCCTTCTTCCAAGTCATTTTCACCCGAGGTGAGGTCATATGGATCTTCATCGTTGACGTCTACCTTGTAACATTCAAAGTAATTGACTTGGACTTCATCTTTGGAATCCTTTGAAGACAAAGACAATGAATCTTTGGATTCATCCTCATCTTCTGATGAATTTGTTTCCCTGAGGTGGGGAACCTTTGTCCAACTTACTATCACCAGCTTCTGGTCCTTGGACAAAATGTCCTTAAACTGCAACTTTTGCTGGTGCCAATCCCCCACAACTTGGGCATTGTACAACTAGGGTCTTCCAATCAACAGTGGGTAACCATTTTTGGTCATTGGTCTCAATATAATGTAATTTGACTTGAAGGGCACCCCTCTAATGATTGTAGTAATGTTTGATAGCATGCCCAATGGCCGTCTCTTGGTTTGGTCTACAAATTTCAACATTCGGGGTGTTGGCTCAAACGTATGATACTCCAACCGAATTGTAGTATCTTTGGTCATGACATTCACACCAGAACCCGAATCAATGTGTATCAATGTGATCATGCACCTTGCAATCTTTGCATCAACTTTGGGAGATTCCAATCTTCCTGTGCAATACGATAAATAACAGGCAGATCTTTTTTAGACATTGCCCTTAATTTCTTAAGGGCAGAATTTAGTTGATTCTTATACAACTTATTGTCTTCCCACAGTTGCTTGAATATGACATTCGCACTTGTGGATGCCAAATCTGCTACAATATCATATTGAAGTACTCCTCTTAGTTTCACCTTCTTTGCTTTTTTTTTTTGGGTTTGAAGTCTCACCATGTTCAAATTGGACTTTGGGGTGCTTCATGATGGTGATTGGAGCACTAATGTCTTGACTTGAGGTTCCTCGGGTTAGCACACCTCGGCTTGGATCAAATCCTTCACTTTGGATCTGATGTCCGTTGGAAAGATTGGAAGCTTTGTCTTTGTCCCCTCCTCCAAACTCATCTCCAAAGTTCTGAGTATTGCTTCCTTAAGTTCTTTTTGCAAAGCTTTAGCTAGAATCTTTTCCTCCTTGGCAGAAAGGATTGGCTTTGGGTGCAACCTCTTTGCCTTTTGTGAAGACAAAGAGGTAGTACTTAGTTCCTCGGGATCACACTTCTTATTACTCAAGTGTATCTCAGCCTTCAAAATTTTGAGGTTTGGCCATTCCCCTTTAGAGGTTGGGCTCTGTTCTTGAGGTCTCTCCTCCTCAAGTGTTATGCAATTCACATTTGTATCTCCTTTTGCCTGAAGTGCATCACGCTCAATTTGGGTCTATACATATTTTAGAGGTGGCTTTGGCTTTGGTTGATGAGGGCATTGGTTGCCCATATGACCCGATCCTTTATAGTTCCCACATGAGGGAACATACCCAATTTGCCATCTTGGCTCCAAAAAATTTGGAGACCAATGTGCCATCAAGCCACAATTGTAACATGCTCCGAGTGCAACACTTTGAGGTTGTTTTTGGTTGCTCATTGGTGCTCTTTGTGGGAGAGCGTTGGGATTATACTCCCTTGGTCCAAACCTCGGATCTTGGTATGATGTGCTCGCTTGAGGAGGTACTTCTTGAGTTTGATATACCGCCTCCTCTTCTTCTTCTTGGTTCTATCCCAAAACCCAATCAATCTGCCACATGAGGAATGCATTACGAGTATTTCATTTCCTGTTTCATGGCCTGACTTGCCCCACACGATGCACCATACATTGGATCTACCAAATGATGGAGGATTTCTTTGGTCCTTTGCCCCACTCATTTGGATCTTAAAATCTGCAAACTCTTTTATAAGAGTATCAAGCTTGTTGTTTGCCTTATGTACATGCTTTGCTAGGGGTGTTAGTGGTATCTTTCCTCTGCATCTTTGTATTCTTCTTGGCTTTGACTCTTCTTCGGATTCCAAAGATGAACTTGAAGATGTGGAGGATTCCTCCAAAGAAGAGGATGTGCTATGAGAAGCTTTTCTTCTGGGCTTCTTGCCTTTCTTCTCCTAATTTCTTTGATTATCGATAGAGTGAGAGTGATCTACCTCATAATGGGCAACGTGTTTGAGTACCTTATCTAGAGAAGTTCTATTCCTCTCCCTGGCAAAGATCCAAATCTTGGGTGAAGTCCTCCTAGAAACCAAGTAATGGCTTGGGCATCGGAGTAACCCACCACACCCAATTGCTTTGGGACTCAGTTCAAGTGCACCATGAACCGCTTAGAGTAGTCTCTCAACTTCTCATTCTTTCCTCTATCCAGGTTGTTGAGTGCTACAAAGACACTCGTGTCATAATCAACTTCACGGAATTGTTCCAATAAATTTTTTCTCAAGTCTGCCCAATCCATTGGTACAAACCCCTTCTGGGTTATATGCATATACCAACTCCAAGCCTTCTTTTGGAGTAGACTAGGGAAAATCCACAAGCAATCCGCCAAGTCATGTTCCTTATTAGCAAAAGAAATGACTTTGAATTCTTTGATGAATTCATCGGGATCTTTATCTTGTTTTGTCCCCTTGTACTTTTGATAGGCATGTCAGGTGACAATTAACAAAGTCATTGTTTGACTTGGTGGAATCGGTAAGGTTGAACTTGATGGAACCAAGGAACTAGTTGGTATTGATATTTTGTTGATAGCCCAAGGGTTTCAGTTGGTCAAGATCAATGTGGGGTCTTCTTCAATAATTACTTCTTTTCTGATTATGTTAACTTCAACCTAAATAGAAGCAAGAGATTCAACATCCTCAGAATGTTCTTTGAATTTCCTTTGAGAAAATCAAGGAATCGTGCATAGAAGTTGTTGACACTCTTCTTCCATTAGGATTTTTTATGTCTTTTCCATAACAAATTTCTTTATAAATTCAACTTCCTTTACAACTTTAGGGGAAGTCAATGTATTGGATCGTAATGAGTATGTCTGCATGCTGGAGTCTTTCTTCTTCTTGGAAGATGGAGATGAGAAGTAGCCTTGCCACCTGCCTTTGTGTTTCTTTTGTTCAAGTTCTCACAAAGCTTCTTGAACTTTGTGAAGAAGTTGGAGGTCCAATGCCTCTTGTTTGGTTTCATCAAAGGTAGCTTGGATCTTCTGGCATTCTTCCTCTTCACGATGCAACATTCATCTTCAAATTCTCTCTTCTTGTTGTTTATTCAATGCAGACATTCATATTGCTTTGACACCCAATTTTGAAATTGGCTTCATATTCTTCCACTTCCAAGATTTGTATCCCCAACAGTGGTGCCAAAAATCATGTGACAACTTGGTAAATATCACTTTGCGGTAATCAAGTGAATAAAGTTTGTTCCCACAGAGATATTGGTCAGAAATGTCCAAATACAAAGTCAAATAGTAACAAGTAGTTCTTCTTGGTTTTGTCTTTAATCTCTCATGTAGAAACTACACCTAGAAGAGAGTAACAAGAACTCACTCGTAGTCTCGTCACACAAAAATGTCACACTTAATCACAACTCCATGAAATCTTTCCAAACAATCTTGATTGTGATGATTTAGTCCCTCCCAAAAATGGCACATCAATGCAAAACAATTTTGCCTCAGAATTGTGTTCCATCCCTCCATTAAAGGCACAACTTCCTCCATTAAAATTGCTTCACATAAACATTATGTTGCACTCACAACTACAGAATACTACCAACACTACAATTCCTCTCAAACTTATCAAGGCATTGCTCTGATTGCACTTCACTCAAGATCAAACACACAGAATGATGATCAAGGCTATGGAATCAAATATCCAACAAATACATTGATTTGCACTTCAAAATTCTCCAAACACTCACAAACACACCTACAACATTGATACTCGGAATTAAGGTCAAGCAAAGAGCACTGCTTCATAGCACTTTGCTTTATCTATTATAAAAAATTATGAGCATTGAAGAACATAACACTATGAATGCCTCCTTCAAATAGGCAGAGCACTTCAGCAGTTAACTAACTTCCTAAACTACTTCTTAACAACTCTATCAACCTATAGATCCAAAATGACAATTCACCTCTTCATATCTACCTCTTCAAATCTAAAAACTATTACTACTCCAATCCTATGTCTACTTCTTCCTCAGCTTCCAATCCCAAAGTACTCTATCCTTGGGTTTACCAACTACCAATTCTTCTACCAATTCTAACACCTCTTCTTCTTGATCTGCAATTCCCATCATGGGCAATCCACACATGTCTTCTCCTTGCAACCCACCTTTCTCTAATATCTCTAATGGCAACTCTGAAGATATTTGTACTCCTATCTCTTCTACTTTGGGTTTTGCTCTGACATCCTTCCAAAGTTTATCTATCTTTAACTTAACTAAATCTAATCTAATTGTGATATTATCTTCCACTTCCAATATCTTCCTATCTACACGAGTTCTGAGATTAATCAACAAAGCATTCAAGTCCTTATCTTTTGCATTTCTTCTCCTTGTCTCCTGCACCAACAATCTTAACTCATGCAACCTCATTTCTTCAATCCTTACACTTGCTTCTATACTCAAAATCACATTCATCTTCACTACTATCTACTTCAACAGCTCAAGCCTCATTGTTCTCTCACATTCATGATCCGCATTCTAGTCTTCCCGATACATTGCTTGCTCTGCCTCAAATTTGGCCTTCAAAGAATCCTTCTTCTTCTCTTTCTGCACTACCTTCTCGTCCTCAATCTTTCTTCTTCTCTATACCTCATTGTTAACTCTCTTTGCTAGAGCTGCTTCTACTCTTCTACACTTTGCATCACTCTATTGAGCTCTTGCTCCTTCTCTACTACTCTTGCCATAGCATGGATGATCTGTAATCGAGAATCAGCAAATTGTTGTTTCAAGATTTCATACTCAGCTATATGTCTTTCCTTGGCTAGGACATTCTGCTCTATTACTCTTTTATCATCAGTTTTCATAAATTTTAAGAGGTTGTAGAGCTCAAAATTATTTATATTTAAGTTAATCTAAAATTTGATTTGATCAATTGAACTTGGAGTATTAGAAATCAAAAGGTTGGTGAGTAGATTATGATTAAAATTGGATTTTTTGGTCATTTTTAAAGTTTTGGCTTGGATTAGCTTATAAAACTTTCCAATATTATTCAAGTATTATTGGTGATTAAGTCTTGTTAATTTTTATAAAGGTTTCATGTGAATTCTTTAAATAAGCTCAATGGAAGAACTATATATCCAATTAGCTTTCTAAAGTATTCATTATTGTTTTACATGAATTTTTAGGCCAAATTTGGGCCAAAATTTATGCAAGAATCAAGACTTTAGCCTTATTTAAAGATAGAACTTCAAAACATCATGCCAATTTTGTGACCTTGTAAAGAAAGATGTAGTAGTCAAATTGAGGCTTGCTTTATAATATTAGAAATCTTACTAACAAGCTTTCCATTGCATCTTATAACATCTAATTTGAGGTATAGAGAAAATTTATTCTCATTTGAGTCTTGCAAACATCTCCTTGTCAAAAGGCATAGAATTTCCTTACTTGGAGTATAGATTGGATGCAAACTTGGAATACATATCAAGAGTAGATATTGGAAAGAGGAAGGAGACTTTGAAATACATTTCTACCAAAAGCATAGAGATTTTTTGTTAGTTTTCTTGTCTTTGGATCTTCTATATGCTTGATTGTATCTCCAATTAGCTTAGGTTGGTATTGTGCATTGCACTTAGGTTGTTTTCTTCTAAACATGCTTTGTATTTCTCCTTCATAATATTGTAAATGATGATCCACAAACCCAATGTGCATGTTGTGATGATAGGTTTGGTTGCTTGTTATTCCCTACTTGGTAGAAGGATGTGGTACCCACATTTTTCATTTTGGATGAGTTTTGAAGAAGAAGTGCCTTGCTGAAACCAAATTGAAACCAAATGGAGAAGAAATAAGGGGAAACTTGTGTTTTGATCAGACCCAATGAAGTCAATTTCATGTAAGAGGAAGAAGGACTCGTACTAGATCAGACCCAAAGAAGCTTATTTTGTGTCAGAGGAGGGAAAAACTCGGATCAGATGCCGAAGGAGTGCAAACTTGAAAGAGGAATAGAAGTTATAGGTTGAGATTCTTGCGGGGGCTATATCTCAATGTTCACAAGTCCAAATCAAGCATGCTATATCTCGTTGGAAGCATCTCGTTAAGGGCTTTCCGTTGCCACCAAAATTGCAGAGTCTGGAGGTTTTTAGAAGACATTACAAGCATTTGGAAGTTTGAGAGTAGATGTATATAGTAAGTTAATGTCTTCGGACTTCGGTCTTCGGACTTCGGACTTCGGACTTTAGGTTTATACAACTTTGGGTTAGAAGCTTCTTTGCCTCAAGACAAAGATGACTATATCTGAGATAGTTGGACCTTGGAGTGCAATGAAGATGACTTTGGGAATCTTGCCAGAGGCATTAGAGGAAGTTAGAGTAAGGAAAGAAGATAGTTAGGATATCCATGACTTCAATTTCAGTTCTGATTGAAGATAGGAGAGAATTAGAAGAGAAATAGTAGTAGTGAATAAACCCGAAGTGCAATATCATATTGTAAGTGTCTTCAGGTCAATTACATGAGTGATTAGGAGAAAGTGGGTTGCAATTGAAGGCGTAGATAGTGTACCCATGCTTTCAATTACAATTCTTTATGAGGACACAATAGAATTAGTAAAGGAATTGATAGTAGCTAGACCCAAAGTTGTAGAAGTAAGAGTGCAGGTGTCTTTGGATTTGACATTTGACATTTCAGAGAAGAGTGGGTTGAGAGATAGAGATTTAGAAGGATTACTTATGATAGGAATTGTAGATCAGAGTGGAGAATTAGTAGAATTGGTAGAGGAAATAAGATTTGTGAAACCCGAGGAAAGAGTAGTAGGAAGTGAAGTTACTTTAGGTTTGGGTTTGAAAGCTGATGATGAGGTAGACATCGGATCTAATTAGTAACAGTTTTGAGATTTGAAGAGACAGATATGAAGAAGTGCATTTTCATTTTGGTTATGCACGTTTGTAGAGTTGTTAGGAAGAGGTGCATTAGGAAGATAATTGTCAATTTCTTCACTATTTAAGAGTGGCATTCATAGAAAATTGTTGTTCAGTGCTCATTATTTCTGAGAATAGATAAAGTAAAGTGTTGTGAAGTAGTGCTCATTGCTTGAGCTTGATTTTGAGTATCAACTTTGTGTTTTTGTTTGTGAGTGTGTGGAGAATTTTGAAGTGCAAGTTAGTGTGCTTGTTGGATGTTGGATTCCGTAGCCTTGATCTCTATTCTATGTGTTTGATCCTTTGTGAAGTGCAATCAAAGCAATACCTTGACAAATCTGAGAGGAATTGTAGTGTTGGTAGTATTTTGCATTTGTGAGTGCAACGTGAAGTTGATGTGAAGCAATTTTGATCGAGGAAGTTGTGCCTTCAGTGGAGGGGTAGAACACAATTTAGAGGCGAAGTCATTTTGCAATGAAGTGCCATTTTTGGGAGAGTCTGAATCATCACAATAAAGATTGTTTGGAAAGAATTGAAGGTGTTGTGATCAAGGAGTGTTACTTTGTGACAAGACTGCAAATCAGTACTTGTTACTCTCTTTTGGGTGTGGTTTCTACCTGAGAGATTAAAGATGCAACCAAGAAGAACTACATTGTGACATTTGACTTTGTATTTGACCAATTCTGAATCGTATCTCTGCGGGAACAAACTTTACTTACCTAATTACCGCAAAAGTGATATTTGCCGGGTTGTCACAAAGGAACAATAGTGATAAGGGTAGAATGTGCTCAAACTATAAGTGAAAATTCTATACATGACCTCCTACACAGAAGCTCCATAGTTGGGCACCCAATGTGTTTATAGACAGAGAAGCAAAGTACAACAACATGCACATATTTGGTCTGTATGTTGAGCTCATTGTTCAAAGAGTTTAAGGATGGTGATGTTTGCTTGCAAGAATCATAAGACTACATTGTGTTGCTCTCATTGTGCCAATTCTTCCTTCTAAAAGTTCTATATTATATAATTTTTTCTTTGCAATCCTTTACTTCATTCTCAAGCACTTTTCTGACTTGGTCAAGCTCAATATGAAGTAGAGCTTTGTCTTTTAATGTTATTTGGGTGAGCTTATGCAAGTGTCATAAAAGTGTTGTTGGGTCGTTAAGTACTAGGAACTAGTTCATGATAGAATGGCATGAATTCTACCAAGGCTTCCATCATTGATGTAACCATGTTTACAATGCATACGTGAATGTGTCACAACAGAGAAAGAGAGTTGCTTTGTCATTTCATATGTTGTAAGATGTCCTCCATTGTGCTTGTGTTGTTAATCTACTCTTTTTTTGGGTGCCATTAATTGAAAGGCTGATCTTGATGATCTTACTTGTTCTCTTTATATTTTATGGCCGCATCATTTGCCTCCTTAGCATTATACCCATTTTATAGTCTTCCTCTTGTGTACTCTCCTTCCTTCGTCTATTACTTCATTGTTGCTCTTGTTTTCTCCTTGTCTTCCACTTTCTTTTGAGAATATGTCTATTATCAAAGTAATTTATTTTTGCTTCTTAGAAGCTTAAAATTTGGATCACATTACTTACACCTTCTTACAAGCATTGATCATATTTTAGGACTAACATATTGCTATGAATTTCTTTGTACAAGCATACTCCTTATCTGCCTCAAGGTATTTTGTTATTTTGTTAAGTTGGTTTGGATGCTTATTGAATTACATTAGATGGTGGAAGTGGCCAGGGTAGTTTGCCTTCTCTTCTTGCATCAAAAGATCCATTCCTATGTATAAATGCAAGACAAAGGGAGCTAAAATTTTAGCTACTCCTTTGGTCATGTCGATTAACAACTCACTAATACGTTCTTGAAACATTTATGCCCAACTTACAAGTTTCCTTTTGTGTTGAAGGTGGAAGAAAATTGCATGATTAAGGTTTATATATGCTATTCATTTTGACCTAAAGAGGTTCATGATTTTTTATGTGATGACTTGTAAAGCAAGATTTTGACATGATCAATTTTGGTATTTTTTTGTTGATTGCACATGAACAAATGAGTCTTTGATTTGGCTTTGAGATTCTTACTCAAACTGCCATGCAATGTGTTTATGTACATTTGACCAAAAGGTGAGCACTCATATCCTAGTACTTGTTGCTAGTGGTATTCAATCCATAAGAAAGGATTTTTTCTCAAGGTTTTGTCCCTAATATTGATATTATTATGAATTTCCTTGAAATGGGGATATGTCTAATAGACTCCAATCCCATAGCAAGAACTCTAGATTTTTACATCTTAGGTAATCATATCAGTAGTATAAACCCCACTTAGAAATTTAAGGAGTTTGCTAATGATCTTGGGGAGTTCCTATTGTTTATTATTGCCTCTTTCCTCAAGTGACATGTTTACACTTGTTTGCTACACACTAATATAGGGAATTACCTTGCCCAAGAATACCTTCTCTCACAAACTCTCAACCCTTCACACTTTGATGATGAAGAAATAAATCACTTTAGAGACCAAGACAAACACCTATATGACTAAACTTCAAGAAATTGAAACTAAAAAAGTAAAAGTTCTTCACTACAACATGGGAACACCATTTTATAGTTTTTTCAAATAGGTTTATTCTTTTGCTATTGTAGTGGGTTGGTAAAAGGTTGCAATCACATCCTAAATGCTTGATACTTGGAACTAAATGGTCAAAAGTCCATTATTTGGCCGTGCCTTTATATGGGGCACATGAAATATGTGGTGTGCTTGTTGATGACAAAACTTCATGACAACATAAAGTTTTTATCTTTTTATTCCCCCAAGAATTTGCGCATCTTTTGATGCTTGTAATAATGAGGGTCTATTGGTTCACAATATTATGATTGGTTATGATACAAACTCTCACTCCTTATACAACTTGAACTAGGTCTATGAGCTGGCCTATTTTTCACTCAAGATGAACCTTTGATGGCTATTATGGTAGCGCACCATGGACTGAGAAGACTTGGAACCCCAACTCCATCATACACCTTCAAGGCTAAGACTCCAAGAATCAAGACATTGCTCACTAGAGAACTCAATGAGAGAGAGATAATTGCAAATGAAAGGATAATAAGTACCTCCTCACTCTTAGTTTATATACTTGTGAAATAGTTATGCACCAAAATTACTTATTTAATAAAGTAACTAAAGTTATTAGGCTAAAAGTCAAAAAAATTCTAAATTCTAAAAGAATATCCATACTCATGGGAATATTCTACTAAGCATGTGGTCCTATCTTGACCCAACCACTAAGTCAAGGATTCCTTCATATAGGCTATCCTTGGACTATAAAAGAATCAAAAAAAAATGCTTGTGGGTACAAGAGTTCTCTTTCCTCAAAGCCAACAACCTAAGAATAATACTTAGTCAATACATTAGAATCCAAGATAATGGTGCTCACTTTTTCCACTTCTTCTAAAGTAAGGTCCCCTCTATCTTAACTATGACTAAATTTAGATAATCATAGTTAATGTAGAACCATTCTTTACCTTTATATAACTAACATCTCTCAAGTACTTGTAATACCAAACTAAATATCACAATAGTACATACATGCACAAATAGGTGTTACATTTATCCTCGGACTAAAATTTCACATCATCCTCAAAGTGAAGGTTTATCTACCTTCTATCATACATCTTCAACTTATCATGGTTAATCCTATCAAAGTGTGTTCCTCCCAACTCCTTGAGATTATAGGTGTAATTGCCCCACACCTTCTCTATTATGAAAGGTCCAAAGTACTTTTTATATATATATATATATACTGAATTTCCCTTTACGTGTATCTCACAATACACATATTCTATCCTCCCATATCAAGTTCGTAAGTAAAAAAATATTTTGCACTCTCTTGAATTGGATGGAATCAAATAACATTATCAAATCACCTTCTTAGAGGAGCTCTACCTTTTTCTTGCCTTGCCTCTTGTGATAGCTTTCTTTTGTTTCCTTTGGGCTTGGTCCACTCAAACCAAAGCAACAACTCTTGCCTCCTCCAATTCCATAAGTTGATCCTTCCTTGACTTCCCTAAATCACCTCCTTGTGCTTTCTTCAATCTCTTATGAGTGCTTGGGAAGGTAGGAAGATCAAATTGAATAGGTAAGGTAGACTCAAGAGCATATACCTAATGAAATGGAAAATATCTGGTGGAAGTCTTCATGGTTTACCCTATAGTAACCATTAGATAAACCCAATAAATAGAACTATAAATTTCTTTATCATATATGTAATAAAGAAATTTTGCATCATGGCTATAGTGGTGCTTCTTGTAAAATCTCATCCTTTATCAAAAACCAACTCCAAAAGGCACCTAAACCTAGTGATAATATATTGATAAAGAAATTTACCAACTTCATCTTCATTCTTGTCCCTTAATATTCTAGCCTCAACCCATTTGGTAAGGTAATTAGTAACTATCACAATGTACCAAGTATTCCTTTAGGTTCTATTGAGACCACCTACAAAGTCAATTCTCTACTTCTCAAAAGGTCCAAGCAATGGACTTGATCTAAGAAGGAGAGTGGAAGTAGAATTTCTAGCAAAAGCTTGACAAACATGAAAAGTTTTGTGTTTTGTAATAATCAAGATGATCCTTGAAAATCCCTCTCCAATTGTAACTTGCATCTAAAATCTTGAAAACAGTCACCTCTCTTGCAAAGTGTCTCCCCCACACTAAAACTTCATGAAACTCCTTTATGAGTAGGATAGTCTCTTCTTTACCTACTACTCTTCAAAGTAGACCATCTACTCCTTGGTGAAAAAGAAATTCCTCCACCATTATGTAAGGTCTAGATCTTGCTACAAGGGCATTCTTCTCCCTAACATGCATACCTTTTGGATAGTTACCTCTTGTAACAAAGTCCACAATCTCCTTGTACTCCACTGGAACCTCTTGGAGTGATTGACATTGCCATGAGCTCCTCATCTGAGAAGGAATCATCCATTGGCTCAACTCCATCATGATCATAAGCCCTAGATAACAAATCAGTATTTGCATATTTCTTTCATGGCTTATCCTCAATAGTTTAGTTATACTCAGACAAGATTATCATGCACCTTGGTAGCCTCCCTTCTACATTAGGCTTGTTGAAGATGTACTTCAAAGCCATGTGATCCTTAATAATGGTGGCTTTCCCTCCAATCAAGTAGTGTCTAAACTTCTTGAGACTAAAGATCACTACCAGCCCTTCTCTCTCGGTGATTGAGTAATTCTTTTTTGTTGAAACCATTTATCTACTAGCATAAACTATTGGATGATCATGCCTATCTTGGTTCAATTGACTAACAGTGCATCCTATAGTTACATTAGAAGCATCAATGTAGAGGATGAAAGGCTTACTCCAATCAGGTTTAACAAGAATTGGGGCTACAATAAGGGATTGCTTAGGCTCCTCAAAAGCTTTGAGAGCCTCCTTGTCTTCCAAAATCATCATGTATTCTACACATTTCTTCATGTAGATGGTCAAATCATAAGCCTTGTTGGAAAATGAAAAGATGAAACTCTTATAATACCCAATCATCCCCAAAATTGGCATAACTTTTTCAAGCTTGAAGGGAATGGAAGGTCTAAGATTTTCTTCACCTTCTTAGGATCAATTGCTATTCCATTTGGAGACAATGTGCCCCAAAAGTAGACCTTCTTCACAACCAAAATGCACTTCTTTGGGTTGAGTGATGCATTTGCTTCATCTAACCATTGCAAGACCGGTGTTCAAAGCAGTATTCCTTGCTCCCATAGACACAAAAGTCATCAATGAAGTCTCACAAATTTCTCAATGAAAATTTCAAACACCTCATTAATGAAACATTGGAATGTGGTAGGAGTATTGCAAAACCTAAAAGGCATGACCTTGCAAGCATAAGTCCTCCAAGTTGTGATGAATATGGTGAGTTATTGATACTCTGGTACAATCTTGATTTGGTTATATCTATTATAACCATCTCCAAAATTTTACTTCTCATGACCTACAACCTCTTCCAAGATCTAATCAATGAATTGCAAAGTATAATAATCCTTCTAAGTAATAACATTAAGCTTCTTATACATACACAATCCATACATACCCAAAGCTTACAGTTTTTTTCTTCACAATCACAATTAGAGACATCCATTTTGAATTCTCCACCTAAAGGATAAATTTGGCTTCCTTGAGCTTATCAATCTCCTTCTTCACAAGCAAAGCTATTGGTGAGTTGGTGCAATGTTGCTTTTGGCAGACTAGTTTTGCATGTGACTCTACCTTTATCTTGTGCTCCTCCAAGGTGACTTCCTTTACATCCTTGTAATTGAAAGCAAACACGTAGATGAACTTGCAAAAAATCTCCACCTTCTCCTCATCTCAAATCTCACCTTCTCCTCATTGATAACATTTGGACTATACTTGAGGGTAGATAACCTCCTCTCTATCTCCTCAAGTATCAATGGTGATTTATTTGGGTTCTTCAAAACCTTTGGCATAGGTGAAAAATCCATAGCACACAAGGGATACATATCTAAATCAAATTTAGATTCATCCTCTTCAGTAGAAATCTGTTCCTCCATGCTTGTGTCTACACTTAAAGCTCTTTCTTTTCAATTGATTCTCAATAATCAGAAAATGGTACATTTGGATGTGAAGTATTGATGGTTTTAGTCACAAGAGCTGTAACTTTATGTTTGATGGTCCAATCCTCAATTACCCTTTGTTCTATCAATCAATTGTGAGTGTTGCTCTCAACCATGGCCTCCCAAGAAATTAATCATAGCTTGAATCCTTCAAGACTTGGAAAGTCATGAGACTTTGAACTCCCATAATTGAAAATACCACCTTATTAATCACCTCTAATGGTCAAACTTCCTGCTTGTTTTCCATGCTCACCACAAATGTTGAAGGTCTAGAGGGTATCATACCCAACTTCTTCATCAACCTCTCTTACATGGCATTTTGTGCAGATCTTACATCAACAAGTGTATCCTTGATGTTATGACCATTCACTCTCATATCAATCTTGGAGGTAGGTTCACAAGCCTCCATGGTGCTAGTTTGGCATCCATCACCCATGTAAAAGACCAAGATCAAGGAGAGAAAAAGGAGAATGGAAGATCACATTGAGATACTTGAATGAAAGAAAATTCTAAATCCTAGCATGAGCTTTTGCTTTGGTATTTATAAGGAGCAACAAGGCTCTTTAGAAGCTTCTCAAGAAGCTTCCTTGAGATGCTTTCTTGGAGTGCAAGCCAAGTTAACCAAGAATCTTCCTTCTAGAAGTCACCTACTTGGCCCACAAACTAAGCTAGTTGGAAGCTTCTAGAAGCTATCTACTTGGAGTGCAAGCTAAGTAAACCGGAAGCTTCTCAAGAAGCTTTCTATATACTTCTGAATATTCTAGGATAATTTGGCCCTAACTAACTTCATTGCTAAAGTCTATATTGTAATATATTCCCCCACCGCTAGTTGGTGACATCCTTGTCGCCATTGAAGCTTCAAATTCTTGGATGGCTGTTTTTGCATTCTAGAGATGAGAAAGAGGTTTCCATGTGGCATCATGAAGAGGATACCTATTCCAAAGTACCTTGTACTCCATATGTTGTTGGTGGCCTTGTTGAACGTGGTGATGTGCAAGGATACGATCAACTTTGTATTCCTCATGATCATTGATAAAGATGGGAAGGAGATGGATTAGGACCAAAGGGTTTCAACTTGGAAATGTGAAAGACAAGGTGGATGCACATATGACAAGGCAAGGCAAGTCGATAAGCAACAAAAGAGATGATTTGGGTGATATTAAAGGGTCCTATTCAATAAGACGCAAGTTTACAAACTTGAGAATCAAGTGGGAGGGGCAGGTTAGTAGAAGAGAGCATCACTTTATCACCAGCTTGAAAGGTGAGATCACAATGATGGTGGTCCGCATATTGTTTTTGATGATTTTGAGCAAGAAAGAGATGAGATCTGGCTTGTTGGAGGGATTGGGATATGGTGGTCAAGAAGGTGGAAGTATGAGTGACATGAGAGGGAGGAGGAGCAAGGAGGGAATCTAAAAAAAGTGGATCTTGGCCACAATTGAGGAAGAAATGAGAGAATCCGATGCTTACCTATTTGGAATTATTGTATGCAAACTCCGCAACTGCAAGACATTCATCCCAATTGGTATAGTGGATGTTGATAAAGACACAAAAGTATATCCTCCAAGGTGCAATTTGCATATTCAGTTTTTCCATCAATTTGAGGATGATAGGCCATGGACAAAGCAAGCTTGGTGCCAAGTATCTAGAAAAGTGCTTGCAAAAATTTCCCTATGAATCAAGGATCACTATCAAAGATGAATACACAAGGTATCCCATGATGCTTGAAGACAATGTTGAAGTAAATTTGTGCCAATGTTGGAGCATCCATGATATCAAAGGTTGGCACCAAATGGATTTGCTTACTAAGCTCATCTACAAACATCACAATTGCCATGTGACCTTGCTTCATCTTGGGCAAGGATGTGATGAGATCAAAGCTCATGTGTTCCCATCAAGTAGATAGAATGGGGAATGGTTGAAGGAGTCTTCTTGGTTTTTGGTTGCTAGCCTTGTTGCATTGGCGTTCTCACGTGATTGGACAAACTCTCAAGCATCTTGTGACATATTGGGCTACCACCATTAGCATTGGAGAGTACCAAGGTCTTGTCTACACCCATGTGACCAACGATTGGTAAGTCATGGGCTTCTTGGAGGCATACAAGTTGAAGATCACCATTGGCTGGAACATAAATCTGGTTCTCACAAATTAGAAAGTCTTCCTTGAAGGAGAAGATGTTGTACTCCTTGTTGTATGTTGCAAGATAACCTTGTACCATCTGAAAGAAAGGATCTTGTTGTAAAGCGGCTTAAACTCAATTTGGACTTTGGAGTCAATTGATATCGTCATAATTACCACCATGATGAGAGGAATAGACTTCAAATCAGGTCATCATGATAGGGCACCAGGGATGATGTGGAATTGACCGGGTTTGTACTCAAGTTTGATATCAAATAATTTTAGTTGTTCTTCCCATTAATGATATCCACTCTCCATGTGTTCCAAGTGTAATGTTTACAACATAAGTTTATGATCAGTTTGCATGATCACTTGTCTTCCCAAGAGATAATGCTTTGATACCTTGGTTGCATAGACTTTTGCCAATTGTTCTTGATCTTGAGCAGAGTAATTTCTTTCTACTTTATTTAGTGAGCAAGACACAAAGGCAATAGGATATAACCCATCTAGGAATTCTTGTTGCAACACGGCTCCAATTGTAAAGTTATAAACATCAAAATCAACCACACAAGGTAGTTGAGGATCATATGGTTGAAGAATGGGTCTTGAAGACACCATATGTTTTAGCTTTTAGAATACTTCTTTGTGCTTATTGGTCCACTGAAAGTTTAAGTTTTTCTCCAAGAGATTGGTCAATGGTGCAACAACATGAGCATAATAATGGATGAATCAATGGTGCAGCAACATGAGCATAATAATGGATAAAAGCTGGCCAATCCATTAAATATCCATACTTCTATAACATTCTTTGGAGTAGGCCAATCAGTAATGACCTTGATTTTCTTCTCTTCCATCTTGATCCCCTTTGATAAGATCTTGCGACTCAAGAAGGTAACTTCCTTCTATCAAAAGGTACACTTTGACTTCTTGAAGTAAAACTTTTATTGTTGTAGTCATCTTAGGACTTCTTGCATATAATTTGCATATTATATTTTTGTCTTTGTATAGATTAAAATATCATCCAAGAACACCACTATGTATTGATCCAATAGTCCATCTAATTCTCAATGCATTTGATCTATGAAGACTACTGGAACATTAGTGAGCCCAAAAGGTAGAACTCTATATTAAAATGCCATACATTGTGTGAAAGGCAATCTATTGCACATCCTCCTTCTAAATGTGGATTTGCCAATAGCCACAACAAAGATCCAACTTGGTGAAGTATTATGCTCCACTCAATTGATCAAGGAAGTCATCAATTTGAATCAAGAGATATGCACTCATCATTGTTTGTTTATTAAACCTGTGGTAATCAATATAGAAATGAAGTCTTCCATCCTTCTTTAGAACAAATAGTACTAATGCTCCCCAAGAAGATGTACTATGTTGTATGAAATCCTTTTCCAACAACTCTATAAATGTTATTTGCAACTACTCTAACTCCTTTAGTGAGAGCTCATAGATTGGTTTACTCATTGGAGTACTCCTTGGCAATAACTCAATCTTGAAGCGCATACCACAATTGGAAGGTAATCCCTTTGGCAAATCATTAACAAACATGTCCGCAAGCTCCTAAGCTATTTGATCAACCATTGCTTGATGAGGTTCTTGATTCTCCTCAAATTCTCTTTGTGCAATTGGCTTGGTATGTAACACCCATTTGTGCATGTGTGTGGTATTATGATATTTAGCTTGGTATTACAAATACTTGAGAGATATTATTTATATAGAGATAAAGGATGGTTCTATGTTAGTCATGATTAGCTAAAGTTAGTCATAGCTAAGATAGAGGGGACCTTAATTTAGAGGAAGTAGAAAAGATAAGCACCATTATTTTGGATTCTAGTCTATTGACTTGGTATTATTCCTAAGTGTTTGGCTTTGAAGAAAGAATTGAGAACTCTTTGGTCCACAAGACTTTTTGTTTTGGATTCTTCTATAGTCCAAAGATAACCCATGTGAAGGAATCTTTGACTTAGTGGTTGGGTCAAGATAATATCACCTGCTTAGTGAATATGCCCATGTTGATAGATATTTCTTTATACTTTTTGACTTTACTTGACTTTTAGCCTAGTAACTTGAGTTACTCTAGTAATAAGTAACTTTGGTGTGTAACTATTTCACAAGTTTATAAACTAGGGGTGATGAGGTACTCATCACCTTTTCATTTGCAACTATCTCTCTCTCATTGAGTTCTCTAGTGAGCAATGTCTTGAGTCTTGGAGTGTTAGCCTGGAGGAGTATGATGGATTTGAGGTTCCTTGCCTTCTTAGTCCATGGTGTGCTACCATAATAGCCATCAAAGGTTCATCCTGAGTGAGTGATAGGCTGGCTCATAGGTCCATACTGCAAAAACAGTCTTATCTTCCTCCAAAGCTTGCTCTATAGTTGCTTCATTGACAAACTTCCCATCTTAGGACTTATCTTCTTTCAAAGCTTACTTTATGGCTACTTTCTTGATAAAATTTCCATCTTGGCATTGACTATTCTCAGATGTCTTACTCAAAGGTGCCAGACAATCTAATATGAAATTCCTATCTCGGTGTTGTACTTGAATTTGTCGTTGGGTCCAATCAAATTGAACCTTATGACGTTCAATCCAAAGTAGACCTAGAATAGTGTCATAGTGTAGAGATACCACTACAAACCTCATACACTCCAAATACTCTTTCCTAATCTTGAAGGTAACAAGATGCAAGGTACAGAATGAAAAATCCTTTCTAACATCCACAATCATCACTCTACTTCCAATTATTGGCTTGATAGGAATACATAATTCCTTTGCTAATTGCATGGACATGAACTTCCAAAATCAACCAAATCTTACAACCATAATCATTTATCATACCTTGCAAGTGAAGCAAACTTGCATAGATCCAGCCTCCAATCCCATTGGAACTAATCAAGTTCTCAATAGGTTGCTCAAAATCTCCTATTAGGATACCTTGTTTCCTTGATCATTCTATTTCACAAACTCCATCCGGGTGACTTGTTGAGGTCACCCATTCTTGGATGGACATTCAACAATATGATATCAAATTTGATGAAAATAGAAACAACCACTATTTTGTCATAGTTTTTCTCTATCTAAAGTGCCAAGTGATCTTTGTTGAATGGCATTAATCTCCATTGGTACTGGCTCCTCCACTCTTGTGTAGTGTATTGGTAGGTTCTATAGAGGTCGAGGTTGAGATCAAGTTGTTGCAAGCAAGGAATCAAAGCGTTCGCCGAACCGCATGGCTTCCTCCAAGGTTGTGGCTCTTGCATAATTACCTATAATTTGGTTTGTGACTTCAAGCCTCTCACAAATTGATCATGAGCTTCACTTTCTAGTATATCTAGAATTTTCATGATGGTGTTTAGGAATTGCATGATGTAACTTCTTACAAAGCCAATTTGCTTCAAATTTGCCTATCTCATGTAGCTCATACGGCAATTATACCTTGGAATCGACTAATTATTGCACTCTTGAATTTTGCCCATGTGAAGATTGGTTTAAAAGTTTATCATTCAACTTGTTCCACTCAAAATTGCAACCAAAGCTTTGCTACTCCATCCAATTGGTTCAAAGCCAAGAGAATCTATTTTTGTTCATCTTTAGAATTGGTAGCTTCAAAATAATATTCAGAACCAAACACAAAACTCTCCACTGCACTCAAGAGATTCTTGCCTTCAAAAAACTTACTTTTTGAAAATAGGATTTGGTCTTCTTCTTCTCAAATTGGTACTCTCTTTATGTGCTCTTGTCATAAATGATCTCATTTATCCAACAATTGAGTAAGGTACTCAATTTGTTGTTACATAACAATGATAGCCTTGGGGCATTGCCGCTATGGTTACCACTCTACCACACCACCCCCAACCTATCTACTTTATTAACACATAGATGCAACACGTCCACCATTCTCTATAAGTTACAACTGAAAGTACCAAGGGTTCCTCAAACAAGGTGATTCTATTCAAAAAATCTTGCCCAAAGATAATGAACTATGTGAAGCAATGATTGGATAGTACCTAGACACCAAATTCCCAATGGTTTAGCGGAAATGGATTTAGTGGTCCATAAATTCCATCCATCCCATTCTTGCTCTGATACCAATGTAAACGACCAAGACCAAGAAGAGAAATAGGAGAACGGAAGATCACATTGACACACTTGAATGAAGGAAAGCTCTAAATCCTAGCATGAGCTTTGGCTTTGGTATTTATAGGGAGCATACAAGGCTTTTGAGAAGCTTCTCAAGAAGCTTCCTTGAACCACTTTCTTGGAGTGCAAGCCAAGTTAGTTGGAAAGCTTCTCAAAAAGTTTCTTTCTAGAAACCACCTACTTGGCATGCAAGCAAAGCTAGTTAGAAGCTTCTAGAAGCTATCTACTTGGGGTGCAAGCTAAGCTAATTGAGAGATTTCCCAAGAATCTTCCTAGATACTTCTAGAATGTTCTAGGTTAATTTAGCTCTAACTAACTTCATTGCTAAACTCCTTATTGTTACAATCCCATTGATATTAGAGCTTTTGCTTTCTTCTTCATCTTGCCCCTTGTAGAACTCAAACCACTTCTAAGCTCCTTTCTCAAGGTGGGATTCAAAATGATCAATTGGCTCACTATGATGTTAGCCTTGTGACTACCAATATCCTCCAACACATTGTAGTTCCATTGTTGTTTTGAGATCAAGAAGTCATCCATCCTCAGCTTCTTCCTTGGAGTCTTTGTTGATGGTGTTGAGGTGCTAGTGCAAACGCTCCTTGTAGACATAAGAGTATCAGTGCTAGAATTTATCCTTGAGAAGTGTGTACATCCTCAATAAAATGAGCTCTCTTCTTCTCTTATGCCAAGAGCTTTAAATTAAGACCTTTGGAGTTTGAGCACTCCTTCTTTTCATACTTGCACTCAACCACATCTATAGATGCTATCTCCTTATCTTTATTTGGATTAGGAGCCACTTTGGTTTCATTACCTCCCTCTTTCCCTCTATTGGCTCCCTCATAACCTCTTCTTCCATGGTAAATGGAATT
Organism: Lunularia cruciata; assembly: GCA_948567375.1. Taxonomy (NCBI): domain Eukaryota; kingdom Viridiplantae; phylum Streptophyta; class Marchantiopsida; order Lunulariales; family Lunulariaceae; genus Lunularia; species Lunularia cruciata. Next base: position 28,145,832 of record OX419760.1, on the reverse strand, counting down.
TGGGCAATTCCTTTGGATGTGACCTCTTCCTCCACAACCAAAACAATTTCTATCATTGAAATTATTTTTTGGTTTGCCTCCTCTAAATGGATAGCTTCATAAATCCTAGGTCCTCTCTCTACATTTTGATCCACCTCTCTCTTCTCCCATAGTTGCACTACATGATCTAGAGATTTGCAAATTATTTTATGGTGGCTTGAAGTGGATCTTCTGGTAGAGATTCTGGAACCAGAGCAATTACTACTTGTGGTGCAACCCTTGTCATCAAAGTAACAGAAGTTCCACCATACTTGTAACCTTGAGGAGGATGCATAACCTCCTTCACCACCAAATCACTCTCATTCTCTTCCAAACTCTCCTCCATACAAATTGCAATCTTGATAACTTCAACCTTGGAAGAAAGTTTCTCATATCTTACCTTACTTCTAATCTGAGGTCTCAACCCACCCACAAAATTCTTGGTGAGCATGGCTCCTATGCCAATCATAGTAGTCTCCACATCATCCCCACCCTTCCTCAATACTATGCAAAATCTGGACTCTAAGTTGTTCATTCTTTCTACATAGACTCACTTTCCCTCCATCTTCTTGTTTGAGGAAGGTAACCTCACTCATCAATCTCTCATAACTCTCATCTAGAAGAAATTTCTCAATGAATGCTAAAGTCAAACTCTCCCAAGATTCTTTTTTCCCATCTTTCTTCTCTCTCTTTTGGTATTTTGATTCATACCATATAAGGGATGCATCCTCAAAGAAATTAAATAATAATGAGGTCCACTCATTCTTCCTCCTCTCATTGTTTTCTATGCAATCTCTCTTGAAGTCTCTCACAAAGGCCTCCAAATCTTCTCCATCCGTGCAAAAAAACCCAGAAGTTTCCCCATCTTAGCCCCTCACTATCTCCCTCTTTTCTCTCAACATTTGTTTTCTTTTCTCTTGCTTTATAACTCATAGATTATATACATAAATAACACTATTTTAAAATAATCCACCCTAGGGAACACAAAAGTTTTAGGTTACTTCAATATTTCTATAGCAATATCAAATCCTATAGTACATTTTAATCAAATTGATAGTTTATCCATAAGTTGAAAATTATCTCCATCATTAATCTTGAGAACTAATTGATGAAAGTGATAGTTTCTTTGTAGCTATACTAAGACTCTCTCCAAGATCTTTCACCAAAGTCTCCAAAACTATTGTTACTCTACTACACTCATGTCCTTTTGGAAGTCGTTCCACTCCACAAACCTCACACAACTCCTTAATCTTAGATCTCCTCCTCCTAATCTTGGTGAAGAAGGTCCAACATGCAATCCCAAGTCAAGTAAGCCTCTCCTTTCTCTCAATCTCTTGCTCTCAAAGGTCAATGGACATAAACTTGCCATGAACTTGCCTTATGTCCCTTCTCTTTACATAAAAAGCGCTTAGAATCACTCTTTTCTCCAAGTAGTGTATATTTTTGGATCTTCTAAACACTCTCTTCAAATTCTATTTTAAGCTCTCTTTTCCTCGAATCCACCCCTACAATAACCTAAAATCCTCGGGGACCTTGCATAGCCTAAACTTCTGCTCTTGGTGACCCGCCATATTCCCAAGATGAGTATAAACACTCAAACATGCTTTTGGTTGCTCTTACATTCCTCATGCATGAGATCTAAACTCTCCAAAATCAACCCCTCCTCACAATGTTACTAACTTCTCTCAACTACTATGTCATAATAATTTGAAACTTTTCAGACCTGATCAAGACCCCAGGGTGCCCTTGCTTGAAAATTTTTAGAACTTTTCATTCAGCCATTGGCCTAAGAACCTTTCTATTCAGCATACATATTTTAGATTTGGTCTTAAAACCACCGCCTTTACTTTATAAATCATTGCTTCTTATGCAAGATTGATCTCTCCCTAATTCATGGGCAAAAGGGTAGAATAATTTGTACTCAATTTTCTTGGAAAGTTTTAAAACAACCCAATAAAACTAAAGAAATAGCAAACTCTATATAAAATTATAGAGAGCATGTAGTTTTCATAAGTAGTTTACCCTACCACCTTCCAAAAGAACTAGCTCAATGCTTGTAGTAGCTCTTACAATAATTTCAAGTGTTCACTTAACACATAATTCAAGCTATCATTTGTGAAAATCTCAAGTCTAGATCTCAAACTTGAGGTTTTGCCCAAAATCACTTAATCTCCAAAATCTATAGTCCACCTCACACAATCTCTCTAAATCCTCTCATGTGTATAGTACATATAATATCACCTCAAAAATATTATAATGAACTACATGGTATAAAAATAGGTCTAATTTCTCTAACATAAGTTAAGCACTCTCTTCATCTAATGTTATCTCCAAGTGAACTCTCATAACCTCCTTCTGTCTAATATAAAATTGTATGGAGAACATTATTTTGCCTTCAAGAGAGGTCTTGACAATGAAACCAAAAATGTGAACCAGCCTATCTCTCACTCAAGATGAACCTTTGATGACTATTATGATAGCACACCATGGAATAAGAAGGCAAGGAACCCTAACTCCATCATACTCCTCCAAGGCTAACACTCCAAGACTCAAGGTATTGCTCACTAGAGAACTCAATGAGAGAGAAATAGTTGGAAATGAAAGGATGATTAGTACCTCCTCACTCTTAGTTTATATACTTGTGAAATATTTATGCACCAAAGTTACTTATTTACCTGAGTAACTGAAGTTAATAGGCTAAAAAGTCAAATAAAGTCAAAAATCTAAAGGAATATCCATACTCATGGGAATATTCTACTAAACATGTGGTCTTATCTTGACCCATTCACTAAGTCAAGGATTACTTCACATGGGCTATCTTGGGACTATAGAAGAGTCCAAAACAAAAAGATTTGTGGATCCAAGAGTTCTCAACTCTTTCCTCAAAGCTAAACACCTAGGAATAATACCAAGTCAATAGAATTCAAGATAATGATGCTCACTTTTTCCACTTCCTCTAAAGTAAGTTCCGCTCTATCTTAGCTATGACTAAATTAAGATAATCATAGCTAATTTAAAATTATCCTTTATCTTTATATAACTAAAATCTTTCAAGTAATTATAATGCAAAACTAAATATCACAATAGTACATAAACACACAAATGGATATTATAGGTCATAGTCATCCTATGATGGATTTATGCCTCCATTAAGGGAGTCTATTTGGGCATTGTCTGTGTTCCTTATTTGGTGAGGTGTTCTATTAACATTTAATGGCATTTTGTGTCTTCATTCCCAACCTTATGCAGTACTTTGTATTGAAACTACTAATCCTAACAAAAAAATGAAAATTTTCTCAAGTGAAGCAAAGGTGGATCACCATACATTTTTGTCAATTATTCATCAAAGCATCATCTTTATACACATTTTTTTATTAATTATAATGCAAGACTAAATATCACAATAGTACATACGCGCACAAATGGATGTTATAGGTCATAGTTATCCTATGATGGACTTATGCCTCCATTAAGGGAGTCTATTTGGGCTTTGTCTGTGTTCCTTATTTGGTGAAGTGTTCTATTAACATTTAATGGCATTTTTTGTCTTCATTCCCAACCTTATGCATTACTTTGTATTGAAACTGCTAATCCTAAAAAAAACTGAAATTTTTCTCAAGTGAAGCAAGGGTGGATCACCACACATTTTTTTCAATTATTCATCAAAGCATCATCTTTATACACAATTTTTTATTATGATAGTAACTCGTTAATTTCATCCTCTTGATAACACTTGATTAAGGTTATTGCTTTGACTCAAGGCTTGTCATGTCCCAATCCTTGGATCACCTAAGCTATTTTTGGAAGAAACTAAAAACTTGGAAATTGAGAGATCAATGGGAATCCAAATCTGGTTATGCAATGAAGCAAAAATCATTCATTAATCTGGTCAAGAAAACATCCATAGAAATTTTACCAAATTTCATGTAGTTTGTCCAACATTTGCCTAGGTCCATAACTGCATGGGATTTTATTCACTCTTGAACTATAGATCAAGAATTATCAAACAAGGAGGGAATATATGACCAAAAAAGATGTAATTGAAGACCCTATCCATTACTACTTCAAAGAGCATCTAGAAAGCAAAAAGTTACTTCATTACTTTGGCCATATGTAATACCAAGGGTTAGCCATATGATCTAGATGTGAAATTTGGTTTGGTAACATCTAGAATGATGTAATACATGATGGTCAAAATAGATCAGAAAGAGGTATCACCAAAAGAGGACTTCTACTAATAGAGTAGGAATTGAAATATGCCTGAAATCTTTGAAGGCAATTTTGGAGGCCTAAACGGATGAATTAGGCCTCGAAAATGTGCAGATTCCTCCCCCCCAATGGAGGAAAAATTGGCCTTCCCTTCCCCCTGCTTTGTCTCGTTGAGAGCTTTCCAACGGTACCTTACTCATGTGATTCTGAGATTCCTATAGGAAGATTCCCTAAAAGATTCCATCCGGTCAAAGCTTGTTTGACCAACCAGATAGGACCTAGACCAGACAGGTCACCCACCCAAGTAAGTAATCCAAGGGTGGAGCTTGCTGACATGTCACCTATCTGTGTCCCTAATCCTATGGTGGAGCTTCCTTGGAGGACATCCTCTTTGTCTATATAATAAAGAGAAGGTGCTCCCTTGGGGCATCGAATGTTTGAGTGTGCAATCTGTGTTTTCTCTCTTCTCTTGCCCTCGGAGTATTACACCATACCAATTGGAGAGTCTTTTGGTGTATGTTGGACAAAGAAATGAGCAAACAACATGGTGCTTCTATAAGTGTCCAATGCATAAGTTTGAGAGGACATGACTCCTTAGGAACTTCTTGGAATGATGAACATTTGGAGTTTTAATTACTAGTTTTGCAAAAGATTTTTGTTTCATGAGACCTTCTAACTTGGTAGATAATTGCAAGAAGGAAGATTAAAACTATCCATTCTTGTCAAGTGTACAAGAGTTTACCATTTGATTGTAGAGGAGTGAGAACCTTGAGAGATTTAATTGAGTTTCCATTTGATTATAAAAGATTAAGGAGGCTTGAAAGAGTTGAGTGTAATTTCAAGAGAGTTGACCATTTGACTATAGAGGAATGAGGAGGCTTGATAAAATTTTGAGTCTTATTTCAAGAGAGTTCATCATTTGACTATAGAGGAATGAAGAGGCTTGAGAGAATTGAGCACAATTCCAAGAGAGTTCACCATTTGACTATAAAGGAGTGAGAGGCCTAAGAGAGTTGAATGGAGTTTCCATTTGATTGTAGAGAAGTGAGGAGGCTTGAGAGAGTTGAGTGCAATTTCATGAGAATACTTACAAGTGTATTTGAGATAGAGTGAATTTGAGACAAAGAGTACTTGGCAAATATAAGAGACTTATTGATGAGAATATGGAAAATCCAAGTACAATATCTAGGTAAATTTTTTTTATTCCTTCCTTAAGCTCATGAATTTTATCAAATGGACAAGGATGGAAAAATTCTAAATTAGAGAGGCCATGGAAACAATAGCAAAAGTTGATCTCAATGTACTTGGATTGAAAATTACCATAGCTTAAAAACATCTTATTCCACATATGAGTGACTTGTCTTTCTCCTTGTCAAATTCATTATGCTAGTGCTAGTTCACATTTTGGCTTGTTGTTGAAATTGAAAGTGTGGAATGTTTAATTCTATCTTTGGACCTTCACCTTGCACCATAGGAATCCAAACTCCTCTAAATCCCTAATTCTGAGTAGACATACATTTAGAGTTAAGAGCACCATGTTTGGGCCTCTTTCAAGTGATGTGGCAATGCAAGGGGCCTAATGCAACACCGTGCTACACTCAAGCATTGTGTTTGAGCATTGCACCTTGCTTGGATGTTGTGCTTTGGCAAGGTAAGTGCCATGCTTGGATGTTGTGCCATGTGTCACACCTTGCTTAGGGACCAATGGCCAAGCACAACACTTCCTCTGCCAAAGCAAGGCATAGAACTCAAGCACAATGCTTGAGCAGAAAGTCTACATCTCATTGAGTGAAGTGCCACATCTTATCTCTTTGCTTTGTTGTTTCTTTGTTTCTTTCCTTATTTTTGCAACAACTTCCATGTTCCATATTTCAATAGGCTTGAAGAATATTTTAATTAGTGGTGCTTGGTTTCTTCACAAAATTTATATGGACTTGGGATAAAGATAATTTGACAAATAAATTGCAAAGTAGGGACTCGAGATTGAGTCTAACCTTGATAAGAGAGGCCTTTGTAATTCTACAATGAAAGAGTAGGAAGAAGAGAGCTAAATCCCAATTTAGTGGAGGATTGGATCCAATTAGAGATTTAACCTCTATAAGGTATCCTGCAAAGCAATGTGTCTACTCTCTTTAGAGGCCTTTTGTTCAGATGTTTAGTGTTATATCTATTCAATCAAGAAGACCCAAGGGATGCATGGGCCTATCATCCTTTTGTTTGTTGTGAAGTGGACTACTTACTCATAAGAAAACCAATTTCAATAAGTTTCAATATAATTTCTTTCAAGTTTTATAATGAATATTATCTTAAGGATAACTCATATAGTTGATCTAAGAGCAAATCTACTATAGGTTGATCTATGGTTTGATCCACTAGGTAACATAAGGGTAGTTCATGTTAGGGCTGATTTGTCTATGGATACTAGTCCAAACATGATGTGCTTCATCTCATTGGAAGTGCCTTCTTAAGAGCTTTCTTTCAACACCAAGATCATGACAAACAAATGTTTAAAATAAAAGTGACAATAATTTGAATTTCCCTATTTCTTAGACTGTGATTTTCTTAGATTGGACTCCCACACTTGATTCTCATAATGAAATTCATATAATTGAATCTTGCAATTCACATTAGGGCTGATTTCTCTATGGATACTAGTCAAAATGGAGCATGCTTTATTCATTAGAAGTGCTTTCTCAAGAGCTTTCCATCAACACCAAGATCATTGCAAACAGAGGTTTAAAAAAGAAATTAAGATCATTTAAATTTCATAATTTCTTGTTCTTTGATTTTCCTAGACTAGACTCTTACACTACATTCCCAAACTTGATTCCTAAATTGTGGTTCCAATAGTGAAATTCTTGCAATTGATTCTCATAGTTGACTCTTATAGTTCACGTTGGGGCTGATTTTTCCATGGATACTTGTCCAAATAGGGCATGCTTTCTGAAAGTACCTTCTCAAGAGCTTACAATAGACACCAAGATTGTGCAAAACAAAGGTCTAGTGAGGAGGTTACAACCATTTGAATTTCATGGACTAGACTACTGCATTATGATACCCATTGTGAAATTCACATAGTTGAATCTTGTAATTGAATCTTGCAATTCATATTGAGGCTTATTTCTCCATGGATATTGGTCCAAATGAGATGTGATTTTGTTAATTGGAAACATGTTCTCAATAGCTTTCTTTAGACATCAAGATAAATGAAAATGGAGGTTTGGTGAGGAGGTTATAACCATTTAAATGTCATAATTTCTTGGACTTTAATTTTCCTTGAGTGGACTTCCACACTTGATTCTCCTAGTGAAGTTCTTATAGTTGAATTCCTATAATTGAAACTTGTAATTCATGTAAGGGTTGATTTCTCCAAAGATATTAGTCCAAATAGGATGTGCTCTATCTTGCTTGAAGAGTCTTCTCAAGAACTTTCTATTGACATCAAGATCATGTAAGTGGAGTTCTAGGGTAGAATTTATGACCATTCAAATTACCCTATTTCTCAAACTTTGAACTCCTTGGATTAGACTCGTGCCCTTGATTCCTAGAGTTGGATTCTCACAGTTGAATCCCAAAGTTGGATTCTGTAAATTCACATTGGGGTTGACTTCTCCATAGATATTGGTCCAAAAAAGGCATGCTTCATATTCTTGGAAGTGCTTTCTTAGTAGATTTTTGTTGATACCAAGATCGTGGCAAACAAAGGTCTAGAGATGAAGTTATAAGTATTTGAATTTCCCTATTTAAGAGTCTTTGTTTTTCTTAGAGTTGATTTCCATATTTGGGTTTTCCATACTTATCACTTTGCATCTGCATGTACACTTGCTTGTTACTTAGCATTTATATGCCTAATTGTGAAGGATTGGCAGTTCTTGAAATTTAAATTGGTGCAGCATATCCACATGTGTTGGATTTTGGTGTTCCTTACTTAAAGAGTGAAGCAACTTGCACTTAGTTGTTGTTGATGGTTCTTTAATTTCTTTGAGAGTGTGACTCAAGAAGATGGGTGATACCAAATGGCACAACTATTGAGAAGGAGAATTCTCATTGACAATAATTGGAGTATTATGGAGATTTTGGATAGTGAACAAGGCTCTAGTTATGGTAATCAACCTTCTTGGATTGAGGATTATAGAATGAGCATGGGAGTGGAAGATCTTTTGAATTGATTGAAAAGGGTTGATTGAGAAAATAATTTGTGATTTTGGAATGTCAAGAGAAAGATTTGAGAGGCAAGAAGGTTACAATTGATTAAGTGAGATGTTTAGAAAGAAGAGGTTCTAATAAAAACCATTCTTCAAAATCAAGGATCCAAGGAGTAGATTTTAGAAGGAGTTTAGATTTATTAAAAAGTGAGATTAGAGGCATTATTTTTGAGGAGTTACAAAGAGAAATGTACTTTGTAAATATCCAAGTAAAATTTTGCATCTAAAATTTTTTGTGTACTATGGATATTCTAATCCATTTCACTTATTTTTGGAATAAAAACAAGTTCTAAAAAGTAATTGGATCAAGATAATAGTTATATCCAAATAGATCTGGGTCTATCTAACAAGGATACCAATCTTCTAGTAGTTGGAAACTAAACTCCATAACAACATGAAGACAAAGATTACATGGTCTCTTGTTGAGGATCATGATAAGGTTAAGCTTATTCTTCTTGTTGTTTTATTAGAGTTGGATAGGTTAAAGTGGCACTTGAATCATTCAAATAGTTGATGCTTCAAGTACAATTTCTCCCTCATATTTTTTTGTGAGATTAGGTTTCTAGGTGAAGATAAGTTACAATATGAGAGTCATGATGAGGATGAGGAGGAAGAAGATGACTTTAACAATGCTTAGTTGGAAGGTAAATGAAAATAAAATTTATGCTCTAGTAGAGAAGATGTTACAACATTTGCAACATTGAAGTTAGTTTGCTTGGACATTGGAATGATAGTCTTGGCAATTAGAGTTATATTAGTAGTTTCTCAAAGACTACTTAATAATAGCTAGATCTTATATTAGGGTTATTGATTACACTATGGGAGTCATCGTCACTTGCCCCATTTGCACCATCAAATGTGTCATCAATAGCATTGTTAGGGTTGGAGATCTAGGTCAAGTAGAGTGATATACCTTTGAAATGTAGCTCCAAAGAGCTCACTTCTTTTATGTTGAGCCTTTGAGCTCTTGGTTGTGATGGATAGAGGTATGTAAGTATCATCTAGAGTCTCTTAGCTAGAGTAGGTGTAGCTTGATTGTAATTAATGCCCGTTGTTGGCAAATCATTGAGTTGAAGATCAATTTTTGATTCAAGTTGAGTGTGATTCAAGTCAATTATGAATTTTTTACATCAGAGAAGTGAGAGTCATGAGGAAATCAAATGCTTGAATTGAAGGCATTGGTAGTATTTCCAAGCTTGGTAGATTTTGGTACTTTTGATTAATTTTTTTTGATTTCCTTGAGAGTGATCATATGCGAAAGCATTGTGTGATTTGCTATAGATTTGACAATGAGGCAAAGGGTGTGTAGAAGTGTTACCAAAATTTGGTGAAGATTGAGATCAAATTGAGATTGTGTGTTCAATTTTGCTGATTGATGAGGTGGATCTAACAATGAGGTCAAATTGGCAATTGAGAGTGACAATTTGTAAAATTAGACATGAATTTAAGAACCCATCTCCTTGAATTAAGGATTTGGTAATCGTCATCTACTCAATTTGGCCCAATTTGATAATAAGCAGTGGAATTGGAGGTCAGCCATAGTTGGTTGACCCCCAATTATGGTGGAGGTTTGACAAATTGGCACATGTGTCTAAATTTAAAGGTCAAGTTGTCGGAGGCCATCCTATGACCCGGACTATCTATCAGTCAAGATGAACCTCTGATGGCTATTAGGGCATTGCACCATGGAATAAGAATGCAAAGAACCAATACTCCATCACACTCCTCCAAGGTATCTCCAAGACTCAAGCATTGCTCACTAGAGAATTTAATGAGAGAGAGATACTTGCACATGAAAGGATGATGAGTATCTCCTCATCTCTAACTTATATACTTGTGAAAAATTTATACACCAAAGCTCCTAATTACTAGAGTAACCCAAGTTATTGAGCTAAAAGTCAAAAAGTCAAAAAGAATATCCAAGTTCATAAGAATAGTTTCATGCGTATGTGATCTTATCCTCACTTACCAACTAAGTCAATTATTCCTTCACATGAGCTATCCTTAGGACTATAGAAAAATATTCAGCAACAAGGCGTGTGGGCACAAGAGTTTTCAACTCTTTCCTCAAAGTCAAATAACTAGGTATAATATCAAGTCATTACATTAGAAGACAAACTAGTGATATTGCTTTTTGCTTCCTCTAGAATAGTGTCACCTTTATCTTGTTAGGACTAATTCTAACTAATCATAATAATGTAAAAGCTTAGCTAACTCCATATGGATAATATTTTTCCACTACTTGCAATACCAAACTTAATATCCATATAGAGCATATATGCATCAATGGTTATTAGCGTTTAGAGTTGGGTTGAATTTGGTGGTGGCTTGTCTTAACTAGTGCTCAAGTTGGTGGAGATTAACTTGGTTTGGAGAGAGATCATTTTGGCCAAATTTTGATGATTAGAGGCTTTAAGGCATAGAGCTATGCATTAGAGAGGCTACAAAGGCCTAAAAGGGCTAATAAGCTAACTTGCTAGCATGAGGTTAGCCAATTTAGTTGAGGTTTTGATAGTTGTTAGGCAGAATCTATCCACCTTTTAAGATTATGTGTGTTAGGATTTGCATCCTAGATCTTTGGTTCCTAGATTGGTGCCCTAGCCAATTGATCTTCCTTCATTTATTGTCCTAGTGATTGGTAGCTTGATACATATACTCATGTAGCTTTGGCTAAGGGAGGCAGTTTGATCTCATCCTTAGTGATCTTGGTAGCATAGGAATAGATAGACACTCTCATTATATCAAATAAAAAAATTTGACATAGTTAGTTTGGCTTTGCATTTTGAGATGGAGGGTTATCATTTCAAATTTTTGTGATTGGATCCCCTCCATTCTCTACTTCCTATTTGTGCATCATATTTGTGTGAGGTGCCTTGATATTAAGAGAGTTAGTGCTCTATTGTGCTCTTGGTAATGAAGTTGGAGTGATGACTAGTCATACTACCTATGTTACTCTCTGGTGAGGTAGGCAATGATAGCTTATAGATAATAAGAGTGTATGTTATGATGGCAAGTTACAAGTTACTCTTTCCTATAGTGCAATTATTATAGTTATATTACAATTATATTAATGGTTGGTTCTTGTGGTTTGGGATACATTGTCATGATAGAGTTCTCTAGAAATTTAAGAGGAAATTCTGCTTTAGTACATAGTGGGTTTACATGGAGTTGCACTTGATATCAAACCGTATCTCAAGTCTTAATGAGAGAAGAGATTAATTCTGATTTGGAGTTTAAAATATGAGTAGATTCAATTGAGAGTGTACCAAGTGTGTCCACACCATTGTTATGGGACATAAACAAGATTTATGGAGCTTCCAAAGGCCTCTAGTGCTACTCTGGTATAATGTGTACTATTGAGTTGGATGACTTCATCCATAAGTTTCATAGTTGGTATGATCTACAACAAATATAGAATCCAACTAACAAGTTGAGGAGCTTGTAAGAGTTCTAGCGGAAAGTTGGAGAGAGCATATGTGAGGCATACACTTGCATAAGATGGTTTATCAATTTCACTCAAGGAATTATTGAGGCCCAAATAGTCCAATTTTGGTGTGAGATCCTTGACAAGTAGTTGTGACATAAAGTATGTGATGTTACATTGTTACATGCTACCTCACCTACTTTGGTGGTGATCTTTAGTTTGATTGAGCATATTGAGCTCAACATAGTGGAGGAGAGAGCAATGGCATTTAGATTTGGTAAGGAGACCTCATCCACAACCATTACTTCTTCTAAAGTATAGTAGAGTGCACCACACCATGTTGGTTTCCAAGGGCAAAATGGAAAGCCCAGATCTTATGGAGCGGGTGGAGTGCCTAGTGTAGCTAGACCCTTAACTTCATTTTTGGGTCAACAATAGCTAATGAGTGGTGGTGCTACGTTTTGGACTTGTAGTGGACCTCACTATAAGAGAGAGTGCATGCATGGCAATGGACATGATATCTATTGTGTATCACAACCAACATAAAGATGATGTTACCATTACCATAGATTTGATCACACCAATGACCAATGCTTTGACCTTCACTTAGAGTTACAAATTAGTATGGTTGCTATGGTAGGTGGTAGAGGAGCTCTAGGTCATGGAGGTCAAGGTAGTAAAGGTGGTATTTGAGGACTTGCACTTGGTAGGAGCCAAGTACTTGCCCTTACTTATGATACATCCATGGCTCCTTAGATTGAGCAATTGGAGCAAAGATCAGCTAGCATGGCCATTTGGATTGAAGCCAGATTTGCTAGCTCAAAGGATATCAGATTCAAGTGTTGATTTCCACCTCTTATGCTAGTGATGGGGATGTCTTGGACTTTATGTGTAGAGTAGCATACATAGATGGATCTACTTGTAGTGATTAAGAGTGTAGTATATGCTCTAGGGTGTAGAGTACTATCAATGAAGTTGGACCCACGGAGAGGAGGGGCTGGTAGACAAGTTAGACTTCCTTAGTCTTTCACACTCTCTAAGGTACTAAAAACAACATCCATGGCTCCTAGTCATCTTACTGTAGGTGTGGTAGGTGGTGATAGTGGGCATGATGGACTACATATGAGTCAACCACCTACTACTACATAAATTGAGTCTAGCATGGTATTGAGAGTGGCTTAGTTGATTATGTGTTTCCTTTTCTTATCCAATGATATGCTTACATTGGGAGTTGACCAAACTCTAGTGTTCTGATTAGTTGTTATACCTTTTGAAAGTATGGATGATGTGTCTTTTACTTTTAGAGCAAAGGTGGTTGATTGTGGACCTGACTTGGTTGAGGAGCATGAGATCCATTCAATGACTAGTTTATATGGTAGGCAACAATAATTAGGTTGGAGGAGTTACCAACTAAACCTACTTTTGACGGAGCTCAATTCATACTTAGAGTTGTCATATCAAACAACCAAAGTGGGATTTTCTATTTGGTAGGACTTTCAAGGAAGGTAAATATACCATAGAGGGTCTTATTAGCCTCTTGTGCATAGCCTTTTATGTTGAAGAAGGCTACAATTGTTGATCTTGAGCTATGGAAGACCAATGTGGAGAGATGTCCATTTCCAATCCAAACATCTTTAGGTGTGGTTCTAAAAAATACATCACATGTAGTGAATATGATTGATAGCTTTGTCGCAAGAGCTTAGGCCATTATGATAATAGTAGAGTCATATGATGTGCTAGTTAGTAGAGAAGTGGTATACCATGGTTTTTAGTATTGACTATTTGGAGGAGATAACTTCCTACAGGCCAAGTTGGTAGTCAAGTGAGGGATAGATATGTTGCCTATTGTGTACTTTAGTAGTGACAATCTTGGGTCACTATAATGAGGGACCATGGTATTAGTTTTAGATTTCAATGGTTTTGTTACTTGGTCCAGTGATTCATTGGAGTAGAACTTCCATACAAAAGATACCCTAGTATTAGAAGATATCACTTGTATTTGGAGTACAAGTGAGATTGTTCCATCTACCTTGTATGTTCCATTATAGAGTTCTAAGGAGACATTGCAATAGCGTGCAAATTAGTTGGTGTAGTAGGCTTGGAGTAAGTCGTTGTAATACTCCGAGGACAAGAGAAGAGAGAAAACACAGATTCCATTTGAGAATGGAAAGTTAAGTGCGGGAAATTGTCCTCCCGGCGCATCCATCCCATCCGCTCTCTAAATTCCTTCCTAAGTCTAGCGATTACTCTATGTTCTCCACCTCAAATTACTCACTTTTAGTAGTTCATGCTATTCCAAGAGGGGTGATCCACTCTCTTGGACTAAAACACTTGCTCTGATACCATTGTAATATTCCAAGGACAAGAGAAATTGTAATACTCCAAGGACAAGAGAAGAGAGAAAACACAGATTGCACACTCAAACATTTGATGCCCCAAAGGAGCACCTTCTCTTTATTATAAAGACAAAGAGGATCTCCTCCAAGGAAGCTCCACCATACGATTAGGGACACAGATAGGTGACATGTCAGCAAGCTCCACCCTTGGATTACATACTTGGATGGGTGACATGTTTGGTCTAGGTCCTATCTGGTTGGTCAAACAAGCTTTGACCTAAGGGAATCTTTTATAGAATCTTCTTGTAGGAATCTCAGAATCACGTAAGGTACCATTGGAAAGCTCTAGGCGAGACAAGGTTGGGGGAGGGAAGGCCAAACTTTCCTCTGTTGGGGGTAATTTGCATATTTTTGAGGCCTAATTCATCCGTTTAGGCCTTCAAAATTGCCTTCAAAGATTTTAGGCATATTTCAATTCCTACTCTATTAGTAGAAGTCCCCTTTTGGTGATACCTCTTTTTGATCTATTTAGTCCATCATGTGTAACATCCTTCCAGATGTTACCAAACCAATTCTCACCTTTAAATCATATGTCTAGCTATTGGTTCTAAAGTTCTCAAGTCTATTTCGGTTTCTGCCCTATTAGTAGAAGTACTCTTTTGGTGATACAGTAGAACCTGTCTAAAGTGATACTGTCTAAACTAATTACCTCCATAAATAAATATTTGACACCGGTCCGGAGCATGTCCCCATGCTTGAACTAATAACCCTCCATTGGTTGATATTCAATACTTTTTATTGGTCCGACAACTTTTGTAAACTAATACAGTACAGGAGACACTATATAAAAAATATAAAAACTGGAATTGCAGCTGGAAAATATTGCCTACTTGCGCTGGAAATAATCCTGAATGCCCCTCTGGACCATCTAGCACGTCCTCAGAGTGCCCACGCTCTCCTTCATCTTTTGCAGCGCCAATATGAACTTGCCATTGTCGCCTGCCTGCTGCAGCCAAAAAGTCTCCAATGACTGGATCATTGCTTGAGCTTCCTTGGCTGACACAAGAATGACTTCCTCGCTGTCATCATCATTGGCCTCGCCTTTTTCATCATCCTGGAGAAGATGATCTTTGATGACCTCGTCAATGTTAGGAGTGTAGATAACCACATCTTCATCCGGATAGTTAAGCAGATTATGGATTTCCATCGGATTGCGGTACTGAAGCCTTGTGATCTGAGACTTGAGCTCAACAACGACTTCTTGATCAAGAAGTTCCTCTTTGTTATGCTGTTCTTGTTGTGTGCCAGGAACAATGCGGATTTTGCAGTGACCAAAGCAGTTGCGGATGGTCTCAGGCTTGACGTCATTATTCCAGGCGGGAACAGCCATCCTGATGGCTTCAAGGATATCAATTTTCTCTGGCTCAGCGACTCCATCTTCAAGATGTTGCAGCAGGACACGGTTAAATTGGCGACGGAAGTAGGCCTTTAGATTGCGGATGATTCCAGCATCACAAGGCTGCAGCTTTGACGTCATGTTTGGGGGAAGGTAGAAAACCATGGTGTTCTGCAGTTGAATGTGGCTTGGAAGCTCGTGAAGAGGGATGTGGGCGCTACAATTGTCAAGAATGAGCAGAACTTTCCTGTTAGCCATGCGGAGATCAAACGCTTTGAGCCACTCCAAAAAAACTGTATGTGTCATCCAAGCCTTGGAATTATTGCAATAAGTGCAACCGAGGTTGGCCATGTTGATGTTCTTGAAGCACCGCGGGCTTTTGGATTTTCCGATGACCAAAAGGGGAAGCTTGTTAGAACCGTCTCCGTTGCAGCATACGGCAAGGGTCAGGCGCTCTTTGTGTTGCTTTTTGCCCTCGAGCTGCTTAGTTGCCAAGGAATTGTCCACCTAAATAAAATAATACAATGTTTGTGTTAGCTTGCTATGCTAACCACACACCAAAACAACCCAAACCAAAATGTTACCAACCTGCATTCTGTAAAAAAGTCCCATCTCGTCCATGTTGTAAATGTTGCACCACTCAAACTTGTCCAGTATCTCCTTGATTTTGGGTCGCTCATCCTCAATGAGATTGACATCAACAGATCCACTCTCGCCAAAGCGGTGGAATGAGTGGATTCTATGGCGAGCCTTCAAAGCTTCCAGCCATCCATTGGAAAACTCAAAGTGGGCGTGATCCGGATAAAGGCGATCTAAGATTTTTATGCCATTCTCCTTGATTAGGTCACCACTCATGTTGATGCGCTCCTGGTTTGCTATGAACCATTCCATCAAAGCGGATTCCATCAATGGATATTTCATAGTCCGCTGACGCTTTGCAGAAAGGTTAGGAGATTGGGTCTTCTCAAGCACATTAGCTGATCGCTTCAATGTGGTCAAGATCGTACCCTGGCTGACCTTGACATTATGCTCAGTTTCAAGCCAGGACCTGAGTTGATTTTGTGTGAGGGTAGGGTTCTTTTGTTTGTGCTCACATAGAGCAATGCTGACTTTATCTGACATTGTGGTGTGTTGTGCTCCACTGCAAGGCATGGTGGTGATGGTGTGGTTGTAGTGTGTTGTTGGGATGGGTTTAGACTGATTCTGGGGTGGTCTCGAGTTGCAAAATTATCACCCTGATCAAAAAAATCAATTAATTTGATCATGTGGGTCACCCTATCTAATGTAATAACCTCTATAAACTAATACTCGACCCCAGTCCCGTCACTATTAGTTTAGACAGGTTCTATTGTACTTATATCTTATCTATTTTGACCATCATGTATAACATCATTCTAGATGTTACCAAACCAAATTTCACATCTAGATCATATAGCTAGCTCTTGGTATTATAGACCTCCCTCCTTTTAAGACACAACGTCCTCGTTGTGCAATTGTTGCTCAAATGCTTGCACCAACACCGGTGCATGTGCCAAATTGGCAACAGGTTCCCAGGTTGCTTCATAGAGGGGGTAACCTTTCCATTGTACTAGATAGTCCACCCACGGATGGCGAGTACCTTGCATGCATTTTTGGAGAATCTGCTCCACATCATATTCCTCTGTGCCATCAATGAGTGTTGGACAAGGTCAAATGTCTTGTGTGGAATGACCCTGGCCTAATCAGGAAGCATATCTGCATAGTAGGGAGATATGGAACACTGGATGGATCTTCATGTGTGGTGGTAGCTCAAGGTAATAGGCCACAGCGCCGATGCAACAAAGAATCGAGAAAGGCCCAATAAAACAAGATCTGAGCTTACAAGGTCCAACTAATGTGAGGTTGGTTGTCGATAGCCACACTTGATCCCCAACATTGAACTCCATGTGAATACGGTGTGCATCAACATACTGCTTTTGTCAATTTTGTGCAATTTGTAATCTGTGCTTGGTGCTCTCCACACCTTGTTGGATTCTAAAAACAAATGTGTTGACTGCATCAACCTTGGTAGCCACTAGACGGATCTTCATTAAGCTAGAAGGTGTGAAGGGATGCTCACCATACATGAGGAAGAACGGAGTGACCTGGGTGGATGCATTCACTAAATTGTTGTAAGCAAATTCCACAAACGGGAGTAGGGTGTCCCACCTCTCTTGCTCTTCCAAGGTGAAGCCGCATAACATGTCTTCAATCGTGCAATTAGCCCGCTCTGTTTGGCCATTTGTTTGTGGGTGGTAAGTTGTGGACATGGCCAACTTGGTTTTGAAGAAACCAAAGAGTGTTTGCCAAAACAAACTGGTGAATTGGGTGCCTCTATCGGTGATGAGTACTCTAGACAAGCCATGGTGAGCAAAGACTGCATCTAAGTATAATTGAGCTAGTTGTGGAGCGGTCACCTCCTTGGTGGTAGGGCGTACATGAATCATTTTGCTGAGCCGGTCCACAAAGACCACAATGGAGTCAAACCCTGAGGTGGTCTTGGGTAATTCACAGATGAGATCTATACTCATTTGTTCCCAACATTGGGTAGGAGTGGGGAGAGGTTGAAGGAGCCCTGCAGGAGCTTGATTAGAAGCTTTGTTCTGTTGACAAAGTAGGCAGCTACGCACATAGTCCATCACGTCTTTGCTCATCTTGGGCCAAAAGTAATGGCGCTTGACTGCATCCAAGGTCTTATCCACTCCGACATGAGCTGCAATGGCCAAATCATGACATTCCGCTAGAATGGTGGTGCATAATTCTAGGACATTTAGGATCCATAATTTGCCATCCTGAAAGGTGAGTCCTTGGGTGCTGGTGACACCTTTGGATGATTGTGCTTCTACAATTTATGGATTAGTTTTTGTAATAGCTAGAATCTCTTGCCAAAATTTAGGGTTAATCTTAATCTCTGCCACCAAGTTGTTTGCCATTGGCATGCGGGTGAATGCATGTGCAAGTTGCTTCTTACCTTCCACGTAGGTGATTGTCATGTTGAAGCGTTGTTGCAACTCTGCCTACCAAATTTGGTGATGAGATAGATCCTTCTGCATCTCGAGGTAGACTAGAGGTTTGTGGTCTGTCTCTACTTCAAATGCGTTCTTGCCCAAGTAGTGCTTCCAATGCTTGGTTGCTAGAACAATGGCCAGCGCTTCTTGTTTTGTGGTGTGGTAGTTACGCTCTAATGGTAACAACTTTCGAGAGAAATATGCAATTGGATGCCATCCGTCATGCAAGTCTTGTTGTAGGACTGCTCCTATTGCTATGCTTGATGCATCTATAGCCAACTTGATTGGACGTTTTGGGTCATACCACTTCAATATTGGTGCATGTAGCAAGGTGGCCTTCAATTCTTGAAAGGCCAACTCTTGTGCAGTTCCCCATGTCCACTTCTTCTCCTTGCCAAGTAGTGCCGTTAAAGGCTATGCAACCTTAGAGAAGTCCTTGACAAATCTACAATAGAATCCCGTCAACCCCAAGAAGCTCTTAAGTTGAGTCTGATCTTCTGGGGCACTCCATTTTTGAATGACCTCTATTTTATCTATCAATACTTGAATGCCCTCTGCATTTACTCTATGCCCCAAGTAGTCTACTTCAGACTTGCCAAACTCACACTTTGAGATTTTGGCGTACAATTGATTCTGTCTTAGAATCTAGAGGACCTCTCGTAGATGTTGTTTGTGTTCTATCATCGTGCTACTATATACTAAGATATCATCCAAGAAGACGATAACAGACTTATCCAAGTATGGACAAAATATGCCATTCATTAGACTCATGAAAGTGGCAGGTGCATTGGTGAGGCCAAAAGGCATCACAAGATACTCAAAGTGGCCATACCTGGTTTGAAAGGCAGTTTTGTACACATCCTCCTCTGAAATTCGGATTTGATTGTAACCGCTCCCCAAGTCCAATTTGGTGAAGTATCTTGCTCCATGGAGTTGATCAAATAGGTCATCCATGCGAGGTACGGGGTATTTGTTCTTCACTGTTTGCTGATTGAGACCCCGATAGTCAATGCACATATGCATAGTATCATCTTTCTTCTTCACAAACAAGACAGGGGCTCCATATGGTGATACACTAAGTTGGATGAACCCTTCCTGAAACATCTCCTCAATTTGAGTCTTACACTCCTCCAACTCATGAGGTGATAGGCAATATAGGGCCTTACAAGGAGGTGTCTTCCTTGGGAGTGTCTCAATTTTGTGATCTACTCGCCTTTTTGGTGGTAATCCTGAGGGTAGATCATCGGGAAAGACATCTTGAAACTCATCTACCACATCCTTCAATTTCTCAGGAATTTGTCTATTGAGTTGTGCACTTTGGACTTCTCTTATTAGACCCATAAAACATCTGTCGGTCTTATAGACAGTTGCCGTCCTTATGACATATAGAGGCAATTTCTACTTGTGTGATTTTTCTTTAACCTCAATGATTGACCATTGGTGTGTTCTCACTACTTTCTTCCTCCAATCCACCATAGGGTTGTACTGTGAGCCGGCCTGTCTCTCACTCAGGATGAACCTCTGATGGCTATTATGGTAGCGCACCATGGACTAAGAAAGCAAGGAACCCCAATTCCATCATACTCCTCCAAGGCTAACACTCCAAGACTCAAGACATTGCTCACTAGAGAACTCAATGAGAGAGAGATAGTTGCAAATGAAAGGATGATGAGTACCTCCTCACCCCTTGTTTATATAGTGGTGAAATAGTTACGTACCAAAGTTGCTAATTACCGTAGTAACTCAAGTTACTAGACTAAAAGTCAAGTAAAGTCAAAAAGCAGAAAGGAATATCCATTCACATGGGCATATTCTCCTAAGCATGTGATCTTATCTTGACCCAACCACTAAGTCAAGGATTCCTTCACATGGGCGATCCTTGGACTAAAGAAGAATCCAAAACAAAAAGGTTTGCGGGCCCAAGAGTTCTCAACTCTTTCCTCAAAGCCAAACACCTAGGAATAATACCAAGTCAACACACTAAAATCCAAAATAATGGTGCTCATCTTTTCTACTTCCTCTAAAGTAAGGTCCTCTCTATCTTAGCTATGACTAAATTTAGCTAACCATGACTAATGTAGAACCATCCTTTATCTCTATATAAATAATATCTCTTAAGTACTTGTAATACCAAGCTAAATATCACAATACCACACACATGCACAAATGGGTATTACAGTACTGCTCATCCATGGCATGCCTAAAATTGCATCATAACAAGCTAACTGTATCACTCGTCACTCAATTGCTTCTTGATATTCTCCTACAGAGAGGGTTACCCATCTAGGTAATGATTCAATCCTCTCTGTTTGCACATTTCGTAACTCTACTTCTTCACTCCCATCTCTCTCTAGATCCATTCCCAATCTTATTGCAATAGAGCGAGACAAGAAATTCTCTGTTGCTCTTGGATCTATTAATACTCTCACTTGATTACCTTCTAGGATTCCATTCACAACAATCAATTGTGAGGTTGCCTTTTGGGATCTTTGTGCATTATTCTTCTTCCTTCCCTCGCTTCTCTGCTTCCTTATTGAGCCAGTAAGGCCACAAGCTACATTTATTAGCGATCTTTGTTTTCCAAAGTGATTTCCACCTCCTCCTCTTCAATGTGCCTCTCCATGTTGTTCAAAGATTGCCTATACAAAGGCTAAGGGCCTCTAGGGAAATGAGTGCGACAATTGGTAGATATGTGCTCAATATGACCACAATTTTAACTACAAAATTTTCTCCTCAAGTCCCTTCTCCTCGTGGGACTCCATCTCTTTGTTCTTCTACCCGTCCCTGCTCCCTTGAAGCGGTCGTGCTCCTTGATCCTGGAATCAAAGGTTGCCTAATTCCATCGGTACTGGTCCACCCATGTGTGGCATTTCTGCCCGACAATGTTGAGGTGGAGCTACTCCTTCACCTCCACCTAATGGTCTTGCTATTCTCTACACACAAGCAATGGCTTCAAATACTGTGCAAGGATTTTGCACCATGACTTCTTGGCGAATCCGCTCTTTCAACCCTCATTTGAAATTGTCAAGAGCCTATGTTGGACTCATGTTGGTAATTGCAACTTGTAGATCCAAAAATGCCTCCACATACTCATGTACGCTATTCTTCTGTCTCAATCTCCATAGTTGGCTTTAAGCCATCTGCACAGAATCCACCGATTGGAAATTCTTCAACAATCCTTCTTGCATTGCTGTCCATGTGACCTCCCTTCTCTCTGCTAGCATGGATTGTTCCCAAGCATCATACCATGTGAGGGCTTTATCGGTCAAGTACCCACATGCAAACACACCTGCAACATGCTCTGTGATCTCTATTGAGAACAAATGGAAATATCAATTCATTCTCGAGATCCGATTTTCCACTACTCCCATTGTACGTTGCCCCTTGTAAGGCTCGATGTTGCAGGTCTTCTTCATCCGGAGTAGCAATGTGGCTTTATTGTTGATAGGGTTTGTAGGCACGGGTGCCTCTCTAAGTACTTTAGGCGCAGGTACTGGGTTTTGAGACGGCTCTTCTTCTTGCATGGCTTGATCGTTCCTGAGGATCTGCACTTGACTTTGTAATGTCTCCATGGTCATCTTAATCTCTCAAAATTCATTCAACATCTCTTACATTCCTTGCACTAGCTCTTGCAATTGCGGATCCATGGTTCCTGCAACACTCAATTGCTAATGTATACTTCAATACAAAGTCAATATAATCACTAGAAGGTGCACAAACTATCAGAACTACCATTGGGACCTCAGAAGCATCACTCGTTGATAATACTCCTCACTAAAATTCTTAACCACAAAATCTCTAAATATCACTTTCGGCCTCACTACATAACGGATTTCTACTTGAGTGTTGAAAGGGAGAGGATTTGGGACATTCATATCCATATTATCATAATAGAATGTAGATTGTCAAATCCCACTCTTTGCCACATATATCACCATAGGTAGAATCACCGGGTTTGGTGAGTTCATCACTATGTCTATGAATTTTGCACCAAAGTGATAAACTAGCAATACCCTTATCTGCTCACGCTGGATGTATATAACATTGATGTGGAATGGGTTTGAGAATGGAAAGCTAAGTGCGGGAAATTGTGCTCCCGGTGCATCCATCCCATCCGCTCTCTAAATTCCTTCCTAAGTCTAGCGATTACTCTATGTTCTCCACCTCAAATTACTCACTTTCAGTAGTTCATGCTATTCCAAGAGGGGTGATCCACTCTCTTGGACTAAAACACTTGCTCTGATACCATTGTAATATTCCAAGGACAAGAGAAATTGTAATACTCCAAGGACAAGAGAAGAGAGAAAACACAGATTGCACACTCAAACATTTGATGCCCCAAAGGAGCACCTTCTCTTTATTATAAAGACAAAGAGGATCTCCTCCAAGGAAGCTCCACCATACGATTAGGGACACAGATAGGTGACATGTCAGCAAGCTCCACCCTTGGATTACATACTTGGATGGGTGACATGTTTGGTCTAGGTCCTATCTGGTTGGTCAAACAAGCTTTGACCTAAGGGAATCTTTTATAGAATCTTCTTGTAGGAATCTCAGAATCACGTAAGGTACCATTGGAAAGCTCTAGGCGAGACAAGGTTGGGGGAGGGAAGGCCAAACTTTCCTCTGTTGGGGGTAATTTGCATATTTTTGAGGCCTAATTCATCCGTTTAGGCCTTCAAAATTGCCTTCAAAGATTTTAGGCATATTTCAATTCCTACTCTATTAGTAGAAGTCCCCTTTTGGTGATACCTCTTTTTGATCTATTTAGTCCATCATGTGTAACATCCTTCCAGATGTTACCAAACCAATTCTCACCTTTAAATCATATGTCTAGCTATTGGTTCTAAAGTTCTCAAGTCTATTTCGGTTTCTGCCCAATTAGTAGAAGTACTCTTTTAGTGATACTTATATCTTATCTATTTTGACCATCATGTATAACATCATTCTAGATGTTACCAAACCGAATTTCACATCTAGACATATAGCTAGCTCTTGGTATTACAGTCTTTGGAATCTATTACCTTGTCACCTTTGGATACCACATGTATTGCTTGGTTATTTCCAACATAAGGAGTATGTCTAATGGAGTTGTTTGGGAGATAAGCATTGATCTAACTATGGTACTACATGTAGATATATGGGTTTAAAGGTACTTGTATATGGAGAGAGATGAGATTGCTTGGGGAGTCTCTTTATATCATATGGCATACTTGACCTATTGGTATCTTGAGTAACTACTAATGTCAACAATCAAGGTTACCAAAAGACCCTACCAACAGACATTCTCTCCCTAGGGGCATACAATTTGGAGAGATATGGTCTTATTCATTTGGTGATTTTTGGATGGCCATGTAAGAGATATACTCATGCTAGCCAAGGTCAAGGTCTAAAGGTCAAGGTCTAGATTCCTTAGTCCATTTTCCAACCTACATTTTGGAGAACATCACTTTGATGGATGATTCTTGTACTTAAATGATGACAAGTATACATCAGGTCTATTCTTGGATAGGACCTTCAATTTTGTTAGATGTAGCCAGAGTTGGATCATGGGCCCATCAATCTTTGTCTTTGGTGGACAAACCTCTTACCTAAAGAGGTTTTACAATGTGCATATGATAGGATTCAACCACTAGCACACTTTATTGTTGATGATATTTTGGATGTTGGGTGCCAATCTTAGATAGCGGTAGTGGTTGATAATTCATCTATGGTAGTGGTGAACCTTGTTGGGTAGTCTAGAGTAGCTTTACTCAGATTCATGAGTTTCCCAAGCTCACATGGTTTTTGAGCTACTTTTTGAGAGGGAGGTCTTGAACTTGTTTGGGATATATAATTATAGTAGTTGGTGGAACCCAATGCTATATGAGAAATAGAGTGGGTGTTGGGTTTCTGTATCAGTATTGTTGTTGTTTCACCAATGTTAGAGGCATCCAAGTATCAAGTGTTAGGTTAGGCTATGAGCCTGAATGGTTTAACTTGGATTGTGAATCTTAGCTTAGTAGATTAGTGTAGGATATGCTTGATAGGCATCACTACTTGGACACTTGTGAGCTTTGTGCCTATCAAGACAATTCAAGCATATGTTTGGGGCAATGGACCAAGTGAGCATGGTATTCTTGGGAAACAATCAATAGCTATTGATGAGAGTGGTCTACTTGGGATTCATCTAGGTGAGCATCATCAACTTGGGTTACACCCTTGGTCTACTTAGGATGTAGCTAGAAGACATATGGAGCTTGCAACTAGAGTAGATGGAGTTTTTTTCTTTGAGATTGGGGACTCTAGCAATTGGAGGCATGACATTATTGCTCCCAATCAATGCATTGACCCTTAAATCAACTACAAAGGATACTTGGGAGCTAAATATTAAACCTAAGCTTACAAGAGGAGAAAGATATAGAGTTTGGAGGTTCTTGAGGAGCTACACAAGTTGTTTTGCCTTCAGTATAAAGGATTTAGGTACTCTAAAAGGACTTGGTATCTGGATTGAGCTAACTAGTGATATATTAGTTTTTTGACATCCTTACAAATATAGTAATATGGAGAGAGTATTGATTTAGAGCCAAAGTAGAGACCTTTTGACTCTAGTTTGTGGAGATTTCACATGGAGAGTATGCTTCAGCTATAGTGATGTCAACCAAGAAGGATATGCATGGAAATTATATAGATAGGTAGATGTGTGGAGATTACCATCCTATCAACCATAGATTAGGGCTGATTGGTATGTTATGCATACACCGGAAGAAATCTTTGATGTGATTGGGTATGCAAAGATTTTCAATACGTTGGATCTTGAAGCAAGATATCATGAATTGCCAATCAAGGAGGAAGACAAGTTCAAAATAACATTTTGGGCTATTTATCCTCATGGCAAGGATGTATTATATCAATGGAGGTTCTTACCATTTGGGTTAAAGAATGCTCCTATGGAGTCCCAAAGGATCATAGATAAGATACTAGCAAGATTAGATTTTGCTCAATGTTATATTGATAAACTTTTGTTATATAGCACTATTGTGGAGGAGCATGAGAGACATTTGTTGGAGGTATTTATGTTATTTGAAAAATCTTAAACTCAAATAACATCTTGGGAAATGTAGATTCTTTCACAAGCAAGTTGAGTATTTAGGTCATACTATCTACCATGGTAGACTTTGTATTTAGCAGACCAAGTTGGAGCCTATTGCATGTATTCCTTGGCTATGGATGTGAGTAGAGTGAAAGAACTCACCTAGCAAGATGATAAGAGGAAGGAGTTTGTGGTAGCTTATGCTCATTGCTCCAACAATTTAGTGGAGGCATAGTATAGTTTATATAAGGGACAATGCTTGGCAATAGTGTGGACACTAGCACATTTTTTATGTTACTTATGTGGTAACACTTTCACTCGCACAACAAACTTTCAAGGAAGCTTGCACAATGGGCTCTCATTTTATAGAAGTATGATTTTACAAATTTTCATGGACTTGGAATGGTGAATCATGATGCAAATGGGTTGAGTAGAACCCATGCCCTAACCAACATGATCAGATCAAAGCATGTTTGCATGGTGAGATAAATGAGGAGATGGTGCCAACTTGGTATACATCTACCTTTCTCTATATTTTTTGAGACTTTGATGGTATCTTTCTCAACATATACAAGAGGAGTTGTTAAGGTCATAAATCCAAAGGGTGGGAATATTGGTATAGGTCAGCAAGACATTCATGATGATGTCTTAGTGATAGATTACTAGTGTTGTGGGTGGCATAGTTGGTGTCAAGGAGAGAGACTTATGTCCTTAAGGATTTCATTTCATATTGTGTCTTCATTTGAGGTTATGATTTGGACAAATGATGTGAAGTCAGATGTAGTACACCTCCTTTGGTCCATGTGGGATCTTGGTTTCCTTCTATAGGGATTTCACACAAGCATACTTCTTATGGGTATATTTATCACAATGGATTGCTATTGGATGAGACATTGAGATTTAAGAGGTAGACCATATAATGCTTTCTTTGAGTGTTCTATATCAATTTGGGACATTTTGATGGTTGGTAGTGCAACAATTACATATTTTGTGAACCATCCTCCTATATTTGCTCCATCTTATATTAAGGTAGGTACCTCATTCTATACATGTTATGATCTCTAGCTAGAACCATGGGAGAGATTTAGGGTCTTGAGACTCTCTTCTATTGAATTTTGTACCAAGGATTGGAAATTTTTGCACTTGAGAGATTATAGCTCAGATCCATGTGATGGTTTGGTGAAGTTCTTTCACAATCCACCTTTGATTACCCATGAGAGAGGAGTGCTATATGTTTTTTTAGTCTAAGGTCTACTTCCTCCTTATTTCCACACTTGGATGTGGTAATAGAACACCTTGGCCATAAAAAGAGGGTCAAGGCACATGCTTGTGACATATTATTATCATATTAGTTGTACATATGGATATATTTTATGGTTCAATTTAGCCACATCCACTATCTTTGGCCTTTGTATTTATGTATTCCTTGTAATGAAGATTATTAATATGATTGTGTCTTGAGAATAACCTGGAATTTTGACTTTGCCATAAGAAATTCTTGGAAGATATTTTTAGGTGATCAGAAAATGTGAGTTTGAGTAATAATGTTTATATTTCTTATTTTGTTCTTGTATGAAATGTCTATATTTCTTTCTTGTATAAAATATCTGTGCAAATGTGGAGCAGCTAGATATTTGGATGTGGAGCAGCTAGATATTTGGATGTGGAGCAGCTAGATGTTTGCTCATTTGGATCTGGTCTAAATTTTGTGAGGTAGTAGATTGTATATAGAATTACGTTAGTCCAAAGCTTTTGTGACTTCTTCTTAAATACCGCAAGAGCACAAAATTGTGAAACTCTTGGCAAGAAATCACAACTCTTTGGATATAAATTATGGATGTAAATTTTTAAGTCTGTTGGGAAGGCACCCAAGGAGCCCATACTAAGAACGTCATATGTCCAAGGTATAGTTAGGAAATTACTATTGACTTCACTAATGAACTCACTTTTTGCTATTGTCAACCAAAGCTTGACATAAATGAACTTTTGGAGAGTGATATCACAATGTCCCAACCAAAAAGTGAGGGAAGGGAAGTGTTGGGAGCCTAAACATATTTGTCATATCATGTGTGCTAATAGCAAAACTCGGGTTGCAATATTAATTTTCTAGAGTTAAATCTCCCAATGTGCTACATAAGTTTATGGATATTCTAGAATTCTCTCTTGTAGAAAGAAAATGTCTTTTTGCAAAACTCACTTGCTAATATCCATCTTTCACCCTTAATAATGCAATTAGTTCTTGTGGATTCTAACTTGCAAGTTGTCTGCAACTTTTTCTCCTAACTAATACATAACAAAGTAAAACTTAGTTATGTGTAGCATGGGTTTGATGATTAATCTACATCACCTTGCATAGTCTCCTAAAGGCCAATATTAGGATGCCTCATGCTCCTCTTGGCACTCCTCGTGGCCCGCATGGCCCTTATTTTCCCAATTTATGGACTCTTATGTGGCCATTGCCAATGGTCAAAGCATATGGACTTAGAAGTTACGGTGCATTACATCACTCATTTCAACTAAAGTCAATCTAATGTAGAACTATGAGATTCATCAAAACATTCCATTCTACAAAAGAAAAGAATATATCAAAACATAAGTCATTTCTTTGATCATTGTGACATGATGTTTCTATCACTCATGCATAAATGTTTCACAAAAATGGTAAATGGTAAATCATTCATAAGACAAAGTAGCCATACAAAATAAAGACAAAAATAACCAATACACAAGAATGCCTAATAGAATGAAAGAAGATGCATCACACTTTTTTATTTTTATATGAAATCACAAAATACTTGTTGCTCCTATCACAATTTAAATCCACCAAGGTAGTGATTTTCATTCCCATTGCCATCACTTAAGGTAGAGTGATTGTAATTTGGCATTGGAAATTTAGAATCAATACTATTATTTTTGATAGAATCATTTGAGAGAGCATTATCTTCAAACTATTAATCTCATCAAATGATTTCCATATTTTTTCTATTTCTAGTATCAAGGAATAGAAGCACTTTGACTTTGCCTCTCTCTCCTCAAATCAGTTTTTTCCAAATTACATCTTAGTTTCTCAAACATCATCATTTTTGTTGCTTCCATGTGCACTCTTTGCTTCTCTATCTTTCCTAATTTTCTAGCTTCTATCTTTGCTAACTTACACCTCTCTTGTACTTCCATAGCCTCACTCTTTAATTTGACCTGGTTAGCAAGATCTTGCAAGAAGCTACTATTATAGGTACCATTTTCTATATGCTTTAGTAATCATCTTCCTCTTCTAGATTCTCCATCTAAACCTTATGCTTCTCAATATTTCCATATATTAGATTCTCCTTCTCCTCCTCCTTCACCGCATCTTTCATTCCTTCATGGCAAACATGTGGCCCCTTCACTCCTTCTTTCTCAAGGCATGGATCTTTCAATCCTTTTGTGTAGATGCATGCATGTTTAACTCATTCAATTTGTGTAATTTTCTTTCTTTGAATAAACTCATCCATAGTAGCATCTTTTATACCAAGTTGAGAATCATCAAGAAATAGAATCTATTCTTCTAATACTTTCTTGGTATACTCTTCAAAATCAAAGGCACTAGGAAATGTATCATTAATACTTGACACAATGATATCATCTACCAACTCTATTTTCTCTTCTTCTTGGATTTGCACACAAGATCTTAATCTAATCTCTTCACTTTACCCCATTGACATACTTATAATTGCTCCATTTCCCAATCCCAAACTTACAAGAGTAGAAGGAGATATGTCACCTTTGCATCCAAACATAACATCCATCCTATAGAAATAAGGACACGTAGAATTCAACTTCTCATTTATAGTTTTCAATCTGGGTTTCAAGTCCTTCTTTGTGAGACCTTCACCATTGCATTTATCCTTCCAATCTTGAGTATTTTTAAGACTTCATATATCTAGCATATTTCTTGCTCTATTTATCTTCATCATAATATTTAGAAACACCATATTGAACTTCATAAGAAATGTGAGCATCGCGCTAAAAGTAATGTTTTCATGTACCGGTTGCTTGCAAGAGCTCTCATGAATCTGATTGAGATCTATGTTTGGGATCATTAAGATAATCTAAGATCTATATGTAATGATGAGCAACCATCATGGATATATCTTTCTTATTGTCATATTTAGATTTACTTCTACTCCTTGATCCCAAACCCAAAGGAATTGATGAAGGTTATGGAAGAGACAAAGAAAGCAATGAAATCATTGACAAAGTGATTGAGGATACTATGCTCAAAAGCTTCTTGAATCCACCACTTGGAGTTGAATTAAGACATTTAAGAGGAGTGGAAAGAATGATAGTTTTGGAGACATGTGAGTAGAAATTATTTTTACCAAAGAGAAAATAGTGAAGGAGTACTCCATGGTTGAGTGACAATGCACCTTCTTATGAATCTAAAAAATTTGTTTTGCGGGTAAGAATACACATCTACACATGGGACCTTGAAACTCTACAAAAATAAATCAATTTTTAACAAGAATGTGGGCTAAAAACCACTCCCTTGATTGCAATGCAAACCATTCGTTTGTTAAATTCACAATCTCTTGATAACAACATGGACAATTTTTTCATGCAAAAAAGAAGAGAGGGAAATTTAGGGAGGGAGTTTGGTTTTTGGGAGAGAATTGGTTTTGGCAGAAATCTTTCTTCATTTTGAAATGTGCAGATCCAAATGTTAAATGCCATATGTTATAATCTCCTAAACACAATTGCCATGTGGCACAATGTGCATGGTCTTCATATTATTCCTTTTCCGCATAGCTCACAACTAATCACATACATTTTGAGCAGACCCTATCACCCCATAATAACTCTTTATGGGATCTTTATGAGAGATATTTAATTTCAATTTCTCTTTCTCTACGGGATTACTACAAATTTGAGGTTTTGTAAAAATCTCTACAAAAGTGATTCACTCCCATAAAGATTCCTTATTGTCCCTAAACCCCTATCGTACCCTTATTAAACCAGATTTCAGATTTGTACGTTTTTTTTATTGCAACTTACAGTCAAGGAAAAATTTGCAAAATCATACAATATAATTTTGCATTTTTATATATTATATTAATTTCTTGACCTGACAAGCAGTCACAAGCTATTTAAACACACCAACCAATGACGTATGCAGCTGTAAAAATGCTGAATTAACTGAGCAGATTTTTTGCTTTCTTTTGAGTAACTGGTACAAGTGTGCTTTTCTTTCTTCAGTGAGAAAAAAAAGTACACTTGTAGGTAACAAGTAATAATAATAAAAGCGAAATGAAAAGGAGAAAGGAGAGTCAGAATCATATGGAGGGATGGATGACCCATCCCCATATCCAAATAATAACCAACGGCCGAAATCTTTTGTTATCTGGAACGACTTATTCCACCTCACCACCACAAAAAACTCAGCTGATAGACCTGAAGCGCAGCCCTATATTCGGTGCCGAAGATGCAACTGTCAATCCGCAGGCAAGGATTAACCACGTGTCCATTTCCGACCACTTGTCAGATCACGCCTTCCGGTAATCGGTAGGAAAAACCGGATGTTACGTGGCCGACTGTGTTCTTCATACATGAGGCTTTATCCCTTCCTTCCTTTACTAGCCAATCAGTCTTATCTTTAGACTAATTTAGAGGACACTGCATATATTTTATTATTGATGTTTCTGATCATTAGTTTTGACATGAAGCACTCTCCAAGCAATCACATCTCGAATCACTTACTGCCTACTTGTTGAGTCAATATTGGGGCATACGGTCTGATACCAGTCCGTGTCCCCATTTGAGACCATATTGGGGGATATGGTCTCAAATGGGGATACGGACTGGTATGTATTTCCGTTGTGAGAAAAAGATGAAGGAAAATTGAATGCAGTAATGTCAAAGTAACTGCAAAAAAAGAACTAGTTTGCAAGTCGCAAAGTACCAGATAATCAATTGTGTTGCAGCTCTTTTGTTCACTTTGTGCCAACACAGTATGGAAATTTCATACTGTGTATTGCATATTCTTATATTTATCAAAAGAAGGATAACCATCAGAGTTGACTATGTGCTTCGAAATCGGGGACAACATCATCGTGCAGATGAATGGATAAGTTCCTGGACATTTAGCATATGCTCATTACTACTTCAAATGTGGAGAAGGTCTAATTCCCATTGTAGTAACCAGAGAGCAGCCTTCTTTGTGGAGAAGTTTTCCTTCACGATTCTTCTGCTTCTACACCTTCAATGAGTGGGTAGATATTTGCAACTGTAAAGCGTACCCTGTGAATCATCAATTTATCGTTCAGATAGTGTGCCCAAGTGGATGTCTAGACGGGATCCGATGGGACAAAGGAGAAAAGATCTATATAAAGAAGGAAAGGGCGACCGCGTAGAAAACACGAAGGATGGGAAGCCCCCATCAAGCCGTACAAGGACAAAGTAGAGTATCTATATAAAGTATAACAAGACAAATTGCCAAAGTAAAGTTTCCCTTTGCAGAATGAAGCACGGACAGAAGAAAATGGAGAAACTTCATTACTTTGACCGCGGGAAGATTATCTTCCGGTAGAACCAGACGTGGAGCAAACCTTTGTCGTAGGATCATGAGACATTGACGGTCAGGAAAGTTCACCTTGCGCTTTGGCAGATCCCCTCGCGGATTCCATCAGATAAGGTTTGCAGGGAGGCTACTGATAGTCTCGAGGGAGTTACCGGGTCCGACATCTGATCCCGGGCTGAATATTGTCAAAGAGTGAATCTTCAGGTTAGGACAGTACGGTAGTGAGCGGCATAGACTTTATCTTTACGACCGTGGCTTCCAGACTACATACTTGAGATCTTTACCAGATATCCATGGACTACGGAAGAGTGAGGCCTCCTAGGAGTTTCGAAAACTTATCCCAGTGTGCTTCCACGTGGATATTTCAAACGGTGACTGAAATTCAAATGTTTTAGAAAATTTATTTACAAAGTAATACAGAAATTTAGAGGAGAATTTTGTCAGATGCTAGCATGAACAAGATCCAATTTCCTATACACTTGGGGACTGGTTTTTTCTCATCTTAGTTATGAAATAGAGGAAAAGGGTAACCGCGTAGAAAACACTAAGGATGGAAAGACCCCATCAAGAGGTACAAGGGTGAGGCAAAATAAGGGTGAATCAATACGAGAAAACTTTTATGAAAAATTGGACATCTTTCCCCTTTAATCTCGTTATTTAATAAAAATAAAATATTTTAAATTTTCTCAAGAATTCTACTCGCCTCAAGTAACGCACTCTCCAAAACAGGCCCGGGAATATCATGTTCACACCTGGGTTTATTGTCATAAGGTCCCTCGCCACGTCATCTGCAAGTAGGAATTAGTTGGCGCAATCCTCTTCCAAGTTTGGTTACAGCTGGTTGAAGTACGGGTGAAATCTAGTTTTACTTTAGGCAAACTAGGTCAAGGGTGAAGGTGCGGAAAAGGTGAAAGAGAAACCTTTTGCCGATGAGGGACTCGACATCGGTTAACTGGCGACCGAGGGTGGTAACTCTCGGGTGGAAGTAATATAGGAGCCGATATTGGTATATCGGCGCCGAACATTTGGAGGGGAAGGCAAACCGAGCGCAGTCGAAGATCGGTGCCCTTTTGGAGCGCGAGCACTGGAGCTGCGTTGAACTGTGATAGAGAGAGAGAGAGAGAGAGAGAGACTGGGGGAGAGAAATCCAGACGATACGAACTCGGAGAACGCGTTGGTGTTCGACGCTCCGGAGTTCAGAAAAGCTATGGCGTAAGGGACTGTTGGTGCAAGAAACGTACAGTGCAAGAAGTTGTGGAAAAGAACCTTACGGACGCATTTCGGCTATGGAATGAGGAGTCCCGGAGAGGAATAATAATCTAGATGTTGGAGGAAGCGGGAATTGTAAGCTGTTGAGGTCACAGCGAAATATGGCGGTGGTTGCTGCCAGCGAGCTGCTGCTGTTGCATGATTCTGTCACCAGTTCGCCTCTTGCTTCTTCTTATGACGGTTCTCCCGGTAATTCTGCTTTTCTTTCCTCCTCTCTCCGTTGGTTTGTGACGGACAATTGGAAAATATTTGAAGTTGTTGTCAAGCGAAATATCAGTCTGTCGAAAGAAGAGGTTAGGGTAATGCTGTGGAGCTGCTTGTAGCGCAGCGAGGTGAGAGTGAGGGATAGATAGTGCACAGGGACCACGGAACCTCTGGGGGTTGAGAATCTTTTGGAGATTCTAATAGGGACTGAGCTGGAATGGCATGGTTTTGAGGGTTTGTGTCCTTTACTACACCCGGGTTTGAATGACGTTGCTAAAGGAATTGCTGCCCAGACTTCTCTTCGTCTGCAAGTTGCTTCACTCTGCTGAGTGTGTTGGAGCTCCAAATACTTGCTCGGGAGATTCAAATGGAATCTCTGCCTTTCAGGAGAATCTAGCTTGAGTTGAAGCCATGGTGTCAACGGGAAACGTTGGTCATTTGGGGAGTTTATGTCTCTTGATAGTCACTCAAATTCAAGAAATGAATGACACGTCCGGGGTGCTTATCCTTTCTTCATGAGTGGTCCATTACTAGCCTAGTCCTGAACCATTCAAGGGGCTAGTTGAAGTCGAGACGTGCAGCGGTGGGTGCTCTCATCAGTTTCTAGTCTAGGTACCTGGAGGCTGATGGACAGTATGGGGGCCTCATTGAAGGTGCCCACTGTAGGTTAGATTGAGGACTTCAACAAACGGGGATACACCCTGTACCGCTCGATGTTTTGAATAGGATGACCGGACCCATGCCTAAAAACTCCTTTGAATTGGTGCAGGTGTGGTCAAGAGCTTTAAACGAGGAACAAACAGGAAACCAGTTTCACTGAAACCGCAGAGAGCTTATGGTGTCAATTCATCGAGGTTTAGCGTAGAGACAAGCTGTGCACCTACGAGTATCTCGTACAGCCCTCGCGGAAGGTCGTCTAGGTGAGTTCTCGAAATTTATCTCCATCTTCTGTTTCTGTCAATGTTTTGGATCGTTCTCTTGTCATGTTTGAATATCGGATGTAATATGTTATTCGTTTCGCTGTATGCGTTTTTCCTCTAGGTTTTTGGCTTTTGATCGAGTTCAAAGTTTGCCGGTTACTGCTGCTTCTGCTGGTGATAAGAGGACTTCTCTGCGACAGTCCATTCAAGCAAATGCCACCATTGTTACAACAGAAAGCTGGGTTGGGAGCGATGAAACGGTTGCTACGACTGCCGCCGAGGAAGCCATGGCTCTCGCGAGAGCTGCCGCAAAGGCTGCCAGGGATGCAGCTGCATACGCAGAAGCCCAGGCATTGGCCGAATCTTTCCAAGACTTCCCCACGGAACAAGATCTGCTGCTCTTGGAGAGGGCTAGATTGACCGAGATGGCAAGAGGTGGTACTGCTCTTAGCATGGACTCCTCTGATGTGCTAGAATTAGAGACTGAAACTGATGAGATTCGCAGTCTCTGGAAAGAGCTGAATTTCGCACCTAGTGAGCTAGACTCGGGTGCAAATTCAGGTGTTGACTTGGAAGAAGATCAGGTTGGAAGATCTTGTGACGATTCAGAGGCTGCAGATTCAGGAAGGGGTAACAAAACCTTCAGCATTGCCGTGCGATCTAATCGCCGTCGAGAGAGAATATTAAGAAGAGAAAGAGCTTTAGTCAAGGCAGATCAAGCTGCCGCAGCTGCCCCTACGACATCAAGAGCTAAGAAATCGCAGCCTGCATATGATCCACAAGACCCTGTTCGTGCGTACCTGAGGGACATTGGGAGGACCAAGCTCTTGACCGCCTCAGAGGAGATAGAGCTCGCCGAAGGCATCCAGGTAGTTACCGATCTTTTCTGGACTACCTTTCTTCCTGGTACTGATTCCTCTTGTTTTTCAGCTACTGTAGTTTACCTGTACCTATGTGACGGATGCTGCCAATTTGAGAAAAGGTCTAAAATAGAGCCCATCTCCCCTAATACGATGTTTGAGGGTTACAAAAAGAGGAAGGCAGTTACAAGTAGGTTAGGTTGGTCATCTTCTCTCCAGAGGAAGCAAAGTTGAGACTTGATTTCTTTTAAGTCCCGGTCACTAATTATGTCTCGGATGGTGGTTTGTCCTCTACAGGATCTATTGAGGGTGGAGAGCGTGAAGAAAGATTTAAGGGAGCAAATGGGTCGTGAGCCAACTTTGATGGAGTGGGCAAAGGCGGTGGGAACAGAGCGTCATTCACTTGAATCAAGAATTAAATCAGGGCAAGCATGCAAAGACAGGATGGTAAACTCCAACTTGCGTTTGGTGGTATCTATTGCTAAGAGGTACCAGGGCAGGGGAATGACCATTCAAGATCTTATACAGGTATGTGTATTTCCTTGTTTATGTAATTTACATTTGGTAGGACTCCCTGACTTGGCAAATATCAAAATGCACAAACCATGTGGCGGGGACCCCT
This sequence comes from Lunularia cruciata, assembly GCA_948567375.1. Classification (NCBI taxonomy): domain Eukaryota; kingdom Viridiplantae; phylum Streptophyta; class Marchantiopsida; order Lunulariales; family Lunulariaceae; genus Lunularia; species Lunularia cruciata. The sequence goes on along the minus strand of OX419760.1, from coordinate 28,109,718 downwards.
CGTTGGGAGCGGGAATCAAATGCAATCACACAATATAACACCAATTGGTATAAAGATGAGCATAAAGCAATTCAGGATATAGGTGGAATGTTTACCCTAAACAACCTGAGCATCCTCGTACGCCGAACGTTGGTCCAGTGTTTTAGAGGCTGAGCTCTCGAGACGGATCAGCAAGTATGAGTGCCCTCTTTCCTGTCGTATGTTCAATCTTCCGAGTTCATGCTCGTCTGTCCCGCCAACGTGCTATAGTCTTGTAGGTGAAGAGGCTGAGTCACTTCTGTGTTGTACCGTGACTCAGCTGGGCCTTTTAACTACTTTACCTAGCTTGAGCTTATATATCAGCAGTAGATAACCCGTTCCCAGAACGGCATCTGTTCTCGTATACCTATATGTCAGCAGTAGTAATCTCCACTGACGTTTGACACGTAGGACCGAGGTGCACTAGTAATTAGCTTAGTGATTTGCATGGAAACTCAAAACTTTTTTGGGTACCCTGTTTGGCTAGTATTCTCGGGGTGTAGAAACATTAAAATGTTTTCAGTAGAACATTAAAGCAGTTCCTTGTGGTTATGGATTTGACACCGACAGCCATTTTTTACCAACTTCAATTTTAACATCTTTCTGATAACAGCAAATTATGCTGCTACTTTGGGTAGACGCACGCTCATAATACATTATTTCATGCAGGAGGGAAGCATGGGTTTAATCCGAGGTGCTGAGAAGTTCGATCATACGAGAGGCTTCAAGTTCTCAACATACGCTCATTGGTGGATCCGACAAGCTATCACGAGGGCTATTGCCGATCAATCTAGGACCATCCGCCTCCCTGTAAGTTGCTTTTGTTAGGGTTTGTAAATCTGTCCCCGTATTGCGACTTCTCTTTGTATATGGGCACGTACCCAGCGGACTTCATCTGGCGTGCTTCTGATGCCAAACTTTGTGTGGTCTAGGTCCACGTTTATGAACTATTATCCCGCATCACCAAAGCGAAGAGCATGTTAGCTGCTGAACATGGACGAGCCCCCAGGGATGAGGAAGTTGCCGAGCTGGTTGGCTTAACGATTGAGAAGTTGAAAATGGTTATAAAGTCAGCCAAGTCGCCTAAGTCTATGGAATTTCCAGTCGGAAAGAATAATGATACTACTCTAGGGGTAAGTTACATACTCACTAAACATACATCCATCACTTCGTGTGTTCTACTTTTTTAGGTTTATATCTTAAGAACATTCTTAGTCCGGGGCAAGTAGTACTGCGATTTGTCTCGAGAGTTTTTAGTGTAATGTCTCCCTTTGCTCTCCGAAATTGCCTTTTGTTGCAGCCTTAGAATATACCATACTTACACCTGTTTAGTCGATAGCATCATGTCTAAGTTATTTTAGTTGCTAGACCTTCACTGTATAGCAATTATGCACCCGTATCTCTTCGGGAAGCTGGGTCCGACAGGATCTGCTGTTGGCCGATATGCACCCTAACTGGTGGAGATTTCTCTGTATTCAGGAAGTGATCCCCGATAAGGATATTGACTCTCCGGAGGAAGCTATTTCTAAGCGATTGCTTAAACAAGATTTGGACATAGTGCTACACACACTTAGTCCACGTGAAAGAGATGTTCTCAGACTGCGTTACGGTTTGGATGATGGTAGAATGAGAACTCTCGAAGAAATAGGGAATGTGTTTAGAGTGACCAGGGAAAGGATACGGCAAATTGAAGCAAAAGCTTTAAGGAAGCTCAGGCAGCCAAGTAGGAACACTGCACTACGTGAATACCTCGACTTATAACAAAGTGCTTCTTATTCATTTATGTGAGATTCAGCCTTTTTTAACTGAGGGAGGAGCTGAGTTGGTGCTATTTTAAACGGAGAATTTCACAATTACATTCAAACGGTCGATCAATTCTGTGTACAAAGAGTTTGTGCTATTATAGGAGCTGTAAGCACTCCATTTCCACGGAGCTTTGTGGAACCGAAGCTCACTAAAAGGATCAATTACTTTCTGCTCATCCAGGAATATCGCCTTGTACTTTCCATATGAACCTTGTCAGCATGACTATTATTTTGGTGGATGCTAATTGCGTGTCGATTCATGAGAAAATGTACTGCGTAAGTGAATCTCACCGGAAGTCTCCGTTGAGATGATTGTACTGATTTGACGACATTACCCTTAGATCCTCTGGGTTACGCATTCAGCTCAATTTACATATGGTGATCCCTTCTCCATGTAAGTGCCACTTGGAAAAGCGAAACTGCGACGGTCAAAACTGCTGTCGTGAAGGCTGGTAGGTGCACTCCGGTGAGAGGACATCGGAACTGCGAAAATAGGACAATGGCTCGAGTTTCGAAACGAAGAACTAAATAATCTTCAACGTGTCTTGCTAAACAAATTGTACTCCAGGAAGGCCACCATCAAATCTCGTCCATAGTAAATTTCGATCATTCTCAAGTGTTTCTCCAAAGCATGTGTGACCTGTTCTCTCAATGAAACTCCAGATCCTTGAACGTTGGTGTGTAGTAAGCATCTGAAAGTGCAGACAGTGTTGTGATTCAACGAAGCAGTGACGAAGGCATGAAGTGCCATCAGACCACATATACCCGACACTAGTAGGTGTCTAAGAATGAGCCCAGTTGACCAGAGGTGCTAAGTATTTTAGCTGGTAGAGTAGGTGCACATGGTCCAGGACTGCTGGTGATTGCCTGTCGTCGGAACCTTTTGTTCATGTAAACATCCATAAAGCAGCCAGCAACCGCATGCACAGAACACCCGTTGTAAAGGCCGGGAGATCCACCCCGGTGAGAGGACATAGGAACTGCGAAGAGTAGAAGTTACGTAGTTTGGTCGAATATACACTACGCAAGGAAGAGAGTGAAGGTCGGAAGGAAAGGAGAGAAGGTTTGGAATGCGAGAACGAGAAGAATTTGAGGAAGGGAGTGAAGACGCTCCGACGAATTTGGAATGGACGCGAAAAGAAGGGTGCTGCTGCTACTAAAGCGAAGTATGCTGGATGGCTACGTAGCTCGAGAACGGATGCAAATGTACGAGCCCGCGTTTGCATCACTGCTGGAAACCCATCCCCAGGTTTTGCTACGCTTGTCCCTTTTGATCCCGATTGTTGTCATTGACATTCACTAATTCGCTTCAATCGCCTTCTGAAGGATGAGTATTAAACTCTCCTTCGAGTGCATTCTCCTTAGATATGCGAAATCAATTCTGCAAAACAGACAACGGATTACGAAGTTGAAGCGCAGACACCTTCCTCGCCGTGATCTGCTCCTATCAGAATCTGACAGTTAATTCTCCTTGCTAGTTTTCGAGGTAGAGTGTATTTGAATTAAATCTGTCGATTGTCCCCACGTTTCGTCTTCTTCCAGTTTTAAATTCAGTATTTACGCAATCACCAGAAGAATCGCATTCCCGAGTATCTAACTATGAAATCTCCAAGTTCGCTCGATGGGTCAAGGTAAGAAACGGTACTGATCAGAAGGATGACATGTATACATAGCCAATGTGTACATCCCATTCTGGGGCTTCCAGTCAAATTTTGGTTTGTGGGCTTTTAACTTTCAAGTACGAGAGGTTTTTGACCCCACGTCAAATTGTGTACAGGCGGTGGGAAACTTGACAGACAGGCACAGAGTTCATCAACATACACTTGAAGTTTGCAAAGATGTGCTTCGGCGCAAAGAGAACGTGCAGTGGGAGTCTGTGATGAGGGATGAGCTAAGTGGGTGCCGTATTCGGGACGTGGATTTAGTGGTGACCATAGGAGGGGATGGGACACTTTTGCAGGCGAGCCATTGTCTCGACAGCACAATACCCGTAGTTGGCGTTAACTCGGATCCCACCATAACAAGTGAGGCATGTCTCCCTTCCTCTGCCATTTCCCTGATCACTGGACTGAATTTCACTGTTGAGAAACTCCAAGGAGACAAAGTTTTGACTTCCGGTACCTCGTTTATGTGAAGGTGGAAGAGCATTTAGAGGAGTTTGATGCAACACGGAGCACTGGTTATCTATGTGCAGCAACAGCTGATAATTTTCATGAGGTATAGCTTCAGAGCTACCAGTTCACTCTTGCACATGTCTGCTTTAATTTAGTTTCCTCCATCACAGGTCCAAGGTTTGGATATCTGAGTATATCTCCTGTCGTGTAAGTTGTACTGAAGAGACATTCTTCCTGATTTATTATTCTTTAAGCGAAGCTGGAATATAGTTCTCTTCATTCAAGGCAACAGCTGTATAGAGGTCTCATTGCACCTGTAATATATTGGTTACCTACGAACATACTCCAGTTTGTACTCAACTTCTATCCAGCCTGCCCTTCTTCATTGCTTGCTTTTTCCCATCTGCAATGTCGTTTTAACCAACCTTTCATACTTTTACTTTAAAAGTATTTTAGCTCGGGACCTCGTATCTTACTTCGGTAGCTTTAGCTTTCACCGTTGTGTACGTGGGTGTCTTACCAGAAACATGATTGGGTGAACTATTTGCTGGAGGTGACTGATAAATTGCAGTCTCCTACTCCAGGTTTTGGATGAAATTTTACAAGGCCACAGGAAACCATTGGAATTGAGCAGAATATGTACTCGTATTGATGGAGTGGAATTCTCGTATCCTTCATTGAACGATGTGCTGCTTTCACATCCCAACCCTGCTGCTGTTTCACGATGCAGCTACAGGTATGTCTCAACCGCATCTGCTTATAGAGCCATCTTCCTCATGAATCTCGAGATAAAGGTTCGGAGGATATTCAGTTTCTTTCACCTCTGTTCATCATATTCTTCAGATTTACAGAAAGTCGTTTGCCACTTCATCAGCTACCACTGGTGCGAAATGTCATTTTCTAATTTATCCAGTGAGAATTTAGAGAAATTCGTACATTTTGCACCAGCAGTAGACTTTTAACTCATAGAAGGAATTGAAAGCATCAGCTTTTGTGATGGCATTGGTATTTTGGTATAAATGTGACAGCCTCCAAAAGGCAGGGGGAGGAAAGCCAGTAACACCAGTTGTACACTGCCGCTCAAGTGGCCTACGAATTTGCACAGCTGCTGGTTCAACAGCAGCTATGGCTTCAGCAGGAGGACAGGAGATGGAATTCCAATCATCGGATCTCCAGTACATGATTAGAGAGCCTATAAGGCCTCATCCACGGTTTCAAAACCATCTGAGAGGATGGATTAAGCCAGACGAGGTACTAAAGGTTCGGTGGGGATGTAGACAAGGAGTCCTTCATTTCGATGGGTGCCATGTATTTCAACAGGTCCAATTTGGAAGTGTCATTGAATTCTCGTCTAATGCCCCTCCACTGAAGATATTTCCAAGTTGTAATACAAACGATGAGAAGTGACACCGATCACTCGTGTCTTGATGGCAATCCTTTCCTCGTTCTTCCTGCTCGACCTCTTAAATGAATATGGTAGGTTTCATTTTGCTAGAAGACACTATGTTCAATCTAACATTGTTCTCAGACGTTTTTACTGTCAGTTGCTAACACAAGATGAGCCCAAATTTTAAATTTCAACAAGTCGCCCTACACAGTAACAGGTTTCATCGCCACCCTGCTTAGGCTCATCTACTCGACAAAATAGTTCACAAGGTAGTCCTGGAGTAAAGTGCATGTTCACTTGGGACCATCATGATTTTCCTTCCAATCTGTTAAGAGTGCTTGGGGAATCCCCCATTTATCAGCTGTGCAGAAAGTTAAGTCTTCAAACAAACCATCCTCATTTTCTTTCTTCATGCAAGACGCAACAGCAAAGCTGTCAATGCTGTAGAGGTTTCCACATCATTCGCGTAGCTTCACATGCTGTGAGTTCCTGAGCAAGCGCATTCGATTTGCCGAAGTTCTTGAGCTCAAGAAACATCGAGCTCCTCCCAACCAACTAGTTTCTATCCCCCAGAATCCATATACGTACCTTTCAGTTAACTCCACCTTTGCTACAGGTAGGTTACAGTAAATCTAAAACTCCAAAATCCCACTATGACCCAAAAAGCAGTGACCCAAAAACTTGGGTCACTGCTTCTGAGTATGTCCATCGATTTCATCTCCCTTGGGTTTAAGATACACAATGGGAAAGTAAGAACTGCGAGATGAGGGCTGGGTTTAGAGCTCCAAGGGTTATAATCTACCTAAAGGCCAGTGGGTAATTATAGCAAATGCAGTACTAACTACAGTGGCGCCCTTCTCTTCTGGGGTCTCTTTGGCCTTTCTGCCTTGCAGATGAACCTGATGGGCAATGAACTAGTTACAACAATCAATCTTTTCAGTGAATAAATAAAAATAAATAAATAGAAGGGTGATATAAGTTAGAGAAAATTTTAACCATCTATTCTCTCAAAAGGAAAGAATACCAAAAAAGAATTGGGGTCTGCATGTTTGCAAAGAGGTAAAAAAGAGCACCGTTGGTTTAACAGAACAGGACAGTAACCTGAATTTTGTTTCGAGCTGGAGACTATTAAAGTTATATCTAGTTGTTCACTCTCACTCTCTCTCGAAGCAGGATTTAAAAAAACCAAAAGCCAAATAATATACCCGAAGGAAAAAGGAATACAAGAGTACCAACAAGTGCAAATGGTAAACACGAGCCAAGTAAAAGAGAAAATCGTTTGGACCTAACTGTTTGCAGTGGAGTAAAACAGAGCATCGAAACGATTGACGAAAATTGGGGCAATAATCTCGGTGTTGAAGTGTATTAAGGTTAAATTGTTTGGATCTCAATGTTTGGGAAAGTGTAAAAGAGAGTACCCATTTGGACCTTGTGATCAGTGCCAATAGGAAGATTCTGTTGTGAAGCACATCGGCAGAGTAAGTGGCATTGATGCAAGCAAAGATGACCAAATCGGTTGAAGGAGTTTACCATCTCAAGATGAGATGCTAGCTTGCATCTTTCTAGTTCTATTGTATTTTAGGTGGTAATTTCTAAGTTTAACAACACTCAACATCTTGAGCATCCACCCTTAAGAGACCATTTTAGAACTCGGACATCTAAATTTTGAAACATTTCACCCTAGATAGATCATGTTCAGAAATGCTGTTTAAGTTTTGAGACGGATTTAAATCTTAAGTAGATAGTGTTCGGCTATGACAATGATTCTAGAATTCATGTAGATAGCAACTTGTCTCGTAACGTTTGCCTATGGCTTCAAATCTGACTTTGGATCAATTTTGGTAGATGGGTAGATAGCTGGTTTATATTGATCGGTGGAAATCATGAACAAAATATGATGTGATGCTTCAAAAGCGCCGAATTAACATTAACCACTTCCAAACATATCAAAAAGTAGGGTTACCATGAAAAATTCTGCAAACGAGATAATCCAGCACAACTGTGTAGATGTGCCCTCCTATTGTCAAGATCAATCTATATCATAGAATAAAGAATTGGATAAGTTGATTTCTAATTTTTAAACAATCAAGAATTGAGCAAGGTCTTATCTAATATTTGAACAATCAAGAATTGGACATGTTCTTATCTAACCTTTGAACAACTTTCACTATCAATATGCTTTTCCAATTTTCCAAAAATACATCGTTTAACTCAAGCGATCACCATTCATTCATCACCAAAGAAGAATCAAGACGAGCACAATCTTTGTCAATCCTATCCTATGTAAAGAGCATGGTTCTTTTCAATTGTAGAGCACCTCCGAATATCACCAACATTATAGTAATAACATGTCATTAACTTTCATCCCAAAGAGCACGAGTTTAGAACTTGAAACCTCGGCTTCACGAATCTTTAATTCGTCCATGTCTTTAGTTAGGTTTAGCTTACCGTGTACGCTTGCGGAAATGTTAAACTATTAAACAAGAGAGTAATAAAGTTTCTTTATTTCTGTTATTAGTCTTTCTATAACCACGGTACATTGTGATGTATTGTATTGTGCTTTTGTTGCCCAAATAAGTAATTTTATTTACACATCGTAAGAACATGCATTATTAAAGCCTGTATAGTCCATAAATGAATTTATAAGTCTAGAAAAATGTATAGAATAAGATTTCCTAATATTGTTAATTCTTGTAAATAATTCTTTTAATACCTTGAAGTATTTGATGGCGATTTAGCTGCCATCAAATAGTTGCCATCCTACTCATGAAATTCATCATAAAATTTTCTAATTTTTATATGCTTTTATTTACTTCTATTTGAAAATTTAAAAATATCTACATTTACATAGTTGTATTCGCTGCTATTATATTTTTTGTTAACATGATAATAATATTCGCTAGAAGTGTCACAAGGTTTGGATCAATGACCACTCTATGTGTTTGTAGACACTTATTCTTTGGACAACCAGTATTCTCTATTGGAAAGGTTGGATGAGGTCTGAAAATGTGTGTTTCCCAATTATTAGACAAAAGTAAACCTCGTCACTAAGAATCATGGGAGATACCTTTATTGGTTAATAGGGAATAACCACAGTCGAAAAAACTTCGTTGACAGTGACGAATTATTAACACGTAACTTCCATTAACTTGATTAACTTGCCGTAATTCATTATGTTGATTAACCTTACCTTCTGGGGATCTTCGCGACACTTCGTTGAGGTAAAGTACTGCAAGATTTTTGAGAAAACATGCCATTTACATATTCATTTATAACTTGCCTTAACGAAATCAATGTAATGAATTACGGCAAGTAATAAACCGCACAAAGTTAACCTTCAGAAACACTTATGTACAAATTTAATCATTAATAAAAGATATAGAATATTCAAGTATTTTATCTTTTAAAGCTTATGATATTAAGTCTGGCAATCATGTATTTTCTTTAGGTTTTATAAATTACCTGTTAGATTAATTACAAACATAAGAACAATGAGGTGATTAATAGAGCCATGCAAAGATTGCTCAGCTATAAATCTTTAATATGGTCTATGATTTCATTTCGAGTTCCGAGACTATTGTTTCAAATGCAGATTTCACGGAGTTTTACACATATCCATAAATAAAATTCTGTAAATTATTTTATGGGTAGCGTGAAAGTTTACGGCAGCAGCGTTAATATATGTAAAATTTGTGATGGTGACAAAAGCTTAGTATGGGTAAAAAGTTATGCGGATTGCCCTTAACCTCTTCAAAATATTACTGATCATACGTTTTTCAAAACCGGTAGAATTCTCTACGGCTATGGACATTTCACGTACCCGGGAAATGGTTACTTTACTTTGTCTGTCTCTCTTTTGTGCGGCTCGATGGGGTCTTCCATCCTTCCTTTTTCTTATGCCATCACTTTGTACGGCTCGATGGGGTCTTCCCTTCCTTCGTTTTTTCTACGTGGTCACCTTGTACGGCTTGATGGGTCTTCCCATCCTTCGTTTTTCCTACGCGGTCACCTTGTACGGCTTGATGGGTCTTCCCATCCTTCGTTTTTCCTACGCGGTCGCCTTTTACGGCCTGATGAGGTCTTCCCATCTTTCATTTTTCTTACGCGGTCGCCTTTTAAGACTTGATGGGGTTTTCCCATCCTTCGCTTTTCCTACGTGACGCGGTTGCCTTTTACGGCTTGATAGGGTCTTCCCATCCTTCGTTTTTCCTACGCAGTCACCTTGTACGGCTGGATGGGTCTTCCCGTCCTTCGTTTTTCCTATGCGGTCGCCTTTTACGGCTTGATGAGGTCTTCCCATCCTTCATTTTTCTTAGGCGGTCGCCTTTTAAGACTTGATGGGGTTTTCCCATCCTTCGTTTTTCCTACGCGGTCGCCTTTTACGGAAAGGGTTACTGTTACTTACTGACTTTCGTGTAAGATGTTATATGGAATTTTATGGGCACTTGTAAAACGCTATTTGAAACCCCCATTGCAAAGCGTGCGATCTCCGAGATCTTTTAGTATAGATTAACAATGTATCGATACTATTGGGGCCTAGCCTCATTTTACCTCTTTGTGTCTTACGTGGTCGCCTTTCTCGATTGACAATATCGTTCAATTACAAACTTTCCTTATCTTATTCAAACAGTCGCACACCCAGGAACTAAACCATGATTACAAAGTACAAAATTTCAAATTTTTGGAGGTATTGTGTCTATGTTCTCATACTTGTGCATTTATTTAAAGTAATACATTCATACTAATTTATGATTGTCATGAATAAAACTATAAAGTAAAGTATCTCTATTCTAAAAATAAAATATTTCCTTTTCAAAAGGATTAATTTTTCATACTTTCTGTATATGTTCAAAAATATGATAATATGAATAAAATGATTTTAGAAAAATAAATTCATTGGTAAAATTAACTACTAAATGCATAGGCATTATATGCATACCTTTCTATATTTCTCTGCACTAAAAAACTTGCCAAATAAATAAATGTTTACAAACCTCGATTTAAGGATTTCTTATTTTTCAACACTTTGAAAAAGACTGAAGTTTTATACCAAACCATAGCTCTCCTTTCTCAAATTTCATTTTCAAGATATTGCATCTGAAGAATGTCTAAGCTAAATTTTAGGATTTTGATTTTTCATCAAATAAAAATAAAATATGACAAGGTATGAATTGCAGAGCTCTTTCTCATAAATCAAGCATAGACTTCAACAAACAAAACCTTTTAAAATTTCAGAATATCGCAGAATGAAGGCATTCTTACTAGGTCCATGTAAACATAGTTTCCCACCTATGGATAGCAACCCTTCCCATCCTTCATATGCATGGCAAAGTTAAGTGCCTATGTATACAAGGCAAACCTAAGCACCCACCTATGCATACCTAAGCAAACCTAAGCAACTATTTATACATGACAAACTTAAGTTCTTACTTATGCCTACCTAGGAAACCACTTATGTATGCAAACCTAAGCACACTAGCATAATATAGTTATATTTCTTAAAAGAAAAAGATATGGGAAGGGAAGAGGTTTGGTCTTAATGCTTTTCTTTCTTTCTTTTAGAAGAAAATATAATAATTATTCTTTCTCAAACTATGGTGAAAGTAGTAAGTGATAGTCATTTTTAATTTATTATTTAAAACATAATTTAAAAATGAAATATGGAGATTTTTCCCTTTTAGAGCTATTACATTTTTTAACTAACACAATCTCTTTTTTTAATCAAAAAGAAGTCGAGATTAAATAAATTTTATAAAGCTAGAAAATTATTTATTATAAAATAATAATAAAAAATAATAAAAAATAGAGGTAACCTAAAATATTTTACACTAAATCATATATTTATTTTAAATATATTAAAATATTGGCTCTTTTATTTTACTTTGATTAAGTCAATTATTACAGTACCTCAAAAAATAAGTATAAGCATCCTTGCATAAGAAAAATGTGAATACTAAAAATTGGAATAAGATGATAGAAGAAGAACAAGGTTTTTGAAAAATAGAAGAAGATACTCAAGGATACATACGGTGAAATCTGGGGTTGACTATATCGAAGGAAATTTAGCATAAATTCTATGAAAAGTCTAAATGGTATCTAAAAGTAGTTGTGTATTACCTATATATTTCAACCGACACTATTGATCCAACGTTTTGTTATCTTGTTAATAATCCCTATTTATGAGTCAGAAATAATGATATTGAAGAACAAGTGCCTCTAGAAGTCTAGAAGTAGAGGAGGACACACTCGCGAGTCGCCGAAACGTAGATTTGATATTATAGAAAAATCGTGGAGGATTTATAACAATTGTTTGTTTATGAGGTGAAGGAAGTTGTGTATAATCTATGGGACGCAAACTACTGCAAGCTACATTGATTCTAAATGTTCATTTTCTTAAAATTATTCCCGAGTTAGTAGAGATTCGCTTGAAATTCAATTTCTTACACAAAAATAGTAGTTGTGGATCTATGAAGTGCAACCCTCGGCAAGCTCCATTGACATAACTTTGCAAAAATCAACAAAATTCTCCAATATTAAACTGTCAGTTTTTCAGTTTTAACAGATTATAGAGAACATGTCTGGTGTTGACTGAAGATTATTTTTTATTGGAAAATCATCCAAATTGACCATCTTATGATTGTTGCCAAAACAAATTTTGATATAAGAATTTAGATTTGGAAGGTAATCTAATTCTGAAAGTAGTACATTTTGAGATGTTCATTAAAAATGATTCAATTTTTATATCAGTACTTGGATAAATGACAATTTAGAGTAACTAAATGACTAAAAAGTTTGCAAAAATGATAAGAGATTCCTAAACAACAATTTTACTACACATTTTCATGAGCGGATCTTTGCAGCTGTTTTGTTTCGTTTCGGTATTGGTGGAATGAGTGAAGTCTACAAGTTTACCTGGTCACCGTAAGGCTTAAATATTAATTCTTTACTTATTATTGGAAGCTGCATGCATATGCATTCCAAGATTTCCAAGATTATATATATATATATATATATATATATATATATATATATATATATATATATATATATATATATATATATATATATATATATATATATATATATATATATATATATATAAACTTCAATCTTGGAAATCCATCGCCTTCATGTCATTTGAATCGACTGCCTATCCTTCATCACCAAGATATGGTAATGCAATCCATACCACACAATTTCATGTGCTAATCCACGGATCAATTTATGCATGTTTCAAGCCACATGGGAAGAACCTTTCTTATTTGTGCAACTTCATTTTTCCATATGGATCAAATTCAGTATTCTACACGGAAACATCATTGATCACGTCATTCCAACTTATGCAGTAATTCAACAGAGAATATAATCAAGGTTTTAGTTGTACGATAAAGTACTAACAAAAATCCAAGTTCTTAGTCTAGTTCTTACTTGTCAATATAAGTTTTAGAGCTGTGTTACTAAGTACTTTTGATGTTGTCTTTCTAGAGCCAATTGCAAGTAATAGTTGCCGACCACGTTATATCCACTGAATAATATCCATCATACACATCGTCGTTTCTAATGTGGTATGATGGTTCGTTGGGTTCCTTTCCAACTTGACAAAACTATTCAACACGGACTAAGTCAATATTCTAGAGGTTAATAAAACACCTACTGGTAATAGCACTTAGTCATCATGGGCTTCCTTCGTCATAGAGAATAAGTAACTGAAGATGCATATTTGTGTTAAACGTGGGCGAGAACTAGACTAAGGTCCAATGCAACCAACATGTGATGTAATTTAATTAGTTTATTAATAAAGGTAAAAGGTAAACTTACTTTTGAGAACTAGAAGACCTTAGCTCGAATTTATGCGTTGCTCACACGTGGAGCCACTTTTGAATAATCAGCAAGGGATATGCGAAAATGGATATTAACCACCGACCAGCAACTACTACTGCCCTGCTCGGTAAATAAGGCTATTTGAATTTGCGCCATTTGTATTGACTTGGTGTAATTTGACTCGGTCAAATTCCGAGGAGGTTGAGATGAGAAAATATTAATATTTGATTACTGTAGTTATGATATATAAACTTTTTTCTAGATCCCTCTCTATTTATTTGTTTATATTGGGATGTAATTTGATGAATAAATCAGCAGTTGATTCTTTGAAGCCCACTTCAATTATCACGACTAGATATGACTTTTGCAATGGCCAAATGGACTTGGCTGTGATTATCACCTCAGCAATTTTGTAGGAATTGAGGAAAGTACTGGAGTGTGGTCATTGGGAGATACTTGGAAAGCTAATGATTCATAATCATTTCCAATTTCTGCGGTGCAACAGAAGAAAGTTGGAATGATTCTTTGCAGCCAAAAATCTGATAACCATACCCATTCAAATTTGATGATCTCATACCCATTGAGTGTTGGTTGAGACGGGTATTTTAGTACATTCAATTCATAAAGCACGTAGTGCATGGACTTGGTATATTGGAAGGTTCTCTATAAAGGAAACCTTCCCTGAGGATGAGCACAAGCTACAGTTAGATCTACTTTTATGCATATTTCTGCTTTTGATTTTATCAAAAGTCAGGTTTTCGGGATATGATATTATATTGTGGCATGCGTTAGATCGTGATAAGATTTATATTTTGTTTCAAATCAAGCATCCATAAGTTATAGAATCTCTCGACGAAATGTTACACTGTAAGCCTTAAAATAATTTGACTAAGTCTATTGAGTTATATGCGAATCATGGAAACTGATTGATGCATGACATTACAGCTGGCCAAATTTAAATTTCACTTTAAATAGCGTAGGATTTTATTCAAACCAATCGCGCTCATTCATTCCCTTTCTCGTTGGAAACTTGGTTGTCTATCCTCACTAAGCATTTATTAGGGCTCTTGATGTCGGAAAAGTTGGAAACAATTGATCACTCAAAGAGTAACTGAAGTTTTGATTCGAAACCAAAAAGCGTGATTTGAAATTTAAAATTATGGAGATATCTTTTATCAAACTTATTCAATATAGATTCTGAACTTACAAGTGGTCACGAGTCTTATGTCAAGGAAACTTGACTTTTCTGAGCCATTACCACACTTCCATTCTTGTGCTTTCCAAATGTATAAACTGAAAAGAGAAGAGAGAGAGAGAGAGAGAGAGAGAGAGAGAGAGAGAGAGATATATATATATATATATATATATATATATATATATATATATATATAGCACATAATTTATCAACTTTATCTTGGCTAAAAGAATGCCTACTTAGTTAAACAAACGTGTTGCTTACTTAGTTGCCAATGTCCATCACTCCATACATTTGACACATTTGTCAAGGAGTGCGCGAGAGCTTATCATGTTAGGCGTCAGAGGGTACCACTCTCACTCTCATACTTTGTAGTATATTTTAGATAGCGTGTGTCCATTGTTCTATAGAGGGCAGTGGCTGGTGCAATCCATAGGAGAGCAATCACATTAGGTGATGTTTCTTTGGATGCTCCAGTTGTGTGTAGACCGTACAACTTGCATAGCTCGGATATCTTAGGTGCAGTAGGGCAGATTTCTCATATAGACTCTATTGGGGCTTAGCCCCATATTACCTTTTTTCTCTCTCCCTTGTACGGCTTGATGGGGTCTTCCCATCCTTCATTTTTCCTACGCAGTTGCCTTTCACCGCAGTTAAACAAACACTTACTTAGTGACAATGTTCTCGCACACAACGAGGACGCAATGATGTAATCAAAGACTGAAGAATGGAAGGAAAGACACAAAAATTGTGAGGAGATGCAAAACAAATAGGATAAAAAGAAGGATGAAAATCCCATCAATCTGAACAAGGATAAACCTAAGAGGTAAAATAGAGTTTAATTTTAATAATCTAAGTATGAGAAATCAATCTTATTGCAATTATATTGATAAATTTATTTAATTCACATGCAAAATATTTTGGAGCATCACTTAGTGTGATTGTTTCCTTTTGGATTGTATCTTACAATGTTCTTTGTAAATCAATAGACATCAATGTCTAAAATATGTTACAAAATAGAGAAGTGATGTTCTTTGTAAATCAATGGACATTCATGTCTAAATATGTTACAAAACAAAAAAGGGACAATGATGCTATTTTTAAATATTATTGTAAACTCTCATACAAATAGACAAATGTGTCAAATGTCATATACATGACTCCATATAAACCAAGGCTAGAGGAAAAAATAAGTGACCTTGTTACATACCACCATACTTGGAGATCTTAGTTGTTACTACTCTACTTGCCACACATCCAAGAAGATGGGTAATCACTAGTTCTATAACTGTATTGCATGTGAGTTCCATAACCATAAGATATTTTATTATAAACTAATTATCTTGGGCTATATAAGGTTATAATAACTCATATTGTTTGCAATGCATACCAACTCTCTCTCTAAATAAAGTATCCACTCAAGATACAAACTCTATATTTCTGATAGCATCATGATTAGCTATCCTTTGTCTTCTAAAACTGCAACAAGTCATATGGACCTTTGTTGTTATTGAGGTAATACCATATTAAAATAATTTTTTTGCTAAGGAAACTACAAACCTTTGGTCTATTTAGAAATAAAATAGGCAAAGAGTGGAAGATAATCTTGTGGTAGGGACGACAAACTATCTATTGTTTTTGCGACAGAACCAAAAGAGAAAAGTATCACTCCTACAACTCCATCACATACATTACATCCATTTCCAAGATAGGCCTATAAACAACCACAAATTATTTTTTATGGGAAAGCAAATCTTGCATGAGTGTCCAACAACAAAAACTATGATAAGTGTTGTCTTCTCCAAAAATAATAAGCTTACCCATTTACAAATTTTTTTTGGAGGTATCTCTCTATAAGTGGAGTCCATGTCACACACTCAAAAGACTTTGGTTCAATGATATCACCAAAGACTACCATGTGCCCCTTATTGAAACTCTAAAATATGATAAATCTTTTGGAGAAGAAGAATAAAAGTCTTTGGTTCAATAATATCACCAAAGATTCCTATGATAATCTTATCAAAGTCTCTATGATAAGAAAATTGGAGAAGAAGAACCTTAGGAAGTAACTAGCTTGATAAACAACCAATACAAGGGAATATTAAACCAAATGTCACTTATAGATTTCTTAGTAAAAGAAGGTCATCCTTAGGATATCCTCTATAGTGATGTTTACAAAGTATGTGCAAATATCCTCAAACCCTATTAACACTCTAAGAATACATAAGATATCTAAAAATGTAATACATTTGATTGGAATATCTAAGATGTACAAAGCACTTCACTTTGACTAATTGACTCTCAAGCCTGCAAGGTGAAGCTCAGTAGTCAAATGGTCAAAAGCCTACTTAATCTAGTCAATAGTGCCTAATACGTATGTATTGTTTGTACATAGAGGTAAAAGTATAATTTAGCATGGTCAAATTTGGAAACAAAAGAACTAAAAAATAATCCATAGTAAATAAAGAACCCCAAAGGGTTCTCCTTGTACTAGTAGTTGATTGAATGGATTCTCTCTCCTACGAGAATCCATGTTTATAAGAAGAAGTAGAACCATAGAAGAATTATAAGAAAAGAATAAGACTTGCCAAGGATATACTAACCACTATGAACTCTCTAAAGATGGATACATGTGATATATAACTAAAATCATTTGCAGCAATCAAAAAACACAATTTGGATGGATATCTAAAAGTACTCTATTTTTAAAAAATATCCATTCATAACCTCCTTGTAACAATATGGAGTTTAGTGACGAAGTTAGTCGGGCTTACGAAGTAGAGAATAAGACAAAAAAACCTAGAATATCCTAGAAGCATCTAAGAAGCTTCTTAGGAAGCTTCCCAACTAGTTAACTTGCGCCCTAAGCAGGTAGCTTCTAGAAGGAAGCTTCTAGAAGCTTCTAACTAGCTTAGCTTGCATGCCAAGTAGGCGGCTTCTACAAGGAAGCTTCTTGAGAAGCTTCCTAGTTAACTTGGCTTGCACTCCAAGAAAGCGGCTCAAGGAAGCTTCTTGAGAAGCTTCAAGGGTCTTGTATGCTACCTATAAGTACCAAGGCCAAAGCTCATGCTAGGATTCGGAGTTTTCCCTCATTCTAGTGTCCCAATGTGAGTTTCCATTCTCCTATTTCTCTCCTCAGTTTTGGTCTTTTACATTGGTATCAAAGCAGGAATGGGATGGATGGAATTTATGGACCACCAAATCCACTTTCGCCAAACCATTGGGACTTTCATGTCCAGATATTACCAAAGCATTGGTTCACACAATTCATCACCTCACGCTTTGGACAAGATTTCCTACATATGATCACCGTGTTAGAGGAACCCTTGATACTTCCAGTTGTAACTTATGGAGAACGGTGGACGTGTTGTATCTATGTGTTAATCAACTAGATAAATTGAGGGTAGTGGAATAGAGTAGTAGCGATGGCGGCAATACCGGATGTTATCCTTGCAATGCAACAACAAATTGAGCATCTTACTTGATTGTTGGATGAACGAGACCAGCAATGACGATAACAAGTAGTCAGAGCGCCAGTTCAAGATGGAAAAGATCGCATTCAATTTCCAAAACCCAAGGTGTTTGAAGGCAAGAATCTTCCAAGCACAATGGAGAATTTTGTGTTTGACTGTGAATGTTACTTTGAAGCCACCAATCTTCAAGATGAGCAGAAAAAAATTCTCTTGGCTTCTAGCCAATTGGATGGCGTGGCAAAACTTTGGTGGCAATTCCGAGTAGAAAGAGCTGAACGACAAATTGTTACACCAATTTTGACATGGGCAGAATTCAAAGATGCAATACTTGGTCGATTTCAGACTATAAATCCCACCCGAGCTGCACAAGATAAATTGGTGGAGTTGAGGCAGATTGGCTTAGTGAGAAGCTACATCACACAATTTCAGAATATCATCATGCAAATTCTAGATATCCAAGAAGGTGAAGTTCTGGATCGATTTGTGCGAGGATTGAAGTCACGAACCAGATTAGAGGTGACCATGCGAGAACCACAAAACGTAGAAGAAGCCATGCAATTGGCTGAGCATTTTGATTCCTTAGTTGCAACAACTTGGTCTTGACCTCGACCTACAAAAAACCTACTAGTACCACGAGTGGAAGAACCGGTACCAATGGAGATTGATGCTATCCAACGAAGACCACTTGGCACAGCAGATAGAGAAAGATTACAACAAAATGGAGGTTGCTTTTATTATCGCCAAGTTGGACATCGCATTGCTCAATGTCCACTCAAGAATGGACGAGCTCGACAAGTTGCCCAAGTGGAGGTTGTGGAGCGGAATGATCAGGGAAACGAAGAATCCCAGTAGGAGATTTTGAGCCACCTACTAGGAGCTTGATTAGTTCCAATGGGATTGAAGGCTCGACCTATGCAAGTCTACTTCACTTGCAAGGTATGATATCTAATCGGGGTTGTAGGATTTTGGTTGATTCTGGAAGTTCAAAGAATTGCATGTCTATGCAAGTAGCAAAGGAATTAGGTATTCCTATCAAGCCAGTGATTGGAAGTAGTTTGATGATGGCGGATGGTAGAAAAGGTTCTTCATTCCGCACCTTGCACCCTATTACCTTCAAGATTGGGAAGAAGTATTTAGAGTGTATGAGGTTTGTAGTGGCACCTCTACACTATGATATCATTTTGGGTCTACCTTGGCTTGAACGTCATAAGGTTCAATTTGATTGGACCCGACGTCAAATTCAAGTACAACACCAAGGTAGGAATTTCCGATTAGGTTGTCTGGCACCTCTGAGTAAGACACCTAAGAATAGTCCGTCCCAAGATGGGAAGTTTGTTGAGAAGGTAGCCATAGAGCAAATCTGGAAGGAAGATGAGTCCCAAGATGGGAAGTTTGCCAAGAAGGCAACCATGGAGCAAGCTTGGAAGAGAGATGAGTCCCTAGAAGGGAAGTTTGTTAATGAAGCAGCCATAGAGCAAGCTTTGGAGGAAGATACGTCTGTATTCGCGGTGTGGATCAAGCCAATTGCACAAGAACAATCTGAGGAGGGCCAAGTGCCACATCAAGCAACAATTGATCGGATAGTTCAGGAGTTTGCAGATGTGTTTCCGGATGATCTGCCAAAGGGATTACCCTCTTATCGAGGTATGCCCTTCAAGATAGAGTTATTGCCAGGGAGTACTCCAGTGAGTAGACCAATCTATCGGCTCTCACCAAAGGAGTTGGAGGAGTTGCGAACAACACTTACAGAGTTGTTGGAGAAGGATTTCATACGACATAGTACCTCTTCTCGGGGAGCTCCGATACTATTTGTTCCAAAGAAGGATGGAGGACTTCATTTTTGTATCAATTACCGTGGGCTCAATAAGCAAACCATGAAGAATGCATATCCCTTGCCTCGAATTGATGACCTGCTTGATCAATTAAGTGGAGCACGCTACTTTTCCAAGCTAGATCTTCGTAGCGGCTATTGGCAAATTCCTATTGAAGGAAAAGACGTGCAAAAGATTGCCTTTTGCACAAGGTATGGACATTTTGAGTGGAAAGTTCTACCTTTCGGACTCACTAATGCTCCAACAGTCTTCATGGATCAGATGCATCGGGTGTTGGAGGGACTATTGGATCAGTCCATGGTAGTGTTCTTAGATGATATCTTAATCTATAGTAGGACAGAGGCAGAACACAAGATCATGTACGGGAAGTCCTAAGACGACTACGACAGTGGAAATTTTACTGCAAGAAGTCAAAGTGTGCTTTTTGGCAGAAGGTGGTTACCTTCTTGGGTCATAAGATCTCATCAGAGGGGATAAAGATGGAAGAAGAGAAGATCAAAGCCATTACTGATTGGCCTACCCCGAAGGATGCTACCGAAGTATGAGCATTCAATGGATTGGCCAATTTTTACCGACGGTTCATCCACTATTATGCTCACGTGGTTGCACCATTGACTAACGTCTTGGGAAAGAACTCGAGCTTCCAATGGACCACCAAGCATGAAGAAGCATTCCAGAAGTTAAAGCATATGGTGTCTTCAAGACCCATTCTTCAACCATATGATCCTCAACTACCTTGTGTGGTTGATTTTGATGCTTCTAACTTTGCAATTGGAGCTGTGTTGCAACAAGAATTTCCAGATGGACGACATCCTATTGCCTTTGTGTCTCGCCGACTAAATACAGCTGAAAGAAATTACTCTACTCGAGATCAGGAACAACTTGCAATGGTATATGCCACCAAGGTATGGAGGCATTATCTCTTGGGGAAACAGGTGATCATGCGAACTGATCACAAGCCATTGTTGCAGACCTTACACCTAGAGCACATGAAGAGTCGACATCATCGATAGGAAGAGCAACTCCAATTGTTTGACATCAAACTTGAGTACAAACCAGGTTGGTTCCATGTCATCCCTGATGCTCTATCACAACGACCTGATTTGAAGTCTCTTCCTCTCATCGCGGCAGCAATTACGACGGTGTCAATTGATCCCAAGATTCATAATGAGTTTTGGTTAGCTCTATAGCAAGATCCCTTCTTCCAAATGGTACACGGTCGTCAGACAACACGTGAAAAAAAGTACAACACCTTCTCCTTCAAGGAAGGCCTTTTATTCCATGAAGACCAGATCTATGTTCCAGCCAAAGGTGATCTTCGACTGGTGTGCCTTCAAGAAGCCCATGATTTACCAATAGCTGGTCACATGGGTGTGGACAAGACCCTGGGCACCCTCCAACGCCAATGGTGGTGGCCCAACATGACACGAGATGTTCAAGACTTTGTCCAATCATGTGAGAGTTGCCAACGGAACAAGGCCAGCAACCAGAAGCCGAGTGGACTCCTTCAACCACTCACCATTCCATCCGCTCGTTGGGAGCATGTGAGCTTGGATCTCATCACATCCTTGCCAAAGACAAAACAAGGACACACCACAATTGTGGTGTTTGTGGATAAGCTTAGTAAGCAAATCCACTTGGCACCAACCTGTGATACCGTGGATGCTCCAACCTTAGCGCAAATCTACTTCGACAATGTCTTCAAGCATCATGGGATGCCACGTGTACTCATCTCCGACCGTGATCCTCGATTTACCGGGAAGTTTTGGCAAGCACTCTTCCAGATACTCGGCACCAAGCTTGCTTTGTCCACGGCCTATCATCCTCAAACTGATGGACAAACCAAACGCGCCATTCGTACATTGGAGGATATGTTGCGGGCCTTTGTCAATGTCCACCATACCAACTGGGATGAATGTCTTGCAGCTGCCAAATTTACCTACAACAAATTCCAAACATGCAAGCACTGGATTTTCTCCCTTCTTTCTCAATTTTGGCCAAGATCCGCTTGTTCCAGATTCTCTTCTTGCTCCCCCTCCCTCTCAAGTTCCTCATACTTCTACATTGACCACTATATCCCAATCTCTCCAACAAGCCAAATCTCACCTCCTTGTTGCTCAGAATCGCCAAAAACCATATGCAGACCATCATCGTCGTGATCTCACCTTTGAAGTTGGTGATAAAGTCATGTTATCCTCTAGTAACCTCCCTCTCCCACTTGATACCCAAGTTTGTAAACTTGCTCCTAATTGGATAGGACCCTTTGATATCACCCACATTATCTCTCTTGTTGCTTATCGTCTTGCCTTACCTTGTCACATGCGTATCCATCCTATCTTTCATGTTTCCAAGTTGAAACCCTTTGTTCCTAACCCTTCTTCCTTTTCCTCTCGAGTCCAACCTCCCCCTCTTCCTGTCCCTATCAATGATCATGAGGAGTACGAAGTTGATTGTATCCTTGCGCGTCGCCATATTCAACGAGGCCGTCGCCAACATACGGAGTACAAGGTCCTTTGGAAAGGTTACCCCCTTCATGTGCCACATGGGAACCTCTTTCTCACCTCCAAAATGCACAGATGACCATCAAGGAATTCGAAGCTTCACTGGCGACGAGGACATCACCAACTAGCGGCGGGGGAATATGTAACAATATGGAGTTTAGTGACGAAGTTAGTCGGGCTTACGAAGTAGAGAATAAGACAAAATAGCCTAGAATATTCTAGAAGCATCTAAGAAGCTTCTTAGGAAGCTTCCCAACTAGTTAACTTGCGCCCTAAGCAGGTAGCTTCTAGAAGGAAGTTTCTAGAAGCTTCTAACTAGCTTAGCTTGCACGCCAAGTAGGCGGCTTCTACAAGGAAGCTTCTTGAGAAGCTTCCTAGTTAACTTGGCTTGCACTCCAAGAAAGCTGCTCAAGGAAGCTTCTTGAGAAGCTTCAAGGGTCTTGTATGCTACCTATAAGTACCAAGGCCGAAGCTCATGCTAGGATTCAGAGTTTTCCCTCATTCTAGTGTCCCAATGTGAGTTTCCATTCTCCTATTTCTCTCCTCGGTCTTTTCCACTCCTAGTGTGGTAATTCCAAATTGATGTAAATTAAGTTATTATTATAAATTTAAAATGATGCTAGATGACAATGGTACGGCTAACAAGGCACATGAGCCTTGCAAATAACAATTTACCTAAAGCACTTTGTGTTGTTTTCCATAATGAGATGGTAACTAGTAATTAGCACTAGAATAGTTGATATAAGAATCTATTCCTTCACTATTATTATAGTTATTTGGAACACTACAAGAAAGCTAAGAAAGATTTGGAGGGATCATTTGCTTGAAAGTAATCTTTTAGATACTCATAAACCATCCTTTGTAAGCGCTCCAAGGATAGGCAGAGGGTCATACAAAATGCATGGGCAAAAATCAATGTATCAATACATACTAATTCCTCAAGTTGATACTTTAAGATCATTATACTCTCTCTCCCTTGTATATAATAGGTATAAGAGGAAATGTTCTTGTTAGTGAGATAACTATAGATAAAGGGTGGAGAGTTTATACCACTCTACTATACTCTCTACTCTCTAGCACAACCCAAGATCTTATATCATACTATATCATATAGGTTGTGCAATACTAATTGAGTAGAATCTATAGTGTTTTATGAATAAACTATCTCTTTAAACATGCAACCAAGATCCTATAATCTTGGGTCGTGCAATGCTACTTGAGTAACATCTATAGTGTTCTTAGATTAAAACTATCCTTTAAACATGCAACCCAATTTAACTTCTATTGTAAGGGACTACAATCCTTTAACCTGGGATTTACAGAACTTTAATAGCAATTTCTCTTTATTAGGCATACTCCACTCTAATATAAAGAAGACACCTTCATGAGAATAAAGAAATAAGAACCATATTCACTCATCATTAAGTGGTTAGCAGAAGCTTGTCTAATCTCATCATAAAATATACAAGAAAGCTTATGGAATAAACATGAACATCAAAAAATTATCTCAAATAGTTTCAAACGGAACTCTTTGGATGTTATACACCCTCATGACTTAATTGCTATACCTAAAATTGTCAAGAAAGAGATATATATATATAGCATGTATAATACCATATGTCAATATGATAAACATCTCCCATGCGCATATGAGTCATCCAATCATAATCCTGTACACTCTCACACAGGTATTTATTTGTTGTTAGGTAAAAAGTTTATAACTGGTTGAGCAAGTGATATCTTGATCCATTCCTAACAACACCACACGGAAGTGAAATCATAGCTAATCATAGCTAATTATAGATGATCAAATCATCTAATAACATAAGATGTTCTATCATATATCTCCAAATATTTATAAAACCATAAATTAATGATATTTGACTTTACTTGAGTAAATGATAATTCTCAATACACTAAAAACTATAAATCTTAATACCTTGTATTTACCTCTCAATAGTTTTGAATTTGAATCCAATAAAACGGATAGATTAGAGACATAAATCTCAAAACATTACTCCTATATTAAAAGATTTACTCAAAGCATTCAAAAGTTAGCTAATATTTTCACAAAGTGTTCACACTAGCTTTTATATTTATACATTTGGAACTAAAATTATAATAAATAAATTTATTAACTTATAATTTATAAACTAAAATATTAACTTTCAATTTAGATAAAAATGGAATAAAAACCTTTAGATTCAGATAGGCATGGAATCAAACTTGAGAAAAGAATTTTCAATTGCGTTCAAATTCAAATGGAAAACCAAAATATAACAACAAAAAATATTTGTATTTCCATATAACCTTTAAACTAACTAATAACCTTCAATTTGGGTACCAATTGAACCGAAACTGAAAAATGAAGAAAATAAAGTTGATTGTATTATAGGAAATCCATTTATCTCGACTCGAATTTTAAAATTGAAGTAAATAAACTTAATTTCATTATAGGAAATTCATTAATCTTGCGATTAATTTCCAAATACTAATCAAGGTTATATCAAACCTGGAAAAATAATAGAAGAGAAAGATAAGAAACATCTACAAGCACGACAACGGCATCAATTAAAATCATATCCGTTTTAGGTCCAGTTGCCTTCAAATATGCAAGATCAAGGGGAGAACCGGAATTGGATATCGAAAACAAGAACTGTAAACTGATATACATTTGATAAACTAATAAACCAATGCACATTTGGGATTTGTGAGATTCTCTAAGGCTCCTCTTCTTCTCTCTCCTCCCCTCGTCGCCCCCACTCCCGCTTTCATGTCCCGCTCACAGTTCCTTATCCGTCTTTCACTCTGTGGAAGAGAGGAGCAACCAATGTGAAGCAAATGGGAATTGGAGAATGAAAGGCCATTGTTGGGGAATTGGTCACAGTTGAAGTGGTTTTAGCAAGCTTCTGCCATCAAGCGATTCTGAGAAACGTGTGCCTGTGCTCCCTCTCGTTGGGGGGCGCTCACTCTCCTGGTCCCGCCTCTGTGTGTGAATGATGCAGAGTGAGTGCTTGGTGATCTGTTTTCGTGCTTGTTCAACTCTCCGCCCGCTCGACCTGCAATCAGGGAGGCAAAATTGGGGCAGATAATGCATGAGAATATGCTGAACTGAACTGAACCACCTGTTTGTGAAAAGCCATGTCAAGTTTTGCACGAAATTTTGGATGCGATGCGTGCGTGAGTGAGATTGTTACTACAGTCTGACTCTTGCTTGGTTAAGCTTGGTTCGTTTTCGTGCTGATGTTGGCACATTTGTCCCCTGGAGTTGCACGCTTGATATGGCAGGGTTTTGTCCAGTACGTGACACCATCAATCGATCACCAGTGCATGCATTTGTTTCGGCCGAGGGAAAGGTTTCTGGTCTACAAGTTTGATGGGCGGTTCGTTGAGCATTGAATACGTGGCTGAATCTTTTTGGTGCTGACTCGCTTAAGGTCTTGATTATAAATCAGCGTGTTACTTGACACTGCGTCTGGACAGCTCACCACCCCCCGAATTTCAATCCGTAGAAATTACTTGGTAAGATGCTCTTCAAACACAGTTGAACTACCTTAATGGGAACGAAATTGCCAACAAAACTATCTTGCTATCGTAAGTTGAATCAAATAACAATATCTGTGCTTCCAGGAAACACGGCACGAAGAGCTGTATTCATTGTTAACCCAGCTGAAAAGCACGAGGTAAACAACTGCTGCAGCCAAGAAACACTGATACACAGCTCTGTGGATGAATGAGAAAAACAATCGAGGGAAAAGCTTCTCTCAAACAGCAACTAAGATCCACAATATACCCTGGCTGTAAAGTCCAGACGCATCAGCGGAACAATCGCTTTCAGTCTTCTATTTATTCGACAGAGAAGAGAGTCCATGAGCTGTTCCTGTAATCTGCACGAGATCCACGGGAGATATATCGAGATTACCAGCACCCTTGAACGTACCGTTATTTCAAGATCTACCTGACCGAAGGTGGACAATCGGCTGATCACTCTACTGATCATACTATTAGGCGGCTCGAGACGTTGACAGAATGCGCAGAAAAGGAGAATTCCATATTCCTCGGAGAGCAAATACTCGGAATTTCCAGATGTTTTTGACCAAAGCGTCTGTCACCAGTCCGTCTTGATACGGTTATGTAGTGAAAGTATAGATTCAGTCGATTGATCACCACACATAAAGAAACGCGCATAAACGTTCGCAGTATATTATTACCAACGGAGTCTCCCAGCACACACGTCTTGGAAACATTTGACTAATTGACTGACTATATCTGGATGTACGTCGGCGGAACCTGGCCTGAAGTTTAATCAGGAGAATTTTCAATCGTCCGCAAGACATATAGTGCTAATTTGATCGAAGAAGAATTGTCCATTGTCGCTCAGATCCTCAATAAATCCAACTGACCGCCCACCCGCGATTTCTGTTGCTCCAAACCGGAGTTTCAATGGGTCGTGCAAGCAAGCTATCATGGGAATGTCTTGCACACACTGTACAGTAAAACTAGTATCGCCTACATGGTCAACATATTACCATTGACTGATATTATCGATCATGGTTGAAACTTGAAGCTCTTCTCGGTCAATGAATATCAACTCTGAATATATGTTGCTGGGTCGAGATTTCGCCTATAAGTTACAACATCAACTCTGAAAGTCACGTTGGTGGGTCGAAGATTTGACTCTCATAAAGAAGAGCGCCCTTGAGTTACAACATGAACCCTGAAATTCACTTCAGTGGGTCGAGATTTGACTCTCAGAAACAAGTTCACCCCTTAAGTTACAACTACGAATTGGTCTTAACTTGCCGTGAAATTCTTCCGTAGCCGCAATTTGAGGACGTCGGGAGGAATTCTGCGTAGCGTTATAGTGAATAACGTCAATAAAAAGTCTTGGCTTTCACCTAACACATGGCGGCACTAGATACCATGCAAAGTCATCTGCGCAGCTTGAGCATTGACGAAAGGATCTCCAGTTGATACGAAGAAGTACCCCACCATATTTCTCGACTACCCCATGTTCGGCAGTTCCGGCACAAAGGACAAACCCACACTCACGACTGGGTCAAGAAAGATGCAGCTAGTCGTGCGGATGGCTGCTTGCGACAGCTTTTCCGGACTGACGAACTTGAAGAAGGTTTCCTTCCACCCGTCAATATATCAGCAATTCTAAGTATCAGAATCGGTGCTCTTCCTCTAAGTTTGCATCAGTCAAGTGGTAACTAGTAACGAGAACTTTGCTCGTTGCTAAATCCAGAATGATTACAACTTCAAATACTTATGATTCTGGATACGGAACTGTCATGTAAATTTTCGTAAATTCTCAAAAAGAAGCTGTGGGTGAGCAGATGCTGGCCGGACATAGTTTGATTGCAAAATGCGGTAGCCGTAGAATTTTGGCAGAAACAGATTGAACTACTTTTCCACAGTAATAAACTAGTTAACTTAAAGTGAATTTGTACTAATTGCTGACCGTTCGTTTGTTTTTGAATTGAGTAAGATAATTCTTACGTCTTCACTTGACTTCTAATAATGATTCATCCCTCTAGGGCTCTCTATCCACTTTTAAAATATCGTCATATAAAGTGCTGTAAGCTTTGTTGTTTGGTTGTGAGTGAAATGAGATGGTCTTACCATTTCCATAATTGTATTCTAAAACTTATTCAAATCATAGATAACTGTATCGATTCAAAATAATGTAAATGGTGTCGGTTGTGCGAGAGGCAGCAATCAAAATCAAATCGTTTTAAACCGACGTGTCCGAAGAACGAAGTCATAGAAACGCCATCGTGCTTCGTCACCCTTTGCATATCACAAAATGCAAAGGCTGAGACATGTACATTTGAGGCTTCCCTTGTTCTCACATCGAATGAATTCAATTCATTTTGATGCTTTCCCATGATGAGCGTGGAAGATCATCAAAATCTTTTACTTTCTCACTTTGTTGATCAATAGCATTCGGTTGCCTCAACCAAATCGTCTTGATTTCAAATTCTCAACCACCAAAGTTCCTCGATAAGATCATCCGACTTCCTCAACCACCATCCCAGTGATTGCGATTAAAGCGGATCGACGACTACATTCCTTGAAAGTGGCTTTGATTCGTAGGAGTTGACATGCATGAATGCATGTCGATTAGAAATCAAATCGTTCTGGATGTCAAGCAATGTCTTGATCGCAACACAAGTCCATCGTGTAAGACATAAGCAATGAATAAGGATAGCAACTCTTACTTGGCCCGAACAACAAGAGTTGGTGTTGTAGATTTGAAGCGATTAGAACTTGATCTCTACCTCCCAATAAAGTTGCTTGGGTGAAAACTAAGTAAAGGACTGTGGACACGGAACAGAGTGTTACACTCCTTTCCTTTTCTTATGTGAAGGTGGAGATCATGGTGAATCTCGTACTATCTGGAATCCCTAATATACGCGTCACGATGGGTTGTAATCCCCCGGACTCGCAACCTTCTTCCTCTTTAGAACCGCATTTGAGGTCCTAACCACGATGGAAATGGGAAGCAAGCAATCTGATTGCCCCAACCGTACCGGTACTATTGGGGCTCAGCCCCCATTTCACCTTGCACGGCTTGATGGGTTTCCCATCCTTCTTGTTAATCTACGCGGTCGCCTTCTTCGATTCAAAAGTAAATGCATAAATTAGAAGCAAACTTCGTAATTTGTGACTGAAGTTTTGCATTTGCATATAGCACGCTGCTCTTCGAATAACTCGTGGCGTGAGACAGGATGTCTTCTTCGGGACACTTGAAGGAAAATGACAATCGTACATGAAGTGTAAAGGTAGTGGCTGTTTGAATTTCATCACACCACGAGATTCGATTGTAAGGTTGGTTTACGATGAAGATTATTCGTGCAATAATGAAGAGAAAAGCTATTTGAACCCTATGCTAAAACTCTTTTGGCTCCCCAATGAAAGAAACACAACCGAGAAGTTCATTTAGAGGGGTTGCAAGTACACGAATCATGCCGTCGCAAGACAAGTCTTTTGCCAAATGCTGAGAGGAAGATGTCCGGGTCAAAAGAAGACGCTAGTGACCTTAAAATTCAACAAAGGACATGTGAGCTCACCGAAGATGTGCTCATGGAATTTCAGCAACACCTCCCTCAGAACTCTACAATTTAGATCTTGAAAAGATAATGAATGTCAAACAAAGATTGTGGAGGGAAAGAAATCAGTGGTTTTCAGTAGTTCCAAAATGCATGAATAATTATGAAGAGTCTACGAACTGTAGATGGACGGCATGAGCTGCAGGGGAAGGAAGGCCCACACGAGGCCGACTACGACAAACTCGAAAACAACTGTACAAAGAATTCGTCATGTGCCAACCAGAATGTATTCGACTGATTCCGATCTTGACCGATCCGAAAAGGCATTGACTTTCCGTCTTCAACGCCTTTTCCCATCAGTCATCGGTATAGAGGTACGACAAAACCCGTAGTTTGAACTTTGAACGATGGGAACCTCGGACTTCCGTGGAAACTTATCGACATCTTGAAATAAACCTGACAGGCGGACAGTCGAAGTAAACAAACTGCATGCGGAGCGTGCATCCGAACTGGCTCGTGTCCCAGTCATGTGCTGCCTGCTATCTTAAGTTTGAGAGGCCCGGGAGGTTTTAAAGACTCACTAATCGTTAACTTTGAAACGAGCACACAGTATTAACAGCAGCGGGAAGAGGAGGCCGAGAGGAGGATCGACAATTTTGCAGTCATGCATCTCGACCATAGGAAAACATAAATTCCAGTAGCAATTTGCGTCTTATCGAATTCTAGGTTGAGTGAAAGACTGAGAGGCTGAAATTTTGAGATCGAAAGTAGAAAAAATTTGGCGGTCGGATGGGCGATAATGGTTTACCACGCGTAGTACTTTTAGATCGGGGGGATGGTGAGCAGATTTTGGGTCTCGCGTTTGTAAGTCGAAAGTCATCTCCGCCACCGGCAGACAGGTGTTGTGATGGAGGAGAAGCATGCAATTCTGTTGGATTGATCTATGAGAATTTTCTGGAGGCTTCCCGGTCTCCAAGGGCAGCAACCAGCATCAGCTTGAGAAATCTAGCGAGAGGGAAGTCCGGTAAGCTAAAAGCAGCCGTTCAGAAATGGTTAAGATTTCGTTCCCATGCGAGAACCAACTTGAATGACACAGTTCCTTTACTTTTCAACGATGAAAGTCCCGTACTGCAAGAGCAGGCAGCAAGGGCTCTAGTGGAGCTTTCCGGGGAGGGTGCATACCAGTCTAGAATCTTGGAACACCCTCAAGTGCTGGAAGGACTCGTAAGATTACTGTTCCGAAGTGACAGCCCGAACTTGCAAATCCATGCCGCTTTATCCCTTGGAAATCTAGCATTGGCGCAGGAAGATGACGAGCAGCTGTGGTATATGAGATGTCCGGAGGCTCTGGTGGGTTTAGTGCGCTTATTATTTGAAGATGAAAGCTTTCAGCGGACAAGATCTAGAGAGATCACGATGCAATTACATCAAGAGGCGGCTACTGCACTAGGTAACATAGCATGCACAGCTGAAGGAAACCGGATGATCATGGAAAATCCAGATGCTTTGGGAGGTTTGATCAAATTATTGTTCATGCATGATAGGAGAGGGGCACAAGAAGCCTCGACCAGAGTTCTCAGGCATCTTGCCATGGTAGAGGAGAATGTACAGAAGCTTTTGGAGTACCCCATCAGCATTATAGAAGCTCTATCCGGGCTGATTCTTGATCACAGTAGACCTGCTTTACAGGAGACTGTTTGTAATGCGCTATCCTGCCTCAGTTCAACGCCACAATATGCTGAAAAGATCTTGGAATTTGTTCACTTCCCCAGGGCTTTAGAACGGTTAATCAGCCTACTGGCCCTGGGAAACTCAGCAGCTTTACTACCCTTGTCCAATCTAGCCATCACTGAGGGGATTCAAGCTCAGATTGCTGAGTACCCCAACGTCTTGGAAGCAGCACTTTCTTGTCTGTCCACTAGCCAAGAGAACGTGGCTATGTTTCTAGGCAACCTTTCGTTGTCCAAGCCAAATAGACAAAAGATCGTCGAATGTCCAGGGTTCTTACCTGCTATGGCTGACATGCTATTCAACGATGCAAATCCGGATGGACAGGAACAGGCTGCATGGACGTTGAGCAACCTCTCCCGAGCTCAACCCGGTAATTTGGAGGTGATCACGAAGGTAGCAGATTGGCCTGGAATTGTTGGAGGTCTGGTTCATCTCCTGTCTAAGGAGGACAACCCAGGTACCCAAGAACAAGCAGCAAGGGTCTTAGCAAACCTCTCATATGCAGCAGAAAATGATCCTATTCTGGCCAGGTTCCCTGATGCGTGGACAGGTCTGGTCCCATTGTTATCCAGGACAGAAAACATCAGCATGCAGAAGGAGGTCACCAGGGCCTTGTCCAATCTCACAAGCATAGATGGACAACAGAGCGAGAATGTAACTGCCAAATGTGTCTCGAGTCTGGCGGCTGTGATTCTAGAATACAGCTGCCCGGGGTACAGGTGTAGCAGAATGGAGATCGTCGTTTTGGAGCAAGCGGCCATAGCTTTGGGCAATTTGACACTGGATAAAACCACCAAGTGGAAGGTTGGGGAATGTGAGGATGCAATTGCAGCTCTTCTGGGGCTTCTGCTGAGATTTGAGTATCCTGGTGTGCAAGAAAAGGCGGCATGGGCACTTGTGAATCTCTACCATCAAGAAGATCTATCGACGGTACCTACCAAGATGCCGCAAGTCATTCCAATTCTTAGAATACTTCTCCAGATCGAAGAACAACAATGGCGTCCTTAAACCTTCTCACTGAGTAGCCAACTTACTGGTGATTGATACGTGAGTTTCAATAAATATTGACAGGTACCCATCCCATCTGTAAGGATGCGCTTGAATCTCTTCCGAACTCGCCATGCGTCTTTCACTCTGTGTCCAGCGTGGTCATGATCAGATGAAAGGGACGGGGATAAACGTCTGATCTTGCATTGTATCTTAAGAGGATAATGCCAGTCAAGAGCTAGCATAGCAGAAGCTTGAATGAGCTCTTTGTTACTTCTTCGAGATATCACAATTGATCGAAACACAAGAGGGCCTAGATTTATTCTCCGGAGAGCGTCATCGCATGTCTCGACAAAGAAAGAGAATATCTAGAGAGTCGATCTTTCTCAGGCATGAATAGTAAAGCTTACTGGAGCATAGCTTGCTCACTAGAAGGCTTATGAGAAAAGAATTTTCTAGGGTTTAGGGTCACCATGAATCTGACAAATCTGCACGGGGGATGAGGGGCAACATGTGCACTGAGTTCCCACAGAAGAATGTATATGAAGATATGGTAGTGTAAATGCAAGTCCATCCACTCATGCTCGCGAATTGCAAACGGCTTCCAAGTTTGACATGACCGGAGGCAGATTCTGTCGACAGGATCCAAAACCAGCTTCATGTCTCCCTGGTGGTTGAGACAATATTATGTCCACGAGTGGCGACCATAGAACAGTAGATACTACTGCATCAGACTTATGGCGCAAGATGTGCTACGTACATACGTACACACTCACCGACCGACATGTCCTGTCACAAGGAAGATACCAATCAATCGTCCCCACTCAGCTCAGGTCGCCGGCGAAATCTCCACCTATTTCTCTTCTGCTCGGATGTTTGAAAATTGATTCACATTACCAGTGAATATATCGGTGATGTACATAGTACATAGCAATACCATGAACTTATAATGCTAGTGTTTCGGCCATAGAGTAACATTGACTTCAGTACCCAAAAAAATCTAACCATGGATCTACATACCCCTGCTCCACTCACTGTACGTTCTTGTTGCCGGGACAGATATTCTCCTTCAACGAGCTAGCTTGGAAATTGGTCCCTGTCTCAGAATACAAAGTTCGAGTCTTCACAGTGTATCTTTCTTATCTCTCGTTGTGTGGATACCCTAAACGTGCAGACTGTTCCCCTAAACCCATCCTCGAAGCAAAGCGTGCAGACTGTTCTAAGAGTTCTTGGTCGCTAGTATCCGAACCTCGTGTTTCGTCCCGTTTCTAAATGGTATGTCCACATCCATTTCGATGCTTTCTGGGCTTAACGTGATTTGGGAATAAGAAGCTCGCAGAGCGCAGAAAAACATGAGAACCGTGAAATGATCTCTTCCTTTCTGTCAGGTATACTCAACCGCTCGGTTCTGAATGCCCTGTTATTGAACGAACAGTACTCATTGAAGAACGTAATGAAGAACGACATAATCCAATGCCGTCTTGACTATCAAGATTCAAAACATCAACATATGGAAATATGAATATTTTCTGAATTTTAACTCCATGAATATTTCTTTTTCCTCCGAACATTTTGGCATTTCCTATCTTTTGTAGGATGTTGCACTCGTCAATCATGTATGTATCTCTCCTACTTCGTTATTTTCTACCTCATAATTGAATGTATCCGTTGAAACAACCTGATATTTGAATACGAAAGATTAACTATTACTCATTTCATGCATATGGAAAGAGGTGAGGATCAAACTGTGTTCGATCTCCTTGGCTTTCTGTTTTAAAACCTATGTTGGAAGTGATCTGGTCAATGATATATGATCAGACAGCTTATTCCATAGAAATTCTCAATGATATTTTAATGGGGAGTACTGGGTCACTTAAATAGCCCAGATTTTAAAGTGGGGTACTCATCGAGAGTCCTCGTTTTGAACAGTATACCGCTCAAATGCCTCTAATGAGTAAAAGGCAGTTTCACTTGAGAAGAGTAGCTTACAGATGGAGTACTTGGGCTCAATTGGCTCAATAAATGTTAGCTCTCCCTGAAAAGAGCTGATCCAGCCGGACCATCCAGTTCGGCTAAATTGTCAGAAGAAAAGGTATATCCTTTGTGGACCCTGATA
This sequence comes from Lunularia cruciata, assembly GCA_948567375.1. NCBI lineage: Eukaryota > Viridiplantae > Streptophyta > Marchantiopsida > Lunulariales > Lunulariaceae > Lunularia > Lunularia cruciata. Next base: position 28,075,680 of record OX419760.1, on the reverse strand, counting down.
TATTTATTTATCTATCTATATTCTTGAATTTGTTATTTCATATCTATATTTATAAGCATGAGTGTAGATCTTTTGACATGTTTTTGACAAAGCTAATTAATCTTATTTATGATAGTTGTCCCATATCTATTCTTGATATCTAACATATAGAATATAGTAAAATATGGAAAATAAATGATTTATTTTAACAGACTATAGACACAAAGATTTTGTGTCTATATTCAAGATATTGTCATTCTTCCTCTTGGTAGGACACTATTCTCTAGCAATTCCTAAACTAACCTACGTATACTTTCTCCTGATCAATTGTAATATACCCAACTTAGGTGTTGTAGCCAGTGTCCTCTTACCGATACTATTGGGGGTTTAGCCCCATTTTACCCCTCGGTCTTTTCTTGTACGGATTGACGAGGTCTTCCCATCCTTCTTGTTTTCGCACGCGGTCGCGTTTTCCCCTCTATACCCAACTTCCCAATTCAACCATGTCCAGCGTTTGTGAATGAAATATAAGATTTGATACTTTAAAAGTTGATACAGAGACCTAGAGGTTGAATCATTATTACAATATCTAGATGGAAATATTCTTCTTGAATAGAAGACACTTTATGGTTTGATACAAAGACGTTATATGCTATACAAAGGGATACTTGAGATATATAAGTAATGCTTTCGAATATATTTGTTCATTCAATTTATCTAAAGTTCAAAGTTCTTAATTATTTCCTCTACTAAAATGAATAAACTTAAACTGAATTGTAAATCTGATCAAACCTACTTACTGAGAAGTGAACTAAGTTAAATAGAGGTTTCTTGTAAATTTTGACGATATTATTTTTCATAATTAGTAGATCTGTGGATATTTATTTGGATATTGATATTTGATCCATATCGTGCTAATACATATATAACTTACAATGTCACATGTTCTTTTCATTATTTTGAGTTACTCACCTTAGGAGTAAAGCAATGTAGGTCGATGATGGAAACAATGATTGAAAAGAAGGTTTGTCATTCACAAAAGTAACCTTTATGAAAGAGGTTTCTATACTGCAACAAATCCTCCTAAAATATTACAGAAAAAAGATCCAAAGATCCCTTGCACATTAATTTAGGGTACAATAATTTGGCATTAGTTCTTGGACGAGGATTTTAACGTGTTTAATTCATTCATAATTTAAAAGGATGGTAGTATAATCATGTGGTTTGAAAATCTCTGAGTTACTAAACATAATAAAGAATGAATAATCCAGTTCATTTTATAAAGGTGATTCCGTCAACATGGAAACAAGGATGTTATTCTTCCATGGATTATGTCATGTAAAGACATCCTTTTGAGGTCCCACCTCCCACATTCTATATACTACTTCATATTCGCTAATTTGAGAGATATGCACGTGAAGTATGTTTTCAACACGTATGATTTGCACGTGAAATATGTACTTTGTCACCAATGACAAAGTAAGACCGAATTACATTGTCTATAAACACTAGTGTAGTAAAATCATCCTTGAAAAGAGAGGAAGACTCCAGAAGACATAGAGAGACTTTGCTGTGCTTAAAACCTTACCTTCGGATGCTATAATATTGTAGACTCTGCTTTGCTTCAAAGCATGTAGACAAGGTTATGAAATATGCTATGCTACAAAAACATGTCTATGATTCTTTCTTTTATTGTTGGATCAGAAGTGACTTAAATGTCCCAGAAAAGCATCATAGGACAGTTCGTCGCTCTATAGTCATCTTTTATCAGCAAATCTTCCTATGTGCTGATGTACACTAGAACATAGTCAAAACTCAGATTTAAAACTTCTTGTCCCCCCTATAATGTTTGCTTTCCCTATAAAGGTGGATGGTGTCGACCTTTATGTGGTACGCATAAAGTTCATTAGGTCGTGGGTCCTAAACTCGGCTAGGAAGACATGTAACGTCACAAAGTAATGTCGCTTAGAATCACACCGTCCGAAAGATTTCAGTTGCTTAGACTTGTGCCGAAGAAGAAGTAACAAGACAGTTCGTAGGAAACCGCCACAATTCTGTGGCCTTTTACTTGAGTATCTCATAGAGCCAATCCTGTCACGAAGAAACGTAACTAAGAGCAAAGCGTGTCTCAATAGCTGCCAATAAGATCCACCGTCTATAGACGGTGGATCTTATTGGCTTTGTGTATCCCATTTATCATGTAGGCTCGCGACCCGGCTTTGCGGCACGGACGAACTCCTTTTTGAGCGTTCTACGGCCGGGTCCAACCAAATCCAGGAAAGGGATTTTAGAAGAGAGTTTATCATGTTAAAGAAGCCGGGAACTGTGGGGAAGAAGCAACGACGTGGGGGTTTCTATTGGTAGGAAACAGTGCAAAAAGGCGTCGTGATTGGCTGACATGGTTATTTGAACCCGAGTTGGATGGACGTGAGAAAGCTCAAGGTGAACTCGTCAGTGTGGAAAGTGACGAAAGTGCAAACACCGGTTATTCAGAAATGGGTAGGGGGAAAGCAAGGGAATCTGATCGCTCATTACAGCCCGAACTGTCAAGGTCAATGCGGACTCCGCGCTGGGTCCCACATAAACATAGTAAGGTATTGCCCGACGCTCCCGCGTAACTTACAGCTGTCAGAAGAGAGAAGGCATGGTGAGTAGCGGGTGGAGCTGACGCTCACGGGGAAGATTAGCCTGGTCGGTTGAAGACACTGTAAGGAAGTTACTTTTTATGTTGCCGGGATCATTGCTGACATTTCACCATCTCGGCGTTATCGGAATCTGTTTACCGGACCTCAAACACGGCAAGAAAGGTAAACATGCACACCATGTTTGTCACGGACTCCACGTTATACAGTACTCAGAGAGAATCCCGTTACGACAGGTTCATCGCAGCTGTTCGAGCCTTTTGGGTTTTACCGTTTACCAGCAGTGTCAGTTTTGGTTGTCGTGTGACCGGGAGCTTGTCAAGTAAGCACACACACGGCAGGTGCCCGGATATGTGTAATATTGACTTGAACAGGTCCCAGAGTCCCCTAGTTACCTTCCTTAGTTGACGGCTAGATCACTCAGATCGACCCTTTTGACCGTAGATTCCAGAGAAAAGGATCCATCGAAGGAAACATTAAAGTAAGCTAATACCCTCGGGAGGAAAAGAAAAAGGCTACGGCATAGAAAACACGAAGGATAGGAAAACCCATCAAACCATACAAGGGTGACACAAAAGAGGTAAAATGAAGCTAAATTCCAATGGTTGAGTTAACCACTGCATAATAATAATAACTTTCCGAGCAACCCATGAATCCACCGGCAGTGGATCTGGTAGTGGGTCCTAGAAAACCCGCGGGGATATATGCGGGCTCGCAGCGAGGAATCGGAAGTCTTCTGTCAATTGTGACGAATGAGAGAAAGAGAGATCCAGTACCGCCCTGTTGTTTGTCGAAGAAGGGAGGGGGAGGGTACTAGCGAAGGACGGACGGAGCGGGAGAAGCCGAGGGGGAAAGGAAGGGAAGAGGAAGGGAAAGGGATCTCACTGATCGGATTATCGGACGTGCCTTTGATCGCAAACTTTGCAGCATTTCGGATCATAGTGTAGAGCAGCTTTTCTTCTCACTAGCCATGTCGAACCTATCGGAGGTGGTAACTGTGGAGTGATGATATAAGCAGAGGAGGAGCATTGACGGGGAGTTCCAGGAGAAAAGCATATCGAGTTCTGATGGTGGCAAGTGGAAGAAGGCGGCGAGAAAGGGGAGGACGAAAGGAGGTTTATAGATTACATACAGACAGCAGTACGTTTGATTTAAAGCGTTACTGATTAGCGGTAAGGAAACAATTACAGACAGGCAATCTATATTGGACTGGAGAAATTGACGCGTAGGGATTCTATACAGGCGGCTAGGAGTGTAAATCGGATGGGGTGGGGTTCGGAGACAAAGATAACAATGGCGCCTAATTGGAGCGCCGTGTGGCGAATTCTGTTCGTTCTTGCTTTGCTGGCCGCCGTCAGTGCTGCATGCATGCTTCTTCCTGTTGAGCAGGTAATTGTTCTTACCTGTTTATGGATTTGTAGAGGCGGAGAGTGCGATTAGAATTTCACATCTGCGCTTGTAAGTCTCATGTCAGTAGGAAGACTGTCTTGGTCGAAAATTGCTTGTGGTCAGTTTGCTACCCGTATAAGACCGTTTCTCTTGTATCGACACTTTCAGCTGTCGCTTAGATTGCACGTTTCGGGTCAGCGGGGTATTATCAGTGTACATCCGAATGTCCTTTGCAATGGGAGTTTCATAGGTCCAACTTTTGGATGAATGTAATTGTACGAGTTTGTCTCTTAAAGTGGATCTCGTACACATACCACAGTTTAGGATAGTAAGGTGTCGTCCGGGATCGGTTTTTAGATGTAGGAGTATAAGCTTGATAATTTACGGGAACCGCTGTTCTTTTCGATGATCGATAAGGTTGTTCCAAGAGGAGTGGTTATGTACATATGTTTTTACTTCACATCAATAATTGTTGCTTCAGAGCCTTGAGTTTTGCGAGTCTTTATTCAGAGTAGCAGATATAGAAGACAATCACACTGCGTTCATCGGTCCAAAATTTTCCAGGTTCTGATTGTAGACACTTGATCTTCCTGCAGATGCTGAGGGATTTCATACTATGGGTACAGAAAGACGTTGGCCCGTGGGGTCCCCTAATGCTGTAAGTTTCTCAATTTTAGCTTAAACTGAACTAATTTTTTTCGTTCCCACCTTCTCTGAAAGTCTTGGTCAGTGAAACCAATCAAGGGAAGCTGTTCCCAATCTGAATCGTGCCTAGCCAAATAGAGAAGGTCAATGCTTATCCAGCGTTCCACTCAATAGTCCAATTTTGGAAGGACGCGTACAAACAATCACTACTCATTTACCAGAGAAGTTATCGTTCTAGGGATAATAACATCATCAGTGTTTAACCTCGACTATAAGCGAGCGAGTCCACAAGGAACAAAAAGAGGTTGACAACCAAAAGGATTTTACTTATGAGGTTGACGTTTTCTGTCCACAGAGCTTTGGCATACATTCCATGCACTGTTTTCGCTGTTCCAGCTTCTATTCTCACGGTATGAGGAGCCTCTTAAGTTGATCGTTGTAATTTTGATTGTGAGAGTGTTGAGGCTGACAAAAGGTGTCCTTACCGTAAGGTTTCCTCTTCTACATTATATATTTTACGGCTGCGAGTAGGGCTTATAGCAACATCAACGAGCTTCATAGTTCCCTATATTCACGTTCTTAACGCTCCTGGAATTTTGTGTTTCGTGCACAGCTTGGAGGTGGATACCTGTTTGGATTGGTCGTTGGCTTCGTAACAGACTCCATTGGCTCCACGGCTGGTGCTACAGCTGCTTTTCTTGTAGGAAGAACGGTGAGTGCGGGGATTGAGGAGCAAGTCTCTCGCAACATTAGTGACATCCATCCATACCGCTAATTTGAAGGAACTCGTTTTATTCTTTTGGGAGAAAATGATTCGTAACACGTTCTTTCTCAGCCCCTTCGACTTGGTTCCGCGTGTTCAGGTTGGAAGATCATACGTAACTTCAAAGCTCAAGGACTATCCTCAGTTCCAGGCCATTGCAATAGCAATTGAAAGATCAGGTTTCAAGGTTGATATCCATCTTACACATAATCTTCCATTTCTCAAGATATCAGTTCGACGTTGTCCATCCTGCTTTGGATCATAATAACTCTGCATTTTATGAGCAATATTGGAGGTATTTTCCAACGAGTTGCATCGTTTGTAAGGGTGGTTCTCTTTAATGTTTCAGATCGTCTTACTATTGCGCATGGTGCCCCTTCTGCCATTCAACGTACTGAATTATCTACTTTCTGTCACTCCTATGAGCGTCTACACCTACACATTGGCATCATGGATTGGAATGATGGTGAGCTTCACTGAAACATTGCTCTCGTCTTCTCCTGCTATCTTTCTGCATAGTTTCATCAAGTGAAGCTTTTGACGCAAGCATGAACACCCAAACCTGGCTACCTAATCTGAGGCGCAAATCCTCCAGATTTGTGTGGACTGCTCAGTAACACGTGAATCTCATAATCTTCGTAAGAAGGTCCGAAAGAAGTTTGAGCAGTTTGTGTGCTACCGCAATTTGATATCGTGATGTTCGTGTCTCCTTCTTTGCAGCCCTTGACTTTGATCTTTGTGTACGTCGGAACAACTATTAAGGACATTACAGACATAAACCATGGGGGCCACTTCACTCCTGGCCGTTGGGTGCGTTGACATTTTTCCTTTCAGTTTACGTGTTCTTACTATTTCTTTCCTTGTAACTGAATGTATTGTGAAGTCTAATGAGATATTCCTGCTCTACTCTTATCTGGTTTATCTCGAGCTGGTGGTCTAATGGTCACACTGTACGCGTGTGCAGCTCATGATCGGTGCTGGGTTGGGAACAAGTCGTAAGGAATCCTAACTCTATCATTTGTTTTCATTCCTCTATTCTGAAATGACAATGTAAATTGAAAGATCCGTTTGCTAAGAATCTGGACTTGGATAGCTTTCTCTTCTGCAGCTTTTACCTGTTAATCGATGAGAACTGTCCACATTAGATTACATTAGGCGTCTCATCTTTTACCTGGATAGTCTTCTTGGGGAGTCTTAATACGTATTGTATTAGTTCCCAACTGTTAACACGAATACTGAAAGAAATGTATGCACAACTCGTTCAGACACCATCCTAATCTGTCTTGAATGGGTGTATTTCAAGTTATGCCAATTGCAGAACACAGTGCATTCGGTCCTAGGTTAATTCAGAGGAAGATGTGAAGCCATGAACTTTATTTTGCATTATTTGTCCAGAGTTTCCACTGTTCTGAGTCGATCATTGTAATGTTGTCGTACAGTTGTTGTTGTGATTCTGGTGACACGAATTGCAAAAAATGCACTTCAGAGAGCAGTTGAGGAGGGCGATGTAAAAGTGGAGGAAATTGTCGTGGCCTCAGATCCTATAGTTGCAGCAGATCCTCTGATGGAGCTACAACAACCACTCGTGGTAAGAATTGAGCACAAGAAGAGGAAGTCTTCTGATGAAATACCAGAAAACCAGTCTTCTGTTTAATAGGCTTTAACCCACGTTATCAACTAGGATGTTTCTACTCAGTGACAGGGATAGTCCCTTTGTAAGATACACACGAAATTTTAGAAGATTTATATGGGGTCCGTTTGAAACCAGTTTGAGGCAGCAGGTGCTTTGTATATTGAATGTAGTAAATCAAGTTAGAGTTAGTTACTGTAGATGTTTGGACTTAGTTAGAAGTGGACCTCATAGCCAACCAAAAATTGTCGGTCGCAATTCTCCCACAGATGTGATAACCCTGTGCCATTCTTTTAGCAAAATTCCTTTTGTTCGATATGAAACTGCCGATCATTATTCCCACTTTGATTGGAGGCCACAATATGTCAATGAAAGTGACCCCCACCTCCTCAAGGGAAAGGCGTTCAAACTATGCTCTAAGGCCAACAGATGGTCAGAGAGACTTCTCTTCTGTGTATAGTCTGTGTGTTTCAGTGGACTTTTTGTTTTGAGAGAATAGTGTGTTGTGTTGAATGAGTCCATGGGTTTTTCATCCGGACAATGAAACCTGGTTAACAAGACAGGTACTATGGATTCAGGCTGCAAGCCATCTCTACACTAGCATTATCCTTCCTGCTTGTGTACTCAAATTGTCCTTTTATTGTATGCTAACTTATGTTCGTCTGATTCGTAAAATGTATACATCTGTCAAGGTATGAATTGTTGAATGGGCTTCGCAGACGTTTGTGACCGGGGGCATTGCTTGCAAACTCGAAACTGGTCCATCCAGGGGCTACAAGTGGAACATGTCTTTTGGGAAATCAAGGCTGCATTGTGCTTAGTTCTATTCTGTTCACTCTCTCTGATTTTGTGAATCTTGCACGGAAGAAGGTATGAGGAAGCCTTTGACATCCAGTCTACCTTCCCTGTCTGCAATTTTGTAACGAGTTATTTGACTAATATGAGATGTACAGTTGCGCTGAAGTCAATGGTTGTGTCGAGCGGGGTTCTAATACGATCGTGGACTGTAGCCTTGTATATTCTGGGTCACTTATGACTACATTTAGAAGCATACTTTGTTGATGACCACGAATTGCTCTTTGCACCACACGGTATTAAGACATGCTGTTGTAACCCTTGTATAGCATCAATAAATAGAGCTGGAGCTCGTAAAGAGTCTTCGTTTGACGCCGACAACTCTTTGTGATTTTCTTGATTTACCTTTTTCTTATAGGTCACTAACGGAGGTCTGTTCAAATTGCCTACACCTTAAAGGTCGGTGCGTTTGCTTTCCTATTAAAGCTGGAAGCAGTAAAGGTTCTCTTTAGTTTATTTTCCTTCCCAGTTCTTTCTCTGTTGATTATTGTTCCAAGCTCAAACGAAACATAAACGCGCCGATGTCCACTGAAAGCGATGGTTGGAAGTAGGAAATGTTAGTACTATAAAGCCGTTGGCAAACTGCCGTAGACTTGTGCTGATTCTAGTCATGCAAGGTTGCTACGTACATTTCCTTGTTCTTTTTCTCCCTTTCCAGGAAGGGTCATATTACGTATGGTACCGCACTTTCAGCTTAGAATACTGTTTATGATGTTCGAGCTTTTCATGAGCTTTCAATCTTCTGATAGGACTCGTCTCTTTCTCTAGTTGTTACGATGACGAGACCCATCATATAAATTCGATAATGTTTGATCGAAGGAAAGAAATAGGTTTGTCAGATTCAGCTATCCATCATTTCAAAACTTGCACCAGATCGAGTGCCCTCCTACATAACTTGTCTTGTTGTAGATTACAGGTAAGGGGGTCAGACTGCGTAAATAGAGCAAGGGCATTTACATCGTCTCGATCGCTGGACCCTGCGCAAGCTTCGAAACATCATAGGTCAAAGCGAAGGAAGCGAAGGAGTATCGTAAGAGAAAGCTTTTAATGAACGCTTTCACAGTACCGTGCCACCCTTAACTACTAGGGCGATGCCATGGATTGGTAACTTCCTGAGCCCATTTTATGGGAATCTGATGGTCAGTGTTCAGGTGGAGGTAACTTGACGATTTCGCGCTTGTTACCGTTAACGCATTCCACTCTATCCATGTGAAACCCTCTCTTGGTAGCTATGCCCCCTGTGAAGGAGGCATAGCTACCAAGAGAGCTATCCCTGTGAAGGTAGCCGTATCAACTGTTATTGTCATCCCCTAGTTACTGTCAGCTCTGAGTCGAACTCGTCATTCGTCATCTGGTTCACGCTCATACCCTGTTCAAGTGTTGATCATAGAGCTACTCTGCTGTAGCTCTAGATCTGGCATTCAGTACACTGGGAGGAGCAAGGCAGAACTCTTGGATCTTCCTCGTGCTTAGGCTTATAAGTGCAATCACTTCTTGAACGTTTGATAGGGGCAAAGCACGACCCTCGCAGCGGAACAGCTTTGGTCTTGATATCTGACTATTGGTGGGCAGCTCTGACTTAGAATCTGGTCAAAAGTTCACTGCCGATTTGAGCTCTAGCGGATTTCAGTTTAGTGTTAGGTTGCTCACTTGTTTGGATCGGAATTCCAGCTAAGGCAAATTGCAGAAGTCTTGGATCTTCCTCGTGCTTAGGCTTATAAGTGCAATCACTTCTTGAACATTTGATAGGGGCAAAGCACGACCCTCGCAGCGGAACAGCTTTGGTCTTGATGTCTGACTATTGGTGGGCAGCTCGGACTTAGAATCTGGTGAAAAGTTCACTGCCGATTTGAGCTCTAGCGGATTTCAGTTTAGTGTTACGTTGCTCACTTGTTTGGATCGGAATTCCAGCTAAAGGCTTACCAAGTAAAGTGTCAAAGGCCCTCGTGGCCCTTGATGTTCTTCTGTAGCTCTTGAGAGAACCTGAACCCCTCAGATTAAATGGGTGGAAGTCATCTGTAGAGTCACTCCACCAGAGAACTTGTAGATGGGGTTTGTTACCGCTGTCCGAACTCTGTTTGGCTCTGTTACTGCGGTTTTGCTCCTCGTTCGCATGAGCTAATTTTCTGTCTCATGCTTGTTCTGAGCTCAGAAACATGGAAGGTACAAGTAACAAGCTTGTCCACGCGAAAGTATCTGATGAGACTAATACCAAAACACAAGAGTCTGAACGGACAAACCTTCCAAGTAATCATTTCCATCACCTGTCTTCTGTGCGGTGCTAGCGGAACAGAAGCTCAAAGATATCAGAGGATCATGATCAATTTTTCAATGCATAACACCTGGTTATGAAAAATTGACAATTCTTTGGCTTATCTGCCAAAACGATTCGCGCTAGTTTTCGATCACCTCACGTAAGTAGTACTCGAAAGGGCAGAAAAATTGGTTTAATGCCGCAGAGTAACGATCTACGCACGTTGAGGTGCCCTTGAAAACAAAGGTCACCTTTACTATGGAAGGTAAATGAGATCCTGTAATATCCAAGTGGTACAGTGTCACACCTTAGTGGGCATCCCGTCACGCATCCCGCGACTGACGCACATGCGTTCCTGCTGCTGCGATGTTGATTTTAGAAATTGTGAATCTTTTGAGTCAGTTGCTCAGAATAACCGTTAGCGGTCTCTAGTTCCTTCGAGAACCTCATGTACCCCTTGGCTCCAAGGCTCCAGAAGCCAAGAAAGGCCTATACTTGTGCCCGCGGCTTAGCGGTGCCTGCTTAACTGCACTAAGTGAAGAGACTATTCTGCGCAAGTTGGAGTCCCGGGCAACCAATAACCTCTGAGTCTTGAATTGTCAACATTTCATAACCAGGTGTTATGCGATGAAAAATTGATCCTCTTTGAAATATCAAGGCCCAGAATCATTGCAGGATCAACGAGAGTAGTTAGAACGAAGTTCTGCAGTACTGCTTTCTATGTGCTACATAGAACTCCGTTCAATCCTCCTTCCACACTCTTCACCGTGAATTCATCCCCAAAATTGTGTTGACAGCCTGCTCCAGTTCACTGGGAGCTTTAGCAACTCTTCTGTACTTCTACTATTCCCTCCAGCTTTTACTTATAGATTCCATCTCTTGCTCCCTGTGACACTTACCCTAAGTGTTACTATGTCCTCTCTTCGTTTGATACATTCCATCATACATCATCTGACTCGTATATTTCGTCTACCTTTCCTCTCTCTCTCTTACCACGTGGTTCATGGCCCCCGAAATCTCGTAGACAATCGTTGAACATGGCTCTGAGGAAATCCAACATCAACTTCAATATAACAAAGCGGATCTCCATGTTGTTTTATCGGATTGGGGTTCTTCGTTGTCTCTGTCATGTGATCGTTCAGATTGCTATAGCCAGTTTCATGGGAAGCTTAAACATGACTCGGGCGAATTTTCGTTATGTGCTTGTGGACTCCAGGATATACTTATGTTCTTATCAACTTCTCGATTCTTGGGTCCGACCATAATTCTCCAATTTGAGTCGTTTGATCAACTCTATAAAGGGTAATTTTAGCTAGCTTTCATCTCCAAGTAAAGGCTAACTTTCATACAAGCTCAAAAGACTTGGAATATGAATGATTCAGATCTTGTTCAACAGTTCTCAAGTCTTGTCCATTGGGTTTCAATTCATTCTGAAGTACGTTAACAACTTTTCGTAAAGTGGAATGTGCGGACATGAACTTTATACTTCATCATGTCTCGGAGGTGTAATCGATGATCTTTCGATGGGAAGGATGGAGTATCGCATTATTCAGTGGGCGCGTCATTTTGTCTTTGTTCTTTCAATAGATTAATCGACCAATTTTGTGGTCTTTGTAACTTTTCACCAACTTAAGAATGCTCTCATTTTATAGGTTATCCGATTGGACTGTCCTCATGATTGGAGCCGACAAAACATATGATTAAAAGAAAAAGTAAATTCTTAAAGAATTGAGAGAAAAAATGAAAGGAAGAGTACTTCTTTTTCTCTACATGGCACGTCTCTACCATCTCTTAGCGTGAGATTATTATTATTAGTAGTAGTAGTAGTAGTAGTATTATTATTATTATTATTAGCGAGGTAATTATTATATGGAATTAGGTTTTAAGCAAACTTAATTATCTTGTTCGATGATACCTAAATATACAACAGATTTTGATTTTGAGATTATCAGAAACCACTAGCCACATTCTCTGGTACAAATGCAAGATAAGATGCATGGTCAGGCTAATTTCCATTTAAAGGGAGATATGTTAGGTGTCAAGCATGACGGTAGTTTCCTTCGGTCGTCTAGAAAATGATCGCCTTGGAAAGCGTCGATCCCACTTCCGTTATGACCTGACACACCCTCGACGGAACTTGGAACGGAAAAGGTAACCTTCAACTTTCTATTTGGGGTGTGAGATAATTATGGGATATAATCCCAATTTAGTCTATCGCTAGCGTGTTCTAACATAGATTATATTAAAAAGGAGGTATATAACTAGTATCGGCAGGGAAAGGAAACGAAAATTATTGTAAAGGTTTATCTCACGTTTATTTGCTTAACGACATATAAACAGAGGGGAGAACTTGCTATGCTAATAACGATAGTTTTCGATGTTCTAATCATCATGATTAAGTAAGCTTAATAATAGTCGGTGGGCAATAATTCTTCCCTTTCCACAAGATCCAATATCCTTGAAATTCCTGCCATCACTCTATATTCCACTACAAAAGCTTGGATTTTTTTAAGATGTGTAGTACGCTTAATTAGATGCGCTCATGTGAAATACTGTAATAGCAATAAGAAATATCCAGGAAGATTCCCGCCATTACTCCCTGTTTTATCGACGAATTTGGAATCCAGGCATAACTGTGGGGACAGCGTTCCCGTTGTTTCTTTTCATTTTTATATTCCCTGCGATAATGATGAAATACCTATAGGAAAATTATTTCCTAAGGATGCGTGAGACGAAAGAATGTTTGGTCACCTTACACCAGGGTCAGAGTGACTAGAGTTAGAAGTAGGTGAGTAAAAGCGGTTAAAGGAATGATGCCACTCCAATATTGCCCCGAATCAGATTTCGACGCGTTACCGGTGATAGCCAGTATGACGAATATGAGTTCTACTTTTCCGGTCCTCCTCGTCAATGCTTTGGTGCTCTGCTTAGTCCTGCATCGCAGGAACCGTTGCCGGACACTTGATCCCAGACTGAGTTAAGAGTTCCCCTTCAGCTTGTAGCATGTCATCCAGGTTACTGTGGTATTCCTGTCAATGAGCTCAATCATGTACCAAGAACTGTCAAGCAATCTGTTTCGACGACTGGCAGGTTTTCTTCGTGTAAATGATCTTGAGCCAATAATTGAGCCACCTCTCCGAACTTGTCGAAGGAGAGATTTTTCATATGCAAGTTGGTGATACGTTCGTAAACGACAGCAAAGAACCTGAAAATGAATGCTAGAAAAGTGGCTTTGCACACAGTAATGTAGAGAATGCTTGAATCGACAATTCGTCCGTAGTATAATACCCTGCTGAAATTTGGGTCCATGAATATGATGATACAATTTGAGGAAACTAAGCATGCTAAGCTAGATATACACCATGATTTGTTTCCAGTTCTACCGGCCTACAGTAAATATTTCCTAGCTACAGTTTACTGCCTGTTAATGAATGATGCCAAAGACTCAAACTCTGATAAGATTGATAGATTGGCACAGATAACTACCCGTGGGAACACAATAGGAACATGTTTCAATCCAACCACTGCGGTAGGTCTCGGTGTCTAGACCACGAACGATGTCGATCGGAATGGTCGTCGTCATACGACATGGTGGTCATGGTCCTCCACCGACCTCCTGGATTCTTCTTCTTCGTATCAGGGAGGACAACCAGCAGCAAATGAGGCACTGGTTCACAGTCACTCAGTCAATCTTGACGCTGACCCCCAAACAAACCCACCGTAAAGACTTTCTTTACTCATGAACTGGCCTGAACACCACCCTGCTTACACTACTCCAGATTTACTCCAGAGTTGTGGACCATCAAATCAGGTCCAGGTTGTCAAATTCAGGCTGGACCCCTCAGTTCCGTCACCTTCTTGTGTCCGATAAAGGCATCCCTTGCTGTTAACATCGTCATCCCTTTATTGCGCCAACAAACCCTCCTCGCAGCTAACGTCGATAAACTCTCGCAAGATCTCATCTGCAAGCCTGATTTGATTGGTTTCTGTGAAAGTCTTGGCAGGCATGAGAAATGAAGGGAACCCGACAGAACATACTCTTCCCCGTTCTCGATTGAGACTCCTGTGTGCGAGGAATGGAGCAGTTTTAGGCCAAGTTCAGGATCCAGGATCTCGGCCGATTTGGACACCCAGTTGTTACCCAACTGGGGAATTTCACTAATCGGCTTGATTCTGGTGGCACAGCTGGAGAATTCATTGTTCCAGCATCCATCTAGTTTCAACCCCATCTAATCATCTTCAAAATCGATGAGAGAGTTCTCAAATTGATGGTCCATTAGCACACCATCAATTACGTGGACCGTCAAAAGCCCTCGATTAATATCCCCAGCAACGCAGGTATGGTTGTTCACAACGAGACCCCTCTTCGGATCCCGGGCCAGGTATAGCTTATAACCAGATAGACTCTCCAGCTCCATCTCTCGACCTTCCAGAACCGTACTCGAAACAATCTGCTTGGGAATAGTGCTGTAGCTCATGATCCGAGACGCAATCGCAGTCAGACAGGCACCCACCGCAGCTTCTCTGTCGAAAGCCAAACCCTTTTCTGTTCGTTCTTGACGCGTAGAATTCGCAGCTGCCGAACTTTCCCTTTCCTGTTCGTCCACGTTCTTCCCACAATATCTGATCAACCAGTCCCCAGCAGCTTCAATCGGGACGAAGATCGTAAACGGAAGATCCTCCGCCACCATTTCCACCATCATCGTCCCAAACCGCCCGAGCTTTCTATCTCCAGGACGCTGCTTAGACTCCATTCGTCGTCCTGCTGTGCCTCCTCTCCTCTGCAATCCCATCGCAGGCCCGGACTCCAAAGGCTGAGGCACTAACAGATTGATGCCACAAATCACAACCATGCACATCATAGCTCCAGCGATCAACATAATCCTGTAAGGATTAGTAAAAGAAGAAGAGAACGAGCCATGATCGTTGAACCTATTTCGTGTGATGAATGGGAGCAATGGGTTTCCCATCTGCACCATATTGCGACTGTCAGTGGCGTTTCTATGCACAATTACAGACCCAGGTGAGCAGGGGTTTAGTGGTGTATAGCATATATACATAACTAGTGATGTCGAGAATGGCTGCTTTTAGGCAAACTTACTTGTACAAGAACGGTGAAGGAGGCCGAAGTTCCCATCCTCGCTCATTACAGTAGCAAGCTCTGGTTTTAGGAACAATGATTTGGCACGAGCCACGACTAGAGTAGACTGTACTGACTACGCTCCTTTGTATCTACCTCGCTCTCACACACTAGTTGGGATAAGTTAGGTACATATTTATGCTACCATATTTGGTCCACAAGCATGTTTCCTCTCATTTTCATTTGCTTATCCGATGAGAAGATTAATCGGGTTTCTATCTTCAGTTTTTCTATTTAGTTGCCTTTGAGTCGTGCAACGAGACGTGAGAGAGATGAGAGAAAAGATATTATAGATTTTTGGAAAATTCACCTGTGCATTCATGAATAGTCAATTCCGTTAGTTTTTCAATTTCAGTTCCAATTTGTTGTTCGAGGCGAGGGCTATGAAGAATCAAGAAAACATGAGTACTTTTAGCTTTTATAGGATTTAGAATGATTATTTTACATTGAAGTGATAGTTTTCAAATTTTTATTTCTAACATCTTTATATTCATATTTTAGTTCAAAGAGAATTTAATTTGAAAACTTTTGAAAAGGAATTGAAAGTTATGAGAATTTATAGTTTTTAGGGTTTGAAAGAGATAGTATTAATTCATGTGAATTGGGATGTGAGAGGTTGTGGTTTCGTATCCATATGGACATACTTAAAGGAGAAATATTATTATTCTTGTGTTACCCATGGTTACACTTCCCATGTAGAGCTTTCAAGAGTGGCTATGGATACACTATGCTAGATGTGTCATTGACAATTTACCTTGCCAAGGATAAAAATCCATATGTGAAGGATGTACAAGGACTATGATTGGACCATTTGGGATGCTCATGTGAGGTGAGTAACCACATCAACAACAATGATACTTGGGGTTATTGTAATAATCAGATGATAAGAGAAGACAGAAAACTCAGATTTCACACTCAATCATTCGATGCACCAAAGGAGCACCTTCTCTTTATTATATAGACAAAGAGGATCTCCTCCAAGGAAGCTCCACCATAGGATTAGGCACACAGATAGGTGACATGTCAATAAGATCCACCCTTGGATTACTTACTTGGATGGGTGATATGTCGGTCATGGTCCTATCTGGTTGGTCAAACAAACTTTGATTGGAGAGAATCTTCATGTAGGAATCTCAGAATCACATGGGTGAGGTACCGTTGGAAAGCTCTTGACGAGACAAACCAAAAGGGAAGAAAGGCCAATCTCTCCTCTATTGTGGGAGGGGGGAGTGGGGAGTGTGCACATTTTCAAGGCCTAATTCATCCGTTTAGGCCTCCAAAATTCCCTTCAAAGATTTCAGGCAGATTTCAGTTCCTACTCTATTAGTAGAAGTCCCCTTTTGATGATACCTCTTTCTGATCTGTTCAGCACATCATGTGTAAAATCCTTCTAGATGTTACCAAACCAATTCTCACCTTTAAATCTTATGTCTAGCTATTGGTTCTAAGGTTTTCAAGTCTATTTCGATTTCTGCACTATTAGTAGAAGTACTCTTTTGGTGATATTTCTATCTGATCTATTTTGACCATCATGTATAACATCATTCAAGATATTACCAAACCAAATTTCACATCTAGATCATATGGCTAGCTCTTGGTATTACAGATACGTATGCTTCTTCTATCTCTTTGTTGACCACTCTAGAGATATTGATCTAGTTGTGAGAATGGTTAGCATCTCAAGAAGGTTATATTTTGGAGTTATTTGAGACTATTTTTCCAAGTCCACATCTATTCCATATACTACCCCGTACATTCCATGATGAGGTTAAACATGTTTTTTGCTTGCCATTTGATCGTTTGGCACATGATCCCTTGGACGAGTTAGTATGGTTCTTATTCCTTTTATTCCCTCAATGGTGTCTTTGTTATGCTAGAGGGGGACATGTGGAGCATAAAGAGGTGGCTACTAGATTTTGTTGATTGTGAAGAGTGGATTGGGCTGCCGGACAAGAGGAGTAAGTTAGGGTTGCACATTTTAGGAGACAAGTTCTACCACAAGATACCACAAAGTCCACTAGATTATGAAAATGTAGGACATTGTGTTAGGAGGGAGAGTTTAGTAGAGCAACACAAGCACTACACCCTTTATCTATGGCTAGTACCATTGATGAGACTATCTCTTCCATACACTCACTACATCCTATGGCAAACAAGGGAAGACCATTAGAGTCTTAGATTATCAACTTGAATAACTTTTATCTCTTGATAGATTGCTTTTTGCACGAGGGTTGTGCATTGCACCTTACCTCCCCTCAAGAAGCTTGTCAAGGATAGTATATGAGCATCTTAGATATTATTTTTAGGTAGATGATCCTTCTAATGGATTTACCAAGTTGTTTTAGGTGGTTGTAGTAGTAGAAAGGGAAGATATTCCTATATCAATTAGTCAATGATAGATGCTAGTCAACTTCTTGTGATGGAGAAGGACACAAGGGCCATCACAAAAATTGCTATTGGAGAGGTATTTTTGTGCTTAGTTAGCTACATCATTATCCTTCAACATCATTCTCACTTCCAAGAGCACCTTAGTCCACATCAATTTGGAGTAGCTACACCTAGAGGTTGTGAGGCTATATCTCTAAGCATCAGGGCAATCCTAAATATCCATCCGGAGTAGGTCATCCTATAGGTGGATGTTGAGAATGATTTTAATAACATATCTCATGAATCCATCTCTAGAGAGCTTAGGGAGACCGGTGCATCCTTGGCAAGTCTTATGCCTTTTGTGTGGTTGTTCCATGGCTCTCCTACTTCCCTTTACTATCATCATGGTTGGTCATAGGAGGGAGTCACCATGTTGGAGTAAGTTGTTGGTACATAGTAGTGAGATCCTTTAGGGGACCTTTGTTGCCATGGCTCACTTCAAAGATCTCTTATCTACTACTTTGGCCATGCATGGTTGTGTATTTCACTCCTTCACAAACTATACACATGTCGTGGACCCTATAGATCAGATTTGGCAAGCCTTTGATCACTTGACTACCAAGTTACATCTTATAGGCTTGAGAGTTAATGTGTCAAAGTGTAGAGTGTGGTCTCTTTCATGTATCCCTCTCCACCTTGAGCTTCCAAAGGATTGTGTTACATCTATAGATAGACTACATATTTGTGGAGTGCCAATAGGATCCAAGGATTGTGTTACATCTATAGATAGACTACATATTTGTGGAGTGCCAATAGGATCCAAGGATTTTGTCACATACTTCTTAGACGCTATGCTTGCAAAGGATATTCTCCATGTGGATGACCTTCCTCTATTAGGAGATATGTAGGTGGCACACTCTCCTCTAATATTACCCATTGATCAACTTAGCTTCTTCACATGGTTTACCCTTCCTTGATTTTTATATCACATTTGAGAGCTTTTGATAGGAGTATTATGGGAGTCTTTGGTGATATTATCAAACTAAGTACATTCAAGTGTGTGATAGGAGATTTGGCATAACGAAAAACATCTCTACCAATCTTGTGTTGAGGAGTGTCTATGGAGGAGATAGCACTTATAGCATTTTTGGGTAGTTGTGCTTTCTTGGCATCCCTACTTTCATCCCATTTATGGTTGTTGATAGGCCAATTTTGGAGACATTTATTACCAAGGTGGAAGAAGAGTCCCTTTCTCTCTCCATTTTACTATGGCAAATGAGAGATTGTCTCTTCTCACGGGCATGGGAAGACTTTCCATCCTTTACTTCACTACCATCAAATTGAACCAGAGGTTTGTAGTCTTCCTTGATGGAGTGATAGTGCCGAAATATGCAATATTTTCTCTAAGCTGACTTGCCCATTCCTCATGCCACTAGAGCACATCTTTGCTCTTGCTCCAGCAAGGGTGCAACCTCTTGGATCCTAGCTCAATTGTTCATTAAGGCATTCCAACTCGCATTAACAATTGTCTTACAATAATGAAGTTTTGCTTATGTTTTATCCACCCATCCATATCTTCATTACTCACTTGTGAATATGGTTCTACACTAGATGCACCAGCAGTCCATATGACACGGTGTCCTTTTGGAGGATAGAGGATAGCTACCCATGATGCCCTTAGGGATATGGTGTTGTTATGGCACAAGAGAGTGGATACCTTGCTTGGAGGGAGCATTCTTATGCTTTGCAGAGAATACGTCTCAGAGCAAACTTATACTTGGTCTAAGATGATCAGATGATAGTGGTGGATATTGTGATTATAGACCCCACAGGTGGTGCAGTTTTGGAGGGAGTGATTACTCATCTCCTTGGATGTGCGGCAACAACACACAAGGTCTCCAAGTATAGGAGTATGCAATGATGTGATCTCTTTGTTCCTCTTGCCTTGGAGTTATGTGGAGTGATGGACATGGCATTTGACACATTTGTCAAGGAGTGTGTGAGAGCTTATCATATTAGACGTTAATAGATACTACTCTCACTCTCATACTTTGTACGATAATTTAGATAGTGTATGTCCATTGCTCTCTGGAGAGCATTGGTTGGTGCAATCATAGGAGAGCAATCACACTAGAAGATGCTTCTTTGGATGCTCTTATATTTTGTAGACCTTACTACTTGCATAGCTTGGATATCCTAGGTGCAATATTGATTTCTCATATCAATACTATTGGGGCCTAGCCCCATTTTTCCTCTTTTATCTCTCCCTTGTACAGCTTGATGGGGTCTTCCCATCCTTCTTGTGTTCAAGAATGTCACTTTTTCTCTTAGTTAGGTACAAATAAGAGCAATTACTGATCGAGTATTAATTAAGACTATAATGAGTGATTATTAGGTTACTAGGGGAGGTTTTCTCTAGTATTTAGGTTGTGTAACTTTTATAGTGTTGATATTTATAAGTGAAGTGTGATGAATCTTTTGTTGTTATGTTATTGGTATTTAGTGCTATTGGCAATGTTATTGGTATTTATCCCACTAATTCTAACTTATGGAAGGATGAGAAACAAGTTCATTTGATAAATTTGCTCAAGTTTTATATCGAATATACTTGTTAAACTTATTTCAAGGATATCAATCTTTAAAAAATCATTCATAGATTCATAGGTGTACACATGTTCAATTACCAGATGGTTGTCTCTAGACCTTGTTATTTGTTAATAGTATAGATAGTACTAATTAGTGTGTGTTATATATGTCAGGAATTTTCTGAAGAAATCGTTTGGAAAAAATGTATTTCTTTATTTTAAATATGTCAAAAAATTATTCATATATTTATTATTATCAAACATATATAAAAATAACATAGTTAATGAAGTTATCTTTATCTCAGATACATTTTATCAACCTAATAAGCATGGTTATCTACTAAACTTTGAGTTCTTGACCATCTCAAATATATTTAATATTTAATAATATTTGAGTTCAATCAAGTGAGAAATGTTATTTGCTAAGCAAAGCAAAAAAAAGAAAAAAAAAGGACCTAGAGCCCATGTTATGCAAAAAGCTATGACAATCTTAAATATGTTTAATCAATCTAGTGAGAAATGATATTTATTGAAACTTATAATATTTGAAAGGTAGAACTAACATATGAAATAATTAATTGGAAGATATATTTTTTTACTTCATTGTCTTTTAATTTAATTCTAGATCATGAAATTTAATTTACAATACCTATTATTCAAGCTGTTAAAAAATTATCTTTTATAGTCTTGTAAAAATAATTAACTTCCATAGGCATGTGATTATTAACACTTGTTAATCTTTTATGGAAAATTGTATGACTTTTTATAGCTCATTGCACTAGCACTAGTATTTTACTGAAAGTTGATGATATTAATCATGTAGACTCTTGTTAAACACTATATAAAATAAGTCTTATTATATAAGTAAACTTATGAACCTCACTAATATTGCAATCTTCAATCTAATGCATAATAACTCAATATATTCTTAATTATAAGAAATAAAATAAGAAGTACTTGTTATCAATACTATATTTTATATTTTCTGTTATTTTTCATGAGTATCTAAATAATTGAATGAATAATTTTCCTTAGCTTGATGTAGCAAGAGTAAATACAAATTTATCAAAAGACTAACTAATAAAAAAATAGTTGTTTCACTTGGATAGATGTAAAAAATAAACAAATGTTAAAGAACCACAAAAAGGAAGTTGTTTTAATTTCAATCTCAATTTCATACATCAATTTTAACATTCATTTATTAAAAATTAATAAGTAAATTGAGATATGAGATTGAATTGCATCATCATAAAAAAGAATTATCATCTGATTTGGATGGTTCTAATGATTAAGTATTTTTTCTTTGGAATACTAAACATTTGTAAAAGGATGTGAAATTCAAACTATCCACTTTAATATTTCATGAGTAATCCATTCACCTTAATTAGTGCTTGATATGGAATAGTTTTGTTCTTCATTTGTGTGAATAAGTTGAGATAATAGAGACTTAAATTTCACAATAAAATATGAGAACTAAAATCTTTATACCTTATTTTTTAAATATTTACATATTTTTTATAAAATAAAATAAAATATTTTTTAGCTAGATCTAAAGCTCAAAATTCTTAACTTTATATCTTTGTTATTTTAGAGCTACTTAAACAACTGTTTGGTAAATAAAAATAAAATTATTAAGAAATATTGGCATTTGATGTAGATAATAGTACCCATACCAATAATGTAGCAATTTTTTAAATTTTTTGTCTCTATAGCTTTGATAGGTTCTTAAATAACAAGTACATTATCCTACATGTAACAAGATGCAACTTTGTATTGATAGCTTCAGGGGTAGTTTTGTATTTATACCTATTACAATTATGATTTTATTATCTTTATGATACATAAGATCAACAACTGATTCTTCAACAATTTGTAGTCATCTTAGTTTTATGAATTTGTGTAGATTGTGAATTATTATTATATTTTCTCTATTCAACTTCCTTAATATGGTTGTTCTTAGTTGTCTTCCTAAGTACACATATAATACATCGGCTATATTTTTTTAAGAATCTTAAAAGATTACATTTTTTTTGAGATATATGTTGGAAGAATTTTATTTTATATATATATATATATAAAAGTTGATGAGGTTATATTAATATTATAAAATTTTCATAAGGAATTATAACGTCACAATTTTGTTCAAATTTGTAATATCACAATAGGAATCTATCGATCCCACGAGGATACAAGTTTGATATGACAAAAAACAAGGAAAATGTCTCACAAAGTTAACAACCTATTGTTTTGTATTTACTCTCTTAGGTGCAGTCATTCTTAAACGAGTGGCCTCACCCTATTGGTGTACTTAAAAAAATGTTAAATATTACTAATCAATTTTATATTGTTTTTTATTTAACCTCTTGGGAGCAATTATTCTCAAAAGAATGTAGTCTCGCACTCTTGGCGTACTATACAAAAATGTAAAGTATTATTAATCACTCCCATAGTAACTATAGTCCTTAGGACATACAAGTTGATGGATCACTCGTAACAAAGGTCAATTTGCTCTAGAATTTCTTTACCCTCCAATTAGCCTGACCAAATTTCTACTTACTTTGTCACAAGCCTTCTATGATCTATACTCTGCACCATCATTTCAAACATCAAGTCGTATGAGATAGACAAACATGAAAGGATCTCATGAGTAGTAGATTGGAACATGCAAATTAAATTGGAGTCAGATTTGCCAAGTGTACTACATCTCTATTATGTATGATTGTAACATATTGTACTACCTTTCCCATAAAGCACTACTTTTTAGGAGAATAGAACTATTCCTAAGGATTACTACTTAGTCTCCCAATTCATGATAATTAATTGTAAAAGACCGAGACCAAGGAGAGAAATAGTAGAATGAAAGATCACATTGGGACACATGAATGTGTGAGGACTCCGAATGCCTAGCATGAGCTTCGGCTTTGGTATTTGTAAGGAACATACAAGGCTCTTGAGAAGCTTCCTTAAGCCGCTTTATTGCAATGTAAGTCAAGTTAACCTTTCTCAAGAAGCTTTCTTCTAGAAGTCGCATACTTGGCGTGCAAGCTAAGCTAGTTGGAAGCTTCTAGAAGCTTCCTTCTAGAAGCTACCTACTTGGGGTGCAAGCTAAGGTAGTTGAGAAGCTTCCCAAGAAGCTTCTTCCTAGAAATCATTACTTGGCATGTATATTATTTCATACTTGGAAGGTGCCAAGTAGTTTCCTAGATACTTCTAGAATATTCTAGATTGATTTGGCATATTTGCTACTTTGTTAGCTTTGACTAACTTTGTCTCTAAACTCCATATTGTTATATATTTCCACACTACTAGTTGGTGATGTCCTCATTGCCCTTGACGCTTCAAACTCATATATGGCCATTTGCATTCGGGAGATGAGAAAGAGGTTCCCAAGTGGCATCATGAAGAGGATACCCTTTCCAAAGGACCTTGTACTCAATATGTTGTTGGCGGCCACATTGAATGTGCAAGGATACGATCAACTTCATACTCCTCATGATTGTTGGATGGGAGGAGGAAGAGGCTTGGACACAAGACAAAAAGGAAGATGGATTAGAACAAAGTTTTTCAACTTTTCACTTGAAAGATAGGGTGGATTTGCATATGAGAAGGCAAGGCAAGTTGATAAGCAACATGAGAAATGGTTTGGGTGACATTAGATGGGCCAATATCCAATTAGGAGCAAGTTTATGGATTTGGGTATCAAGTAGGAGGGGTAGGTTACTAGAAGAAAGCATGATCTTATCACTAATTTGAAAAGTGAGATCATGATAGTGTTGGTCTGCATATTATTTGAGCAACAAGAAGATGAGATTTGGCTTATTGTAGAGATTGAGATATTGGTGGTCAAGAAGGTGGAAGGATGAGGGACATGAGAAGGATGTGGGGCAAGAAGGGAATCTAGAACAAGTAGATCTTGGCCAAAATTAAGGAAGAAAAGAGAGAATTAAGTGCTTACCTATTTGGAATTTTTGTAGGCAATCTCAATAGATGCAAGACACTTATTCCAGTTGGTATGGTGAACATTGACAAAGGCACAAAGCATATCTTCCAAGGTGTGATTTGCATGTCGCCCATCAATTTGAGGATGATAGGCAATGGACAAAGTAAACTCGATGTCAAGTATCTAAAAATTGCTTGCCAAAATTTTCTAGTGAATTGAGGATCACGGTCAAAGATGAGTACACAAGGTATTCCATGATGCTTGACGACATTGTCAAAATAAATCTATGCTAATGTTGGAGCATCCACTGTATCAAAAATTGGTGCCAAATGGATTTGCTTACTAAGCTTATCCACAAAAACCACAATTGTTGTGTGACCTTGCTTTGTCTTGGGAAATGATATGATGAGATCTAAACTCACATGTTCCCCACAAGTAGATAGAATGTGGAGTGGTTGAAGGAATCCACTCGGTTTTTGGTTGTTGGCTTTGTTGTGTTGGTCGTTCTCACAAGATTGAACAAACTCTCAAACATCTTGTGCCATGTTGCACCACCATCATTGGCATTGGAGGGTACCCAAGGTCTTGTCCACACCCATGTGACCAACAATTGGTAAGTCATGGGGCTTCTTGGAGTCGCACAAGTCAAAGATCACCCTTGGTTAGAACATAGATCCAATTCTCATAGAATAGAAGGCTTTCCTTGAAGGAGAAGGTGTTGTATACCATTTGCATGTTGCAAGACAACCTTGTACCATCTAAACAAAAGGATATTATTCCAAAGTTGTCCTAAACTTGATTTGGACTTTGGAGTTGATTGATATCATCATAATTGCTGTTGTGATGAGAGGAAGAGACTTCAAATCAGGTCATCATGATAGGGCATCAAAGATGATATGAAACTGATTGGATTTGTACTCCAATTTGATGTCAAAAAATTTTAGTTGTTCTTTTCATTGATAATGTTGACTCTTCATGTGTTCCAAACGTAATGTCTACAAGAAGGGCTTGTGATAAATTTGCATGATCACTTGTTTCTCCAAGAGATAATGCCTCCATACCTTGATGGCATATACCATTATTAGTTGTTCCCAATCTTTAGCAAAGTAGTTTCTTTCTACCATATTTAATTGACAAGACACAAAGGCAATGGGATGTAACCCATATGGGAATTCTTGTTGCAACACAACTCCAATTGCAAAGTAGAAGCATCACAATCAACCACACAAGGTGGTTGAAGAATGGGTCTTGAAGAAAACATGTGTTTTAGCTTCTAGAATTCTTCTTTGTGCTTGGAGGTTCACTAAAAGCTTGATTTCTTCCCCAAGACATTGGTCAATGATGCTGCCACATGCGCATAATAATGGATGAACCGTTGGTAAAAACTTGTCAATCCATTAAATGCTTGCACTTTTGTGATATCCTTTGGAGTAGGCCAATCAATAATGACCTTGATTTTCTCCTCTTCCATCTTGATCCCTTCTGATGAGATCTTGTGATCCAAGAAGATAACTTCCTTCTACCAAAAGGCACACTTTGACTTCTTGCAATAAAACTTCCATTGATGTAGTCCTCTTAGGACTTCTTGTATGTGATTTGCATATTTTACCACTATCTTGCTATAGATTCAAATGTCATCCAAGAACACCACCATGTATCAATCCAATAGTCTGTCCAACATCTAATGCATCTGATCCATGAAGATTGTTGGAGCATTGGTGACCCCAAAAGGTAGAACTCTCCATTCAAAATGCCCATACCTTGTGCAAAAGGCAGTCTTTTGCACATCCTCCCTATCAATAGGGATTTGCCAATAGCCACTTCAAAGATCTAACTTGGAGAAATATCATGCTCCACTCAATTGATCAAGCAAGTCATCAATTTGAGGCAAGAGATATGTATTCTTCAAAAAAAAATTATTGGGCACATGGTAATCAATATAGAAACAAAGTCATTCATCCTTCTTTGGAGCAAATAGCACTAGTGCTCCCCAAGGAGATGTACTATGTTGTATGAAATCCTTCTCCAACAACTTAGCAAGTGTTGTTTGCAACTCCTCTAAATCCTTTGGTGAGAGCCGATAGATTGGTCTACTCACTAGAGTACTTACTGGAGTACTCCTTGGCAATAACACAATCTTGAAGGGCATACCATGATTGGAGGGTAATCCTTTTGTGATATCATCCTGAAACACATCCGCAAACTCCTAAACTATTTGATCAACCATTACTTGATGAGGCTTTTGACCCCCTTAGATTCTGGTTGTTCAATAGGCTTGATCCACATTGCAAAAACATACTTATTGTCCTCCAAAGCTTCCTATATGGTTGTTTCATTGACAAACTTCTTATCTTGGGACTTATTTTCCTTCAAAGCTTACTCTATGGATGCTTTCTTGACAAAATTCCCATCTTGAGACCTACTATCCTTAGGTACCTTACTCAAAGGTGCCATAAAACCTATTTTTAAATTCATATCTTGGTGTTGTACTTGAATTTATCATTGGGTCCAATCAAATTAAACATTATGATGTTCAAGCCAAGGCAAACCCAAAATGATATCATAGCATAAAGATGTCACTACAAACCTCATACACTCCAAATACTCTTCCAAATCTTGAATGTAACAAGATGTAGGGTATGAAATAAAGAACCCTTTCTACCATCCGCCATCATTAATCCACTTCCAGTTATTGGCTTGATAGGAATATGTAATTTCTTTGCTAATTGAATGAACATTTAATTCTTTGAACTTCCAGAATCAACAAAAATACTACAACCACAATCAAATATCATACCTTGCAAGTGAAGCAAACTTGCATAGGTTGAGCCTTTAATCCAGTTGGAACTAATCAAGTTTCTAATAGGTGGCTCAAAATCTCCTATTGGGATTCCTTGTTTCCTTGATCATTTTGCTCCACAAATTCCATCTGGGTGACTTGTCAAGGTTACCTATTTTTGAGTGGATATTAAAAAATGCAATGTCCAATTTGGTAACAATAAAAAAACCCTCATTTTGTTGCAACTTTTCTCTACCTGTAGTGCCAAGTGGTCTCTGTTGAATGGATCATCTCCATTGGTGTTGGCTCCTCCACTCGTGTGTAATGTATTGGTAGGTTCTATGGAGATCAAAGTCAAGACCAAGTTGTTGCAACCAAGGAATCAAAGTGTTTGGCCAACTGCATGGCTTCTTCTAATTGTTTTGGCTCTCACATAGTCACCTCTAATTTGGTTTGTGACTTCAAGCTCCTCACAAATCAATCCAAAGGTTCATCTTCCAATATAACTTGAATTTGCATGATGGTGTTCTGGAATTACATGATGTAACTTCTTATAGAGCCAATCTGCTTCAACTATGCCAACCTATCTTGTGTAGCTCAAATGGCATTTATAGCTTGGAATTGATCAATTATTGCACTCTTGAATTCTACCCAAGTCAATATTGGTGCAACAATTTGCCATTTAGCTTGCTCCACTTGGAATTGCTATCATAGCTTTGCTATTCCATCCAATTGGTTGGAAGCCAAGAGAATTTGTTTCCATTCATCTTGAAAATTGGCAGCTTCAAAATAACATTTGAGTCAAACAAAAAGTGTTCCACTGCCCCCAAGAGATTCTTGCCTTC
Organism: Lunularia cruciata; assembly: GCA_948567375.1. Lineage (NCBI taxonomy): Eukaryota > Viridiplantae > Streptophyta > Marchantiopsida > Lunulariales > Lunulariaceae > Lunularia > Lunularia cruciata. The sequence goes on along the minus strand of OX419760.1, from coordinate 28,047,867 downwards.
AAATACCTTGGGTTTTGGAAATCATATTTGGTCTTCTCCTTCTTGAACTGGTGCTCTTTCTACGAGCTCTTGTCGTTGATGGTTTTGTTCATCCAACAATCAAGTAAAGTGCTTGATGTGTTGCTACATAGCAATGATAACCTTGAGCATTGTTGGCATGACTATTACTCTATCAAACTACTCCCAATTCATCTAATTTATTAACACATAGATGCAACACGTTCATTATTATCCATAAGTTACAATTGAAAGTACCAAGAGTTCCTTGGTCAAGGTGATTGCATTCAAAAAATTCTGCCCAAATGTAATACTTCATGGACAAGAGAACTCTCCAAGAAAGATACAAGAGAGAAAACACAAATTTCACACTCAATACTTTGATGTTCCAAAAGAGCACCTTCTCTTTATTATATATCAAAGAGAATCCTCTCAAAGGAAGCTCCACCCTTGGATTAGATATATAGGTTGGTGACATTTCAGCAAGCTCCATCCTTGGATTAGTTGTTTGGATGGGTGACATGTCAATCCTTGTCCTATTTAGTTGGTGAAACGGGTTTGACCAAAGGGAATCTTTAGAGAATCTTCCTAAAAGGAGCTCAAAAGCATGTGGGTGAGGTACCATTAGAAAGCTCTCAATGAGATCAATCATAAGGGTAGAAGGCAAGCCTTTTTGGCTTGAGGAGGAGGAATCTTCCATTTTAGAGGGATGAATTATCCATTTAGGCCTCCAAAATTAGCTCTAAATTTTTTGTGCTATTTTTGGCTTCTGCCCTATTAGTAGAAGTACTCTTTTGGTGACACCTTTGTTTGATCCTCCTAGCTCATTGTACACAAAATCCTTCTAGATGTTACCAAGCCAATTTTCACCTCAAGATAATATGTCTAGCTAGCTGTATTACACCAAAGCATGACGTGATGAATTGTGTGAAATGATACTTGGGTGGTACTCAGACACAAAAGTCCTAATGGTTTAGAAGAAATGGATTTGATGGTCTATAAATTCCATCTATCCCATTCCTGCTTTGATACCAATGTAAAAGATCAAGACCAAATAGAGAAATAGGAGAATGGAAGATTACATTGGGACACTTGAGTATGTGGGAACTCCGAATGCCTAGCATGAGCTTCAGCTCTGGTATTTATAAGGAGAATACAAGGCTCTTGAGAAGCTTCTTTAAGGTAATTTCTTGGAGTGCAAGCCAAGTTAACAAGGAAGCTTCTCAAGAAGCTTCCTTCTAGAAGCCACCTACTTGGCATGCAAGCTAAGCTAATTGGAAGCTTCTAAAAGTTATCTACTTGGGGTGCAAGCTAAGCTAGCTGAGAAGTTTCCCAAGAAGCTTCTTCCTTGAAGTCACCATTTAGCATGCACGTTACCAACACTTGGAAGGTGCCAAGTAGTTTCCTAGATACTTTTAGAATATTCTAGATTGATTTGGCCTATTTGCTATTTTGTTAACCTTGACTAACTTTGTTGTTAAATTCCATATTGTTACATTCATGATATCCAAGGCTATAAAAAAGTCCAATAAAATATCATTCTTAACCTTGTAAAGCACCTAAATATCCTTTCTTTAGTTCCACATAAAATATTCCTTGACTCTAGTACTTATGCCTCTATGCCATATTCTTCACAATTAAATGACTAAGTATGCAAACATTCATACATAGAGCAGCCATATACACGAACTCAATAGTCTTGATGGTAATGCTTCATTTATTGCATAAAAAGAATGCACTGAATGCAATGATCTTAGTAAACATCAGGCCTAAGCCATGTATATATTTCCTACTTAGCCATCAAAGAGATCAAATAGCTAAAAATGGCTAAACATCTTCAAATTACATCTAATCTTCATTAATAAGATTCTTATCTTGTCCTAATCTAATCTCCAAGAAGGCACATCTTAACATGGCATTGCAACCTTAACTGATTTGTTGTATCTTAATTTATTGTATAGGGATCCACTTGGATTTTTATTTATATTAAGGTCTACAAACTATTTATAAGTATGAAGCATAATGACTATGGCTATGAGATGTGAACAAAATACAAGATAGAAACAAACTACAAGTTGTAGATGACTTTAAATTGGGTTTACCTACAAAACAACTACTAAGTCTTTCATAGCTTGGGACTTAAGGAATTGTTGAGAGTGTTAGCTGCCATAAGACAATCTGGTTGCAATTGTGAAAAACCACTTTGTGCTATTGTAAGATTTGAATGAGCTCAGCAAGCTCCCTTTTGTACTCTATGATACTTGTTTGTGCTTCTTTGAACTTGGAGGTTGTGTGGCTCTATAATTTGAGGGACAAGGCTGTTAGTTGATCATATATACCTTCTTCTCAAGAGCCTTAATTTGAGTTCTAAAGTCCTTGATCTTTTTCCAATTTGTTGTGTCATTGGCCATCTATCCCAACTGGTTTAGAAGTTGAGTTGCTATATGTTTTATAGTTGGAGAAGACCACACATTTTTTGCCAAGTTTTCATGGTATCACTAAAGTTTTGACTTTAGGTCTCCTTGCACCTTTGTTGTAATCTCCTCTTTCTCTCATGCACTTGTTTTAGGCTTGTAGTTAGCTCTTGGATATGAAGATCTATGAGCTCTTTTAGATTTTTGTACCATCCTTTCACTATATTTGTCTTTGTATTAGCAGCATTTTTTTTGGATGATTATTAGCTCTTCATTTCATGCCTTCATTTGCTCTCATGGCAGGTTTGTTGTTCTACAACCTTCATTTGTACCAAGTCAACCCCCAATTGTAGGCATTGTAAGATGACTTTATGTTGTCCTTGTAAAGATGGTTCTTCTTGGTGGAACTTCTTGAATAGGTGGTCTTTATCCTTAGATGATGCAAACTCCTTGGTGAGCTATTCAATGGTATTTTTCAATTTGATACAAAGCATAGCCTTGTCTTTGGTAGTTATACTTGTTTTGTCATTAAGGTACTTTATGCGCTTATCAATGGCTTGTGAATGGCAAAATCTAACTCTTTGTAGAAGGGAGCAATCTCCTCCAATAGTTCCATAATCAATGTTATTACATGTATATCAACATCAACCATGCCATTAAATTGAGGTTGTATTTTAAATGTCAACAAATGTCACACATCATACTCAAGTTATCATCTCATATTGGAGATCATGTTGATGGTGTTTCATGAGGAGGATCTTCCATCTTGATGCACTCTAACATCATCTTGCTTGCTATCCTAATGAGTTTGTCCCCGGCTTGTAGGTGGCCCATAGTGGAATCTTCTTCTTTTAGCTTTTGGGTTTTTGCTTCTTGCTTTTGCATTTCCTCAACATACATGGAACCTTGGTTGGCTTGTATCCCTAAAACGACATGTACAATGTTCAAAATAGGACTCTTAGGTCCACAATGTTGGGGAAAAAGACAAGCACTAACAAAGGTGCTTTCTTAGGAGAACAATGTGGCCTTGTCATCATCTATTGGTGCTTTTCCCTTATCCTTAACAACTCTATCAAGAATTAGTGATGAATATGCATTGTCATTTGTTGCCTCCTTTGATATTTTGCATCTGGTGACAAGATGCTTGTAAACAAGTCATCATTGTCAGACCAATTCTCATTTATAAAGGTGTCTTTCTTGGAGCCAAAGTGACTTTCTTTTGTCATAGAGGCCTTATTTCCACCTTGTCTCATGGCTTTGCCACTTCCACTTTCACTAGATAAAATTGAATAACTTAGTTTCTTTTTCATTTCTTGAAGACCATGGCTTTGGCCCTCATTGTAGGTACCTTCTTACTAATCATAATGGTGTTGTAGGATTCTTTGAAAAGTACAAAATTCTTGGTATGATCATACTCTTCATCCATATCATGATACTTTGTTATTTCCTTGTCCAAATTGGGATGTCCATTGAAGTAGGAAGGATGATGGAAATGACTTAAAAATCTTTCCTTTTCCTAGTTCAAGAAGAGGCACATTCCAAGGTAGAAATGCACAATAAAGGATGCTACAATTGTGTCCACTCCTTGTCCCATGTCCTCCAATATCTCATTTACTCATTCTTGGAACATCTACTCCCAACTCACAAGTTTTACTTTGTGCAAGAGTTGGAAGAAAATAGCTTGGTTGAGGTTGTTAAAAAATTTCTTTTGGTTGAAACCACTTTATAATCAATTCCAGTATGACTAATCTAATGGACTTCCTTCCTACAAATGCATTGTCTATGTTGGCTTTCATACTCTTACTTGGCCTACTGTGAGGAGTATCAATATAAATTTGGCCAAATGATGCGCACTTTTCCTCTAAGATTTGCTGCTAATGGTCTTCTATCCATGTTACAAGGTTGGTTCTTAACAATTTAGTGTGTGTGTTTTTTGTGTTTCTTCTAACATTGGCAGATCTATAAAACTCCAATCCCACAATAAGAATTCTAAATTTCTACTCTTTAGGTACTCCGCTTACAATGCAATCCCCATTTTGATAATTTGGGAGGTTTGTACTTAATTTTGTCTTCCTTGCATGATTTTGCCTTTGTCTTGACTACCATAGCTTATTCTACCATCTTGAAGGTATTCAAATCTTCTTTCTTGTATTAGCCCCTTTAACTTTTACACTCATGCACTTTGCAGCTGATCTTGGACAATAGCTTGAGAGATTCATGCACAAGAGAAATGAAAATTGATGCAAGAAAAAATTAACTCCTCACGGGTGAGGTCAATTTTTGTAGATTCCGTTGCATAGTCGTGATGGTTGGTGAAGGTTCATGGTCAAATAGACCATGTGCAAGCCACTTGCAACATGGTTCTTTGGTGGTGAGTTGCAAGTTGCAGGTTGTAGATTTTGAATTGGCAGTAGAATCACGTGGAATGTTGTTTTGATAGAATCTTGTTGCTCTATAGCTTGTATGAAGAATTTCCACAAGCTTATGGCATTGTTGTAAGCTATCTCATATCATAGTACTCATTGTGTGTTTTTTCCAATATGAATTGTCAAGCCAGACTTGTACCTCATTAAGGATAGAGCATGAACTAATTATTTTCTCCTACTTAGTATTATCCTAAGACTTAATCTATTGTCTAAAAATGCTACTCAGCTATTGAAGATCAGATAAAATGGGACAAAATTAAAAAATGGGTCATGACAAGAATATTATATAGTTTAACAAAAATTTATAATATAAAATATTAGTTTTTGATTCGAGAATTTTAATTTTTACTCTTTCAACATGATGATAATTAAATTCTCCTTACAACATCCATATTTCAAGTTAAATAATAAAAGACAATGTATTAGAACATAATGATTAGAACATACTTCTTACAAGTTATGCAATAATTTGGAGAGTTATGATGCATATCCTTTTTTTTTTTTTTTATGTCAAGACCTATATAAATCATTGAAATTTCAAAAAAATAAATTAAATTAAATAAGTGTTAATTAGTTTTAATTTTTTTTGTATCATATATATATAATAATTTTCAATTTTATAAAAAAAAATTAAGTAGACATAATTTTTTATTACAAGTTTAGTTATATAATATTTTAAAGCAAGATCAAATAAGAAAATAAAAAATCAAATAATAGACATGAAGTAAATCTAAATGTAACAATCAAGTGTCATTCAAATTTGTAATAACATTGTAAGAATAGGTCGGTCCCATGAGGATATGAGTTGAAGATGACTAAAATGAGATAAAGTATCACAAGATGATGTTCTATTATTTTTTCTTCACCCTCTTGGGGCAAATAATTCCTAGAGAGTAATGTCACCACCTTTGGTGCACTAAGTATAGATAAATTCATAAGTAACCACACTCACTATAGATTTAATCCAAAGGATATCTGAATGTGATGGTTTATTCATAATGAAGGTCACTTTGCCTCAAAATTATCTTCCTGTTTGGCATGAACAGATTTTGGATCAATTCTGTTGAGATAATTGTGTGTATTGAGATCCTAGTTTACAATCATGAGGTTCAATGTCGTACAAGATCAACCGTACTACATAGTCCTATAATTAGTATCATAGAATGTATTTTTGACAAAAGGTAGGATCCTCCAAAGGTCCATTCACCTTGTTGCCTAGCCTTGAAGTAGCGTTCTACCATCCTAGAGTGCAAGACTTCACAAGGGACCTAAATGGATCACACTACTTAATCTTACAATTCAATGTTACTTTATGATACTCAAGACTAGTGGTAGTATATCTTTGTATTATCCTTGACCTCTATAGGGCTCCTAGAGATGAATACTCCAATTCTACATGAATGATTCCACTCACTCAAGTGCTTCTGCTCCTAGGTGAAGAGTCCTCACTTCAACTCCATTAAGCTTGCAATCATTCATACAAGGCATAAGCAAATATACATACACCAACTCAATTTTCTTGATGGTGTACACTTCATTTTCTGCAAAATAAGGATGCACCAAATGAACCTGGTGAACATTGAGCCTAAGCCTTTTTTACATTTTCTTAATTAGCCGCCAAAGAAATCCAATGGCTTCAATGGATTGGAGATCTTCTAAATACACTTATGCCTCACTAATCTTACCTTGATCTTATCCTAATCTAATCTTGAATAGGCATGGACCATGTGGTATTCCCACCATAATTTCTTGGCTTATCAACTACAACTATTATGTCATGTGATACACAAGATCTTTGTATTGTAGTCTAACTAGCTATGTACAAAGTATGTACTAATATGAAGAGTCTTGGGCTACAACTAACTACAAGGTGGATTGTAGTTGGTTTTTACAAAGTTGATTGGTGCTCATTTCATGTGGAGTCATCTGAAGTTTGAGTTGTATGAGTATTATGTCATCTTACAAAGTCATTACTTGTGTGCTTCATGATCTGATGTTGCTTGCGACAAACTACCATCTCATTTGCACAGTTGGATGAGCTCTAGAGTTCTTTTTGTAACCTTCAATAGCTCAAACAATATTGGTCATTGTTTCTTGGAACTTGGACATGAAGTGGGCTTGTAGCTTGACTAAAAATACCTGAGTTGGTCATTTATATACACCTTGATTCCATTGCATCACTTTGCATCTTGAGGTTGTTCAACTTTGTATTGTCATGCCATTTGTAGTGTTGCATCTAGATTGCTCAAACACTGGAGTTCCAATGTTAGTAGTTAGAGGCATTTTGGCATTTACTCATAGACTACTTTTTGACGATCAGATTTTGTGTTTAGAGTACTGACTTTATGGTGGGGCCCACCATCACTTGCACAGTCCGCACCATTGGGTGTGCCATCAGTGGGACCATTGGGATGAGACAAAGGTCAAAAATCAGGAGTATACCGTGGAAGTCCAGCTCTAGAAAGCTCTTTTCTCTGATGTTGAGCCTTCAAGTTCTTGGCTAGAGTGGACAGAAAACCGGCGAGTGTCACCTGGAGTCTCTTAGCTAGAGTGGGTGTGGCTTGACTATAATCAATGCCCACTTGTTGGCAAGTTGTTGAAGATCAGATCAAGTATTGATATGAGTTTGATTGATTCAAGTTGTAAACAATCTGATTACATCAAAGAAGTGAGTCAGGGGAAAATTGAGTGCAAGAATTGCGAGTGTGGCGGTATCTCCAAGCTCGGTGGATCATGGTGTCTTGATTGAGTAGTTCAGATTTCCTTGAGAGAGTGTGTGTGCGGAAGCGCTGGAAAAATTTGGAGGTAGGGAAGAAGCAATTTTCAAGCAATAGTTGTGATTTTGAGGTCAAGACCAATTTGTTACGAGTTGAGCTCAAAAATTGAAATTGGAGGTGGAGTTGGGAGCAGATCCTCACTAATTGAAGATTAGATGAAACACATTTTTCCAATTTGGCTTGAGTGAAGAGTTAGCTAAGGATTTAATGATCAACTATTTTTAAGGATTTATATTAGATTCTACGTCAAATTTATGTCAAATTGTGTGGAGGAGTTATGTCAGATTTTGGTGAGAAGAACTTGAATCTGATCCTCGTTGATCCTTGTAGCTCAGGAAGTAGATAGGTACTCCAATTATGTCAAATGCCAAATGGTGGCAGATTCAGTCTTGTATTGATTTATGAGATAGAGGGTTATTTTTTAGCATTCTTGTGATTGGACCCCCTCCATTCTTTGCTTCATGTCTGTGCACCGTATTTGTGTGAGGTGCCCTGAATTTTAAGCGTTGGTGCTCTGGTGTTCTCTCGATAGTGAGGCTAGAGTGGTGACCAGTCAGACTATCTTTGTTTCTCTCCAGTGAGGCAAGAAGTGATGACCTACAGACCGTGAGAATGCATGTTGTGTGATGGTAGGTTACAGGTCGCCCTTGCCTCTAGTGTAGTTGTCTCGGTTAGAGTTACCTTAGTGGACAATGTCCCGTTAGTTTTGGCACTTGGTGGAGCTCGGTTGGTATTGGCACTTGGTGGTGCTTGGTTGGTGTTGGCACTTGGTGGTGCTTGGTTAGTGTTGGCACTTGGTGTTGTTTGCACTTGGTGGGGCACTTGCTATTGCACTTTGCGGTTGCTTTGTCACGATGTAGTTCTTTGGGGATTCTAGAGGAGATAGCACTACAAAAGGCAGTGGGTTTACTCAAAGTGGCGCTCGATATCGATATCTTAGGTCCTAGTGAGGGAAGAGATTGACTCTAAGTTGGAGTTTGACACAAGAGTTGATCTAGTTGAGATGCACTTGTTGTGACTGCACCGTTGTTGTGAGACATGGATGAGATTTATGGGGCCTCCAAAGGCCCTAGTGTTACTCTGGTACAATGGGTACCATTGAGTTGGATGACTTCATCCAGGAGTTTGATAGTTGGTGTGATTTGCAGCAAATGTGGAACCCGACTTTGTTCACACCTTTCATGGCATAGAAGGAGTTGTTTCAATATTTGGAGGGTCCACCGATGGATGACTGCCATGAGTTCAGGAGAGCTCATTTGGAGGAGATTGAGTTATGGAGATAGTATTGGTCTCCAAACTATATCTCTATCACTTCAAGCTTGGTTGCCATGAGTAGATTGGTTGTACCTACGAGTTCTAGCTCGAGTAGTGTTGGTGGAGCTAGTGGAGGTGCACTAGCTAGAGATAGTTTTACCACAAGTGGAGGTACCACTACAAGAGGTGGTGTGGTATTGGGTTTAACCATGGTGGAGTTCTTCCAATGTTTGAGGCATTAGTACCAAGGAGTGTGGATTGACAAGCTGAGAAGCTTGTAGGAGTTCTGGCGGAAGGCTAGAGAAAGCCTATGCAAGGCATACACTCGCATGAGGCGGCTGATTAGTTTCACTTAGGGAGTTATTGAGTCCCAAGCAATCCAGTTTTGGTATGGGATACTAGACAAGGAGTTGCAACATAGAGTTTTGTGATGTTATGTTGTTATAGGCTACTTTGCCTACTTTGGCAATGGTCTTTGGTTTGGCTAAGCATATTGAGCTCAACATGGTAGAGGAAAGAGTGGTGACATCTAGATTTGATAGGGAGACCTCATCCATAGTTGTTACTTCTTCTAGAGTGCAACAAAGTACACCACGCCCAATTGGTTTTCAAGGACAAGGTGGACAACCCAGATCCTATGGAGCGAGTGAAGGGCCTAGTGGAGTTAGACCCTTACCTTCATTTTTGGGTCAGCAGCAGCTAGTGAGTAGTGGTGTTGCTTGTTGGACTTGTGGTGGACCTCACCATCAGAGAGAGTGTACTCAGGGTGGTGGACCTGATACCTCAGGTGCATCACAGCCAGCACAAAGGTAGTGTGAGCATTACCACAGATTTGGTCACACTAGTGATTGGTGTTGTGACCGGTGCTTTGACCTACACCCGGAGTTACGGAGTGGTAGGGCTGCTATGGCAAGTAGTAGAGGAGCTCCAGTTCATGGAGGATGAGGTGCTAGAGGTGGTGGTAGAGGATCTACACCTAGTAGGGGTGTGGTACATGCCCTTACTTGCCCTTACTTTTGATACAACTATGGCTACTTGGATTGAGCAGTTGGAGCAAAGATTGGCTAGTATGGTTATTGCTCAAAGGAGATCAGATTTGGGTGTCAAGGCTTCCACCTCATATGCTAGTGATAGAGATGCTTTGGACTTCATGTGCGGAGCAGCATACGTGGATGCATCTATAGCAATGACTAGGAGTGTAGTATGTGCTCCAGAGCCTAGAGGAGCATCAGTGGAATTGGACCCATAAAGAGGAGAGGTTGGAAGACGAGTCAGACTCCCCTAGTCTTTAATGCTATTTGAGGCATTGCAAACAACATCCATGGTTCTTAAACGTCCCAATGCAGATGTGGTAGGTGGTGATGGAATACATGATAGACTACCTGCTAGTCAACCACCTGCTACTACACAGATTTGAGTCTAGCATGATGTTGGGGGCGGTTCAATTGATTATGCGATGCCCTTTGTTTTCAGCCAATGACATGTTTACATTGGAAGTTGACCTAGCCCTAGTGTTCCGGTTGGTTGCCATGCTTTATGAGAGTAGGGATGATGCGGTTCCTACTAGTAGAGTAGAGGTGGTTGATAGTGGAGTTGACTTGGTTGAGGAGCATAGGATCCATTTAGCGACCAATGGTTTATGGCAGGTAGTAGCGGTTAGACTAGAGGAGTTGCCAGCTAGACCGGCCTTTAAGAGAGTGCGGTTCACACCTGGTGTTGTCTTATTGGATAACCAGAGGGGGATTTCCCGTTTGGTGGGACCTTCAAGGAAGGTTTATACACCATAGAGAGTCTGTTAGACTCTGGTGCACAACCTCTTATGTTGGGGAAGGCTGCAGTAGTCGGTCTAGAGTTACGGAAGACCGATGTGGAGAGGTGTCCTTTTTAGATCCAGACATCTCTAGGTTGTGGTTCAACATAATACATCACACGTGGGGAGCTTGTTATCCAAGTTCAGCCTGGTCATCGGACTAATAGCTTGGTGGTGAGAGCTTAGGCTATTGCAACAATAGCTGAGTCATATGATGTGCTAGTTGGGGGAGCAATGTTTTACCCGATGGGTTTTAGTATTGATTATTGGGAGGAGATAACCTCCTTTAGACCAGGTTGGCAGTCTAGTGAGGGATGGGTATATCATCTACTAGTACGCTTTAGTAGTGGTAGTCTTGGCTCACTACAGTTCGGGACCATGGCAACATCAGTTTTAGCTTTCAATGGTGTAGTTACTTGGCCTAGTGACTTGTTGGAGGGGAACGCCCATGCAGAGGATACTCCAATACCAAAGGAGATCACTCAGATTTGGAGTACAAGTGGGATTGTTCCATCCACCTTGGATGTTCCATTGTGGAGTTCAAAGGAGGCGTTACAACAACATGCAGATCAGTTGGTGCAACAGGCTTGGAGTGGAACCTTTGTACCATCGAGAGATGAGTGTGAGGATGAGCCTTCAGAGTTGATTACTTTGACACCTCTAGATACCACACTCATTGCTTGGCAGTATCCAGTAGAGGAGATATGTCTATTGCAGTTGTTTGGTGGGATTAGCACCGGACTAGCTATGGTATTACATGTGGGTATACAAGTATAGAGGTACTTGTATGTAGAGAGAGATGAGACTACTAGGTGAGTCTCTCTACATCATAAGGCACACTTGGTCTATCAGTATCTGGAGTTATTATTGATGTTAGCAGTCAGAGGTTACCAGAAGGCCCTACCAGCAAACATTTCTTTACTGGGGGCGCATGATCTGGAGAGACATAAGCCTATTCACTTTGTGATTTTTGGATGGCCATGTCAGGGACATACACATGCGGGCCAAGGTTTGAGTCTTTAGGATCTTTGTTTTGGTGTGTTTTGGGAGATGTTACGGATACTACAACATCTCCATGTTCATCAGTCTGTTTCTCCAGCTTACCTTTTGGAGAACATTCCTTTCATGGGTAGCAAGTACACATCAAGTCCAGTCTTAGATGGGACTTGCTATATTGTTAGATGTAGCCAGAGTGAGATCATGGGCTCATCGTCTTTGTCTTTGGTGGATAAACCTCTTACTCAAAGAGGGTTTATAGCATGCTTATGATGGGATTCAATGACTTGACTACATCCTTGTTGATGATATTTTGGATGTTGGGCGTAAGTCTTAAATAGTGGTAGTGGCTGGTAGATTACCTATGGTAGTGGTGAACCTAGTTGGATAGCCTAGAGTCCCATTTCCCACACTCATGAGTTTCCCAAGCTCTCATGTTTTTCAAGAGTGAGGACCTAGACTTGTTTATGACTCATAGTTACAGTAGTTGGTGGAGCCCAACGTTGATGAGAGAGAGCGGGCGATGGGTTGCACTTGTATTACCACTATTCCAGCAATGTCAGAGGCATCTAGGTGGCATGTGTTAGGTCAGGCTATGGCCTTGAATTGTTTGACCTAGATTATGAGCCTTGGCTTGGCAAAGCAGCGGAGGATGTGCTTGATAGGCATCACCACTCAAACACTTGTGAGCCTTGTGCCTATCAAGATGATTCAGGCACATGTTGGGAGTGATGGACCAAGTGGACATGGTATTCTTAGGACACAGCCAATAGCTACTAGGGAGAGTGGTCTACTTGGAGTCTATCCAGATGAGCGTGGGCTACTTGGATTACACCTTTGGTCCACTTGGGATGCAGCTAGATGACATGTGGAGCTTGTAGCCAGAGTGGAGGGAGTTTTTCACATAGAGGTTGGGACCTCTAGTGGTTGAGAGCATGACACTATTGCTCCCAAGGACCTAGTGTAGCAGCTAGTCAGTACGTCTTCCACTCTTACTATAGTTACAAAGGATACTTGGGAACCAGATCTTGGACCCAAGCTTATTGGAGAGGAAAGACGGAGGGTTTGGAGGTTCTTGAGGAGCCACACGAGTTGCTTTGCCTTCAATATGAAGGACTTGGGTGCTCTAAAGGAACTTGGGGTACAGATTGATCTGACTAGCGATACATCAGTTTTCTGACATCCTTATCAATATAGTGATATGAAGAGGACATTGATTTAGAGCTAGAGTAGTGACCTTTTTGAAGCCGATTTGGTGGAGATTTCACATGGAGAGTATGCATCAGCGACAGTGATGCCAGCCAAGAAGGATATGCATGGCAACTACACAGATAGGCGGATGTGTGGAGATTATTGTCTTATCAACCAACAGACCATGGCTGATTGGTATGCCATGCCTATACCGGAGGAGATTTTTGATGCAATTGGGCATGCAAAGATCTTCAGTACTTTGGATCTTTGAGCGGGATATCATCAATTTTTAATCAAGGAGGAGGATAAGTCCAAGACAACATTTTGGGCTATTGATCCTCACAACAAGGATGCATTATATCAGTGGAGGTTCTTACCGTTTGGGTTAAAGAAGGCTCTTGCTAAGTTCTAGAGGTTCATGGATAGGATCCTAGCTAGATTGGATTTTGCTCAATGTTATATTGATAACATTTTGGTCTATAGCACTACTGTGGAGGAGCATGAGAGACAATTGTTGGAGATGTTTGAGAGGTTGAGATCTCATGGCCTCAAATTACATCTTGGGAAGTGTAGGTTCTTCCACAAGCTGGTTGAGTATTTGGGTCAGACTATCTACCCTGGAGGACTTGGTGTTCAGCAAACCAAGGTGGAGGCTATTGAATGTATTCCTTGGCCTACGGATGTGAGCAGAGTGTGAGCATTTCTTGGGTTGGCAAACTTCTATTGCTGCTATGTTAGAGGATTTAGTGTCATTGCCAAGGCCTTGATGAAGTTGACCAAGCTTACACAAGAGTGGTGTTGTGGAGATGAGCAGGAGAGAGCTTTTGTAGAGCTCAAGTAGAGGTTGACATCTGCTCCTATTTTGAGGAGATCAATCAAAAGACGACCATTTTAGGTTCATACTGATTGGAGTATGTTGGGGCTTGGAGCGGTGCTCACCCAGCATGATGATGAGGTGAAGGAGTTTGTGGTGGCCTATATTGTACCTATGTGGAGGCAAAGTATAGTTCATATGAGGGAGAGTGCTTGGCAGCAGTTTGGGTAGTAGCACATTTCCAATGTTACCTATTTGGTAACCCCTTCACTCTCACCATTGATCATCAATCACTAAAGTGGTTGATGGAGTCCAACAAGCTTTTAGAGAAGCTTGCATGATGGGCTCTGATTTTACAGGAGTATGATTACATGGTTATTCATAGACTTGAAGTGGTGAACCGTGATGCAGATAGGTTGAGTAGAAACCCATGTCCTATGAGCTGGCCTGTCTCTCACTCAGGATGAGCTTCTTATGGTTATTATGGTAGCACGCCATGGACTAAGAAGGCAAGGAACCCCAACTCCATCATACTCCTCCAAGGCTAACACTCCAAGACTCAAGACATTACTCACTAGAGAACTCAATGAGAGAGAGATAGTTGCAAATGAAAGGATGTTGAGTACCTCCTCACCCCTTGTTTATGTACTTGTGAAATAGTTTATTCACAAGTATATAAACAAGGCCTGTGAGCTGGCCTGTCTCTCACTCAGGATGAACCTCTGATGGCTATTATGGTAGCGCACCATGGACTAAGAAGGCAAGGAACCCTAACTTCACCATACTCCTCCAAGGCTAACACTCCAAGACTCAAGACATTGCTCACTAGAGAACTCAATGAGAGAGAGATAGTTGCAAATGAAAGGATGATGAGTACCTCCTCACTCCTTGTTTATATACTTGTGAAATAGTTACGTACCAAAGTTACTAATTACCATAGTAACTCAAGTTACTAGACTAAAAGTCAAGTAAAGTCAAAAAATAGAAAGGAATATCCATTCACATGGGCATATTCCCCTAAGCATGTGGTCTTATCTTGACCCAACCACTAAGTCAAGGATTCCTTCACATGGGCTATCCTTGGACTAAAGAAGAATCCAAAACAAAAAGGCTTGCGGGCCCAAGAGTTCTCAACTCTTTCCTCAAAGCCAAACACCTAGGAATAATACCAAGTCAACACACTAAAATCCAAAATAGTGGTGCTCATCTTTTCTACTTCCTCTAAAGTAAGGTCCCATCTATCTTAGCTATGACTAACTTTAGCTAACCATGACTAATATAGAACCATCCTTTATCTCTATATAAATAATATCTCTTAAGTACTTGTAATACCAAGCTAAATATCACAATACCACACACATGCACAAATGGGTGTTACATGCCAAAGTTACTAATTACCGTAGTAACTCAAGTTACTAGACTAAAAGTCAAGTAAAGTCAAAAAAGTAAAAAGGAATATCTATTCATATGGGCATATTCCAATAGCATATGATCTTATCTTGACCCAACCACTAAGTCAAGGATTCCTTTACATGGGCTATCCTTGGACTATAGAAGAATCCAAAACAAAAAGACTTGCGGTCCCAAGAGTTCTCAACTCTTTCCTCAAAGCCAAACACCTAGGAATAATACCAAGTCAACACACTAGAATCCAAAATAGTGGTGCTCATCTTTTCTACTTCCTCTAAAGTAAGGTCCCCTCTATCTTAGCTATGACTAACTTTAGCTAATCATGACTAATGTAGAACCATATTTTATCTTTATATAAATAATATATCTCAAGTTTTTGTAATACCAAGCTAAATATCACAATACCACACACATGCACAAATGGGTGTTACAGTCCCAGCTAGTAGGATCAGACCGGAGCACGTTGGCATGGTGAGACAAATGAGGAGATGGTGCCAGGTTGGCATGCATCTACCTTTCTTTGTATATTTTATGAGGCTTTGGTGGTATCTCTCTTAGCGCATACAAGAGGAGTTATTGAGGTCATAGATCCAAAGAGTGTAGATATTGGTACAGTTCAGCGAGACATTCATGATGATGTGTGAGTGATAGGCTATCTTTGCATTGGTGTTGTGGGTGGCACAATTGGGGCCAAGGATAGAGATTGTGTTCTTTAGCAAGTTAGACGGTTCAAATTGGAGGGTAGACACCTTTTTCATGTATTGGAGGATGGTAGAATGCAATTAGTGGTGGTTCAGATTGGAGGGCAGACACCTTTTTCATGTATTGGAGGATGGTAGAGTGCAAGTAGTATCACTTCTATCTCAGAGACCACAATTGGTTTGTCATGCTCATGAGGAGCTAGGACATTTTGGAGTAAAGCGTACATACAACTTACTCCAGAGTCATTATTGGTGGTGCGGTATGCACACTGAGATAGAGCAATTTGTTGCCAGATGTGTGGTTTGTGATCGAGTTAGAGCATCATTCAATGCTCCTACACCATAGTTACACCCATTACCTATCATGGGATTGGGTTACCATTGGAGTTTGGACTTTGCTAGACCTTTATTGCTGATTGTGAGACATCATTGGTATGTGTTGGTGATGGTGGAACACTTTTCTAAGTGGATTGAGTTGGTGGCACTTCCTGACAAGTCTAGTGAAGGGATGGCTTACTCGTTCCTGGATCAAGTTCTTAGTCATTTTGGTGCACCACTTGAGGTTTTGACTGATTAGTGTACATAGTTCTTGGGAGAGTTTTAGGTCTTGTGTGAAAAGGCTTTGATTGATCACTGTACTACCTCTCGAGATCACCTTGAGGCAGATGGCTTAGCAGAGAGAGTGGTTCAGATAGTGAAGAGAGGATTGCAAAAGTATGGTTTGCAGAGAGGCCACTTGGGAGATTGGGATCTCTAATTACCTTGGTTGGCCATGGGCTGTCGGTTCAGCCAGCAAGCCTCCTTAGCATCCTTCTCTCCATATTTTCTACTCTATGGACAAGATCCAGATTTACCTGTAGCCATTTGTTGAGATGTTATTGTAGTCTTGGACTTGGATGACTTAGATGTATGGATGAGCGCATGTTCTCAACGGGCAGAGATCTTTAGGAGAGTGATGTTGATAGCCTTTGAGAACTTGGCAATTTCTCAGCATAGAGATACTTTACGCTATGCTACCATTCAAGGAAGAGGTTATAGACACTCAATCCATCAATTTCATCCAAGAGACTATGTATATCTACAACAGACAACACCAATGAAACTTGATGTTTTGACAGGCCGCACTATCTTGAGAGTGCATGAGGTTTTGCCATCTAGAGTCCTTGTGTTAGAAGGACGTGATGGTGTTGTTTAGAAGGATCATGTGCGCAATTGTGCGCCATGCCACCTCCCAAACATTGATGGTACTATGGACCCAAGCTTGGCACTTGTACGTGCAAGCTTGAGGTGTATGTTATGTGGCTCTTCTAGTGGAGTTGCTACTATGTTGGTGTATGATAGCTGTTTGAGAAGATGGCATATGGTATGTATGACTCCTCCCCTCATGGTGTTTCCTCAGGGATAGTGGTTATGTCCTAGATGTACTTGACCTATAGCTAGTTCATTCTTTATATGGTATAGATTGCAGACAGGCAACTAACGATGGGGCTCCATAGCACTTGGCCTCCTTATCTTTGCCCATCATAGCGTATACCATATACTTAGAGTAGATGGCTATTTGGAGTTAAAGGGACCTAACCCGCCAGCTAGGGGAGCGATTGTGGCACTTTAGAGTTTATGTATGACTTATGTGTGAGTTGTGCTTCTATTGTGTATGATGTTGACAGTGATGTATGTTGTGTAGCAATGTATATATGCACAATAGCTGTCATGCCATTTGTAGTGTCGCATCTAGATTGCTCGGACACTTGAGTTCCAGTGTTAGTAGTTAGAGGCATTTTGGCAGTTACTCGTAGACTACTTTCCAACGGTCAGATTTTGTGTTTAGGGTACTGACTTCATGGTGGGGCCCGTTGTCACTTGCACCTTTAGTGCCATTGGGTGTGCTGTCAGTGGGACTATTGGGATGAGACCTAGGTCAAAATCAGGAGTATACCTTGGAAATGCAGCTCCGGAGAGCTCACTTCTCTGATGTTGAGCCTTTGAGTTCCTGGCTAGAGTAGACAGAAAGCTAGTGAGTGTCACCTGGAATCTCTTAGCTAGAGTGGGTGTGGCTTGGCTGTAATCAGTGCCCAGTTGTTGGCAAGTTGTTGAGGATCAGATCAAGTATTGATCTGAGTTTGATTGATTCGAGTTGTAAACTATCTGATTATTGTGGCACTTTAGAGTTTATGTATGACTTATGTGTGAGTTGTGCTTCTATTCTGTATGATGTTGACAGCAATGTATGTTGTGTAGCAATGTATATACACACGACAATATGCTATGGATGTTTGTCTATGATTTGTTCCAACTATTTGAGGAGTTGGGTGGCAATGTGCACTATTGATGCAAGTAACTCAATCTGTTCATTCATTCATTCACTTTAGAGCTCTACCTTCACTTTTTCACAAACCTTTATCTTCAACTCATGTTCTTTCTCTAGTTGTTGCTTTAAACTTATAGTGAGCTCTTGGATACAAAGGTCTATAATTTTCTTCATATTCTTGTAGCATGATTTTATGGCAGATTCTTTGCATGAGCTACCTCCAACTCTATTGCAGTGCCATCACCTCTTGATCACGTGCATGTATTTGGTCTTCATGTTGAGTTCATTGTTCAAAGGCTCTATCATTGGAGATGGTAATGTTGCTTGCAAGCATTGTAGGACTATCTCATGTTGCCCTCATTATGCTAGTTCTTCCTTCTAAAATTTCTCCAACATATTATCTTTCTCTATGGAATCTTTTATTTCTTTCTTGAGCTCTTGCTTGACTTAGTCAAGCTCACTACAAAGTAGGGCTTATCTTTTACAATGATTTTGGCAAGCTTATGCAAGTATCATACAAGGGTTGTTGGGTCATTAATACTAAGATTTAGTTCATGGTAGAATGGCATGAATTCTTCTAGGATTCCCATTCTTTTGAGATTCCCATTGTCAGCATAACCATGGTGAAATTGTATATCAGCCATAAGAAGGATTTGCTTTCAAATTTCATACATCATAAGATGTCCTCCATCATGCTAGTGTTCTTTATCTGTTCTTCATTGGCGGCCATTGATCCAAAGGTTGATCATGATGATCTTTCTCCTTCTATTTGTGTATTGTAGCCATGTCATTGGCCTCCTCTATATTTGATCCACCATATAGTCAACGTTCCATGGATTCTTCCTCCTTTGTCTTGAGGGCCTTTGTTGCCATGGGTAATTCTTTACCTAGACCATATTCTTGCTCACTTTGAATTTGTTAGGATGACTTAGCCTTGTTTTCATCATCACCTATGACAAGGTTGAGAATGATGATTGCCTTCTTTTGACCCTTGCTTTGGTTCAAAACAAGGAAGTTCAACAAAGGTTGTGGTTGTGGCTGTGTTTGTTTATGATTTCTTCAATTTGGAAAGAGGAATTTCCTCATCTTCTTCCATCATTTTTTCTCTTTGTTCCAAAAACTTCCCTAGATCCTTGCTCTCATTGGCTACCTGGAACAAGTATGCTTTTTCATTCAGATCTGCAACAATCACCTCATCGCTAACCACAAGCAACAATGTACAAATGAATAGGTTGTTACTTCTCAATCCCTTCTTGTGCACTAAAGCAACCTTCTTGTGTTTAGATGCAATGCATGAACCTAAGTTTTGTGCTTTGTCCATAACTTCATTGTTGCACTCATTTGCTCATGCTTCCACTCTCTCTTGATGATACATCTATTATTTGGGCAATTTTTTTATGCTTCTTAGAGGCTTGAACTTTGGGTTGTGTGGCTAGCACCTTCAGAAGAGCATACATTGTATTGTAGGACTCATGCATTGGTATGAACTATTTTCATACAAGCATACTCCTTGTTTGCATCATGATATTTTGTTATTTCCTTAGGTAGGTCAATGCACACTAAAACAAGTAGGGTGGTGGAAGTGGCCAAGGTAGTTTGCCTGCTCTTCTTTTGTAAGAAGATCCATTCCTATGTAGAAATGCAAAATGAAAGGTTGTGATCATAGCTCTTCCTTTGGTCATGTCTTCCAATAGCTTGCCAACACATTCTCAAAATATTTGTATCTAGTTTACAGGTTTCCTTTTGTGTAGAAATGGAAGAAAATCACCTTGTTCAAGTTTACTTAGGCGGTTAGTTTTGACCTAAAGAGTTTAATGATTGCTTCTATGAAAACTCATCAAGCATGATCTTTGAGATTGTCAATTTGCTATCCATTTATCTATTTTCCATCAACAAATAAGTCTTATGTTCTAGCTTGGAGACTCTTACTTGGATGACCAAGTAGAATGTTTATGCACATTTGGCCAAAAAGCAAGCACTCGTATCCCATAACTTGTTGGCAATGGTCTTCTATCCACAACATGGGATTTACTCTCAAGGTTTTATCACTCATATGGGTATTATCATGGATTTCTTCTAGTTGGGATCATTCCGACAAAGGGATAACTCCAATTCCATAACAAGAAATAGGTAATCATATCAACAATATAGGACCCATTGAAAAATGTAAAGCAGTTTGGTAATGATATAGGGAAGTTCATGTTGTTTCTTCTTGCCTTTCTCCTTAGGCACCATGTCTACACTCATTTTCTACACACTAACATGGAGAATTACCCTACCCAAGAGCACTTTCTCACATAAACTCTCAAGTTTTTGCACTCTACCAACCAAAATGAATCACTTAGTAGTTAGGACAAACTCCTATGCGACCAAACTTTGAGAAAATGAAAAGTGAAAAAGTAAAAGTTCTTTCTTGTGAGATGCAAACACCATTTTATAGTTATGTCAAATTGATCCACACTTTGGCTATCGTGGCAGTTGGTGAAGCATCATGGTAGTTACATCCCAAATGCCAGTTACTTTGCACCAAACGGTCAAAAGTCTATCTTTAGCAGCACCTTCATGCAAGGCACATGAAAATTGGTGGTGCACTAGTTGATTTGTAATAGCACAAAGTTCTTCATTATAGTCAACAAAGGATTCCCAAAGACTTTGTTATCTTTTTGATGTTTGCAATAACAAGGACCTATTGGATCACAAAAGAAACGATCAATCACAATACAAACCCTTGATCCTTGTACCACTTGAACTAGGTTGTAGTCATGGTATGAAGGATTTATGACCCCATCATATAAGCATGCTTGGACTTCATCTTGTCTTTCATACTTAGTGAGGTAACAACTACCGTCATTTTTTCATCTTTGTTCCCAGCCTTATACATTACTTTGTATTGAAACTACTAACCTAACAAAAAATATGAAATTTTGCTCAAGTGAAGCAAAGTTTACTCACCATACTAAATCCAAATTCCATTTGATTTAATAATATGATAGATGAATTTGAGTCTTTAGAAAACTTCTGAATCAATCAACATAATAAATCCATGTAATTACATAACCCATCTTGGGGGCTTAGAATATCTAAACACTAAAAATTTTTAGTCATCTACCTTATTTATTAGTAGTAAAATCTAAAGTGATTTCTAATTTAGATTATTTTTTCTTCTGATTTTGTAGAATCAATGAGACTAAGTCAAGATAAAGAAAGCTGCTAAGACTAAAGTCTATCCAATAAGATTTTATTAGTGGTGAGTGAGGCTACTTGAAGCAAGTTTAGGCTAAAATTTTACTATTTATATATGTTTGTGTTTCAACATGATTTATTATGCAAAACTTGAAAACATAAAATATGATTAGCAGTCTTTCCAGTCTTTCCAGTATATATATTAAGTTTATACTAATTTATGATGTCTAGTTCAAAATCAATAAAATAAATTACTAGAAAAATAGATATCAAACAAGGCTTATATAAATATCCAGTAGTAATATATAACAAAATTTATATGATTACAATCAAACTCAATTAATCAATCAAGAGGACTGAGAAATAATAAAAATAATTAATTATATTTTAATTTAATAAATTTAATAACAATTTTATGTCATGATATTTCATCTTGATCCCTAATACAAATTATACCTTTCAATAGAATTTATTTACACATAGTACAACATTATTTAATAGAATATGCATAATTTTTAAAAAAATTAATGCTATAATTTACAACGATTACTATATATGGATCAAAATATAAGTTAAATTTTGCAAATAAAAGATGTTGTAGTTAAGGAAAATATTCTTTAGCTTAATTAAACTTAAAAGAAATCATATTTTCTACTTTATTTGATATATCTTCTAATTATAATATAGAAATATTTAAAATTAATGAGGAAATTTATTATTATCATTGCAAGATATTTCTTGAATTAAGTTGTATAACTATTATCAAATTATTTTGGAACTTGTTTGAAAATAGTACATGTATTAGTGTGAGAGTGAATGAAAGATTGGAATGAAGTACTTGCTTATGATAAATACTGATTGATGAAATAAAATTGGCTATACTTATTACTATTATAATTATGAAATAAATTAAGCCTTTCTTCCACATTTATTTATTGGTTATTGGTTATAGTTTATAAAATCGGATTAATTACAACCAAGCTGAATGTCATTGATTTCTAGCTACTCTGTCAATTGAAGAAGTAATGTACAATGTCCTTTGTTGGAGTCTAATTTAGACTTGAGTGGAATTTATAAGGAATTTATATTCTTATACCAATCAAAATTAAGTGTATATTTAAATTATAACTTTGAACATTAGAGAACTTTAAAACATGTGTAATTTGTGTACATACAAATAAATCATGTTAGATTATAGTACAGTCTCAAGAAGAGCAATATCGCGTAGTGAGATGCTTTATGTTAATACTTTTAAAATAGTGCTTTTTGTTCCCCTGTTAATTTATACTTTAATTCTTGAAGTATAAAAGTTAAATTTATAAATTAGTAAAAAAATGCCAATGTTTAATACATATACTACTATTAATCAAATAGATATAAAGATATAAGAAAGTGTATAAAGAAGATTTCTAATTTTGTATACACAGTAGCTAACTTTACATAATAAGTAAATAAGTAAAATTTTACATTTTAATTCATTAATGATAATAAATGAAATCCTAAGCTTTTTATCATAACTGTCTTGCTTTGGAAATTTTAATATCAAATAAAAGAAGTTGGATGTAAAAATAATACTTACGTGTGAACAGAAGTTTGCGTTGATAAAATATTAGTGTGCGTAGTTACAAATCCTAGAAAAAACCGCGATGTTAAAAGAGATCTTGGGCATGGAATCTGATAGAATTACTGTTACACTAGTACCTGGAAATAAGATACATAGCGTCCCTCTAACTAACCTCTATATCAAGACAACGTTTAACTAAAACAACAACCTATAAACAAAGTATACTAAACATCCTCCCTTTAAGGACCGCAGGAGGCACACTCCATCGCTTCTTTCTCAACATCTCATATCTCATTTCCCCGACTAGGATCACGCCCTTGGCCCCTTTATACCAAGACTCTACCACATTGATGACAAAAGAAACAAAGGTTTTAATCCCAGATTTCACAAAAATACTACGGGAGTGAGGATACTGCCTAAAACATTTACAGACTATACCCTAAAGACTACAGGCCTGGGAAATGAACAAGAGTCATTAAACTGATTAGAGAAATCTCTAATAAATTGGGAGAAAAAATGATTAGAGAAGTATGAAAACATAAAATTTTATGGGTCATCCATCAGATTGTAAAGGAACCACCCATAAAACAACAAACATGATCGTTACTAAATTCGTTAATTACCCCATTAAAACCCCTTAATGTGTCCCCCTCCATACTAATGCCTTCTCATCATATATCTTGCTGGCGGAATTCTTTGCAGACGGGGCTTTGGTTCTCCACACATCTGTATGTTTGGAAATTCTCTCATGTTGGAATGTCCTTTGATTTCTTTCATTGACGCAGGAACTAAAATATCTCCTAAGCATTTAAGAAGAAATCAAAGGACATTCCAACATCATTTCTCTCATTATGTTTGGAAATTCATTTGATTTCTTTCATCTCTCTCATTATGTTTGGAAATTCTCTCATGTTGGTGTGGATAAACCACCAAAGTTTCTGGATTTGCATTCTTATCTGGTATGTAGGCTAGGTTAGGCCGGGTTTGTCTTCAATGGCTCAGATTACGTTACTTGGTGTTGGTACCCAAACCAGACCCTACGGTGTAAGAAACTTGTGGGGTTTACTGTCGGATATAGAAAGTTGAAAGGTATGAGATATGGGGGCAAAATTTATTCCCCGTCGAAGTGAGATCTATGTACCTTGGGGAAAATTAACTTAGCTAAAATATACTTCAAACCTAGTTGTCTTAAGTTGAGCTGGTTTGAGAAAAGTTGAGATGTATAAACGGCTTGATGGGGTCTTCCCATCCTTCATGTGTTCTACGTGGTCGCCTTTTTCCTCTGAACGGCATCATTAGTATAAGTAGTTCGTAGTTGCCCTACAGATCAAATAAATATTGAATAACAGCCCTTAAAATCGTTAGATAATCTTCTTACTGGGATTAACATTCTGTATATAAGTAAAGGAGATTGAAACTTCTAGAAACCCTGTACTTCAGGGGATAATTTGAATTAATATAAATCAGGGTGAATATGTACTTTACATTTTTCGTATTAAAGAGTAGGAGAGTTGGACACCTTTGAACCAGATTTTCCAGGTTTTGTATTGGACCTTTAAACCTCTTAAATTTGTATGGTTTCAACGGCTCGACTTAACGTTTATTTGTTGAGAATACCGTTCGATGGGCAGGAAGCAAAATGAATTAAAAGGGATTTCTCGTCAGATAGCTTGCTTGAGCTCTCAGTGCAGCTAGTAATGTCTCTCTTTTTGCCTAGAAGTTACTGGAATTAAAACGCAAAACCTTCAAAAGCAAGGAACATGCAGATATAATATTTTCATAGTTTCCTTCAGGTGAAACGTATAAGAATATAAAAGGCATCATGGTAGTTCATGAAAGTGCTGGCAAGTTGCTTCCTCAGTTTCCATGTTGTATAAACATTATCCACCTAAATCCCCTTTTATGATAATTTGATGCTAGTAATCAAACTTCATAACGATGGTAAACTGCTTCATCAGTTTCCATGTTATATAGATGTTATCAACCTTAATCCCCTTTTATGACAATTTGATGCTCGTTATCCTACTTAATCTTGAAGATCGTATGACTTAACGACAACCTTTCTGCAGGTGTTATAAATACTAACACAAATATTTTGGCTATAACGTGCACATCCTTCTTTGTAATGAATTTTCTCAAACTTCCCTAAAATAAGTGGAAAATCGTCCAGTCTGAGAAGTCAAGTTTAGTTGCTATCCTTTAATTATATTTCAAGGCAACGAGGAAAGGATCTCTTGCTTTTTTGCTGGCGTCCCATTCAGTATCTTTTTACCAAAAGAGGTCGACAAAAAAGGAAGAGCGAATGTCCATGATTTCTTCTTAAATACTTAGGAGATATTTTAGTTCCTGCGTCAACTTCACTAGTTAAGAATTTTGGTTCCCATCAATCGGATAGCTGGACCCTGCACGAGTAGTGTACGATATCCTTGGGCAGTTCTTGACAAAATGGAAAATTGGTGACAGATGGTCAAGTAGTGCGTTTCACACGGTAATTATTGACAAAGACTTGCTACCCTAAAAGCAATAAGATTTTTAGGTTGGATTCTTAATCATATACTACGATTCATGACGATAGACCAACATGAAACGAGCGAAGATTGCTCCTCCGGATTCAAGCGCATTCTAAGATTTGTGCACTAAAACCTTAAGTATCCAAACACAAAATTACATATATCGGATACTTAATGCTTAAATCAACTTACATTTGAGCAACATAAATGTCGAGAGATGAGCACAGTGGCTGGATTTTCAAAATATTAAATACGAAGGAGGCATTTTTTTTTGGTATTCCGTAGGTGTGGTCCACTTTAGGGGAATGTGATTGCCGACTGTTATTTCAATAGATTCTATAGAATAGAATCTCGCTTTTTACAAAGAAGGTAGGAATTTCTTTTATGAATCCATGTCGCATTTGCGTGTCCTAAAGCTAGACCATTCATGTTTATCCATGGTCTGGACATCATCATTTCGATTGCATGGCAAAAATAATATCGTTTTGTTTCATCTGGTTTCTCTAGGATCAACGAGCATTGTTAGGCTTGAAATTCCAGAATTTCAAGCAGAAGCGTCCAGCTTTATTGTTGAAAGGAACCAGAATATAGAACATATGACTTCTGATTGCTGTGTCGAAAACTTACGCATATCCTCTACAGTTTGTTTTGATGGAACTTTGTCTAGTTTAGATTGTTTTTCCGTCTCTTATTGACGAGATGTATGCCCATAGTATATTACTATCTAGTAGAATATAGATAAAAATAAAACAAGATCCCCAGTTTAAAATCATACAGAGTAATCACGAGGGTATGTATTGAGATAGAAAAACAAAGCTTTTTAGAGCAATATGGAAATATGCATGTCGCACACAATGATACTCGGAGAAATTATTTTTACAAATGATTGATTTATTGATTCCATCTAGACTTAATTGTTTTATGTCATATAGCATTCCGACATGCAGACATAAACACATACTATCCTCTTCTTTTGAGAGTATAATCTCCTTGTTGTATTCATGTTTTAAAAGTCTTTTCATATTCTACTTATTTTATCATGAGACGAATATATACTTTTCACGTTTGCTGGCAAGAATCTGGTCCAAAGCTAATGAATATTACTCAGAACTCCTTAACCATTCCATATTTTAATGACAAGAAATACATCACAATTCGTAGTCGTATCCCCACATCAAGGGCATAATCAATTTATGAACAGGTAATCTCTCACATGCACCACTTGGTCCCTTAAAATTAAGGAATGATGTCGCTTGTCATTTCACTCAAGCTAAATACAGAATTAGAGTTAGAAGAATTAAGTAAGGCTTACAGCATTATGAATGATGTCGTAAAAGATCAACTTGAGGACGCCCGGGCCGCACATGGGCGTCCTCAACCAACGGTCATTACCCAGCGGATCTACTGAGAGCCCGCCCAGTGTTGGTGCCAGCGGTGAAAGAGGTCAGAGCAGACGAGAAATCGGGTCAGGTCAGGGCCCCAGAGGCGCCCGCGATCCCCCACTGTTACGGTTCAGAAAGAGCCGAGGGCGGGTACGGAGGAGGTTCCTCGTTTACACGCGCGCATATCTTGCTTTCAGGCTCTTCGGACTTTCCCTCTAAACTTCCCCTCCAGTCTGTCTCTACACACCATCTCGCTCATCTGCCCTCTTTCTGTTGTTGGCACTCCCATTCCTCTTCATTCATTCCCTCACTCTTCCGGAACCCCAACTCCTCCAACTTCTTACAGATCGATCGAGTTTTCGACTCTGAGGAGAGGGGTGAAGTGTGTAGTGTTCTACATTTGCGGGTGTTGTTGCAGATCTGAAGGGAAGGGTGTCGGTGTACAGAGAGATCTTGGAGGAAGAGAAGAGTTGGAGTGATTTTTGACAGACAGCGGAGGAGAAGAAGAGGAGTGCTATAAGGATGGGGCGAGGAGTGAGCAGCGGAGGAGGACAGAGTTCTTTGGGGTATATGTTTGGCGGAGACACGAAAGAGAAAGCTGCTGGCAAGGCTGCACCACCTGCTCCCGCCGCGCAGCCTCAACAGCATCCGGCGCACCAACAATCGGGCGCGGCCGCGAGCAAGGAAGCCGCACAGGCGCAAGCTGCTCAGGACAAGTTGCCCAAGGAGATGCCTGCGGCTGGGAAGTCCGACAGCGGAACTTCACTCGATATGGGCCAACCCAGACTCGGTAGAAACAACAATAACTATCACCGCTCTGACGGCCAAAATACCGGCAACTTCATCACTGTAAGTTGTTAGGGATCAAACGGGGTATCTGTTAGTTCAAGTTCCTTATCAATTTCTGTGTCTGTAACCGCTGATGATAGTTCAGTTGATGTAGTTCCTCCTGTAGCTACGTGGGACGTGAAACATTGTATTGGTTCTCCGGCATTTGGTGTTTTTGCTGGTCATGGTGTTATGTGGAGGCACAGATGTTAAATTAGTTTCTGATCGGTGCATTGAGTTCATGTTATCCTCGGTTGATTTGTGGATGATTTTGTTTTTAGATGAGGTTTGGAGCTGAAGGAGCTTAGATTTGAGGACTTGGGTCTTCTATCATGTGATGGAAGTTGATTGCTTGAGAATGCGAAAGCATATTATCAGCAATGTGATGGTTTGATGGTGTTGGAGTTATTTTAACACGGGTGGTGTTTGATCTTTGTGTGTGCAGGATCGGCCCACAACTAAAGTGGCTGCCGCTCCCGGCGGGACGTCTTCTCTCAGTTATTTATTCGGAGGCCCCCCAGCTCCGGGTTCCAAGTAGAATACAAGAGTAATGTGTATAAGATTGCGCTGAGTGGAGTCTTATTGTGCACCTGCCTTGTCTGAGTTTTTGTGTTGGGGTGCAGCAGCCTCCAGCAAAGTCGTGCTCTTAGACGGTGGGTTGTCAAAGACAGACCCTCGCCCTTTGTGACAGTCACCTTTTTTCCGCATCAGTGGCCACTTAACTGTGGTATGTAGGAGTTAATCTCAAGCTCTAGCTATTCTAGTGAATTAAACAGAAAACGAAAAATATGTCGATTTTGGGTAGTTGGATCGTGTCCAGCGGTACGTGGATTCAGAGATCCCTTCGCTATCATTTGTTATCATGAAATGAAGCCATTTTCAATGGAATCCGTCCAATATGCTCTTCTAACGAACTTCTGTATGATACGAACTTTCCATCAATACAGTTTATTTACAGAGTGGGTTTCTCATCTAATTGAACTTTGGAATTGTCGAAATGTTCAGAAATTGTCGACAATTAAATGTCTGGCGGAAAGTAAATTTTTGACCCCTGCAACCAGTTCATGATATGGAATGTAATTGGAATGAAGATTAGGTGCTGGTGTCTTGTTTGTTGGATTCTCAGAGGTAGAATCATGCATCCTACAGGACTTGAAATTACTTTCGTCCAGATGGCCCTCTTTCAGATAGTGGCAGCAGTCAGAGTCATTCGCGGCATTTACCCGAATAGGTGTTAAACAGGATCTCTTTAAGTTTTTCCATGACAATTACGATTATAGCAGAGTTTTACGATTCGTGTTAGAAAAGTGTTAGAATTGTACCACATTCTTACCTACCACAGGGAAAAGCTCTATTCCCGGAGCGGACTGTGAAGTGTACTCTTTCTGACATCCACGTTCATAGCTCGCGTCTGTTTCGCTATCCAGGATTTCATCTCCGTTCATTTCTAAGAATTGTACCCTTCGCAATGTTTATAACTGAATTGATGTACACTTTCTCAATTTTGTGGCCTTGTAGCAATTTTGAATAGGTATACTGCATGTGGTAAAGGTCCTCTTCATCCATCGGTGCTGGTGCTTCACGCACTGTTTCTCTTTAACACTCAAAAACTTATGATTTGTAAAAGAGCTGCGTCGAAAATGCGGCCTACCACAAACGCAAACTTCGCCTTCGCCGACCACATCTGCGTAAAGTCTTCAAGTCCTGTTGCTGAAAAGCGTGATATTTTTCTTCTTGAATTTCAAAAAATAGCCGTTCTTGGCACTCCTATCGTTGGTTTCCAACGGTGCCGAATTCCTGTCGACAGCGCAATTTCCGCCTTCTTGATTCCATGGAAGCACTGGTAATTTTCCCCCACCGAATATAACGCAAACATACCTTCCAGAAACTTGACCCCATAGCACGGACCATGGTCGACATGAGCCAGTTACGGAGATATAAAAGGTGCGAGTAATACTGGCCCCTGAATAGCATACTTTGGTGGAGATCTGAGCACTCATAACCTACGTTTCCAAACAGATGTAGTTTCTATTATGTTCGTGGATTTCTAACTTAGACCTTAACGGCCGTTCCCACCCTACCGAGGTGATTACCTTGATGTGTTTCATGAAAAAGCTGCAGCCTGCAGTGTCCAAGTTGACTCCCGGTTGATCTGGCTTTTTCCAGATGAGGAGGGTTCATCTAACTGAGTGAGTCGTTCCTCAGATTCCATCAATCAAGCTGCCAAGGGCTACAACTTCAGTCAGTGTCATACGGTCAGTGCCTAGTTTTTCCTCCCCATTTGAAATCCTGCTCGTGTCAGACATGTGAAGGTTGCTATTCTGCCATTCTGTCATCCAAAGCGCGGAAGACCGATCGGTATCCACATTCCGAGAAAGAATCCGGTTCAGTCATGGTCAGATGACTGAACCGCCCCAAGCCGAGACTCCCCTGTCTGTCATCCGTTGCAGGTAAGAAAGTTAGGACCGAGTTCTCCTCACCTTTTCCCCTATGTCCGACACAATCAAATAGAAAAGTGAAATCGAAGCAAAGCAAACACAAATGGACTTAACAGTACCCCAACTTCGGCACGTCTGCTTGACGGCAGAGAGACTTACCAGTAACCTTTGTAGCTTGACGTGGCACGCGAGAGCTACTTCAACCTAAACACGCACAACTAACCTATTGTTCTTGTAATCCCTGCTGCACTTGGAAGATCCATTCACGTTGAACACGACCGGTCATCTTTGTTTCGGGTGGTAACGGACTGGAATTTCCTACAATTGAGGAGTTTTGAGTTCAATGTCCCTTAACTGTTGGGAAGAACGATGTTTGATCCAATGTCGAACATGGAAATGTGTAAATTTAGGGCAAATGGTTTGCGGGGAGAGGTCAAATTATTCCTCTCCGGCTTGGGGCGGAATGCACGGTGAAATTATAGATTTCAAATAGATTACAATATTTAAATAGAGTTCCGGACTAGACTGGAGTTCACCTCGAAGGAAACAAAATAGAAATTCAAGTTGAAGAATTCTATGTACTGTGTAGGTCTACTACCTTGACAAAAACATTACTTGCAAACACAAGGCAGCCATTGCTAGCTATGGCGAACGGGTGACATGTCGGACAACGTGGCATCAGGGGGCGCGGTTAAGCCTTTCTGCCGGCTTGAGGTCCCGGACAACGTGGCATCAAAGGGTGCAGTTAAGTCTTTCTGCCAATTTGGGTTCCCGTTAAAAGTACATGCCAAAAATGGGGTCCTGTTAAAGTCCATCTCCGCTGTGCAGAACTACCGGCGGAAACTCTTACACATCCTCTCCGCACTATGAGAGGAGAGCGGAGTCTCCGAGTCCTCACAGAGTACGGCTGCAGAACAAGATGTTGTCCTTACGCGGTTGTATCGTATCTCATCTGAAAGCGGTGCGGTGCACTGATCCGGCTATCAGCAGCTGCACAGTGGCCGATGGTCTTGAGTTCAATGAATGTCGGTAAGGCGGGAAGCGAAACAATCCAAATGCTTACCGGTTATAGGAAAGGCATGCGTCTACTTTCCGACTTCTGGGGTAACAGATAACACCTGGTTCAAGACCGTGACGTCTGTCGTCTTGCTACCTCTATCTACCAAGATGATTAGGATCTCACTTTATCATTTAGTAACTAAGAAGGGGGCTCTATTGGGGTTTAGCCTCAATTTACCTATTTGGTCTCACCTTTGTACGGCTTGATGGGATCTTTCAGTCCTTATGGTTTTCTACGCGGTTGGCCCCTTTTCATATAGTCAAGTCTCTCCAACTTTTATCTCCCGGATTGTAACTTTTATTATCTCCCGGATAATAGAGGTTTGTATGAATTTCTATTATTGAGTGATGAATTCTTTAAATCGATCAATTCACATTCCTTTTGCTTAGTTTACTAAATCTATTTTCCTAGATGATTTGGTGATGCATTGATCTTTTAAAAGTATTTGTGAGTTTTTGCTTTATTTTGTAGGTATATGATATAGTGAATGTGAAATGAGTGATTAAATTATATATATTTATCATTAAAAATCTATAATTCGTAAATAACATAATAATATTTAGAGATTATGATTAATTCAAATAGCCATCTTTTCATGTAGTTATTTGTAATTAACCTGTAAATATAGATGATATTGTAATATATAGTAAAAAATCCGCATTTCTGTCTCTTTTAGATGTAAAGCATAAAGAAGTTATTGGAACCGAAATTCCATTGCATTTTATGCTCTTATTTCCTTTATGAGATTTTAATATGCATTTATAAAATGAATAAAATTTTACAAGGATAAATTCTAATGCATGATAGAATAAAGTAAATAAAGCCCTTACTCTAACTCTTACAGTCAAATTTTTTTTATAGAAATTCTCATATCTAACAGATATCTCACCCAAAACTATGGTTTTCTGTTAGCTCATAAAAAGAACTAGATGACAGATTCCACTGCCAACGTATTTTTATTTATATATTTTAACAAAGACTTTGTACAGAAAATTTGAAATTAAAAAATTAAAAAATTTCGTGTATATTAATGAAAATTCAATAAATAAAAAATAATTTATTATTATTATTACTTCCTTCTCTAGTTTGGTTCTGTTTTATATGTATAGCTCATTCTATATGTTTGTTCTATATAAAAAATAAAAAAAATAAAACTACACTTATAAAACATGGAGTAATAATGTAAGAAGTCAAATTTTGCTAACTGGTATACCTATCAAGAATCTTTATGGAATTATTCTTTGTCTCTAAAATCTAATCATCTTTTGTTTCTTACAACTTGTGTGAGGTAGGTTTATTTGTCTTTATGAAATAACGATTAATTCAGTAATTTCGTATGAATCAAAAGAATATATCGCACTCTATTCTACTGTAAAACTATCAGATTAAAAGTCTGAACATATATATATATATATATATATATATATATATATATATATATATATATATATATATATATATATATATATATATATATATATATATATATATTATTTTCATTTCGGATGTTTAAAATTATATATAGAAACAACCCTTCTTTCCTCCATTATTCTGTCCCTTACAAGCTTCTTATTGAAGGATATTTTGCTGGTCTATAAACTAGAAATTAAAATACTTATTTAATTTCTATAAATTAATTTATTCTTCAAAAAGAAAATGGTAAGTGATTATTTGACTATTTTCACCTTGTATATTAGTTGAAAAATTATTTCATAAACATAATCTAATGAATATTCCATTTAAAATATTTCCTTGAATATATATATTAGAACCATAATGATTTTATACGTACAGATTTTTATATATAGACTAGTAGAAAGCTGAAATTATACATAGAAAAGATAGTTTTATTAGAGGTATTAATAAGTCTATAATTACTATACAGTTCTCATGGAATATCATATAAATAATTTTTATTGAAAAATTCCAAAGCATATAAATAAGTGTTTTTGGAGATATAACAATAAGCCAAAGCCAAATAAGTAAGTGTTCAAAGATGCCAAGCATAATGAATAAGTATTATTAGAGATATAGTAATTTTTATTGGAGATGCCAAAGAATCTAAGTTACCAACCAAGCCGGCAAAGATAAAGAAATGTGAAGGGTCAAGATAAGTAGCCAAGAGTAAGATATTAGGAACAAGGATGCCACTTTTTAAACTATAAAAGGAGTTCAGTTTTAGGTTCATATGTTTCATATTAAAATTAAGGATTTATGGATTGGAAGTTAAAATTGTAAAATCGGAGAATTTGATTGGAAATTCAAAATCTAAGGGGTGTTTAAGAAGGGTTTTAGTATATTATGTTTAGACATATTTAATAATATCGACTGGTGAGTGGTATCAAGGTAAATTAGATAACACTAAAATAAAATTTATTAGGCATTGAAAATCATTTAGAATTTATATTTTTAGTAACTTTTATATCTTTCAAGTGCTTGCCATAGAATCTGGAAAAAATGTATTTGTATTCATTAAAATGAAAATAATTATAAAAGGTGCTTAAATAGTGAAATTAGAGGAAATATTTTCTTTCTTTCTTTCTTTCTTGATACTTCATTTACTAATTATAAAGTCTAAACCATCAATATTAAAGGAGTAAGTGCTGTCAATAATGATTTTGGAGTTTGAATTCTCTCGAATAATGAAAAAAATATAATATGCGGTGATGATGGTATTAGAAAGATCTTTGAACTTTTAATTCAATGCAAAAAAAAACCCTAGACCAATTGGTGAAGTTAAAAATTATCAATATATTAAGCAATATAATTTTAGAATATCAAATCAAGTACCAAAGAGAAAAAATTATATAATTTTTATCAACTCATACAATCACTTTTGGACATTATTTATTATTTTCCTCCATTTAATAAAGAGTTCTGAAAATAATTTCAATATAAGCATAATTATTTAGACAAACAAGAGATTGAGATTTTAAAAAATCAAAAAATTTTTAACGTTACATTCTTCACCATTTACAAATTTGGAGTATCAATGTTTAGTTTAAAATTTTGCAAATAGGATATTTAAGAAAATTTCAGATATTTTTAATTTCTCCATAACTTCACCAATTGGTCTATGGTTGTTTTTTACATCGAATAAAAAGTTCAAAGAACTTTCTAATAACATCATCACCACAAATTATATCTTTTCATTATTCAAGGGAATTCAAACTCTAGAATCATTATTGAAAACACTTAATATTTTAATGTTAATGGTTTAGACTTTATAATTAGTAAATTAAGTACCAAGAAAGAAAGAAAGAAAGAAAGAAAGAAAGAAAATATTTCCTCTAATTTCTATTTGACAATTCTGACAATAGACACACCAACATACAGATTACAAGTGAGTTCACACATTAGACAGGAGTACCCGGTTCACCTCGATATGAGGCTTTGTCCACGAGAAGCATACAGATTTTTCTTAAGTGACTCATGCTCATGTCCATCTGCTAGTCTAGCTCCCTCTAACAGTCTCTCTTCCACTGTACTTCCTCTCCAAACCAGAGTCAGCTCTCAAATCCAACCTAACCGTCAGACATAAGAGTAAAACCTAACAATCTCTCCCCTTGACTCTTGTCTTGGGGTTAGTAACCTTGCAACAACTTATCACTCAGCGGGAAGTTCTAAACAGACAGCAAATCACTTGACCCCTCCTTTAAACTAGGATAAATTAGAACTTATAACCGTAGCCCATACAGGGATAGAGCAACCAAAATAGCTAAGGTCACCACTAATGCTAGGTCATCTTACTCATGCTCCACTTGCACAACATGCAAAGTAGCACAATGCCTAGAAAAAATTTCTGAAGGTATGACTTTGGTAAAGGCATCAGCCGGGTTGAGCTTACCATCAATCTTGACTAGATCAAACATTTTCTTAGACATAACTTGCCTAAGAAAGTGATATTTGATGTCTATATGCTTAACCCTACTATTCATCACCTAATTTTTAGCTAGGTGTAAAGCTTCTGTAGTAGACTGTGCAACACTCTTTGCAAGGTAGATCTCCAACTAATGCATCCACCACCAAGTGTGAATACATACCCCGTTGTTGATCTTTGCTTGTCCAGATCTTGTCCATAGTCAGCATCTACATAGCCATCTAGTGATGTGGTATTCATTGATCTTCTATCAAATAAAAGCCCATAGTCTGGTGTACCTCTCAAATACTTGAGAATCCACTTAATTGCTTCCCAATGTGTCCTTCCTGGATTTGACATATACCTATACACCTTACCCATTGCTAGGGCAAGATCAGGCCTAGTGCAAGTCATCAAGTACATGAGACTCCAAAAAGCCTAACATAAGGAATGTTAGCCATCAAACCCTTCTCCACAACATTTGTAGGACAACATGTCACTGAAAGCTTGAAATGAGAAGCTAGAGGAGTACTTACTTGTATATAGTTCTCCATGTTGAACCTAGAAAGTACCTTCCTAGCATATTTGCCATGTGTCAACCAAAACTAACCAATGCTCAAGTTCCTCTTGATCTCCATGCCCAATTTCCTTGTGGCCAACCCTAGATCCTTTATCCTAAACTCCAAACTCAAGAGCGCTTTGAGCTTGTTCACCTCAAATCTATCCTTGGCAACTATCAACATGTCATGTAGCACAAGAAGAATAAAACCAAAGGTCTTATTAATCATTGGTTTCATGTACATAATGGGATCAAATAAACTCCTATTGAAACCCTAAGCGTGCATAAACACATCAAACCTCTTATTCCATTGGCGAGGTGCTTGCTTCAATCCATACAAGGACTTCAACAATCTGCATACCTTGTCCTCTTGGACTTTCTTCACAAACCCTACAGGTTTTCTCATGAAGATCCTCTCATCCAAGGTGCCATAGAGAAACACCGTGACAACATCCATTTGATCTAAAGTAAGACCAAATAATGCAACAAACATACATAATAGACGTATTGTGGAATACTTTGCAACAAGAGAAAAAACCTCATTGTAGTACACCCCCTTCTCTTGAGTGAAACCCTTTGCTACCAACCTAGTCTTGTAGATCTTTGATCCCTCCTTAGGATCTCCTTCAACTTGTAGATCAACTTGCAATCTATCACTTGTTGATCCTTAGGTAACTTAACTAGCTCCCAAATTTTGTTATCCCTCAAGAAATCCATGTCCCTCTCCATAGAACCAAACCACTCATCCTTTTCACTAGAAGAACATGCCTCATTGTAGGATGGGGGTTCACCTTCTTCCAAGACCAAAGCATGAGCATCATCCCCAAAAGTCAAGTCATCATCCAACAACTTTCTTGAATCAATCCACATACCATATCTGTTTGGAACTTGACTAGCACTCCTTGATGACCTCCTAGATGAACTCTCCACTTGATCTTGTGAAGGTCCAATGTGAGACTGACCTAGCATATTTTGTTGCTCACCAGCAACTACTTGCTCCACAACAACTACTTGCTCTACTTGTTCTTGCTCCTCATAACTTGCTATGCTATAGGAGCACCTCCTTCCTCCTCATCACTTAAGTAATCAATCTCCCCCTCAACAAGATCTAGGGTAGGAGACTTGCCTTTGTCAGTGTAGGGAGCCTAAGCATTCTACTCCTCCTTGAATGATATGGATTCATTAAAGGAAACATCCATACTGATCACAACCTTACGCGCTATTGGATCCCATAACCTATAAGCTTTCACTCCTCTTGCATAGCCAAGAAAAACACATTTCTTTGACTTAACATCCAACTTGGACCTATTTTCCTGAGGTGTGATTGAATATGCATCACAACCAAATATCTTCAGTCTACCATAATCAGCTGGTCACTTATGCATTAGCTCATATGGCGTCTTGAAGTTGATTGCATTGGATGGAGAAATATTTACCACATATGTTGCTCTGTTGACAGCTTTTGCCCAAAACTCATGTGGCAACTTTGATTTTCTTAACATACTCCGCACATGTTCCAACAATATCTAGTTGAGCTGCTCAACAACACCGTTCTGCTATGGAGTGTAAACTGCGGTAAGGTGGCAAGTTATCCTCTATTCTGTGCAGTATGCCTGAAACTCTCCAGAGACATACTTCCCGCCATTGTCTGATCTCAAACACCTTACCTTCTCCCAAATCCGAGTCTCCACTTAGTCTTCCACTCCTTGAAAGTGGCAAAGACTTCAGACTTGTGGTGCATGATATAAATCCACACAAACCTTGAGTAATCATCAATAAATGTTTCTAGAGTGTGAGGGTGTAGAGGATGATTCCCACACATCACTATGTACATACTCAAGTAGATCCTTGGAATGGTGGGTCCCCACTCCAAAAACAGATCTATTATGTTTTCCAAAGATGCAATGCTCACAAAAGTCCAACTTCACAATCTTCAAGACAAATAGCAA
Source organism: Lunularia cruciata (assembly GCA_948567375.1). Taxonomy (NCBI): domain Eukaryota; kingdom Viridiplantae; phylum Streptophyta; class Marchantiopsida; order Lunulariales; family Lunulariaceae; genus Lunularia; species Lunularia cruciata. The sequence goes on along the minus strand of OX419760.1, from coordinate 28,010,437 downwards.
GCCATTTCTTGTCAAGACAACCAAACCCTTCTCACTCAAATGACCTAGCTGTGAATGCCACATAGTTGTCATCCATCTTGAACCCTAGTTACATTGACTTCTCCACACACTGTAGTGCACTCCAATACAAATAGATTCTTTTGAAAGTTACCTTGCAAGATAACCTTTCCACCTGAAGTGACTTGAAGTACCCCATCACCAACACTCCATTGATGACCTTTGGCATACAACACTCCAAGGGAAATCTTCTTCTTCATGTTAGGTATGAACCTAACATCACTGAACTTCCGCATAGCTCCATCAAACATTCAAATCCTTATGGATCCAATACCCTCAATCCAACAAGGTTGATCATTCCCCATCAAAACTGAACCATTTGATGTTGAAAGTGAAAAGAAGAACTCCTTGATATAGCATATATGGTACGAGCAAGCACAATCTAGAATCCACTCATCATCCATACTAGGAGATGAGGCACAAAGGGCATACCCACAATGTCAAAAAATCATACTAATCATCCAAACGATCTGTATCCTCCTTAGCATAAGCTATGTTTTCTAAAGAGCCTTCATCTACCTTTCCTTTGCCCTTAGCTTTACACTCCTTCTTCACATGGCCTACTTTGCCACAACCCCAACAAGTCACATGTTTCTTCTCCTTGGACTTGCTTCTAGACTTAGACTTGGACTTGGCCTTTGTAAAAGACCGAATCCGAGGAGAGAAATAAGAGAATAGAAACTCACATTGGGACACTTGAATGAGGGGAAACTCCAAATGCCTAGCATGAGCTTTGGCTTTGGTATTTATAGGTAGCATAGAAGGCCTTTGAGAAGCTTCTCAAGAAGCTTCCTCAAGCCACTTTCTTAGAGTGCAAGCCAAGTTAACTAGGAAGTTTTTCAAGAAGCTTCCTTTTAGAAGCCGCCTACTTGGCGTGCAAGCTAAGCTAGTTGGAAGCTTCTAGAAGCTTCCTTCTAGAAGCTACTTACTTGAGGTGCAAGCTAAGCTAGCCAGGAAGCTTCCCAAGAAGCTTCCTAGGTACTTCCAAAATATTCTAGGTTAATTTGTCTTATGTGCTACTTCATAAGCCCGACTAACTTCGATGCTAAACTCCATATTGTTACAGCCTTGCTTTTCACCTTATCACAGTCATTAGTCCTCCATTGAGATCTCGCACGTTGGATAACCAAAGCATTGCCCTAAGTAGAGGATGACATTGAGGTTGCAACAAGTTTTTGTTGCAAGTCATTTATAAGAAGAGCTGCTATCACCTCTTCAAAGGTAATGGTCTTTTCTCATGGTGCAACAACACTTGTGAAAGTGATTGACAGGACGGCAACAAGGAGCCCAACAAGTGCAGCGCCTTCCGCTCATCATTTGTAAAAGACCAAATCCGAGGAGAGAAATAGGAGAATGGAAACTCACATTGGGACACTTGAATGAGGGAAAACTCCGAATGCCTAGCATGAGCTTTGGCTTTGGTATTTATAGGTAGCATACAAGGCCCTTGAGAAGCTTCTCAAGAAGCTTCCTTCTAGAAGCCGCCTACTTGGCGTGCAAGCTAAGCTAGTTGGAAGCTTCTAGAAGCTTCCTTCTAGAAGCTACTTACTTAAGATGCAAGCTAAGCTAACTAGGAAGCTTCCCAAGAAGCTTCCTAGATACTTCTGGAATATTCTAGGCTAATTTGTCTTATGTGTTACTTCGTGAGCCCAACTGACTTCGTCGCTAAACTCCATATTGTTACATCATTCAAGTCCTCTCCCAAGTTTGTCAAGTCTACTACTAGATCAAAAAATGCATCCACATGGTCTCTAATGTTGGTCCTTGGTTTCATCTTGAATGTGGTTAGTTTGAGATTGGTGTAAAATCTATTTGACAATTCATTCTGATGATACTTGCTCTGAAGTGCATCAAACAAGGAGGTACAATCAGAGTGCTCTCTCACTTGCTTGATCACATGGGGCTAAAGGTGAAGCAAAACAATATTCACAGCTTGCTCTTGCATATCATCCCAATCACTTTGTCTCACATCCTCAAGTTTTTCCCTCAAGAGCTTACCCAAACCAATTGCACTCAAAACTCCTTTCACCTGCTGTTCCCACAATAAGTAATCCATGCGGCCATCAGAATTTTCCACATCAAACTTGGGTCCACTAAGCTTCAAAGTACCCATCTTGAATTTCTTTTGCTCCACAAGTACTATAGAGGCTATTGCTGCACTTAGAGACTCTTCTTGAGTCCCTGAACCTTCCACCTTAAAACTCCAATACTCAAGGGAGTGGGTCATAAGACGGAAATCGTTTTACAGCAAATACTCAAAGTAAAAATCTAGTTGCATCAAGTTGTAGCCCTGAAGATAAGCGTTCCAATGCACTAAACAAATTATTCATTCAAGTCCCGAGTCACGAGTTATGAACTGAATTCCAAGGGGGGTAGAACCTTGGATTTTATACCACATTCATAGGTCTAAGACTTCTCCCCCTCTTACTCTCTTTGGGTTCTCCTTCTTTTTGTTCTTTGTTGGTGCAACAACAAACCTTTAGCCGAGGAGGAGTTTTGCTGGTATAAACATACAAAGGTTCACTTTGAGACTCGCTCTAAAAATCTGGATAAGGATTGTGCAGATCTTTAGACATTTTGACAATGAATAATCAAGTAAGTAAGCAAGTACATTCACCATAAGCAATAAGCAGGTACCTTCACCACCCAGTGGCTGCCATCTCCTCAAGATTTCAGCTTCTACCTTCCTTTGATGCCCTCATGATGACTAAGTTGAGTAGATTGCTTCACAACAATCAGCTAGTGGTGCTATAAACCTCCTCAAGGCTTGAACTCTTTGTTTCTCACAAATTGCAAGGAGCGCAATTCACCTGCTCCAACGAGGTCAAACTGTAGTCACAACTCAGTTTGCAGTCGTGAACTGCCTACTACAAAGGCTTAGAGTAGAAATTTGTTGTCTCCATGTCCTTATGTTATCCATTTGGATAATCACTCTCTACAGTTCTACCCCTAAACTACTAATCCACTGTCTATTCAAATAGAGAGTTGCCTTATCTTTAACATTAGCAAAAGAAGTTCCTATAAACTCAAAATTGCCCGATTGGATTCCACAAATGCAGATCATACAATGAGTCATGAGGCAAAAATAGAGATTACTAATTCTCTTTTCTTCTTTCACCTCTTGACTCCTCCGACACTTCTCCTTTGCGCTCTGGTCAGAAAAGTCTAGTCAACTCCACAGTGCAACAACGCCAAGAGTAGGAGGAGGAGTTTTAACACCCATATGTGCATGTGTGTGGTATTGTGATATTTAGCTTGGTATTACAAGTACTTAAGAGATATTATTTATATAGAGATAAAGGATGGTTCTATATTAGTCATGGTTAGCTAAAGTTATTCATAGCTAAGATAGAGGGGACCTTACTTTAGAGGAAGTAGAAAAGATGAGCACCACTATTTTGGATTTTAGTGTGTTGACTTGGTATCATTCCTAGGTGTTTGGCTTTGAGGAAAGAGTTGAGAACTCTTGGGCCCGCAAGCCTTTTTGTTTTGGATTCTTCTTTAGTCCAAGGATAGCCCATGTGAAAGAATCCTTGACTTAGTGGTTGGGTCAAGATAAGACCACATGCTAGGGGAATATGCCCATATGAATGGATATTCCTTTCTACTTGTTGACTTTACTTGACTTTTAGTCTAGTAACTTGAGTTACTACGGTAATTAGTAACTTTGGTACGTAACTATTTCACAAGTATATAAACAAGGGGTGAGGAGGTACTCATCATCCTTTCATTTGCAACTATCTCTCTCTCATTGAGTTCTCTAGTGAGCAATGTCTTGAGTCTTGGAGTGTTAGCCTTGGAGGAGTATGATGGAGTTGGGGTTCCTTGCCTTCTTAGTCCATGGTGCGCTACCATAATAGCCATCAGAGGTTCATCCTGAGTGAGAGACAGGCCGGCTCACAGACCAAGGTAAGAGGTTGTTGTCTCAAGTTGATAGGTCAATCATATGCTTTCTCAATTTTCCAAATTCAAGTTCCATATTGTAATACTCCAATATACAAATTTTGAAGGCATGCCAAGAGCTATCTCACAAGTTCCAATCCTTATCTCACCACAACCCAACCATACTTGGCCAAGCACTACTCCGTCTCAAGTCGTTAGACATTATCTTACATAATATGGAGGCCGACTATCCTAGCTCACATGCTAATAGCCTAAGGCTCATCTATTGAAAATTTTCTTTTTGCTTCCTCTGATCAATTCCAATCCAGATGAGCTCCCATAAAGGTACACTACCACGGAAATAGTTGCAACTGCTTGGTCATTACAAGAATGCCAAGCCACAATGGGGAACATTACCCAAAGATAAAAAAATAACGGTCTCAAGGGTAATCTAACTTTGTCTATCACAACAGGCAATGTGCACTCACTGTACATAGATGGATTACATCATAGTAGATCAAAGTCTTTATGTCAAATTGCTTCCAATAGTCCGCTTTAACTGCCGCTGCTTGAAGCGATGCATTGATAGGCGATCAGGGAAAGATATTGTTGTTACACAATAAAAATAGTTAAGCAAGAAAATATGGGATTTGTGTGGTTCCAAGACTGGCCCTGTTGAGATTCAGTGTTTCTTGTTTTGGCTTCTTTTGCTTGATCCAGGCTTTTACCAAAATCCTCTTCATCTTGCTTGTTGAAGCTCAAATGGCCCAAATGACTTCTCTCTCTTGTCCTCAAGAGCTTCAAACTCCCAATTCAGCATAACAAATGAAGAATAAGAAAGTTTTATATGTGATGTATAAGACTAGACAAACAATTGACTAATGTCTCCAAACTGAGTTTCAGTCTTGAGTACAGAACTACTTCATGCATCAGCTCCATTGAGCCTCGTCTCAATTTCCCGCTACCTCCATCATCAACATCAACTTGCTCTAATACTAGTTGTTTGACAATTCTGACAATAGACACACCAACATATAGATTACAAGCGAGTTCACACATTAGACATGAGTACGTGGGTCACCTCGATGTGAGGCTACGTCCATAGGAAGCATCAAGATTTTTCTTTACTGACTCATGCTCCTGTCCATCTGCCAATTCAGCTCCCTCCAACAGTCTCTCTTCCACTCTACTTCCTCTCCACACCAGAGTCAGCTCTTGAATCCAACCTAACCCTCATACATAGGAGTAAAACCTAAAAATTTCACTATTTAAGCATCTTTTTTATAATGATTTTCATTTTAATGAATAAAAATACAATTCTTTCCAGATTCTACCCCAACCACTTGAAAGATATAAAAGTTACTAAAAATCTAAATGCTAAATTATTTTGAATTGCATTATATTTTAGTTATTCAGACTAAGAACTTATCAAGATATTAAGCTATATAATTTTAGAATATCAAATCAAGTACCAAAGAGAAAAATTTATATATTTTTTTCAACTCATACACAATTTTGGACTTTGAATATTATTTTTACCCACTTAATAAAGAGTTCCAAAAATATTTCCAATATAACCATAATTATTTAGACAAACTAGAGATTGAAAAGTTTAAAACATCAAAAAAATTTAACTTTTACATTCTTCACCATTTACAAATTTCCACTCAAAGATGATTATTGAGTACTCTTTGATGCTTAAACATAACAACATGGACTCCAATTTGTTTCAATAGTATTCCTTAATTTTTTTTATTTCTTCATAAATCCACCATTTAGCCTTGGTTTTTAATTATTATTTTTATCGCAACCATACCACCATACAAAATTCAAAGATCTCTCAGCACAATCACAATAAATTGAAACAAACATAAGATATAAAAGTAACAAAGCAAGTAAAAATGGAAAAGCAAAGCAAATCTTTTACACTGTTCTACCATTTATAGATTTGACTCCAAAATTGTAACCAAGATTACTTTATCCTTAAATGCATTTATAGAACTCCAATATCATTAATCAAAGTATACAGAAAAACTTGTTTAGGAATGTTTCCATTCCTTTAACTTCATCATGTTGGCTTAAATTGATAGGATTTAGATTTTATTGAATATAAAATTTTAAGAGCTTCTAAACACAACCGGAACCTATTTAACTTGGGTACACATAAAGACTTCTCCCCAACTCTAAAGGTCAGATGTCTTTATAAGGATAATCCTAGTGCAATTAATAGAACAGCAATCACACTAAATGATGCTTCTTTGAATAATTCATAGGAGAGCAATCATATTAATCACACAAAATGATGCTTCCTCGGATGTTCCAGTTCTTTGCATACCACATGACTTGCATAGCTCAAATATCTTAGCTAATCTAAAGCAGATTCCTCTTACTGATTCTCTTAGGGTTTAGCACCATTTTACACCAGTGTATTTGCGTACAAGGCGGAGATAAAGGCATCTTTGTCTTGTATGGCGAACACAAGATGTCTTTAAGATTCGTTCTCTTTCTAGGATGTTCCAATTGTTTGTATACCATAAGACTTGCATAGCTCAAATATCTTAGCTAACGTAAAGCAAATTCCTCTTACCGATTCTATTAGGGTATAGCCCATTTTACCCCCTGTCCTTGCGTATAAGGCGAAGATAAGTGCATCTTCGTCTTGTATGGCGAAAACAAGATGTCTTTAAGATTCGGTCTCTTTCCTTTTACAGTGAAATGCTACTATAAAGGGCAAAGATAATCTTCCCCAGAAATTTATGATATAACACAAAGACTTCACTTGGAATTGGAAGTCTTCACACATTATGCGTACTTTTACTCACAATAAACTTCATTTCAAGTAGAAGTCTAGTCTTAACTTTGTGTATAAAAATTTTACTTACTACTTCACTAATCGATATCCTTGACTATATGAGAGCTCTAACTTTATTTTTGACTAAGCAAAGATGGTTACATAACTATTTGAAACCGGACATTAGATAAATAAATTACAACAACAGAAATAAAAACTTTTCAATTATACTACTTATACTACATTATACTTTTACATTATTGATTCTTCCTATAAATTATAAAATCTTTAACCCTTGATTTCTTAAAACACCACACTCCTGGAGTAATATCAACTTCCTTCGACCTTCCCTCAACTTTCGAATATATTGATGAATCATCCAAGTTTGCAAAAGTAATCCTTCACACAAAATTTATCGGAGTTTGGAGTCGTTAAAACAGATGACGACTTCTTTCGATAGATGATAAAATACTTGGAGGGACAGCATGATTTAATCCTCTGTTCATCAAACAATTCCAACTTAACATTTAGACTCCATCTACACATTCAACCATCGAGATGAAAAAAGAAAAGTACGTCAAATCATCGATGGCTGTGAACGGAGCGTAAACTTGTCATTTTGAATTTCATGATCATTCACACTGATCTCTTAAGTATATTGCAGTCTGTTGCTACCTATCTAATGCTCTCCTTGACACCAACTACTGAACTATCGACTAGAACTCAGAAACATTATGCTTAGAGGAGTGCCTTAGAGGAGAACATAGCGACAACGGTACCTCGTTTGAGAGTTCCTGAACTGTGAGTGCTAGAAGTAGAAAGTAAGGAATGTATGGCAGTCAACATGGTCTAAGTAAGACCGCTTGCAATTTGCAACACTTCACTGTGAGTGCTAGAGGTAGAAAGCGAGGAATGTACGACAGTCAACATGGTCTAAGTAAGTCTCGCAATTTACATCTCTTCAATATGTACAATCACTGCCATGGTCGAATCGACAGTTCCACCACCCATCACGAGTTGTATCTGTGGACACCACTAGATGCTATGGAGAAAAATGAGCTCTGTAAATTTCCAGCTCTGCATATGTCTTACAGGTGAAAGACGCTGTATGTCTAGATACCTTGAAGTGAGTTTGAACACAGATCAGAAGCTGGAGGCAGTTTCCGTAAGGATGATCCAAGGTGATACTAAACACATGGCCTACTTCTGCCATGAGGAGAGAAACCATCCAACCCCTACATTTTGAGCAGATAGACGACGTGACATGAGGAGAACTTAGTGGGTTGAACCTGAGGTAGAAATTTGTGCTGGAGTTGAGCCTGGGATAAAAGTTTGTGCTGGAGAACGTGGAAATCGACGTGTTTCGTTATCGTCAACAACGGCAAGAGTTTCTGTATACGAAGAAGGAAGGGGAGCAGTAGTGGAAGGACCAGTAGCTTTGCGGATCTGATTGAGCATGGCGAGAGCTTCCTTACTAGTTGGGCGCTCTGATGGCCTCATTTTGGTGCAAAGCACTGCAACTCTCAGAGCAAGGCAAATCTCCGCATCAAACTCTGGACCCCGAATTCTAGGATCGATGGCTTGTGTTAACTTATCCGCCTGCATTAGATTGAGCAGCCACTCACTGATGCCGATGAAGCCGCCTGGTTGAGTGGAGAAGAATTCATCTCGGGGTTTCTTCCCTGTGAGAAGAACTATAAGAGTAATTCCGAAGGAGTACACGTCACTTTGAGTGGAGTACTTCCCACTATTACGGTACTCAGGAGCAAAGTACCCAATAGTTCCAACAGGAGATGTGAAGGATAAATGAGAAACGTCAAGAAGGACCTTCGCCAGACCGAAGTCGGCCAAATGAGCCACAAACTCGTCATCCAGCAAGATGTTGGAAGGCTTGACATCCCGGTGTATGATTGATTTTTTCTCCGGCATTTCAAAATGGAGATATGCCAGGCCTTCTGCTGCGCCCACTGCGATTTGATGCCTTTTGGGCCATGGCAGGTCCAGCTCGCCGCTGTCGACTCTTTGTAAAACATCATCCAATGAACGATTAGGCATGAAGGGATAAATCAGAAGATGGCTGTTTGGACGGTGCACGTAGGCCAAAAGACTCACGAGATTCCTGTGGCGGATACCGCCCAGGGTTGAGAGCTCTGAATGAATATGCTTCTGCCCGTATCCCGCACGCCCATCCTCGCCTCGCTTGTCTTCCACAACTTTGATAGCTACTTCTACATCTAGTTTTTCTCTTTTATTCTTGGTTGGTCCAGCAGCAGTTGCAGAGTTTCTCGGTTGTGCCTGTTCAGTCGGCCTCGTTGTTGCATCACACACGCTCGATTCTTGCTGTCCAGCCACCTCAGAAGCAGCACTAGGTACACTCGCTTCTTCCGGCCCAGTAACCTCAATAACAGCAGCGGCAAGAGGAGGGACTCTCATTTCTTTCCGTATCGTAGCCCCGCCTTCAGCAGCAGCCACTCTTGGTGTTTCCTGTGCTGCAACCACTCTCAATGCTTCCTGTGCTGCAGCCACTTTCGATTCATCACTTTGAGGAGCTCTGAGCGTTTCTCTGTACACTTTCCCAGCACCCCCTTCACCAATCAGCTGGTCTTCAGAGAACTGATGATCATTATTCTCCAAGAAGGCTATCATCTTGAGGCTAATTTCCCTTCCGTCGAAGATGATGGGGCCCTGACGAGCAGGCCTCTTTTGAATGGAGAATATAATGAGGCGAATTGCTATAGAAAGCACGGCTGCACATATGGCTCCAGCTACCATCCCAGTTATCACTCCTACGGCCCATTTTCTTGCTGTGTGGTCTTCTTTCTCTTCTACAGGAGACCCAGTGGGTGAATCAGTCTCTGCAACAGATCTTCTATTCCTGATGGAAGAACTCCACTTCCTGCTTCCTAGAACATAGGTTTCCAGCTTCAATTCAGACGATCGATCAACTTCTGTTGCCGAGCTTTCGCATACTTTTGTCATGGGCCACCCACAAAGACGAGGGTTATGTGAAAAGCTGCCGGACAAAACCATCCGCTGCACCTCCCACCTGCCCAATGGAAGGGGTCCTTCAAAGTCGTTGTTGGAGAAATTGAAGCTTTTCTCACCCACAAGTTTGGCAAACTCCGCGGGTATGAGTCCAGTTAAAGCGTTCTTAGACACATCCAGGTACTGGAGGTTTGTGCACTGTCCAATTGAAGCTGGAACGGTTCCACTCAGCAAGTTGGAGTTCAATAGCAGTGATGTCAGACGCAGGAGATAATTCATTACACTGGGAATAGGACCCACGAGAAGATTGTTATTCAGACTGACCTCAAGCAGTTGAGTGCAGCTGTTCAATTCACTGGGAATGCTCCCCTGGATTTGATTCTTAGCCAAGTCCAGGACCTGCAAGCGTGGGCAAAGTCCCTCTTTACCAAAGCGCTTCTCTGCACCAAACAAGACATCCAAAGTCCCAGAGATTTCATTCTCTGATAACCTTAGAACCTCCAGGGCGGGGAAGTCAAAGAGGCTGAGGGTAATATGACCAGATAATCGACTAAGACGCAAATCCAATACAGTCAACTTCCGACAGTTGCCTATCTCATCAGGAATGGGTCCATAGAATGCATTTCCTACAAGCACGAGCCTCTGTAGCTCGGAAAGCTTTCCAATCTCAGGGCTCAACGAACCTTCAAGGCCTAGTCCCCAGAGGTCTAAGCTCACAACTCTGATGTCTACCTGCTCCTCATTGTCCACTCTAATTTCTACCTCTTCACATTGGACTCCATTCCAATAGCATGGATTTGAACTCTCATCCCAATTCTGAATAGCTCCGTCTACATCCTTTACTATCCTAGCCTTGAGGGCTCTCAAAGCCTCCGCGTCCAGTTTCAACCCTGATGAAAGCTCAACGTCCTTCTCTTCCCGCGTCACTGAACCCGTTGATCTCAACACGCAGAGCAATGACAGAAATCCAACAACGACGAAGAGCTTCATCCTAGCCACTGTCACATACAATCAGACTCCTTCAAATACAGAGGTCCCTCAACTGCTCACCTCTCCACAATCAAAGGATCTCTGTCGTCTGTCTGTCTTACCAACAAAAGAGAGAGATTGGTATGACTGCTCTCCTTCTCTCTGCTGCTCCTGCGTCCACCCTCAAACATATGAGTTTCTGCTGCAAGGTACCCACACCAAATGCACCGCATAGACAAGTTGCTGAAGCACAGGATTTTGCCATTTGAAGAAGAAGAAGAACGAACCCTTTAGTCAAAGATTCTTCAACATGTTCCTGAACGAAGCCTTCAGTCAAAGATTCTTGGACCGGCTCCTGACAAACAGTGAAGCTTAACTCCCATCAGGTCAAGGAAACAACCGCGCGAAACGAGGGCCCCATTGGCAGAACCAAACCGCAAGTTTGCAACTTTATTAGCCCGGATTTGCCAAAGCTGAATCTAGAAAATTTCCTCGAAGTCATCCCGAACCCACCCCACTAGTCAAATCCGATCTCAAAACCTTCCATCGCAAATGGAAATCCCAACCTCCTCCTTTCCTTATCTTTAGACCTCACCACGACTTTGAGGTCATTCCCACAGAAGCAGTGCAGAGCAGCATCATCTTACCCGCGTAGTCCCAGCTCCCCATGCAGTATGTGTCCGATTGACGAAGCTCAGAATTAGAAACATAGAAATTATACCAAAGTCCACCATCCGCATCTTTACTGCGCGACTTCTTGGACCTGAGCGGGCTGACGCAGCAGTTCCCGACCCTTCTTTCACGGGTTTTTGGACCCAAGATTCCTTCACTCCACCTCTTCTACGAAGCACGCGTTGTCGAGAGGTCAAACCTCCCCCGTCCGATGGACCGCATCGGACATAAACACGTGACTTTCCTATTCAGAAGTCAAATTACCAACTATGTCGAATAATTTATACGCATTTCTATCACCTGGTAATTGTTGGGAATGTAAGAATTGCGAATTTCAGTTCTGACATTTTTATGGATGTATTATATAATTTGACATTTTCCAGCATTGGGGAAATTGCCCAGTTAGAGCGCACCGGTTTCTACAACGCTACATTATAATTTCCTTTTTTAAGAGACTAAGAAGAAACGTTCTTCTTCCTTATCTAACAAAATCATTAAGGCAGTAGAAAGTCTATACATTCTTATTAAGACGCGAAAAGACAGATTGACTGCTTTTAGTCAATTTCTTTTGGTTTTCGTGACCTTGTTTTCAAAGTCATCCATGGATCCTCAGCTAATATAATCATTCTTAATATCTATTATTTAATCTCAGTACATATTCTTAGTAACAACACACGTTATGTTCTTTGAAATTTCGTCTGAAGATCGAGGCTAATAACGTGTCCCGACGCAAGGAAACATGTTGACCTCTTTTTCCTTATTTGTTTGGGTTTTCGTGACCTTGTTTTCAAAGTCATCCATACATCCTGAGCTAATATATCATTCTCAATGTCTATTTACCCTGTTAATACATATTATTAGTAAATTCACACGTTATGTTCTTCGGAACTTCCACTGAATTTCCAGACTAATAACGTGTCCTGCGTAGAGTATTATAGTTTTTCTTTGGTGCAAATATATGTCATTCAAATGTACTGCATAAAAGAATGCAACAGATTTAGACTTTAATTACTAATTTAGTAATAATAGTGATATAATCATGAAAATTACTATATTTCTCGATAGCATTTTCTTCTCTTTCTCTGGAGTAATTCTTACTTCCGACCTCCACTACTTTTTGCTTCCTCTATCTACTCTAATTTTAAATGCAAGATTCCATTAGAATGTACCTTCTTTGTACTCTAGTTAGTGCTACTTCTCCTTTACAGAAATTTGTCCCAATAATCTATACAGTAGGTTTCAGTCTATGGCATAGTCTTTACTAACACACATATATCATGCATGTGTTGACCTCACTAGCTGAGTTGATTCCTTTATGTTCAACAAAGGACTTGAGACTCTACACCTGCAAAATCAATTATGAAATCATAAACGTGAAGTTCTTCATGACTCAACCCTACGAGTTCAATCCCAAGCACTGATGGAATGTCAACTAGACTAGACTTATGTCCACTAGGTTCTCTTGTTTCTATATTATTGATTTTATCAATATTATTTACTTTTTGTGTGATTGTTTTATCAAAAAAAAGATTTTGATTTAAAATTTTCTGGTATTTAATAAAAAATTTGACTTTTCTGATATTAGTAGAATTGCATCATTTTCATTACTGACAGTAGTTTTTTTATAATTATATTAGTGTTAATTTTTTTCACTTTGATAACAATAACAATAGCAATTTGTTTGAGGTTTTATACTAAAAGTACATTTCAGATGGTAGTACATGTGGCATTGATATAACATATACCTATACTATAGGTGTTAGGGTTTGTACCTAGCACCTAGTGGCAATGTTAATTAGGGGTATATAGGTCTTACCTTTCAATGAGAACGAGTAATTCATTCCATCAAGATGCTGGCAACACAGTCAAGAAGCTTCAGTAGCAGAACATATGAGCAGCAAGCAATGTTAGTTAGGGTATATAGGTCTTACTGTAGGTTAGTTAAGGTTAGAGTATATATGTTAGTTAGGGTTAGAGCATATAGGTCTTACCTTTCAATGAGAACGAGTTGTTCATTCCATTGAGATGTTGGCAGCACTGTTGAGAAGCTTAAGCAGCGGATTGAGTGAACAACAACCTGGAGAAGCAAGGCAAAGCAACACCACCAAGCTTTTCATAAGCTTAGATCTTGCATACTAGTATATGGGTATTCCATTCCTCACTTCATGCAACTAGATTTGCAATAAGAGTAAATTTGCAAAAGTGCTTAGTATACCTTTTTGTGTTCCTTGTATGTTGTAAATGTTGTGCAGATTTGCATAAGTATTTATGACATTTTTCACAAGTTATGGGGCTCTGTTTCCCAAGGCATCAACAATAATAAAAGATTATTCTTGATGTAGTATTTTAGAGAGACTAAGAGACTAGAAGTGATCTTTCAGATCCATAGATTGGGACACAATGGGAATAAGAAGCAATATGAGAGATATAACATACATTAGTCAATTCAATGCAAAGACTTTTTTGATTTGGACATTCCATATGACAATTGCAATGTAAGAGATATAGCATACATTGGTCAGTTCAATGGAGAGAATTTTTTGGTTTGGACATTCCATATGATGATTGTCGTCAAGTCAAAGAGACTTGCAAGGATCATTAACGGGACAAAGATTATAGAACAAGCCATAGCAGATGGAAAAGAGACTGATTGGCATAGCAAGAATAATGCTGCAAAAATGTACATCTATGTAGCCATAGAAGAGAATTATTTATAGGGACTGATCAATTTAATTGCAAACTAAATCTGGAGTAGATTGATTATGTTACATGAGCAATGTGTTTTAGAGAACAAGCACTTTCTCCAACAAATATTTTCTCAGTTTGAGATGAAATGGAGAAGAGATAGCAGTTTTTATTAGCCAAGTAGAAACTCTCACTAGTCTCTTGAGTAACCTTTGTATTAGAATAGATAATTCCTCAATCAAAATAATTACTTTTTGTTTACCATAGACTTATTTCCATAAAATATCAGCATGTGATAATGTACTTGAGAGTAGCAAACCATTGAGAGACTCACTACAAGACAACTCAAGGAAGAAACCTTGAACAAATATGGAGAGGTGAAAGAAGAGAGTTTACGGGAGAGAGCCTTTCTTGCTAGCAATAGACGAAGCATAAGAGGTAGCAACATGGTGGTACTAAAAAGAAGACCAACATCTTTGAGCTGAAGAAGAGAACAAGTTGCAACAAATGTGGAATGAAGGTGCATTGTGCAAGAGAATACAAAGGTGAGTAGAACCTTCTAAGAAGAAAGCCACACAATGAGGCTAATGCTAGAAGTCAAGCTAATGCTCTAATAATACAAGGTATTGCATTTGCTACTAGTTCAAGCACTACCACAAGTATCAATCATCTAAAAAATGATGTTTGGTATGTTGATGAAAGAGGTTCAAAGCACATGACCAAAAGGTGAGAGTGGTTCCAAGATTTCAAGAAGATTGAAGAAGGAACCTAGCCCATGTATGTTGTTGATGATTGAAAGGTTTGGGTTGTTGGAGTGGGAGATATTCTTGTAAGCTTGGTGTGAGAAGAAAAGAAGGAGTAATCAAAGGATATCTCTACATTTTAGAGTTGAAGTGCAACCTATCAAGAAATGGTCAAGCAGCGGACAAAGGCATTCAAACCACCTGCACCAAAGAGGGATACTACATGGAGAAAGATGGAGAAATGGTGATGAAAGGTATCCACAACTCAAAGCTCTACAAACTTTAGATTAGAGTTACCAAGATACATAACATTTCCCAAGAAAAATCTATTAAGCAAACTCTATTGGTGCAAGATATGGGGAGAGTGAGAAGCTAGACAAGCTAAAACAATATCAAAAGTTAGATCTTTCACTTTGGCACCAAAGACTTGGCCATCTCAATCCTGCAAACATTAGGAAGATGGAGAGAGAAGGACTAGTAGAGGGTCTTTGTTTGAAAACAAAAGAGCTTGGTAGTGAAATGTTTTCCTATTGTGATGGATTGGCTCTAGGGAAACAACATAGATTATGTTTTGCAAAATCCAGCAATGGTAGAAGCAAGTACAAGGTTGTAGAGTTCTTTCATAGTAATATTTGTGGTCCATGAGCTTGAGCTCAATAGGAGGATCAAGATATTATCTCCTTTTTAAAGATGATACCAATGGGTTCAAGTTTGTATGTTTTGTGAAAGAGAGGCTAGAAACTCTTTTTTACTTCAAACAACTTCACACATGTAAAAACTCAATGTGGAGTGAAGATCAAGAAAATATGATCTGATAGAGTAGGTGAATACAATAGAAAGGAATTTTCAGTTTTTATATAGAGTGTTAGATTAGTCCATGAATTCCATGCCTTGCACTTTTGAGCAAAGTGCTATCTGAGAGAGATCATAAAACTATGTTTGAAGCAACAAGGAGCATGTTGCATTCTAGCAAGTTGGCTAGAGAGTTATGGGTAGAAGTAATTGGAGTTATTACATATGATTAGAATAGAGTTTTTAGAGAGTTTTAGAGAAAACTCTTTATTGAGCTTTGGCATGAAATTAAACCAAAAATTGCACATTTGAGAAATTTTGGTTGTTCAATCTTTATGCACGCACCAAAAGTTCAAGGAAAGAATTTTGACCCAAAGGAAAAAAAGATGTTATTTGTTGGATATATTTCAGAATCCAAAGCCTTTAGATCATGGGATTAGAAGAAAAACATGATATATGAAATAATGATGTTCTATTCAATGAGGAGCAACTTGATCATCGATGGTTATAGATGTTGAACTTAGACACAAATTATCTTCAAGAGAATTGAAAATCATGCAAATGCTAGAATGAGCATTGATAGAACCAAAAGTTAGAGGACTTCCTAGTGAGGTATGGGTTGCAAGCATTACTTTTTGATCCTTGTGTGTATTATAGATTTGAGTAATCCTCGCTATCTTTGTAGATGATGGGCTGATTGTGTGAAAGATAAATCTCACATTGCTACCATGTTAGATCACCTTGGTAAAGAGTTTGAAATTACACATGGAGATGCAAAATGATATGTAGGACTTAAAAATTTGTGATAGAAAAACTCAAAATCAGAAATATATGCTGAGTCAATTACAAATCGGTTCAATCTTGGAGATGCATGTCCAATTGCTAAAGAAAGATATGTAGAGTCAATTATAAAATAGTTCAATCTTGGGAATGCATATCTAATTGCTACTCTTGTAGATGCAAATTCTAGATTACAAATGGAAGAAAGTGAACCAAGTAGTAGTAAGATGTCTAATGTATGCTATGATAGGTACAATACTTGACACAACTTATGATGTTAGCATTGTAGCAAAATTTGGTTGTAATCCTTCATCTCAACATTGAGAAGCATTGAAATGGAATTTTCAAGTACCTCAAAGGTACTTTGGATTATGGATTAGAATATTATATGATTGTGATTTTGCTAATATGCTAGCTAGTTGGATACTATGATGCTGATTTTGTGGGTGACTAAGATAATAGAAAATCATGTAGTGGTTTCATATTCATGATGAATGGTGGACCACTAGCTTGGAGCAACCAACAATAACAATGGAATATCACTTCTACCATAGAGATAGAGAGCAAATGTAAAAGACCAAGGAGAGAAATAGGAGAATAGAAGATCAAAGTGAAAGATCACATTGGGGCTCTTGAATGGATGAAATTCCAAATGCCTAGCATGAGCTTGGTCTTGGTATTTAAAGTGAACAATGTTTTCTTTTACCACAGCACATTTTCAATTTTTCCTACTACAAAAATTATGCATAATGCATTAAAAGAATCCATTTCTCAAAATAATATCAATAAATTTTTTTTTGATTCAGAAAAAAATGAAAATGTAATCAATACAATAATAAAAAATTTTAACATACAAATTTGTTAGAAAATAAGTGGTTCCTCTATGCCTAAGACACCAGAATATCAACCCATGAACAAAAAGTATAAAAAAAGAGAGTAATTGTGAGGCTTTAATTATGGAAAGTTTCAAGGAACTCATTCCAAACTTTTTAGAACTGCTAATCGACAAGGAATGAGGGCATTAGTCATTAATTTTTTCATCCTAGCATTGAGATATTTTCCCATAGGGCTACTTTGGATGGAGAAGATGTTTTGGATTGTGAGCCTGTATGGAAAAATAGCTCGACGCCAGGATGAAAAAATTTATGTCTACTATTCTTATTTAAAGTAAACATCATCTTGTTCAAAATCCCATACATAAAGCTCTTTGAGAAACTTCTCAAGAAGCTTCCTAAAAGCTACCTTTTTAGAGTGCAAGCCTAGCTAACCAGGAAGCTTCTCAAGAAGCTTCTTTCTAGAAGTCACCTACTTGTTATGCAAGCTAAGCTAGTCAAGCAACTTCCCAAGAAGCCTCCTCCTAGAAGTCACATACTTGGTGTGCAAGCTACACTAGCTAAGAAACGTCCCAAGACGCTTTTCTCTAGAAATCACCATTTGGTATGCACATTACCCAATACTCAGAAGGTACCAAGTACCTTTCTAGATAATTCTAGAATATTCTTATAATTCTTGGCTAATTTGGCCTATTTGCTACTTTGTTAGTCTTGACAAACTTGTCTATAAACTCCATATTGTTACATATCCCCACACTGCTTCAAACTCCTAGATGGTTGTTTGTGCATTATGGAGATGTGAAAGAGGCTTCCAAGTGGCATCATGAAGGAGATACCCTTTCCAAAGGACTTTGTAATTAGTATGTCATTTGCAGCTATGTTGAATGTTACAATGTGTAAGGATACAATCAACTTGTACTCCTTATGATTGTTGATAGGGGTGGGAGGAGGAAGGGGTTGGACACAAGAGGAAAATGAAGATGGATTATAGACAAAGGGTTTCAACTTGGAAACATGAAAGACAAGGTGGATTTGCATATGATAAGGCAAGGCAAGTCGATAAGCAACATGAGAAATGGTTTAGGTGACATCAAATAGACCTATCTAATTAGGAACAAGTTTAAAAACTTGGGTATCAAGTGGGAAGGGTAGGTTACTAAAAGAAAGTATGACTTTATCACAAGTTGAAAGGTGAGATCATGTTGATGTTGGTCCATGTTTTTTTGGGGTGATTTTGAGCAACAAGGAGATGAGATTTGACTTGCTGTAGGGATTGGGATATTGTGGTCAAGAAGGTGGAAGTATGAAGGACATGAAATGGAGGAAGAGCAAGAAAGGAATTTGGAACAAATGGGTCTTGGCCAAAATTAAGAAAGAAGGGAGAGAATTCAATGCTTGCTTGCTTGGAATTAATGTAGGCAAAATCAACAACTACAAGACATTCATCCTAATAGGTATGGTGAAAATTAACAAAGGCACAAAGCATATCCTCCAAGGTGCAATTTTCATGTTTGGTTGTCCATCATTTTGAGGATGATAGGTCGTGAACAAAACAAGCTTGGTGTCAAGTAGTTGGAAGAGTGCTTGCCAAAATTTTCCAATGAATCAAAGATCACAATTGGAGATGAGTACACAAGGCATCCCATGATGCTTGAATATATTTTTGAAGTAAATCTAGGCCAATGTTGGAGCATCCACTATATCAAAATTTGGTACCAAATGGATTTGCTTACTAAGCTTATCAACAAAAATTACAAACATTGTGTGACCTTCCTTTGTCTTGGGCAAAGATGTGATGAGATTTGAGCTCCCATATTCCCATTGAGTAGATGGGATGGAAAGTGCTTGACAAAGTTAACTCAATTTTGGTTGTTGGCCTTATTATGTTGTTAGCTCTCATAAGATTGGACAAACTCTCAAACATCTTGTAGCATGTTAGGCCACCACAATTTGCATTGTAAAGTCTTGTCCACACTTATGTGACCAACAATTAGTAAGTCATGGGCTTCTTGAAGATGCACATAGATCATCCTTGGCTAGAATATATATTTGGTTCTTAAATAATAGAAGGCTTTCCTTGAAGGAGAAAGTGTTATATTCCTTATCATGTGCTGCAAGACAACCTTGTACCATCTTAAAGAATAGATCTTGTTGTAAAGCAATCTTAAACTCAATTTGGACTTGTGTTGATTGACACTATTGTAATTGCCATTGTGATGAGAGCAAGAGACTTCATATCATATCATTGTA
Source organism: Lunularia cruciata (assembly GCA_948567375.1). Classification (NCBI taxonomy): domain Eukaryota; kingdom Viridiplantae; phylum Streptophyta; class Marchantiopsida; order Lunulariales; family Lunulariaceae; genus Lunularia; species Lunularia cruciata. Next base: position 27,990,998 of record OX419760.1, on the reverse strand, counting down.
ATAAAGCATCAGGGATGATATAGAACCTATTGGGTTTGTACTCAAGTTTGAAGTCAAACAATTTTAGTTGTTTCTCCCATCGATGATGTCAACTCTTCATGTGCTCTAAATGTAATGTTTGCAACAAGGGTTTGTGATTGGTTTACATGATCACTTGTTTCCCCAAGAGATAATGCCTCTATACCTTGGTGGCATGTACCAGTGCTAGTTGTTCTTAATCTTGAGTAGAGTAATTCCTTTCTACAGCGTTTAGTTGGCAAGACACAAAGGCAATGGGATGTAACCCATTTAGAAATTTTTCCTACAACATAGCTCAATGGCAAAGTTAGAAGCATCAAAATCAACCACACATGGTAGTTGAGGATCATATGGTTGAATAATGCATCTTGAAGACACCATATGTTTCAACTTCTAGAATGCTTCTTTGTGTTTGGTGGTCCACTAAAAGCTTGAGGTTGGTCAATGATGCAACCATGAGCATAGTAGTAGATGAACCATTGGTAAAAACTTGCAATCCATTATATGCTCACACATATATAACCTCCTTTGGAGTAGGTCAATACAAATGGCCTTGATTTTCTCCTCTTCCATCTTGATCCTCTTTGATGAGATCTTATGACCCAAGAAGGTAACTTCCTTCTGCCAAAAGGTATGTTTATAATCAGAGGAAAGAAAAATCATTCTTCACACACCTAGCATATGGCTCTCTAATTCATACATTACACAAAAGGTACGTGGTTCACCTCAATGTGAGGCTACGTCCACGGGAAGCAACCAGAACTCCCTTTACTAACTTAGGCTCCTGTCCATATTCTTGTCCCATCTCTCATACAGTCTCTCAGTTCACTCTTCCTCTCCACTTGCAAGTCAACTATCTCAAATCTAGCATAACCCTAAGGCATAAGAGTAAAACCTAACAAACTCTCCCTCGACTCTTGTCTTTGGGGTAGTAACCTTGTACCAAGTTACCACTAAACGGGGAAGTTCTAGATAGATAGCCAATGACTTGATCCCTCCTTTAAACTAACATACACTAGAACTTATAACCATAGCCCATATAAGGATGGAGTAACTAAAAAGAGCCAAGGTCACCTCTAATGCTAGGTCACCCTACTCATCAAGTTATGACTATAGTAAAGGCATCAGCCGGGTTGAGCTTACCATCAATCTTGACTAGATCAAACATTTTCTCAAACATAGCTGCCTAGGAAAGTGATATCTGATGTCTGTATATCCACCACCTGATTTTCAGCAAGGTGTAAAGCACTTTGATTGTCACAATGAAGCATTACATTACAATGCATTAGCCCTATCTCAACAACAAGTCTATCCAACCAAATTGCCTCATTTGTTGCTTCCGTTGCTGCCACATACTCAACTTTTGTAGTAGTAGACTGTGCAACACACTTTTGCAATGTAGATCTCCAACTAATGCACCCACTACCAAGTATGAATACATACCTCATTGTTGAACTCTACTTGTCTAGATCTTGTCCATAGTCAGCATCTACATAACCATCTAGTGATAAGACATTCATAGATCTTCTATCAATAAGAGCACATAATTTAGTGTACCTCTCAAATACTTGAGAATCCACTTAATTGCTTCCTATGTGTCCTTCCTAGATTTTACATATACCTGCACACCTTACCCATTGCTAAGGCAAGATCAGGTCTAGTGCAAGTCATCAACTACATGAGACTCCCAACATCCTTCTCATAAGGAATGTTAGCCATCAAATCCTTCTCCACGACATCTGTAGGACAACATACCATGGAAAGCTTGAAATGAGAAGCTAGAGGAATAGTTACTGGTTTACAATTCTCCATGTTGAGCCTAATAAGTACTTTCCTAGTATACTTACCCTATGTCAACCACAACTGACCAGTGCCCAAGTTCTTCTTGATCTCCATACCTAATATCCTTGTGGCTAACCCTTAAATCCTTCATCCTAAACTCCAAACTCAAGAGCGCCTTGAGCTTGTTTACCTCATATCTATCCTTGGCAGCTATCAACATGTCATCCACATACAACACAAGAAGAATAAAACCAAAGGTCTTATTACTCACTGGTTTCATGTAGACACAAGGATCAAACAAACTCCTATTGAAACCCTGAGTGTGCATAAACACATCAAACCTCTTGTTCCATTGGCAAGGTGCTTGCTTCAATCCATTACAAGGACTTCAAAAATCTGCATACCTTGTCCTCTTGGCCTTTCTTCACAAACCTCATAGGTTGTCTCATGAAGATCCTCTTATCCAAGGTGCCATAGAGAAATGCTATGACAACATCCATTTGATCTAAAGTAAGACCAAATAATGCAACAAGCATACATAATAGACGTATTGTGGAATACTTTGCAACAGGAGAAAAGACCTCATTGTAGTCCAATTGGTTGGATCTACAAAGCTAGGTTGGTAGCAAAGGGGTCCTTTTGCTACCAACCTAGCTTTGTAGATCTTTGATCCCTCCTTAGGACCCTCCTTCAACTTGTAGATCCACTTGCAATCTATCACTTGTTGATCCTTAGGTAACCTAACTAGCTCCCAAGTCTTGTCATCCCTCAAGGATTCCATCTCCCTCTCCATAGAACCAAGCCACTTGTCCTTTTCACTAGAAGAACATGCCTCCTTGTAGGATGAGAGTTCACCTTCTTCCAAGACTAGAGCATGAGCATCATCCACAAAAGTTAGGTCATCATCCAATAGCTTTGTTGAATCAATCCACCATATCTATTTGGAGCTTGACTAGCATGCCTTGATGACCTCTTGAATAAACTCTCCACTTGATCTCCATGTGTAGGTCCAATGTAAGACTGACCTAGCACATTTTGTTGCTCACCAAAAACTACTTGCTCCACTTGTTCTTGCTCCTCAAGAACTTGCTCTGCTATAGGAGCACCTCCTTCCTCTTCATCACTTAAGTGATCAATCTTCCCCTCAACTAGATCTAGGGTAGGAGACTTGCCATTGTCAGTGTAGGGAGCCTGAGCATTCTCTTCCTCATTGAATGATCTGGACTCATTAAAAGAAACATTCCTACTGACCACAGCCTTACACACTATTGGATCCCATAACCTATAAGCTTTCACTCCTCTTGCATAGCCAAGAAAAATACATTTCTTTGACTTAGCATCCAACTTGGACTATCATCCTTAGGTGTGAGTGAATATGCATCACAACATAATATCTTCAATCTACCATAATGAGTTGGTAGTTGATGCCTCAACTCATATGGCGTCTTGAAGTTGATTGCACTAGATGGAGAAATATTTTCCACATATGTCATTGTGTTGACAACTTCTGCCCAAAACTCATGTGGCAACTTTGATTCACTCAACGTACTCCGTGCATGTTCCAACAATGTTCGGTTGAGCCGCTCAGCAACACCATTTTGCTGCAGAGTGTAAATTGTGGTAAGGTGGCGAGTTATCCCCTATTATGTGGAGTACGCTTGAAACTCTCTAGAGACATACTCCTCGCCATTGTTTGATCTCAAACACCTCACCTTCTCCCCAATCTGAGTCTCTACTTGGGTCTTCTACTTCTTGAAAGTGGCAAAGACTTCAGACTTGTGGTGCATGAAATAAATCCACACAAACCTCGAGTAATCATCAATAAATGTTACATAATAAATTTTTCCAGAGTTTAAGGGTGTAAGGGATGGTCCCCACACATCACTATGTACATACTCGAGTAGAACCTTGGAACTATGGGTCCCCACTCCAAAAACAGATCTGTTCTATTTTCCAAAGATGCAATGCTCACACAAATCCAACTTCGCAATCTTCAAGCCTGATAGCAAGCCATTTCATTTCAAGACAACCAAACCCTTCTCACTCAAATGACCTAGCCGTGAATGCCACACAATTGTCATCCCATCCTAAGAACTAGTTACATTGGCTTCTCCACACAATGTAGTGCACTCCAATACAAATAGATTCTTTCAAAAGTTACCTTGCAAGGTAACCTTTCCACCAGAAGTGACTTGTAGTACCCCATCACCAACACTCCATTGATGACCTTTGGTATGCAATACTCCAAGGGAGATCAGGTTCTTCTTCTGAACCAAACATCATTTAACTTCCGGATAGCTCCATCAAACATTCAAATCCTTATGGATCCAATACCCTCAATCTAACAAGGTTGATCATTTCCCATCAAAATTGAACCATTTGATGTTGAAAGTGAATATAAGAACTCCTTTATATAGCACATATGGTATGAGCAAGCAAAATCTAGAATCCACTCATCATCCATACTAGGAGATGAGGCACAAAGGACATACCTACAACATCACAAATCATATTGATATCCAACAGATTAGTATCCTCCTCAGCATAAGCTATGTTTGCTAAAGAGCCTTCATCTACCTTTCCTTTGCCCTTAGCTATAAACTCCTTCTTCGCATGACCTACTTTGCTACATCCCCAACAAGTCACCTAGTTCCTCTCTTTGGACTTACCTCTAGACTTAGACTTGGACCTGGCCTTGCATTTCCCCTTCTCACCATCTTATCTCCTCCATTGAGTTCTCCCACGTTGGAAAACCAAAGCATTGCATGAGTAGAAGATGAAACTAAGGTTGCAACAAGTTTTGTTGCAAATCATCCATAAGTAGAAGTGCTATCACCTCTTCAAAGGTAAGAGTCTTTTTCTCACGGTGCAGCAAAACTTGAGAAAGTGACTGATAGGAAGGTGGCAAGGAGCCCAACAAGTGCAGCGCCTTCCGCTCCTCATTCAAGTCCTCTCCCAAGTTTGCCAAGTCTACTACTAGGTTACAAAATGCATCCACATGGTCTCTAATGTTGGTCCCTGGTTTCATCTTGAATGTGATTAGTATGAGATTGGTGTACAATCTATTTGACTATTCATTCTTATGATACTTGCTCTGAAGTGCATCAAACAAGGATGTACAGTCAGAATGCTCCCCACTTTCTTGATCACATGGGGCTGAAGGTGAAGAAAAGAAAATTCACGGCTTGCTCTTGCATATCATCCCAATCACTTTGTCTCACATCCTCAAGTTTCTCCCTCAAGAGCTTACCCAAACCAATTGCCCTCAAAACTCCTTTCACCTATTGTTTCCACAACAAGTAATCCATACGGCTATCAAACTTTGCTACATCAAACTTGGATCCACCAAGCTTCAAAGTACCCATTTTGAATTTCTTTTGCTCCACAAGTACTACTAAGGGCTATTGCTGCACTTAAAGACTCTTCTTGAGTCCCTGAACCTTCCACCTTAAAACTCCAATACTAAGGGGAGTGGATCATAAGATGGAAATTGTTTTATAGCAGCTTCTTCAAATACTCAAAGTCAAAATCTAGTTGCATCAATTTGTAGCCCTGAAGATAAGCCCATCCAATGGCCACCATATCCTCAAGATTTCAGATCCTACATTCCATCAACTGGTTCTTCATTTTAGGTTGATCTGTGAGCCTATCTGTCTCTCACTCAGGATGAATCTTTAATGGCTATAATGGAAGCAACTCAAAGTTACTAGGCTAAAAGTCAAGTAAATTCAAAAAGTATAAAGGAATGTCCATCCATATAGGCATATTCCACTAAGCATGTGATCTTATCTTGACCCTACCACTAACTCAAGGATTCCTTCACATGGGCTATCCTTGGACTATAGAAGAATCCAAAACAAAAAGGCTTGTGGGCCCAAGAATTCTTGACTCTTTCCTCAAAGCCAAACACCTAAGAATAAAACTAAGTCAACACATTAGAATCCAAAATATTTGTGCTCATCTTTTCCACTTCCTCTAAAGTAAGGTCCCCACTATGACTAACTTTAGCTAATCATGACTAATGTAAAACCATCCTTTATCTTTATATAAATAATATTTCTTAAGTATTTTTAATAATAAGCTAAATATCATAATACCACACACATGTACGAATGGATGTTACATTTACCCCCGAACTAAGTTTTCACTTTGTCCTCAAAGTGAGGGTCTTTCTACCTTCTATGATGCATCTTAAACTTATCATGGTTAATCCTATCAAAGTGTCTTCCTCCCAACTCCTTGAGATCATATGTGTAATTGCCCCACACCTTCTCCACTATGAAAGGTCCAAAGTACTTAGGCAAAAACTTCTTTTGCACTCTCTTGGATCGAATGGAATCAAACAACATTACCCAATAACCTTCTTTGAAAGGCTCCACCTTCTTCTTGCCTTACCTCTTGTCATAGTTCTTCTTTTGTTTCCTTTGGGCTTGCTCCACTCAAACCATAGTAACTGCTCTTGCCTCTTCCAAATCCATGAGTTGATCCTTCCTTGACTTCTATGCATCACCACCTTGTGCTTTCTTCAATCTCCTATAAATGCTTTAGAAGGTAGGAAGATCAAAGTGAGTAGGTAAGGTAGACTCAATACCATATACCAATTAAAATGGAAAATACCCAGTGGAAGTCTTCATGGTTGTCCTATACTCCCACAAAATTGCATGAATCCTCTTGTCCCAATGATGTTTAGCCCCTTCCATTTCTGCATCTTTGGCCAACATCACGACAAGGTATAATTGGTTATCTCTTCCAAGCCATTAGAATTTGGCTTATAGGATGTAGTTACTCTTTGTGTGATAGAGAAATGTTATAGCATGGTTGTAGTAATGCTTCTTGTAAACTCTCCTCCTCTATCAGAAACCAACTCCAAAGGGCATCCAAACCTAGTGATAATGCATTCATAAAGAAATCTACCAACTTCATCTTCATTCTTGTCCCTCAAGAGTCTAGCCTCAACCCACTTGGTAAGGTAATCAGTAACTACCACAATGTCCAGATTGTTCCTTGGGATTCTATTGAGAGGACCTATAAATCAATTCCCCACTTCTCAAAAGGTCCTAGCAATGGAATTGATCTAAGTGGTGGAATGGAATTAGATTTTTTTAGCAAAAGCTTGACAAACATGACAAGCTTTGAAATAATCAACACAATCCTTGAAAATTCCTCTCCAATGGTAACTTGTATCTAGAATCTTGAAAACAGTCACCTTTCCTGCAAAGTGTCCTCCACACACTAAACCTTCACGAAACTACTTTATGAGTAGGCTAGACTCTTCCTTACCCATTGCTCTTCAAAGTGGACCATCTTCTCCTTGGTGAAAAAAATTATCCTCCATTATGTAAGGTCTAGATCTTGCTGCAAAGGCCTTCCTCTCCCTAGCAAGCAACCCTTTTGGATAGTTACCTCTTGTCACAAAATCCACAATCTCCTTGCACTCCATCGGAAACTCTTGAGTGACTGAAATTTTCATGAGCTCCTCATCCGAGAAGGAATCATCCACTTGCTCATCTCTATCATGATCATAGGCCCTAGATAACAAATCAACATTTGCATGTTTCTTTCTTAGCCTATCCTCAATGGTGTAATCATACTCAGACAAGAGTATCACCCACCTTGCTAGCATCACTTCCACATTAGGCTTGTTAAAGATGTACTTCAAAGCCTTGTGATCTGTGACAATGGTGGCTTTCCTTCCAATCAAGTAGTGTCTAAACTTCTTGACCAAAGATCACTGCCAACCCTTCTCTCTCTATGACATAGTAGTTCTTTTCTGCTAAAACCATCTGCCTACTAGCATTAGCTATTGGATGATCATGCTCATCTTAGTGTAATTGACTAAGAGTGCATCCTATAGCTACATTAGAAGCATCAATGTAGAGGATGAAAGGCTTACTCCAATCAGATTTAGCAACAATTGGAGCTACAACAAGGGATTGCTTGAGCTCCTCAACAGCTTTAAGAGCCTCCTTGTCCTCTAAAATCACCATGTAATCTACACCTTTCTTCATGTAGATGGTCAATACATAAGCCTTGTTGGAAAATGAGAAGATGAACCTCCTATAGTACCCAACCATCCCCAAGAATTGGCATAACTTTGTCAAGCTTGAACGGAATGGAAGGTCTAAGATTTTCCTCACCTTCTCAAGATCAACTACTATTCCATCCTTGGAGATGATATACACCAAAAGTAGACCTTCTTCACATCCAAAAATGCACTTCTTTGGGTTGAGTGATGCATTTGCCTCATCCAAGCGTTGCAAGACTTTGATTAGGTACTCAAAGTGCTCCTCCTTGCTCCCATAGACACACAAGTCATCAATGAAGTCTCTCTAAAATTTCCCAATGAAAGGTTCAAATACCTTGTTCATGAACCGTTGGAATGTGGCTGAAGCATTGCAAAGCCCAAAAGGCATGACCTTGAAAGCATAAGTCTCCCAAGGTTTGGTGAATGTGGTGAGTTGTTGATGCTCTGGTGCAATCTTGATTTGGTTATATCCACTATAACCATCTCCAAAACTATACCTCTCATGACCTGCAACTTCCTCCAAGATCTCATCAATCAATGGCAATGGGTAGTAGTCCTTCTTGGTAACATCATTGAGCTTCTTGTAATCCACACATACCCAAAGCTTGCCATTCTTTTTCTTCACAATGACAATTGGAGACACCCATTCTAAATTGTCCACCTCAAAGATAAATCTGGCCTCCTTGAGCTTATCAATCTCTTCCTTCACAACCAAAGATATTGGTGGGCTAATGCAACATTTCTTTTGGCGGATTGGTCTTACATGTGACTCTACCAAGGTGACTTCCTTTAGATCCTTGTAACTAAAAGCAAACACATGGATGAACTTGCAGAAAATCTCCTCAAATCTCACCTTCTCCTTGGTAACATTTGGGCCATACTTGAGGGTAGATAACCTCCTCTCTATTTCCTCAAGTGTCAATGGTAACAAGTGATTTATCTGGGTTCTTCAAAACCTCTTGCTTAGGTGCAAAATCCATAACATACAAGGGATACACGTCTGAATCAGATTCAGATTCATCTTCCTCTATGGAAGTCTCCTTTTCCATGCTTATGTCCACACCTGAAGCTCCTTCTTCAAAATCTGATTCTCAATAATCAAAAGATGGTGTATCTGAATGTGAAGTGTTGGTGGTGTTAGTAACAAGAACTATGACTCTATGGTTTAATGGCCCAATCCTAAAGTACCCTTTTCATTGATCAGTTGTGCGTGCTGCTCTCAAGCATGGCCGCCCAAGAAGTAAGTCATAGCTTGAATCCTTCAAGACTTGGAAAATCATGAGATTTTGAACTCCCATAATTGAAACTACTGCCTTATCCATCACCCCTATTGGTCTAACTTGTTGCTTGTTTGCCATGCTCACCACAAATGTTGAAGGTCTAGAGTGTATCGTACCCAACTTCTTCACCAAACTTTCTTACATGGCATTCACTGTTGATCTTCCATCAACCAATCCATCCTAGATGTTGTGACCATTCACTCTCACATCAATCTTGGAGGCATATTCACAAGCCTCCCATGGTGCTGGCTTATCATCCACCACCCCTATTGATATTGGAGCTTTTGCCTTCTTCTTCCTCTTGTTCCTTGTAGAACTCAAACCACCTCTAAGCTCCTTTCTCAAGGTAGGGTTCAAAGCAATCAATTGGCTCACTATGATGTTAGCATTGTGACTACCAACATCCTCCAATACATTGTAGTTCCATTGTTGCTTTGAAATCAAGAAATCATCCATCCTCAAATTCTTCCTTGGAGTCTTTCTTGTTGATGGTGTTGGGGTGCAAGTATTCCTAGTAGAAATAGGAGTGTCCTTGCTTGGAGTAAATCCTTGAGAAGAGTGAACATCCTCTGTAAAATGAGCTCTCTTCTTCTATTGTACCAAAAGCTCCAAATTAATACCCTTGGAGTTTGAGCACTCTCCCTTCTCATACTTGCTCTCAACCACATCTATGGATGCTATCCCCTTACCTTTGTTTGGATTAGGAGTCACATGGGTTTCAATACCTCCCTCTTTCCCTCTCTTGGCTCCCTCCTAACCCCTTCCTCCATGGTAATTGGAATTTGGGCAATTCCTTTGGATATGGCCTCTTCCTCCACAACCAGAACAATTTCTATCATTAAATTTTTTGGCTAGTTGGCATCCTTTAAATTGATAGTTTCCATAACTCCTAGGACATAGGTCCTCTCTATATTCTGATCCACCTCTCTCTTCTCCCATAGTTGCACCACATTGATCTTGAGATCTGCAAGTTGTTCTGTGATTGTTTGAAGTGGATCTTTTGATAGAAGTGCAAGAAATGGAGCAACTACTACTTGTGGTGCAACCCTTGCCACCATAATATTAGAAGTGTCCCCATATTTGTAGCCTTGAGGAGGATGCACAACCTTTTTCACCACCAAATCACTCTCATCCTTTTCCAAACTCTCCTCCATACGAATTGCAATCTTGATAGTTTCACCCTTGGAAGAAGGTTTCTCATATCTCACCTTGCTTTTAATTTGTGGTCTTAACCCTCCCACACAATTCTTGGTGAGCATAGCTCCTATGCCAATCATAGTAGTCTCTACATCATCCCCACTCTTCCTCAACACTGTGTAAAATCTGGACTCTAACTTCTCCACTCTTTCCACATAGACTCTCACTTTCTCTTCATCTTCTTGCTTGAGAAAGGTAACCTCACTCATCAATCTCTCATAACTCTCATCTAGAAGAAAACTCTCAATCAGTGCTGAAGTCAAACTCTCCCAAGACTCTTCTTGCACATCTCTACTCTTTTTTTTTGGTATTTTGACTGTAAGTGCTGCATCCTCAAAGACATCTAGTAATATTGAGGCCCACCCATTCTTCCTCCTCTCATTGTTTCCTATGCAAGCTCTCTTGAATTTTCTCACAAAGACATCCACATCTTCTCCACCTTGCCAAAGAAAACCAGAAGTTTCCCCGTCTTAACTCCTCATTATCTTTCTTTTCTCTCAATTTTTCTTTTTCTTTTTTCTTTTCTCTCACTCTATAACTAATAGAGTATGTACATGCCTAACACCATTTGAGAGTAATCCAACCTAGGGAACACAAAAGGTTCAGGTTGCTTCAAGATTTCTATAGCAACATCAAATCCTAGAGTGCATATTGATCAAACTCTCATGGATAGTTTATCCATAAGTTGAAAGATTGATTATCTCTATCACTAATCTTGAGAACTAGATGGTGAAGGTGGTAGTATTTCTATAGCTATACTAAGACTCTTTCCAAGATCCTTTACCAAAATCTTCAAAAGTTCTTTTACTCCACTACACTCATGTCCTTTGGAAGTCCTTCCACTCCACAAACCTCACACAACTCCTTGGTCTTAGATCTTCTCCCTCCCAATCTTGGTGAAGAAGGTCCAACATGAAAACCAAAGTCAAGTAAGCCTCTCCTTTCCCTCAATCTCTTGCTCTCAAAAGTCAGTGGACATGAAGTTGCTTTATGTCCCTTCTCTCCACATAAAAAACACTTAGACTCACTCTTTCCTCCAAGTGGTGTAGGTTTTTGAATCCTTTCAACACTCTCTTCAAATTCTATTCTAAATTCTCTTTTCCTCAAATTCATCCCTAAAATCACCTCAAACCCTTGGGTAACCTTTCATAGTCTCAATTTCTACTCTTGATGACCCTCTATGTTCCCAAGATGAATCTAAACACTCAAACATTCTTTTTGTTGCTCTCAAACTCCTCATGCATGAGATCTCAACTCTGCAGAATTGACACTTCCTCACAATATCACTCAAATCTCCCAATTGGTTTGTCATGGTACTCTAAAATTTTTCACACTTGATCACAACTCCAGGGTGTCCCTCTCTACAAAATTTTAGATCTTTTTATTCAGTCATTTGGCCTAGACAACTTTCTATTCAGCACACATATTTCAGATTTGGTCTGAAAACCACCCCCCTCACTTCAAAAACCTATTACTCTCTGCTCAAGAATTATCTCTATCTAATTTTTGTGTCAAAAGGTAGGATAAAATGCACTTAAATGTACTTGCACTTAGAAAATTTCAGAACAATCCATTGAAAAATGAAGAAATAACAGACTCTGTACAATTTTCCAACGAGCATGCAGTTGCGGGAGTAGTTTACCCTATCAACTTTCAAAAATTCCAATCCAGTGCACAATAGTTTGAAATGTGCTAACTGAAAAATAACCCAAGCTATCATGTGTAGAAATTTCAAGCCCAGATCTAAAAGTTGAGATTTTGCTCAAAATCACCTTAATCCCCAAAATCTGTAATCCACCTCACACAATCTCTCCAAATCCTCTCAAGTGTACAAGATGTACAAATTCCCTCAAAGACATCATAATGAACTATAGGGTATACAAATGGGTCCAAGTTCTCTAACATAAGTTCAACCCTCTCGTCCCCTAAAGTTCTCTCCAAGTGAACTCTCATAACCTCCTTCTGTCTAATATAGAATTGTATGCGGAACATTAAAAGAACATTCCTTCACATGGGCTATCCTTGGACTATAGAAGAATCCAAAACAAAAAGGCTTGCGGGCACAAGAGTTCTCAACTCTTTCCTCAAATCCAAACACCTAAGAATAATACTAAGTCAACACACTAGAATCCAAAATAGTGATGCTCATCTTTTCTAGTTCCTCAAAAGTAAGGTCCCCACTATCTTAGCTATGACTAACTTTAGCTAATCATGACTAATGTAGAACCATCCTTTATCTCTATATAAATAATATTTCTCAAGTATTTGTAATACTAAGCTAAATATCATAATACCACACACATGTACAAATGGGTGTTATGGATCTTAATGACCAAAATGAGGACAAGAAGCAACTGCTTGAGATTCGGTACTCTTTGCTATGAGAGAGAGAAAGGATAGAAAAGGAGAAGGTGTGGGATGTGGATCAGGAGAAAGAAAGTGAATTGAGACAAGACTCTGAAAAGGAAAGCCCAATAGAGGGTGGTTTTGGCTAGACTTCAGTGGATTAGAGTTGAACAAGTCCAGGCTGATACTACATAGGTTTCACAAATGGCAATTTGCTCCCTTTATTGATTCTTTTATTACAAAAGAATAAATTGATGCTCCATCTCTGCCAAGTTCATTCCAGGTTACATCCAACCAACTGCCATATCCAACTATTGGAGATGTGCCGACTGCAAGTTGGACCCTTGTTTTATTCCCTAAAGCAACTCCCTCTCATTCACCTCCCCATTCTATAGCAAGAAGCACATTTGGGATGGCTAAAGAAGACAGTCAAAATTTACAAGGTAATAACAACAATGAGATTGTCCATGAGAGTAGTGATTCTTCAGCTAAAGATGCCTCATTGGCAGGTGGTGGTCATACCTTGTTAAGAGCATCTTCTTTAGGTAGTGAATAGGTCAAAGATGTGCATTTGCAAGACTTTGACCGTCTTCAACTCTTCCTCCTCTCACTCGTATCTTCAATCACTCACTACCTGATTGACTTTGTGTGTTACCTACTTCTCCTTCTTCTTTGCCTAGTTCACCTAATGAGTACTTGACTACTTTTCCTTTGACTTGCACCTACACCCATACCTACACTTGTGGATCATTTTGGACAACAATCTCATGAAGTTACTGAATCTAGAATTGGGTCCAATATCAGGAAGAGAACTGCTGTATGTAGTGAGATTTGTTCAATCAGATCGGCTTCCTTAGAGAACTACTATCTCATGAGTTATCCCTCAAGACAAGACCTCTTCTACCTCAGTAATTACCGGAACTCCAAAATGCTTGTCTCATTCAAACATTAATTGTTGCCCTTCACCTCTTTGGATCATATGAAATTTGAGCAAATCAATCTACCTCCAAAGGACAATAATATCCTTCAAAATCTAAAGCAAAAGCCTTATCTAAAATGCAACATCAATTGATCAATTTTTTTGCTCCTCCTTGTCAAAAATTCCTTGACCTAATTGCCCAATAGCATGGATGGATGGATCAGTCTTCAAGAGCTTCAAACCCCCCGTCTTTTTTGTCAAAGAAATGAACAATGTTCATGAATGTCACCAAAGTTTGGTCAAACTGGAAGTACCATGATCCCATGGTTACTCAAGTCACCTGATCTCAACATATTGATGTTCCACATAAAGACCCATGTCTCTCTATGTCCTCAATTTGCTATTAAAAGATTTCCGCTTTCCTCTCATAAGACTAGCATAATGTACTGGTATTTGCCCGATGGTACTCAATTTGCTCTTCAAATAAGCTTGCTATACCACACCATACTTTGAAATTGATGTCAAAAAATTTCCACAATCAATATCCTCCTTGGTGATTGTCCCAACAACATTTATCTCAAGCTCAATATCCCTTTACAACTATGACTACTTCAGAGATGTAAATAAATTGTGCAAGATCAATAGGCTTGGCTGCCCCGTAGATAGACTCATGAATGGAACTGATGAAACCATCTGTGTTTTCCCATGATGATTAATCCCTAGTACTTGGCAACTCCTTTGGACAAGTAAGGCTCATTCTCAACACAATTCAACCACAAATTGTGGCAATTTTCTTACTAGTCTATAGCTATAGAAGTGTGAGCAAATACTACCAAATGCTGGAGATCTTGATAGACATTACAAGCAGTCCAGACAACATGATGTAATCGAGCAGATTTACATCAAACCAATCTTGACCAAACCTATCATAATGGTCAAGATCTGCCAATACGTTGGGCAGTCCTGCTCTTGACTCTTCCTTTCCAACCCGCACTCAAATGTGAAGACATATTTTCTCTTGTTGCCTCAACACCCCGTCAATCTCTCCACTGCCTCCAAGGAACTAAAAAATATCTTGTATGAACTTCAGCTTTGATATCAATTGTTTATAATCAGAGGGGAGACAAAGATCCTTCACACACAAAGCATATGGCTCTCTAATTCATACATTACATAAGAGGTAAGTGGTTCACCATGATGTGAGGCTATGTCCACGAGTTGCAACCAAAACTCGCTTTACTTACTTAGGCTCTTGTCCATATTCCCGTCTTGTCTCTCAGACAATCTCTTAGTTCATTCTTCCTCTCCACTTGTGAGTTAGCTATCCCAAATCTAGCATAACTCTCAAGCATAAGAGTAAAACCTAACAAGGTACACTTTGACGTCTTGCAATAAAACTTCCAATGACATAGCAGTCTTACAACTTCTTGCACATGATTTGTATGTTCTATCTCTATCTTGCTATAGATTAAAATATCATCCAAGAATACCACCACATACCAACCCAATAGCCCATCTAACACCCAATGCATCTAATCCATGACAACTGTTGGAGCATTAGTGAGCCCAAAAGGTAGAACTCTCCATTCAAAATTCCCATACTTTGTGCAAATGGTAATCTTTTGCACATCCTCTTTATCAATGGGAATTTGCCAATAGTCACTTTGAAGATCCAACTTGGAGAATTATTGTGCTCCACTCAATTGATATAGCAAGTAATCAATTTGAACTAAGGGATAAACATTCTTCATTGGTTTTTTTATTGAGGCCATGGTAATCAAAAGCAAAGTTTTCCATCCTTCTTTGGGACAAATAGTACTAGTGTTTCCCAAAGAGATGTACTATATCATATGAAATCCTTCTCTAACAACTTTGTTAGTGTTGTTCAAAGCTTGTCCAACACCTTTGGTGAGAGCCGATAGATTGGTCTACTCACTAGAGTACTTCTTGGCAATGAGCCAATCTTGAAAGGCATACCACAATTGGAGGGTAATCGCTTTGGTAGATCATCTAGAAACACATTTGCAAACTCTAGAAATATTTGATCAACCATTGCTTGATGAGGCTTTTTGCACTCATCAGATTCTCCATGAACAATTTGCTTGATCTACACCACAAATATAGGAACACTTTCCTCCAAAGCTTACTCTATGGTTATTTTATTGACAAACTTCTCATCTTGGGATTGACTATTCTTAGGTGTCTCACTTAAAATTTCCAAACAACCTAATCAATTATTACTTTGGTGTTGTACTTGCATTTATCATTGGGTCCAATCAAATTGAAACTTATGACATTCAAGCCAAAGCAAATCTAGAATGACATTATAATGTAGAGGTGCCACTACAAATCTCATACACTCTAGATACTCATTCTTAATCTTGAATGTAATAGGATGTGAGGTACGGGATGTAGAAACCCTTCTACCATCCGCTATCATCAATCTATTTCCAATTATTAGCTTGATAAGAATACCTTATTCCTTTGCTAATTTCATGGATACAAAATACTTTGAACTTTAAAAATCAACCAAAATCCAACAACCATGATCATATATTATACCTTGCAAGTGAAGTAAACTTGCATAGGTTGAGCTTTCAACCCCATTGGAATTAATCAAGTTCTCAATAGGTGGTTCAAATTCTCCTATTGAGATTCTTTGTTTCCATGATCATCATGCTCCACAAATCCTATTTGGGCGATTTGTTGTTTATTCTTGAGTGTTGATTGTGCTCCTAGGGAATCTTTGGGGAATCTTCTTGTAGGAAGCTCAAAATTGCATGGGTGAGGTACTTTTGGAAAGCTCTTGATGAGACAATCATGGAAGGAGAAGGCAACATCTTTTTCCTTGAAATTATGGACGTTATTAATATTTTCAAAGCCTAATCCATCTTTTTAGGCCTCCAAAATTGGCTTTGAAGTTTTCAAAGTGTTTTTTGGCCTTTGCTTTATTATTAGTGGAAGTACTCTTTTGGTAGCACCTCTATTTGATCTACTAAGACCATTATATTTAACATCCTTCTAGATATTACCAAGCCAATTTTCACCTCTAGATCATATGTCTAACTTATGGTATTACAATTGGTGCTCTAGTTGTGCTCTCAATAGTGAGGTTGGAGTGACAACCAATCCAATTATCTATGTTTCTCTCCAATGAGGTAGGAAGTGATGGCATATAGATCATGAGAGTGCATGTTATGATGGCAGGTAACATGTTGCCACAATTCTTAGTATAGTTGTCATAGTGAGAGTTACATTAGTAGATGATTCTTGGAGGTGGCAATTGCGGTTTGAGGTAGATGTCATGATGGAGTTCTTCAAGGATTCTTGAGGAGATTTTTTTACAATACATAATGGGTTTTACACAGAATGGTGCTTGATATCAACCCAAATTTCATATCCCAACAAAGGAAGAGATTTGGTCCAATTTTAAGTTTGACACAAAAGACGATTCAATTGAGAGTGCATTTGGTGTATTTGAACAATTTTTGTGGGACATTGACAAGATTTATGGAGCCTCCAAAGGCCCTAAGTGCTACTTTGGTATAATTAAATTGGATGACTTCATCCATGAATTTGATAGTTGGTATGATATGTAATAGATGCACAACTCATCTTTGTTCACACCCTTTATGGCATGGAAGGAGTTGTTTTAACTCTTGGAGGATCCCCCAATGGATGACTACCATGAGTTCAAGAGAGCTTGCTTGGGAGAGATTGAGCTATGGAAATAATATTGGTCTCCAAATTACATCTTCATCACTTTAGGCTCAAATTCTAAGGGTAGATCAACAATAACTATGAGTTCTAGGTCTAGTAGCATTTGTGTATCTAGTGGAGGTGCACTAGTTGGAGATGGTGCCACTACAAGTGGAGGTATTTTTGTAAGAGGTAGTGTAGTACCAAGGTTTAACACCATGGTGGAGTTCTTCTAATGCTTGAGGCAAAACTACCAAGGAGTGTGGATTGACAACCTAAAGAGATTGTAAGAGTTCTAATGGAAGGTTGGGACGAACCTCCATGAGGCACATACTTGCATGAAATGGTTGATCAGTTTCACTCAAATAGCTACTATGATTTATGACCAATTTTGGTATAGAATCTTAGATAGAGAATTGAAATGTAGAGTACATGTGCTATGGTGTGCTATGGTGTTATAGGCTACCTCACCTACTTTGGCAATGATCTTTAGTTTGGCTGAGCACATTGAGCTCAACATGGTAGAGGAGAGAATGGTGACATCTGGATTTGATAGGGAGACCTCATCCATAATATTACTTCTTCTAGAGTGCACCACATTATGTTGCCTTCAAAGGTAGAGTGTACATCCCAAATCTTATAGAGAAAGAGGATGGCCTAATGCATCTAGATCCTTACTTTCAATTTTGGATCAATGGCAACTGTTGAGTGGTGGTGTTGCTTGGTGGACTTATGGTGGACCTCATTGGAAGAGAGAGTGCACTCAAAGTAGTGGGCATGACACCTATAGTGCATCATAACACTAGCCTAGAGGATAGTGTGACCATGGCCAAAAATTTGGTCATACCAATTACCGATGCTTTGACATCTACTGGAATTACGGAGTGGTAGGGCTGCTATGGAAAGTGGTAGAGGAGCTCCAAGTCATGGAAGACAAGGTAGTAGTAGAGGACCTACACCCAATAGGAGCCTAATACATGCCTTTTCTTTTGATAAGCTATGACTACTTGGATTCAGTAGTTGGAGTAGAGATTGGCTAACATCACCATAACTAAGAGGAGATAAGATTCAAGTGTTGAGGCTTCCAACTCTTATGTTGGTGAGTAAAGATGTCTTGGACTTTATGTGTCAAGCAACCCATGTAGATGCATCTACCATAGTGATTAGGACTGTAATATGTGCTCTAGAGCCTAGAGGAGCATCAATGGAGTTGGATCTACAAAGAGGAGAGGTTGGTAGACAAATCAGACTTTCTAGTCTTTCATACTCTTTGAGGCATTTGAGACAACATCCATGGCTCCTAGATGTCCTAATGCAGGTATGGTAGGTGGTGATGGAGTGCATGATGGACTAGATACTAGTCAACCACTTGCTACTACAAAAATTGAGTCTAGCACAATGTTGGGGGCGTCTTAGTTGATTATATGCTCCCCTTTGTTCTCAATCAATGAAATGTTTACCTTGGGAGTTGATCAAACTCCAATGTTCCAATTGGCTGCCAAATTTTATGAGAGTAGGGATGATGTGGTTCCTATTTCTAGAGTAGAGGTGGTTGATGGTTGAGCTAACTTGGTTGAGGAGCATAGGATCCATTCAACTACCAATGGTTTATTGGTAGGCAATAACAACTAGGTTGGAGGAGTTACTAGCTAGACATGTATTTGAGCAAGCTCAATTCACGCTAAGAGTTGTCATATTGGACAATCAAAGTGGGATTTTCCATTTGGTGGGACCTTAAGGGAAGGTCTATACACCATAGAAGGTCTTATAAGACTCTAGTGTACATCCTTTTATGTTGGAGAAGGCTACAGTTGTCAATCTTAGGCTATGGAAGACTGATGTGGAGAGGTGTTCATTTTAGATTCAAACATCTCTAGGGATGGTTCTACATAGGACAATACATATTGAGAGCTTATTGTTTAGATTCAACATGGTCATCCAACTAATAGCTCTATGGTGAGAGCTCAAGCTATTGCAAAATTAGCGAAGCATATGATGTGCTAGCTGGTAGATTAGTTTTATACCCTATGGGTTTTAGTATTGATTATTGGGAGGAGATCATTTCCTATAGGCCAGGTTGGCAATCAAGTGAGAGACATGTATGTTGCCTATTGTTATGCTTTAGGAGTAGTAGTCTTGGCTCATTATAGTCAAGGACCATGGCATCATTTTCAACTTTTAATGGTTCCATTACTTGGCTTGGTGACTTATTGGAAGGGAATGCCCATGTGGAAGATACCATAGTACTAGAAGAGATCACTCAGATTAGAGTAAAAATGGCATTGTCCTATCCATCTTGGATGTTCCATTGTGGAGTTTTTAGGAGGCATTGCAATAGCATGTGGATCAATTGGTGCAATAGGCTTAGAGTGGAGCCTTTGTACCACCAAGAGACCAATGTGAGGATGAGACTTTGGAGTCTATTACCTTGTCACCTTTAGATACCACACTTATTGCTTGGTAGTATCAAGTAAAGGGAGTATGCCTACTAGACTTGTTTAGTGAGATCAACATTAGACTAGTTGTGGTACAATAAACAAGTATATGAGTTCAAAGATACTTGTATGTAGAGAGAGATGAGATTGTTAGGTGAGTCTCTCAACATCTTGTGGTACACATAACCTCTCAATATCTTGAGTTATTACTAATGTCAATAGTCAAGGAACCTTTGACTATTGACATTATTAAAAGATTACCATTACCAAAAGATCCTACCAATAAACATTTCCTTGATGAGGGTACAAGATCTAGAGAGATATGATCCCATTCATTTGGTGATTTTTGGATAGCCTTCTTAGAGACATACCCGTGCTGGCCAAGGTTAAGGTCTATAGGATCCCTATTTTGGTGTATTTTGGGAGATGTTATGTATACTATAACATCTTTAGGTTCATCAAGCCATTTCTCTAACCTACATTTTGGAGAACAGCTCTTTGATGGGTGATTCTCACACATGGTGGTAGCAAGTACATATTAGGTACATTCTTGGATGGAACTTGCCTTGTTGTTGGATGCAGCTAGAGTTGGATCACAAGCTCATTATCTTCATCTTTGGTAAATAGACCTCTTATGTAGAAAGGTTTTACAATGTGCACATGATGGGATTCAAAGGTTAGCCTATCTTATTATTGATGATGTTTTGGATGTTGAGCATTGGTCTCAAATAGTGGTAGTGATTGATAGGTCACATATGGTAGTAGTGAACTTGTTGGGTAGTCCAAAGTTGCTTTACCCACACTCATGAGTTTCCCAAGGTCACATTTTGAGAAGGAGATCTTGGGCTTGTTTGGAATTCACAATTACAATAGTTGGTGGAACCTAATGCTTATTGGAAAGAGTGGATGATGGGTTTATGTATTGGTATTACTGCTATTTTAATAGTATTAGAGCCATCTAGGCATTACATGTTAGGTCAAGCTATGGAATTGAAGTGTTAAACCTGGATTGTGAGCCTTGGATTTGTAGAGTAGCATATGATGCACTTGATATGCATCACTACTCAGACATTTGTGAACTCTGTGCCTATCAAGACAATTTAGGCACATGTTGGGGATGATGGACCGGGTAGGCATGGTATTCTTGGGATACAACCAATAGCTATTAGTGAGAGTGGTCTACTTGGGGTACATCTAGGTGAGCATGGTCTACATGGGTTACACCTTGGTCTACTTAAGATGTAGCTAGATGATGTGTAGAGTTTGCAACCAGAGTCAAGGGAGTATTTTTCTTTGAGGTTGGGGACTCTAAAAATTAAGTGCATGACATTACTACTCCTAAGGGCCCAAAGTAGTAACCAATCAATGCATCTTTGATTCCTACATCAATTATAAAGGATAGTTGGGGAGTTAGACATTGGATCTAAGCTTAGAGGAAGGGAAAATTAGAGAGTTTGGAGGTTCTTGAGAAATTGCACAAGTTGTTTTACTTTCATAATGAAGGATTTGGGTGCTCTAAAGGGATATAGTATTTGGATTGAGTTGAATTATGATACACCAATTTTCAATGTCCTTATAGATATAGTGACACATAGAGAGGATTGATTAAAGCCGGAGTAAAGCTATTTTTAAGGCTAGTTTGGTAGAGATTTCACACGGAGAGTATGCTTCAACTATAGTGATGCTATCCAAGAAGTATATGCATGGTAACTACATAGATAAGCAAATATGTTTATTTTACCATCATATCAACCAACAAATCAGGGATGATTGGTATGCTATACATACACCGGAGGAAATCTTTGATACTATTGGGTATACAAAAATCTTCAATACTTTGGATATTTGAGCAAGATATCATTAGTTTTTGATCAAGGAGGGGGACAAGTCCAAGATAACATTATGGGCTTTTGATCCTCATGGCAAGGATGTATTGTATCAATGGAGATTCTTACTATTTGGGTTAAAGAACACTTGTTGAGTTCCAAAGGGTAATGGAAAAAATCCTAATAGGATTGGATTTTGCACAGTGCTATATTTATGACATTCTGGTCTATAGTAATATCAAACCGCCGGTCAAGCCCTCAAAGATTGAGAATGATTTCCTCTCACTTGGGTCCAGAGTGAAAACATAATAAAAAGAAAATAGATATTGGCCATCTTGTCCCTGTTGATAATGGAGACTATGTAGGAGCATGAGAGACATTCATTGGAGGTGTTTGAGAGATTGAGATCTTATGAACTCAAATTAGATCATAGGAAGTGTAGTTTCTTCCATAAGAAAATTCAGTATTTGGGTCACGCTATTTACCTTGGTAGACCAAGGTGGATGCTATTGCACCTATTCCTTGGCCTACAAATGTGAGTAGAGTGAAAACATTCCATGGGTTGGCAAACTTCTATCACCAATATGTTAGAGAATTTAGTATCATTGTCAAGGCCTTGACAAAGCTGATCAAGTTTACACAAGAGTGATGTTGGGAAGATGAGTAGGAGAGAGATTTTATAGAGCTCAAGGAGAGGTTGACATCTGCTCTTATTCTCAAGAGACCAATCAGAGGATGACTATTCTAGGATCATATAATTGGAGTACATTGTGGCTTGGAGTAATGCTCATCCAATAAGATGATGAAGGGAAAGAGTTTGTGGTGACCTATGCTAGTTGTTCTAACAATTTGGTGGCAAAGTATAGTTCAAATGAGGGAGAGTGATTGACAACAATATGAGTAATAGAACATTTTAGATGTTACATATTTGGTAATCCTTTCAATCTCATCATTGATCATCAACCACTAAAGTGGTTGATGGAGTCCAATAAGCTTTCACAATATTTCTTCTGATTTTATACGAGTATGATTTCACAATTATTCACAAATATAGAGTGGTGAACCATGATGTAGATGGGTTAAGTAAAAATGCATGTTCCAACTAGCAAAATCAGATTGGAGCACATTGGCATGGTGAGAAAAATGAAAAGATGGTGCCAAGTAGGCATGCATCTACCTTTTTATGTATATTTTCTAAGGCTTTGATGGTATCTCTCTTAGTATAGACAAGAAGAGTTATTGAAGTCATAGATCTGAAGGGTGAAGATATTGATACAAGTTAATGAGCCATCCATGATGATGTCTTAGTGATGGATTATCTTTGCATTATCTTTGGATTATCTTTTATATTGGTGTTGTGGGTGGCACAATTGGTGCCAAAGAGAGAGATTGTGTTCTCTAACAAGCCAGATGGTTTAGATTGGAGGGTAGAAACATTCTTCATGTATGGAAGGATGGTAGAGTATGAGTAGTACCCACTTCCATCTCAAAAACCAAAATTGATATACCATGGTCATAAAGAGTTAGGACATTTTGGAATAAAGCATACACATAGCTTACTCTAGAGTAATTATTAGTGGTATGGTATATAGACCAATGTATAGTAGTTTGTTGCAAGATGTGTGGTTTGTGATCATTTAATGCTCCCATGCCATAATTACACCCATTACATATCATGGGATTAGGTTACTATTAGAGTTCGGACTTTGTTGGACCTTTATCATTGATTGTGAGACATCATCAATCTGTTTTGGTTATGGTGGAGCACTTCTCCATATGGATTGAGTTGGTAGCACTTCCTAACAAGTCCACAGAAGGGACAACTTATTCATTCTTAAATTAGATTCTTAGTCATTTTGGTACACCAGTTGAGGTTTTGATTGATTAGAGTACAAAGTTCTTGGGAGAGATTCGGATCTTGTGTGACAAAGCTTTGATTAATCCCTTTACTATCTCTTGAGATCACCTTGAGGCAAATGGCTTCACATATATAGTGGTTTAGACAATAAAGAGAGGATTGTACAAGTACAGTTTGTAGAGAGTCCACTTGGGAGATTGAGATCTTCAATTACCTTGGTTGGCTATGAGCTATTGGTTCAACCAACAAGCATCCTTAGCATCCTTTGCTCCTTATTTTCTAATCTATGGATGAGATCCAAATTTACCTATAGCCATCCATCATGATGCTAATGTAGTTTTGGACTTTGATGATCTGAACATAAAGATGAGCGCATGTCCTCAACGGGTTGAGACCTCTTTGAGAATGATGTCAATAGCCTTTGAGAACTTAATGTTTAATTCAACATAGGGATATCTTAGGTTATGCTACTATTTGAAGAGGAGGTTATAGACTCTTGATCTATCAATTTCATTCGGGTATAGTAGATTGCACCAATGATACTTGATGTGACTACAAGCCGCATTATCTTGAGAGTGCATGAGGTTTTACCTTCTAGAGTCCTCATGTTGGAAAGATATGATGGTGTTGTTTAAGAAGGATCATGTGCACAATTATGCACCATGTCACTGCCCAAACATTGATGGCACTATGGACCCAAGATTGGAAATTATACGTGTAGGCTTTTGGAATATGTATGTAGCTCTTTTGGTAGAGCTACTACTATGTTGGTGTGTGATGGTTGTTCAAGAGGATGGCATATGGCATATTTGACTCCTCTCTTCATGGTGATTCCTTAAGGACAATGGCTATGTTCTCGATGTACTTGACATATAACTCGTTCACTTTTTGATGTGATATAGGTTATAGATAAATGACGGGGCTTGATAGCAACTAGCCTCTTGATCTTTGCCGACCATAGGGCATCTTACATACTTTGGAGTAGATGGCTATTTGGAGGGACCTAACCGCAAGCTAGAAGGATGATTGTGGCACTTTAGAGTTTATGTATGACCTTTGTATGAGTTGTGCTTCTATAAGATATGATGTTGATAGAGATGTATATTGTGTAACAATGCATGTATTCACTCCAATTATCACAATGTTTACAATTTGAAAACTAGTTTACTCACACGCTAGAGTGATAGCCTTGGCGATCAGAGTTATATTAGTAGTTGCTTAGAGAATACTTAATAGTGGCCAGATTTCATGTTAGGGCTATTGATCATACCATGGGGCCCATTGTCACTTGCATAGTTTGCCTCATCTGATAAATTGTCAATTGTACCCTGAAGGCAAGAGATCTAGGTTGAGCAAAGGGGTATACCTTCAAAATGCAATTCTATAGAGTTCATTTCTTTGATGTTCTTGGCTATGGTAAACAAAAAGTCACAGCAAACCTTTTAGTTAAACCGGAAGTGAATTGACTATAATCAATGCATATTGTGCATAGATTATTGAGTTGAATATCAAGTTTTGATCCAAGTTGAATATGAATAAAATATGAACAAAAGTTGATTATTTGTGACAGTTGAGATTTGTATATGATTTCTGTATGAATTGTATTTCTACTATGTATGATGTTGTGAGAGATATAGGGTGGGTAATAATATATATAAGGTTTTAAATACTTAGACTTGTATACAATCTTGCCTCTTCTTGTGTATTTTATATGTGGTATAGCACTCTTTGGATTTTTATGCCATGTGGATTTTCATCGTAGACTACTGGACACATGTCCACTGCTTATGGATACGTGGCACACAGGGTTCTTCCCTTCACACGAGGCTGCAGTTGCCTCTGTCGGTTGCCCTTTCGCCAATTCCCCTCCTTTCTTTTTAGTACTCTTACTTGTTTCTCTCCTTGCGAGGGTTTCTCCTGCTGGGTTTGCTGGGTTGGGGTTTGATAGGGTTTCTCCCGCTGTCTTTTCTTGTTGCAGCAGTGACGTTTTTTACTCCCCGCTCGTGGTTTGATGGGTCTCTCCCACTAGTCCTTACTTGTGAAGGATAGCAAAGTTGTTGTGGCTCCCCGCTTGTCCCTTCCCTTGCAACGCTGCGCTTTCTTTCGAGAAGGTTTATTTTGCAGGTCCCTCCCCGAGAAGCGCTGAGTTTTCTTACGAAGATGTTTCTTTCGCTGATTTTGATGCTGTTTATTTCGTTGATGCTTCATGTATCTCGCTACTTTGGTTTATTTCGTTGGTCCCTTCGCGTGCAACGCTGCATTTTTCTTACAATTGATGTTTGTTTCGCTGATGCTTATCATATCTCACTATTTCTCACTATTTCTGACCTTTGAGCGGCATTGTAGGGGAGCAACCCAGTTTGCCTTGGCACTCATGAGTTTTTGAGCAGAAACTCTATGTGAGGGGTACTGACTCTAGCTCAGCTACTTCGGCATTGCTTGAGGTACTGATGAAGTCGCATGTGTTTTCATGGGGACGTACTATGGCCGTCTTCTGCTTCCCTCAGCTGTTTGGCTTCTCTGGACTCAGGCATCCATAGCACTTGCTGTGATATATCAATATCCGCATCCTTGGATGCTTTGCTCGTCTTCCCTCGTTCTCTGAGCGATTTATCCTTCATGTGCTCTGCCTCATCCACCTTCTCCGATTTTCGTTTCCTGACTCAACTCTTCCCTGACCCACGATATTTACCGACTATTTCTTGTCTCTTGCCACCAGTTCATCTCCATCCTTTTCAGCTGTCCGTTTCTTCATGGAGTCTTTATTTTTCTACTTATGTGGGAGTACTGTCTCCATTTCTTTGCAGGCTGCATCTCAACTATGCGAGTTGCTATCTAACGGTTTCCACGTGACAGTTCTTTCGCGTTTCATTCGATGATGTTTCTCATATAGATATACTGGTGTTTCAATATGTTTATTTTGATTATGCCATTGCTTCAGGTTACCTTCGATGCATTCTAACTTCAGAATTTCACTACTCTAGTCTTGCGTGTCGCTGACCTTCCGTGCATTCTACCCTTGGGGTTACATATTCCTAGTATTGAGTATCATGTACATATTGTTTATCGCTCATTTGCACTTCATGAGTTCTGGATAACCCGTTCCCAAAACGGCTTCCGTTCTCGTATACCTATATATAAGGTTTTAAATACCCTTGCCCTTGTAAATGGGTGAAGCTATGGAAATTTCCAAGAGGTGTCCTATCATTACTATCATATCTAACGAGGATTTTATTAGAGAGAGAAGTTCATTGGACCAGATGTGCTGCAGAAGTCGCAGGTCCATGAGTGTCAAATGAACAGCAAGAATGCAATATCGTAATCGGACGCTAGGTCCATGAGACTCAAATGAACAGCAGGAAATATTGTAATCGGATGCTGGAGTTGCCGTCTAAGTGATACCTTAACATGGCAATGTTACAAGCTGGTCGAACGAAGATGGCTCTCCAAACGAGGCAAATCTCACACTCATTACCACGGAGCATGTCGAACTGCAGTATGTGTGTAGATAAATGAAAGGTCTTTCTACCACCAGCTATACTAGTTAGTGCCCTTAATCAACCTCCTCATGATGACCACCGTGTCACCACCTTTGAGACCTCCGGACAAAGGACTTGTCATCTATCCCTTTCTGCGACAATGACCGTGTTACTCCATCATGGAACTTCATCTACAGATTTTCATGTTCGCCGCTTAATTTCTATCAACATGTATTTCGGACCCATGACTGTGACGGCTCCTAAACTTCCTTACCTAGAATATTGGGGCTTAGCCCCACTTTACCTATTTTGTCTCAAGCCGTACAAGGGTACGGCTTGATGGGGGTCTTCCCATCCTTCGTGTTTTCTACGCGGTCGCCCTTTCTCAATATGGGTAAATGCTACATACTAAATGAGTTCATTCATGGATTTGCCCACGGTACTGCTGTCGTGTTTCTCGGAAGAACTCTGAGGAAAGTTATGTCTAGTTAACCTTTTCGAGGTTAAATCTTCCTGAACAAAGAGGACTGAATGTTTAGATTCAACTGTAACTTTGGACAGTCTCCAAAGCATATTGAGGTGGGGTTCCTTCCAGCAGTTATATCCACAAGTCATTCAATATCGCAGACACGCTAGGTTTGCATTTATCCAGGATTTGCATCCGGACACTGCACGTGTAGGAGTTCTTTTCAATGCACGGAGCTCCCATTTGACTTCAAATGGGGAAACGCCACATTTCTACCATGGACAATCTTCTGGGACGCATCATGTAGCAACTTGAGTTGCACAATACAATAAAGACAGCGAAGAAACACAAACTGTCCCTTCCCACCAGAGGCCAGGATGTACCAGTGCTGCCCGGCTCCTTAAATAAATACGAATGAAAGCTCAGACAACAAGGTCGTTGGCATACTCGGAGTTCTTTTACTCCTGTGTCTCAGGTTGGTAGTTTCAGACATAATCCAGATTTGATATAGTATGGACGGAACCAGAAGCATGGATGTTACGAGTGACGAATATTGCACAATCCATTCAGATCAATTGCAACCGCACACGAACAAGTACAAAGCCAGTTTGATCTATCACCTTCTGTGTACAAGGCTTTGTCTGCTTGTGATTTTCTACGAGACCCCTACAAAAAGTGTACACAAGTCTAAGTTTGACGAACCATGACTACTGTAGTACAACGAAACCAGGACAAACAGTTGAGCTCTAAGTATAAATGGAGGTTCTAGACGGTAACGGCACTCTCTTGAACAGATTGTACAAAGACGCATATAATAACAGAAAGTTTCAAGCCAAATTATTGCGAAAAAGGCAGCCGGAATTCGAATTATCTAAAGCCCGAGTACTTGATCCGGAGGAAGAAGAGGACTGTCTAATTCATACCAGCCTAGGGCAGGGCCAACGAATCTGAAGACAATCCAAGCTCCGATGATCGCAAAAATGGAAGCATAAGCGAGTTTGTTCAGCCAATATAGTATACCTTTGTCCGGATCTATATACAACGACCAAGCTTGTTCCGCGAGATTCATATCCTCCCATTTTTTCTTCATCTTCGGTTTCGGCGGAGGCGGAGGTTTCGCCTTTGGCTCGCCTCCTCCTTCTCTTCTTGCTCTCCTTCCTAGCCCTAACCTGCTCTCCAACGCTTCTACGTCCGCCTCAGACGACACACTCTCCTCCGTCTCATTGTTCTCATTGGAAGCGAGAATTTTAAACTTGTCTCGAATTTGTTTCCTCTCTCGCAAGAGAGATGACAGGGCATTTCCTGAGCCCGTTGCACATCGTCTGCTTTTGACCAAAGTTCTCGATTGTGAAGCACAGGCGTAAGAGCACGAAACTTCTTCAATTCCTCCTGCTGCTCCTGCTTGCACCGGACGTAGAGGCAAATTTCTCCGGAGCGTAACTGCTGCTGCTGCGCTGAGCGCCATGGCTCGTAATCGCTGCTACTCCAGAACGAAACTCGAGCGGAGTAATTTGACTCATAAAGTACCTGATGTTTCAGTGGTCCAATAGCAGGACACTCCGTTTAAATTCAGTGCTGCTGAGTAGAAGCTCGATGCCATGTATGATTCAGATCAGGATAGGAGGACAGACCGCGTAGGTTAGTTGAGTCTCCTTTAGAGGCCCAACCACGTACATGCTCCTACCACGTTATTGTTACTTTCGAGAACTAAGAAGTAAGACTTGTTACCACAAGAATTAATTAAATTGAACGAGGACAAGCCCTTCGAGGATTTTGTTATAAGAAGTGAAAACGGGAAAAATAATAGATTTAAATTTATACTCAAGAAATAACTCAAGAAATTCAGGAAGTGAATAGATGGGAAAATGATTTAAATCCTTTTTGGTTTTTTGTTAACTCCTTGCTATCGATTTTTATACCATGAATTGAACCTATGAAATATATTATTTAGTTCGGTTTCAAAGGTATGCTATAAGATATGGATTTTTCTATTAGATCTTTTTGTTTTCGATAATTATTATTATACTAAAATTATCATCTGAATTATCAAGGTATTATTTTTTTAAGAAAATTATATCGTAGAAAGGTGAAGCTTAAAATTATTAATTGACATCCCAAAAATTACGTATATGAATACAAACTCATACTTATCCAAAAAAAATCATTTTTGAATTTAACTATAAACCTCTTATACAACCACTACTCAATTCTTTCATTTATTAAATTTCATCATAAATTTATTTAGTCTAATATATACACTAATTAGGTATATTTTCCATTAACTAGAAAACTTTGATAGAAATTCAAATTATTTAATATTAGATAACTTGTGATATGTTTTGGTGGGAGAAGATTCAATATTTTAGTTGAAAGGAAAAAATACAAAATAGATAGTTCAACCTACACAAAGATTTAAGATTGCAATGGTTAAGCATTTATTCTATATTACAAATCAATAGTATTTTAATGTAGGATAAGAGCAAGCTATACAATAAAATAAATTTAATTATTGGTTTAGTATATGCATGGCGTAAAGGAGCATTAGAATGGTTTTAAATTTCAATTTTTAACTAATTGTGAAAATATGTTTCATCGAGGAAATTCATTTCTAAAAAATTTCGTTATATACATGAATTTGATATCCATAAGATATTATACACATAAAATATAAAAGCGTAACTTTCTTCTATATTTCTAAGAGATTCATTATTAAAAGTATATACATAAACTTCCGTCCAAATTTGTTAACTTCTGTTTTCCTCTTTATATATTTGTATGATCTTATCATAATGTTTCTATGTCTGTTAAAGGATAAAGAACAGATTTTCAGACCTAAAATGATACCAAAATAGAAAAATTAAATAAAGAACTGAGAATCCAACTTAGAAAAAACCATAATTTTAAATAGTACCAAGATAATAATAAGACATACGCACCAATGATATTATTCGTCTTGTTCACTATATAGATTGCAAATTCTGACATAGTACCTTCAAAGATATATAAGTATTCTAATATTCATATGGACCTTTTAATATTAGATTAAGAACTTTTTTAAATCATTTTATTATGTATATGATGTCAATCACTTTTATATTTAAATGTGATGTTATATCATTTCGATAAAATAATGGAAAAATATAATTTAAATGAATGAAAAAATAAAAATTTATCTTCTCAATTTTTTATAATGGTTAGTGAGTTTTTCCTCATTTTCTACGTATGAAAGGTTAAAGATATATATAGAGATCTCTTAGCATGTGCTTTTGAAGTATTAGAGCGCAAATTGATAAATTTCATAATATAATTTCTGAAAAATATAAAGCTTAGGTATAAAATCTACAACGCAAACTAATTTTATACACTTGTCAATGATAAAATTAGAAGAACTTATTTGTTCCATCCGCAAAGCCATATAAATCTATTAGTTATTGTCAATTCTATATAAAATATATAGATTTTTATAAAGTCTATATAGGCTTTGGCATTCATGAGTTTTCTAGCAGAAACTTGGAAAGAGGAGTAGACACTTGCTTAATCTACTTGGGCACTGATGAAATCACATGTGTTTTTGTGAAAGTTTACTATGGCCACCTCATGCTTCTTTTATTGGTTTAGCGTTTGAAAACTCAAACATCCATAGCACTTGTTGCGGTGTACTATATAACCTGTCCTCTTTGCTCTCCTAACATTGTTACATATCGATCTATCATTTCACAAACACCATCCACTAAGATCCCACATTGTTCCACTCTTCTCTTCTCCAACTAATTCTCTCCATATTATTTTTACCTCGCTCTTTGCCTGCTTCATGGTTCATCCCTGATTTTTGACCTCTAGTGTTCTTACCAAACTCAAGCCTACAGTTTAATCTTCTTTGTTCATGCACTCTAGCCTACAGCTTAATTTTCTTCGTTCATGCCCTGCTTACAGGTGGTCAATTACACAATATTTTATATTTCTTGAATTCATTTAAATAATTATCACCAATTTCAAGTTGTTTATTGTCCTTTCAATATATTGGTATATGACAGGAGAACGGGAGCGGGTTATCCAGAACTCATGAAGTGCAAATATCCGAGAAACAATATGTACTTGAATCACAATGCTAGATTAATATTAAATTTTTAATGTAAAATGCATAGAAAGTAACCTACAACAAAAGCATAATTGAAACAAATTGAGAATACCGGAATGCCCATGGACAGTAAAGAATGTGAAATCGAGAGCAGTAATGCAAACAATAGTGAGGAATAGAAAGCTTGATGTAAGAGTCAGCCAATAAAGAAAGTGAAATCAAGAGCAACAATGCAAACGATAGTGAGAGGAATAGGAAATGTATTGTAAGAACCCACCATGAAGCAATGCGTGGACGAAGATGAAGAATGTGGGCTGGATTTGGGTA
Organism: Lunularia cruciata; assembly: GCA_948567375.1. NCBI lineage: Eukaryota > Viridiplantae > Streptophyta > Marchantiopsida > Lunulariales > Lunulariaceae > Lunularia > Lunularia cruciata. The sequence goes on along the minus strand of OX419760.1, from coordinate 27,959,263 downwards.
GGAACATTGTAAACATGAGAGGTCAAGGTAGGAAGCAGTCAAAGATCAAAAGGAAAATTCTAGGGAGTGAAATTAGTAGGGGAATGGAGGAGTGGAACAAAATAAGAATGCTCGAAGGATATGGCTACAAAAATGGGTCGAAATGGAAGAGGGTAACTAGAGCAAAGCGTAAGAGGACATGATATAAAGTATATCACAACCAGCACTATGGACATTGGAGTCTGGAGATGCTAAACAACTAAAGGAAGCCAAAGGTGGCCTTAATAAACCTCCATGATAACACCAACGACTTCATCAATGCCTCACGCAATGCCAAAGTAGCTGAGCAATTGGCAGTACTCCTCGTCTCGAGTTTCTGCTCAAAAACTCATGAGTGCAAGAGCAAACCTGGTTGCTTCTAACAGTGCTGCTCAAAATAATAAACAACCATCTTTCAATAGTGCCACGTGAAATAATAAACCGCCAGCAGAAGGTTACAAAAATGGAAGGCTATAAAAATGAACAAATGGAGCTTAAGGTCTCCCAAAAGAGCAGAAATTGGACGAATGCAGAAAGTAGCCATAAACAAAATAGTGAACAAGAAAAGGAAGAAAATAAAATCAAAAGCAGGAGACAGTGAGTGATTGGAGACATCCCTAGAAAATGCCTACAAGGATGCCTACGTCTATTAGTGTTAGCAGCAAGTAAAACCAGATAGCAAACCACAAAGAACCCAAGAGGAGTTAATAGGGAAACAAGGGAATGAACAAAGTTGGTTGAGTGTCAAACGGAGAGCTAAAGAGCCGAGAGTAAGGTAGAACGGACATGCATACAATGGTGGAACTACCGAGGCAGAACGTACTATGACTTAAATGAGCAAAAAGCAAAGGAGAGAGGAGAGGGTTTCCAAGGGAAGGATGGCTTAAGGTGCTTAGAGAGGCCTCGGGAACCGTGAAGGAAAGGAGCTATAGGGTGAGATGGTTCCACGTGTCAGCCGATCACAAAAGGAGTATAAATTTGTGTGAGTAGTTGAAAGGCTCGACACAGAGATGTTGTGGTGACTAACTCCAAGAGGGATGCACTATAAGTCAATAGATTGGATAGAGTATAGTGCTGCATATCATAGTAGCTATGCTACTTATTACTCTACTTGTATTATCAATATATCCTTATAAACAAGAGAGAACATATATACTGAAATGTGAAGTAATGCAAGGAATGAAATAAACAAACTGTAATTGAAGAACCACAAATCAAAAGTAAACCATTATGGGTGAATTGAAATTGACAGATTGTACAGAACACATACAAGGGAACCATGAAGCAAACAACAGATGTGAGTTGGAGTAAAGGGGAAGAGAGTGGATAGTCACAAGTCTGAGAATGAGCAATGCGTCAAACATGAGACATATGTATATAGGTATAAGAGAACAGAAGCTGTTTAGACCAGTGACTGAATAAAAAGTCAAGAATAAGTCTTGATCACCGGTATAGTAAACAAGCCTACAGTAAAAACTACTGGTGGGCTCGAACTAGAGCTCTCCACTTGGTAGAAAGAACCGATGTTCTTAAATCTCTATAGATACTAAGCCCATGAAAACCATGGATATCTTTTTCCATTTGTAAGGCAGAGCAAAATTTTTCCTAGATCATATGAAGAGGGTAATGTTCAGAGATAAAGCTATTTATAAGTTTGCTACAAGCTAAAAGGTATGAATTTTTGGAATTGCATATCTGTCTATATCTAACACACTTTGATTTTATAATCCCTGATTTACATTTGGAAGAAATATCTGAAAGAACATGAGGGGAGCAAGATTGTCTTGATGTGAGCAAAGTGAGGCATCTCTTTCTCATCATAGATAGAGACAAAGATATTAAAGTCATCTTGGGTAATGCGACAATGGAGATAGTGAGTGCCAAAATGAGTTTGAACTAGCTCACATGAAAGTCTCGGATAGATCCCCCCTCCTCTAGCAGCATCCTCCATATACATGAAATCCTTGAAATGATCAAGTCATGAGCAAACCACCAAAAGATCATCAACATATCTTCAAACTTGGGATAGGTCTCCGCAACATCATTGGCATCCAATTGTTTGTATATGAAATCAAGTTCATAAGTGAAGAGGTATAGATTAGCCACGAAGACGACACAAGGTGTCGCCATAGGAATCCCAATCTCTTGAGGGAAGAGCTGATTCCCAAAAGTGATGTAGAGGTTATCAAAAAGAAATAGCATCCAACAGATTAGAACTTCCTCATCAACAGCCATGAATTTGAGTTGTTTTGCTGATTAAGAGATATTATTTATATTTTTAAGCCATCTATATTTGAAGTCAAGTGTGGAAGTCTCTACCAACAACATAGTTTCACTATTCATAGTGAACCTATAATGGAAGATAGATCTGATGAGAGTAGACAGCCTTATTTTGAGATCATGAAGGTGGATCTTTGTATAAAGGGTGGTAAAATCAAAACTTTGACAAAGAACTTTTTCCAAGGTGGTAGGAGTCTACTACAAACCAGAGTCTGGGGGAGAAGAAAATCTTATCTTGTGCAATCTTTGCACCTGCTCAAGTAAAGCAGAAACACCAGAAGAGTAGTCCAAGATCCAGCTAGAGTTGACCATCAGCCCCACACATAAGAATTCATTCCTCCATAGGTCGTTTGCAAAAGGTAGCAATGCTTTGAAGATTAGAGTTTAACCAAGAAAGTTCAGATAAAGGAGTAGAGTAGTCTGCAGCAATGAACCTAGGAACAACAAGAGACTTATGGAATTTCCAAGCACAACAGAAGTAAAAGAGTTTCTTGGAATCCTTGGAATTGCAAAATCCTTGAGAGGTATTGAAATTGTGGTGAGAAAGTAAGTGATGGGTTTGAGGAATCAATGAGAGTTTATAGGTTGTTGAAGGAGAATGAAGCTCGTTGTGTAAAGTTTGAATGTAAAAGTGTCTACAGACAAATACAAAATTGTTAGGACACTTGTCTATATAAATTATAATGAAATGGGACTTAAAATGAGCAAGAAGTTTTCTATTGTGAGAGGAAAGGAAAAGCGGGTCTCAAAAATTGAAATCATCTACAATGGGAGGGAGATTGAGTAAAAGTTTAACTTTTTGTAGAAGGGTGACTTTTCCTTGGTAAAAAATGCCTTTGGTGCCCAATATGGCTTCATAGTAAAGAACAAAGTTGCAAATACAAGTTAGAATTGCAATGAGAGTAGAGTGGGGAGACGTGAGTGAAATACAAAACTTGGTTCCTCCGGAGAAGAGAAGTGATAGGTTGTAGGAATCTGAAGCATAAAATCTGAAGCGAAGCTGTAATGACATGCCCATGTGAAGAGTTAATGAAACATGGATGTTGAAGGCAACTGCAAGGGCAAGGAGTAGAAGAAAAGTTTGACAACTGCCCTAATAGTGAAGCAAAGTTAAAATGTAAACGGCCTAGAGTATTTCCATACTTAAAAGCAACAATATTTAAAAGTGACAATAAAAACATCTCGGTGTCAAGCCTTTCAACAGCTCACACTAACTTCTACCCCTTCTGTTGATAGGCTGACACGTGGAACCATATCGCCTTATAGCTCCATTCCTTCATAGTTCCAGAGGCCATCCTTCCCTCGGAAACTCTCTCCCCTCTCCTTTGCTTTCTGCTTGTTAAGGTCATCGTTCTTGCTTAGATCATAGTACGTTCTCTCTTGGTAGTTCCACCTTTGTGTGCATGTTTGCTCTGCCTTACTCTATGCTCTCTAACTCTCTGTTTGACACTCAACCAACTTTGCTCATTCCTTTGTTTTCCTACTAACTCCTCTTGGGTTCTTCGTAGTTCGCTCTCTGGCTTTACTTGCTGCTAACACTAATAGACGTTGTCCTTGTAGTCATTTTCTAGGTATATCTCAAATCACTCACTCTCTCCTGCTTTTGATTTTATTTTCTTCCTTTTCTTGTTCATTATTTTGTTTATGGCTACTTTCTACATTTGTCTAATTTCTACTCTTTTGGGGGACCTTAAGCTCCATTTGTTCATTTCTGTAACCTTCCACTGGCGGTTTATTATTTCATGTGGCACTGTCGAAAGATGGTTATTTATTATTTCGAGTGGCACTGTTGGAAGCCATCGAGTTTGCCCTGGCACTCATGAGTTTTTGAGTAGAAACTCGAGAAGATGAGTATTGACAATTGCTCAACTACTTCAGCATTGTGTGAGGCATTGATGAAGTCAATGGTGTTATCTTGGAGGTTTACTATGGCCACCTTCTACTTCCTTAAGTTGTTTAGCGTCTCCGGACTCCAATGTCCATAGTGCTGGTTGTGATATACTTTATATCCTGTCCTCTTATGCTTTGCTCTAGTTACCCTCTTACATTTCAACCCATTTCTGTAGCCACATCCTTCAAGCATTCTTGTTTTGTTCCACTCCTCCATTCCCTTACTAATTCACTCCCTAGTATTTTCCCTTCAATCATGGACTGCTTCCTACCTCGACCTCTTGTGTTTACAATGTTCCTACCCAACTCCAACCCAAGTTCTTCATCTTCGTCCGCACACTGCTTCTTGGTGGGCTCTTACAACACATTTCCTATTCCTCTTGCTATCGTTTGCATTGCTGCTCTGGATTTCACTTTCTTTCCCGGCTGACTTTACATCAAGCTTTCTATTCCTCGCTATTGTTGGCATTGCTGCTCTTGATTTCCCATTCTTTACTGTCCATTGCAATCTTGTATTCTCAATTGTTTCAATTATACCTTTGCTTTCAAGTAAAAGTATTGTTCTCTACTTGTTAAAATTATACCTTTGCTTCAGATTACATTCGATGCATTTTACTGAACTGATATATCAATATTCTAGCTTCGTGCATAAAGTAACAAATATATACAACCTTACCAAAAAGAGATCTCTCATCTACCTATATCACTAGGTTAAAGTAACAAAATATATACAACCTTACCAAAAAGAGAGATGTGAGAAAAAATCAAAATAAGAAAGAATGAGAAAAAATCAAGACGAGAGCTATTTCGGATGGTTAACCCTACATATACAGAATTTGTGCTCTCCTCAAACTTCTCATTTCTTCTCCTCCCATCCTTCTTGTTAGCCTGTGCGGTCCTTTTCTCTTTTTCTTCTCTTCTAGTAGTTTCAGCGACCGGCATTTTCATCCATTTTTATTGCAGTTTCAAATTTGCTGTTAGTTTCAAACCAGTTTCCTGATCTAAAACTACTCGTATACTTTTTATTTCTTTCCTATCCGGATTTTCAATTTCTTTCCTTGCTGACGAATGGTTACCTGAACTCTTATCCTAATTTATTACAAATATCTCCGATAAAGCAATGCAAGAAAGGAAGAAATAGAGCAATGACAAGAGGGGAGAAGTGGCATTCCATGACGATGTGATCATATTAAGAGTGGGCTATCACGAAAGACGTCGAAAGAAGATCGCCAATTGGGCCTCTAAGGTTAGTGTCGCAAAATGCTAATCTGACTGACCACCTCTGTTGAACTGTGGGTGGAAATAAGCTTCAGAGATTCAAAATTTGCTGGGATATTCTCTGTACATTCATAACGCGTTGTCTAGACTTCTGCTTAAATATTTGTGATTCTGTTGATCCTTGATGTCGTCCATTTCGTTGAGCAAAGCGTTAGACCTTTTAAGATTTTTATTCCCATGGCCCATGGAGGTCTACCAAGATATGTATTTCTGCAGAATGTGTAGATTTACATCTGTGATTGAAGGATTCTCCGCGAGTTGTTTAGAAGTAAACCATCCATTCAAACCAGCTAAGACTAATTTCCGTTCAACCAGATCCTGGCAGTGTAAAGACATTAATTCATTATTTACAGAGTGCTAACTTCTTATTCTGTTAAATACAATTTTCTAACTGTTAACTAAACAAGCGAAGAAAGTTCACTGAGCAAGTCTGGGTCTCCGGTAGAAATGTACATCGTGTTCAATATTCAGGGTTAAATATTCAAATTAGTAAGAACTTTCGCGGTAAGATACTCTCCATATACCACGGGGGAATACTTCGCAACCCCTCCTGTTCTGTTCTTACAAGCGTCCAAGGGCTCAACCACTGCATCGAAGTTGGGCTGGAACATAGCAGTTATTCATTCAGCCTGTCAGCGAAAATGGCAAGTGCAATGGACCTCACATCCAGATCAGTTCAGCTACTAGCTCCTTACCTCATAGAAGTACGGCACTGATACCCGGTATTTGGACTTGTCGTTCAGCACGCGATGCACAGTGGGCTTGTAGACTCCATTACTCCAGATCTGTAGACACAGGAAAGAGATCTTCAACTACAAACCAGAACAAGCCCATCTGGAAGATGAGCTTCAATCTGGACAATCACATGTTTTTAAAGGCATAGAAGGAAAGTAAATACCTTGAGCATCTCTCCTATATTGACCACAAAAGCTCCAGGAATCGGATCAGCCCAGATCCACTCCCCGGCCTGATTCTTCACCTGCATCAGTCATACAAAGCTCTAGCTGGTGAACTTCTTGCTCTTAAAGTTAGACCTTGCACTATGTGCGACGTATTCAAAGATATTATGTTCATCTACATCTACAGATATGTAAAAAATTATAAAGTGGGCATAATTTAACCTGGAGGGCTCGAACACCGTTGTCTTGATTAACAAGAGTCAGCAGGCCTGCATGGACGTTTCACGCTATTCAGCATTAGACCCATAGATTGTATCTTTTCGGACTGCATGAAATAGTAGGCCAGGAGAGAAAGAGAGGTTTTCGAGATAGGTAGACAATTTGTTGGCAGGAATTTACCGTAATCTGTGTGTTCACCACTGAAAGCTCGATCCCACAAAACCATGCACGAGACAGGAAGCGGCCATAAGAACATAATTGACGACATTTGTAGTGCAGACTATTTTATTTTGTTTCTGCAGTATCTGCAGTAACTTCTGATCATCCATGCTGTAATACAGATGAATTCAGATCTTCATATATTGGGTACATACTGGAAAAGTATAGTACGAGTAGTGGTAGTAGGTTTTAAATCATCCATGTGCCTTTCAAACGGAAAATACGCATCAGAAAGACGAAGGAGGGTAAAAGGGAAGCTTTAACGAGGGAGACTTACTCCAAGGACATGTACTTCTAATGCATAGTAGTCATGTAAAAGGACGAGATTGTACAATTCAAGTATAGGGAAAAGATATAAGAAGGCACAGCAGAAACGTTCGTTTGTTGCTGTGTATGGACTTTGACTGACAGCATCAGTGTGGCATTTCAGACCATGACCATCGTACTGTCTTGCGAGGGATACTGGGCTTTGCACAACAGCAACTTAACTGGTATTGCTTGCTTAGATGCTGTACAAAGAGGATGGTTTGATTCAATACCTTGAAAGATGCAGGACTCAAAGACACTTAACCATGAACCCACATTTCTTACAGATTCACTGGATTCTAAACTGAGTATTCGGATCCATGGACTACACACCAGCCAACTTCTGTAACATTCTGTTCAAATGGGGGGTAGCCAATCATTCGCAATAACCAGAACGGATCGCCCGCCTTGTTTCCTTCAAATGTATCCCGTGACCCAGCAAGAGCAAAACCTATTGCTTGCATAACTGTCCTCCCCAAATCTGCAGGTGCCAGTATCAGAATGATATATCCGAAATGGTAAGTGGGTCCAGTTTCTGCCTAGACTACTACCACTGTATAGTCGTAGTCGCATATAGATTGTGAATTACATTAAACTTTATCTTTCAGATTCTTGTACTTGTCCACGGTGGCCAATCTTCTCAGAATTTGAGGCTAATACAGATCTAGACAACTCCAGAAGGTCTTGTTTACGATTGACAGTCTTCCAGCTAAGAATGTCTCTTCCAAGTTGGAAAGCTGAGATGGACTGGCAGTTCACGCAAATTATCCAACAAGATGATGAAACCAAAGATTTTGGTGAAGGCTTCGTTTCTTGCGAAAGACAACGCTCGTAAACCCTGTACCCATCAGCGCAAAGAACGAAAACTAACACGAAAAAGAATGGGATTACAGTATAGACTCTGATACTCATTCAGTTACCTTGGAGCACAGTAAGATATTGCTCATACACTGGTCGGAATGCCGTCGGTAAAGCTGGCCTGCAGTTATTGAGATACAAAAACCGTCAACCGGCACTTAAGCGATATCTCTGGAACAACAGTTCATGTACTCTTACTGTGAGAAACAACGTATTGGATCATGGAGAAGGAGTCTAGCAGATACAGAACATTTACCCGGGAAGTCTGATTACATAATGATAAACTCTAAGTTGCTTGGTACAATTAGTGCTACATCCTCATCTACACGAGCGCTTGAATTGCTTTTCTGCAGTGATATTTCAACAAAGTATCAAGTTTCAGAAGTACCATGTATTCCGACCAAGTAATGGGTGGCCTTGCATTGATTGAGGAAACTTTCCATTGTAATCATGGAGGAACTGCAATCCCCACGGAAAGCGAACCATTAAAGGTATGACAAGTGAAACAACACCCGATAACTTCTACTCGTAATCAGAATTCTTCAAATAACAGCAATTCCTGTTCCTGCCATGATGGGACTTATAGATTAAAACTGATAACTGACTACTGGTAAATCACGAGCTACTGGTTTGGTGCTCGCAGATCTGGAAAAATGAAGGCATCATCAAATCATAGTCTATGTATTGAACATAAAGCGATGGAACCTAGAAAGTCATGACTTACATCGATTGCCTCGTGCAAGTCCGGAGCCCCTTTGGTGATATTTACTCCTAATGCTTGGTAACCCCTATATAGACGTCAAAGAACCAAAGGGAGGGTAGGTATATAAGTACCAAGATGCCAATACGCCTGGACAAATTTTATTAGTGGAGATGAAGCAGAGGTAACGAGGTGTGGTCATGTGACCAGAAGGTCCCCTTTCCCTAATCTTTACTCAATTAGACAGAAGCCCCTCAAAACGAGGGGCTGCTCCATACTCACCATGCTCATGTTCACCAGGTCAGCAGCTCCGATTTCTGGGACACTTCCCTCACATATCATCGTCGATGGACCACTACTAATCAGGGAGGTGAGATTAACCAACCTATAGCCTGTGTCTCCGTTGGCTTGTACTTTCATCTTTTCTTCTAAAGGCAGTTTAAAGAACTCGCGCCCAAGTCTACGAACCTGGTCGGTGAGCTCAACGGGAACACCATGTCCTTTCTGCATGAGAACTTGAAGATGATTAGAATTCGGAATTTTGAATTCTTCGAATCATAAAGCATATAGCGGGCAGCAGATCAGAAGGAAAGGGGCTCACCACATAGAAAAACCCGACATTTCTGCACGCATCATCTATCTGCTGTACAACCTTCAGGAATTTCGCGTCCTCCTCCGATTTCGTTATGTTTTTCGAATTCACAAGCACACTAATATCTGATCCAGACCATCCAGATGACCAGATTCTTCATCAGTATAACCTGTAAGCAACTGAAAAATGCCAAAATTGCTCTTGCATTTCTTCCTCAGAAAACAACATCCACCCTCAATTCACTCATTTCCACTCGATCAAAATAGCAACATGAGGAAATCTACGACACAATGTTAGGTATGTGAAACCATCCATACCAATGATCGGTATGGAAGAAAAGCTTGCTGCTCCGGCCTTGACTTTCCTGAACCGATGAAGGCCATCATGTCTCAGAAACTGCTGCCTCACGAGCATAGCCATCGAGGTTCACCGAGCGTTCATTGACTCCTCTCAATTCACAATGAATTCCAGTTTGTCTCGAGAGATGCCATAGAAGTAGCAGTAGAATATAAATTCTACTGCTAATTCAGAGCTGTCTGACGATGATCTACGGTGCACGTCTAGCGTATATACGGGTACCCGGGACCGTGGATGTAGCATCTACGTCCTGAAACTATAGTTAGAGATAGCTCCAAAAGTATCTCTAAACTAGTGTGACCGCTGGATTGCTACTAATCTTGAGTAATCTCTACAGTTTCCGCGCGTGAGGGAGCCCTTATAGCTTTGGCAACTTATGCCGAGTATGTGCTTCAGCGCTTTGGTGTTTGTTTTTGGGAGCCTTTTCCCCTCGGTTCCTTCATGTCCTATTTGTGTTTGTTTTGGTTTGTAGTAGTTTGGGACCTTGGGGCCTTGCGTTTTTCTTTTTTCTTTTTGGTACTTGTTTGTGCTTTGTATTCTTTCGCACTTTCCTCTTTAGATATTTTTATATATGTTAATATATATTTCATGCCACGTAGAGTACGCTCATGTAAATCTGTCATCCACTGTTTGAGAGTCTCGAGCCTATAGTTAAAAAAAAAAAACAAAGTAGATGTGACTGTTGCCAAAATCTCTATTATTATTTTTCCTTTTTTCTTTTGTGAGAAGCAAATCTGTTATCCACATTTAAAAGGGTCTTTATACTAGAGCTGTCTCACGCCTATAATTTAAATAAAAAAAGGTAGATGTGACGGACGCCCAAATCTCTATTATTACTATTGGCTTTTTGGGATGATCTTTGGAAACCACCTCAGATTAGGAAATATAAGTTTATTGTGTTTGGATACTCGAAATTTTTCCTGTGCTAGTAAGCTGGTTAAAATTTTGACTGCTGAGTTTGGTAAACATGTTTAGTATTTTTCTTAATTTGTTAATTAGTTGGTAATTTTATTTATGTACCAAAGATGATGGGACCCCATCATCTTTGGGACATAGATAGAATTATTCTTCTCATCTATGCCCTTTCTATTTATGTACCAAAGACTATTGAGTTGTTCGATTTAGCATCCCCCAAGATAGAATGAACAATAGGTAGAAGTAGAAAAAAGCCAACTAGCCCAAAAATGTACCCCGTAGGAATGGGAAAAAAGGACATCAGTGCACTAGAAAGTGCAGAATGAAAGGAAGAGCACAAGACTCCAAGGACAAACCTAGAGAGAGAAACCAAGGCCTATGCCTAACTAGCACAAAGAACAAAACACTAAGTAGAGGAACCCAACCTCAAAGTAGGCAACCCAAATAATATAGGAACATATAGTTGCACGGTGTGATATAGATCCTCCAAAGGTATGTCAGAAAAATTGAGGTGGAGTCCGTAGATGGGACATGTGTCCCTACTATTGGTGCTCATCAATGAAATCTCAGAGCATACTATCTCTATAGGTGCCTTCTACCAAAAACAAGAGGTAAGCATGGTGGGTGAGAAAGTCAAGGCACCTCTCCACTACAATGAGCCATGTGCTACCTCTCAACTGAGACCATCAAAAAGGTGATGAATGTGGCCAAAAACCTCCACTGCTAGAAGGATGAAGGTGTTAGAGGCAAGTTGTGGGGAATTATGGTCCTCCTTCCCTTTGGTAGCAATGATTATTGTAGCTCTTGCTTGGATGTTGGTTTGTGCTAAGGTACTATCAAAGAGTACACTACTGCAGCATACAACATATGTCAGTCATCCTGAAGGTGAAAGTATCTATCTGCACCCTCCTATGAGGTGGGCTAGGTAGGACAATCCATCACTCAATCTGAACCTATGAGCAAGTAGATTGTAAGATCTGGGTCATTGCACCTTCAATGCATCATGGATTGTAGCCGGCTCTCCTCCTATGGCACATCATAGGATATGAATGGCCTCAATGTCAAATGTAGAACCACATAAGTATTGTTCCGATAAGCCCAAGAGTGTTGGATAAGGTAGTCTTAGCTAAAATTGAAGAGTCATGGTGAACTCCTCCAATGTGAACCAAAAGTCCTCAATCAATGAAGCCAAGCTCCGGTACACTTCTCAACACAAGAGAGGATCTTAGCTCTCTCAAGTAATGGCATATTAGTGAGGATGCTAGAAAGGATGTGAGTGTGTATAATAAGCTCCACCTAAAACTTCATAGAGTCTAGGAATACAAAGTCCACAAAGGCGGGAAATGTTATGCATTTCTACCTTAGCAATAAATCTTGAGCTAATCAAAGAGATATTTGGAAATCATAGGTGCCAGAGTTGACTATTGCAATAGGTGTCCAAAAAAATAGGTGACCTCATGTAAGAACCTATCTGCCCAAAGAAGAGCCACTAGTGTCCATGCTCCTAAGTCAATAGTTGGTGAGTTAGCCTCTTGTAAGTGATACCACATCCTACCATGTCTATAGGAAGAGCTATATGTAGTCACCACCAATCATCTAATAATTCTGGAAGTATATAGGTCCTAGGAGTGTGGAGAATGTATGCCACATGGTACTATCAAAGGATTATAGATATGATGGGATTACCTCTATGTGTGGATATGTATGTGCTAAATAAGAAGCTCTCAAAACTCTAAAGAATAGAGTAGGCTACTTGTGTGTTCTCCAACTTGGAGAGTAGATGAGTGTGAGCAATAGCTTGAATCAAAGTATCTTAGATGAATGAGCTACAAAAATCCTCATCTCCAAGAGGAGAGCCCAGTACTCTCAGACCTCCTATTGGGAATTGAAATCCTTTTGGGAAATCCAAGGGAGTGAGGACTTTATGTGGGCTCCAAACCTTGCATTTCTGAGTTTTAACTTGTAAACCCAAGGCCTCCAAACTAAGTTTGAAAGCTTGCAAAGCATAGACTACATCCTCAAAGAGGCCTAAAATATGGGTATCATCTAATAGGGCTAGAAAAAGACATGTAAGAAAGGTGGTTGCAACCTCATGCAAAGCTATGTATTGAGTGATTGCAAATAATGGATCTCCCAAAGGATCTCCCTAGTGTGTACACTTGACAAATGCCAACTAAGTGAACTCTCCTAGGGTGGTATGGTTGCTATATATAACAATAATGTTGTTATCCTATAGAATGTATGTACAAAAGGAATCAAAGAAGGAATATGATCCCTTGCCAAACAAAGAGCTCAAAATAAAGCTAGACTAGAAATGGTGTTGAATGCATTTGAAATATCCACTTGGATGACCATACACTCAAGGTGAAGGTCCAAGGAAGCTCTGATGCTGCAATAACCATCTCAAAACCACCTGGTGTGGCCAATACATATTGATGAGGAGACAAAGATGAAAAGGAGTGGAGAAATTATAGACAAATGGTGCATGAGATTAGATACAAGAAAATATCCTCTATGGCTATAGGGCAAACACTTGATGTCTCCTTGGAAAGAGTAAGAAGACAAGATGCACCAAACAAATGAGTAGCACTTGAGGGAACCAAAGCCAAGGCAATATGTTGGTAGAAAGCAAAGAGAAAGAGGATGCTTGAGTTTGGCATATTAGGGGAGAGACAATCCCTTAAATACTCAAAACTAGTCTTGAAGGATATAATAATATAGAGTTAGCAAAAAATTTAGTAGAGGCCAATGAGTTAGCAAATATGCCATTAGCCAAGAAATTCTAGGAATATTCTAAAAGCATTTTGGAAACTTCTTGGTACCTTCCAAGTATTGAGTAATGTGTATGACAAGTGTAATACCAAGAGCTAACCATACGATCTAGATGTGAAATTTGGTTTGGTAACATCTAGATTGATTTTATACACGATGGTCAAAATAGATAAGATAGAAGTACCACCAAAAGAGTACTTCTACTAATAGGGCATAAACCAAAATAGACTTGAGAACCTTAGAACCAATAGCTAGACATATGATTTAAAGGTGAGAATTGGTTTGGTAACATCTGGAAGGATGTTACACATGATGGACTAAGCAGATCAGAAAGAGGTATCACCAAAAGGGGACTTCTACTAATAGAGTAGGAACCGAAATATGCCTGAAATCTTTGAAGGCAATTTCGGAGGCCTAAACGGATGAATTAGGCCTAAAAAATGTGCAGATTCCCCCCCCCCTCTCCAATGGACGAGAGGCTGGCCTTCCCTCTCCCTGCTTTGTCTTGTCAAGAGCTTTCCAATGGTACCTTACGTGATTTTGAGATTCCTATAGGAAGATTCCCTAAAAGATTTCCTCCGGTCAAAGCTTGTTTCACCAACCAGATAGGACCTAGACCAGACATATCACCCATCCAAGTAAGTAATCCAAGGGTAGAGCTTGCTGACATGTCACCTATTTGTGTCCCTAATCTTATGGTGGAGCTTCCTTGGAGGATATCCTCTTTATCTATATAATAAAGAGAAGGTGCTCCCTTGGGGCATCAATTGTTTGAGTGTGCAATCTGTGTTTTCTCTCTTCTCTTGTCCTCGGAGTATTACAATGGTATCAGAGCAGGTGTTTTAGTCCAAGAGAGTGGATCACCCCTCTTGGAATAGCATGAACTACTGAAACTTAGTAATTTGAAGTGGAGAACATAGAGTAGTTGCTAGACTTAAGAAGGACTTTAGAGAGCGGATGGGATGGATGCGCCGGGAGGCCAATTTCCTGCACCTAGCTTTCCATTCTCAAACCCATTCCACATCAAGGTTATGTACATCTAGCGTGAGCAGATGAGGGTATTGCCAGTTTATCATTTTGGTGCAGAATTCATGGACAGAGTGATGAACTCACCAAAGTAGAGTCACCACAGGTAGAGTCACCCGGTGATTCTACCTATGGTGATATATGACAAAGAGTGGGATTTGACAATCTACATTCTATTATGATAAAATGGATATGAATGTCCCAAATCCTCTCCCTTTCAACACTCAAGTAGAAATCCGTTATGTAGTGAGGCCGAAAGTGATGTTTAGAGATTTTGTGGTTAGGAATTTTGGTGAGGAGTATTATCAACAAGTGATAGCTTCTGAGGTCCCAATGGTAGTTCCGATAATTTGGGCACCTTCTAGAGTGATTATATTGACTCTAAATTGAAGTAGACATTAGCAATTGAGTGTTGCAGGAACCATGGATCCGCAATTGCAAGAGTTGGTGCAAGGAATGCAAGGGATGTTGAATGAATTTTGAGAGATTAAGATGACCATGGAGACATTACAAAGTCAAGTGCATATCCTAAGGAACGATCAAGCCATGCAAGAAGAAGAGCCGTCTCAAAACCCCGTACTTGCGACTGAAGTACTTGGAGAGGCATCCGTGCCTACGAACCTTATCAACGATGAAGCCACATTGCTACTCCGGATGAAGAAGACCTGCAACATCAAGCCTTACAAGGGGCAGTGTTCGATGGGAGTAGTGGAAAATTGGATCTCAAGAATGAATCAATATTTCCGATTGTTCTCAACAGAGATCACAGAGCATGCTACAAGCGTGTTTGCATGTGGGTACTTGACCGATAAAGCCCTCACATGGTATGATGCTTGGGAATGATCCATGCTGGCAAAGAGAAGGGAGGTCACATGGACAGCAATGCAAGAAGGACTGCTGAAGAATTTCCAATTGGTGGATTCTGTGCAAATGGCTCGAACCCGACTATGGGAATTGAGACAGAAGAGTAGCATACAAGAGTATGTGGAGGCATTTTTGGATCTACAAGTTGCAATTACCAACATGAGTCCAGTAGAGGCTCTCGACAATTTCAAACGAGGGTTGAAAGAGCGGATTCGCCAAGAAGTCATGGTGAAAAATCCTTGCACAGTATTTGAAGCTATTGCTTGTGCGCAAAGAATAGTAGGAGCATTAGGTGGAGGTGAAGGAGTAGCTCCACCTCAACATTATTGGGCAGAAATGCCACACATGGGTGGACCAGTACCAATGGAATTGGGCAACCTTTGATTCCGGGATCAAGGAGCATGACCGCTTCAAGGGGAGTGGGGACGGGTAGAAGAACAAAGAGATGGAGTCCCACAAGGAGAAGGGACTTGAGGAGAACAACGCCGTTGTTACAATTGTGGTCGTATTGGGCACATATCTACCAACTATTGCACTCATTTCCCTAGAGGCCCTCGGCCTTCGTTTAGGTGATCTTTGAACAACATGGAGAGGCACATTGAAGAGGAGGAGGTGGAAATCACTTCAGAAAATGAAGATTGCCAATAAATGTACCTCACGGCCTTACTGGCTCAATAAAAAAGCATAGAAGTGAGGGAAGGAAGAAGAATAATGCACAAAGATCCCAAAAGGCAACCTCACAATTGATTGTCGTGAATGGAATCCTAAAAGGTAATCAAGTGAGAGTATTAATAGATCCGGGGCAACAGAGAATTTCTTGTCTCGCTCTGTTGCAATAAGATTGGGAATGGATCTAGAGAGAGATGGAAGTGAAGAAGTAGAGTTACCACATGGGCAAACAAAGAGGATTGAATCATTACCTAGATGGGTAACTCTCTCTGTAGGAGTATATCAAGAAGCAATTGAGTGGCGAGTGATATAGTTAGCTTGTTATGATGCAATTTTAGGCATACCATGGATGGAGTAGTACAACCCTATGGTGGATTGGAGGAAGAAAGTAGTGAGAACCCACCAATGGTCAATCATTGGGGTTAAAGAAAATCACACAGGCAGAAACTGCCTCTATATGTCATAGGGATGGAAACTATAAGACCGATAGATGTTTTATGGGTCTAATAAGAGAAGTCCAGAGTGCACAACTCGATGGAAAAATTCCTAAGAAATTGAAGGATGTGGTGGATGAGTTTCAAGATGTCTTTCCCGATGATCGACCCTCAGGATTACCACCAAAAAGGCGAGTAGATCACAAAATTGAGACACTTTCGGGGAAGACGCCTCCTTGTAAGGTCCCATATCGCCTATCACCTCATGAGTTGGAGGAGTGTAAGACTCAAATTGAGGAGTTGTTGTAGAAACCTAGCATATCACCATATGGGGCCCCTGTCTTGTTTGTGAAGAAGAAGGATGGTACAATGCGCATGTGCATTGACTATTGGGGTCTCAATCAGCAAACAATGAAGAAAAAATACCCCTTACCTCGCATGGATGACTTGTTTGATCAACTCCATGGAGCGAGATACTTCACCAAACTGGACTTGCGGAGCGGTTACAATCAAATCCAAATTGCAGAGGAGGATGTGTACAAAACTGCCTTTTGAACCAGGTATGGCCACTTTGAGTATCTTGTGATGCTTTTTGGCCTCACCAATGCACCTGCCACTTTCATGAGTCTAACGAATGACATATTTTGTCCATACTTGGATAAGTCTATTATCGTCTTCTTGGATGATATCTTAGTAAACAGTAGCACGATGATAGAACACAAACAACATCTACAAGAGGTCCTCCAGATTCTAAGACATAATCAATTGTACGCCAAAATCTCAAAGTGTGAGTTTGGCAAGTCTGAAGTAGACTACTTGGGGCATAGAGTAAGTGCAGAGGGAATTCAAGTATTGACAAATAAAATAGAGGTCATTCAAAAATGGAGTGCCCCAGAAGATTAGACTCAACTTAAGAGCTTCTTGGGGTTGACGGGATTCTATCGTAGATTTGTCAAGGACTTCTCCAAGGTTGCACAGCCTTTAACGGCACTACTTGGCAAGGGGGAGAAGTGGACATGGGAAACTGCACAAGAGTTGGCCTTTCAAGAATTGAAGACCGCCTTGCTACATGCACCAATCTTGAAGTGGTATGACCCAAAACGTCTAATCAAGTTGGGTACAAATGCATCAGGCGTAGCAATAGGAGCAGTCCTTCAACAAGAGTGGCATGACGGATGGCATCTAATTGCATATTTCTCTCAAAAGTTATTACCGGCAGAACGTAACTACCACACCACAAAACAAGAAGAGCTGGCCATTGTTCTAGCAACCAAGCATTGGAAGCACTACCTGGGCGAGAAGGCATTTGTAGTAGAGACAGACCACAAACCTCTAGTCTACCTCAAGACGCAGAAGGATCTATCTTGTCACCAAATTTGGTGGGCCGAGTGGCGACAACGCTTCAACATGACAATCACCTATATGGAAGGTAAGAAGCAACTTGCAGATGCATTCAAACACATGCCAATGGCAAACAACTTGGTGGTAGAGGTTAAGATTAACCTTGAATTTTGGCAAGAGATTATGGCTACTACAAAAACTGATCCACAGATTGTCAAAGCACAATCATCCAAAGGTGTCACGAGCACCCAAGGACTCACCTTTTGGGATGGCAGATTATGGATCCCAAATGTCCTAGAATTATGCACCACCATTCTAGCGGAATGTCATGATTTGGCCATTGCAGCTCATGTCGGAGTGGACAAGACCTTGGATGCAGTCAAGCACCATTACTATTGGCCCAAGATGAGCAACGACGTGATGGACTATGTGCGTAGCTACCTACTTTGTCAACAGAATAAAGCTTCTAATCAAGCTCATGCAGGGCTCCTTCAACCTCTCCCCACTCCTACCCAATGTTGGGAACAAGTGAGTATGGATCTCGTCTGTGAATTATCCAAAACCACCTCAAGGTTTGACTCCATTGTGGTCTTTGTGGACCGGCTCAGCAAAATGATTCATGTACGCTCTACCACCAAGGAGGTGACCGCTCCACAACTAGCTCAATTATGCTTAGATGCAGTCTTTGCTCACCATGGCTTGTCTAGAGTACTCATCACCGATAGAGGCACCCAATTCACCAGTTTGTTTTGGCGAACACTCTTTGGTTTCTTCAAAACCAAGTTGGCCATGTCCACAGCTTACCACCCACAAACAGATGGCCAAACAGAGTGGGATAATCGCATGATTGAAGACATTTTACCCTGCTTCACCTTAGAAGAGCAAGAGAGGTAGGGCACCCTACTCCTATTAGTGGAATTTGCTTACAACAATTCAGTGAATGCATCCACCTAGGTCACTCCATTCTTCCTCATGTATGGTGAGCATCCCTTCACCTCTTTTAGCTTGATGAAGATCCATCCAATGGCTACCAAGGTCGATGCAATCAACACATTTGTTTCTAAAATCCAACAAGGTGTGGAGAGCGCCAAGCACATATTACAGATTGCGCAAAATCAACAGAAGCAGTATGCTAATGCACACCGTCGGCACATGGAGTTCAATATTGGGGATCAAGTGTGGCTATCGACAACCAACCTCACATTAGTTGCACCTCATAAGCTCAGACCTGTGAGCCGGCCTGTCTCTCACTCAGGATGAACCTCTAATGGCTATTATGGTAGCGCACCATGGACTAAGAAGGCAAGGAACCCGAACTCCATCATACTCCTCCAAGGCTAACACTCCAAGGCTCAAGACATTGCTCACTAGAGAACTCAATGAGAGAGAGATAGTTGCAAATGAAAGGATGATGAGTACCTCCTCACCCCTTGTTTATATACTTGTGAAATAGTTACGTACCAAAGTTACTAATTACCGTTGTAACTCAAGTTACTAGACTAAAAGTCAAGTAAAGTCAAAAAGTAGAAAGGAATATCCATTCACATGGGCATATTCCCCTAAGCATGTGGTCTTATCTTGACCCAACCACTAAAGCAAGGATTCCTTCACATGGGCTATCCTTGGACTAAAGAAGAATCCAAAACAAAAAGGCTTGCGGGCCCAAGAGTTCTCAACTCTTTCCTCAAAGCCAAACACCTAGGAATAATACCAAGTCAACACACTAAAATCCAAAATAGTGGTGCTCATCTTTTCTACTTCCTCTAAAGTAAGGTCCCATCTATCTTAGCTATGACTAACTTTAGCTAACCATGACTAATATAGAACCATCCTTTATCTCTATATAAATAACATCTCTTAAGTACTTGTAATACCAAGCTAAATATCACAATACCACACACATGCACAAATGGGTGTTACAGACCTCATTTTATTGGGCCTTTCTCGATTCTTCGTCGCATTGGCACTGTGGCCTATCACCTTGAGCTACCACCACACATGAAGATCCATCCAGTGTTCCATGTCTCCCTACTATGCAGATATGCTCCCCGATCAGGCCAGAGTCATTCCACACCAGACATTTGACCTTGTCCGACACTCATTGATGGCATAGAGGAATATGAAGTGGAGCGGATTCTCCAAAACTGCATGCGTGGTACTCGCCACCCACGGGTGGACTATCTAGTACAATGGAAAGGTTACCCCCTCTATGAAGCAACTTGGGAGCCCGCTGCCAATTTGGCACATGCACCGGTGTTGGTGCAAGCATTTGAGCAACAATTGCACAACGAGGATGTTGCGTCTAAAAAAGAGGGAGCTCTGTAATACCAAGAGCTAGCCATATGATCTAGATGTGAAATTTGGTTTGGTAATATCTAGATTGATGTTATACATGATGGTCAAAATAGATAAGATAGAAGTACCACCAAAAGAGTACTTCTACTAATAGAGCAAAAACCAAAATAAACTGAGAACCTTAGAACCAATAGCTAGACATATGACTTAAAGGTGAGAATTGGTTTGGTAACATCTGGAAGGATTTTACACATGATGGACTAAACAGATCAGAAAGAGGTATCACCAAAAGGGGACTTCTACTAATAAAGTAGGAACCAAAATATGCCTGAAATCTTTGAAGGCAATTTCGGAGGCCTAAACGGATGAATTAGGCCTCAAAAATGTGTGAATTCCCCCCCAATGAAGGAAAGGTTGGCCTCCCCCCCTTTGCTTTGTCTCGTCAAGAGCTTTCCAACGGTACCTTACGTGATTTTGAGATTCCTACAGGAAGATTCCCTAAAAGATTCCCTCTGGTCAAAGCTTGTTTGAACAACCAGATAGGACCTAGACCAGACATGTCACCCATCCAAGTAAGTAATCCAAGGGTGGAGCTTGCTGACATGTCACCTATCTGTGTCCCTAATCCTATAGTGGAGCTTCCTTGGAGAAGATCTTCTTTGTCTATATAATAAAGAGAAGGTGCTCCCTTGGGGCATTGATTGTTTGAGTATGCAATCTGTGTTTTCTCTCTTCTTTTGTCCTTGGAGTATTACAACAAGTAGGCAACTTTTAGGAGGAAGTTTCCTCAAAAGCTGCTTGGCTAGCTTAGCTTGCATGCCAAATAGGCAAATTCTAAAATAAAGCTTCCTGAGAGCCTTTTATGTTTCTCTATAAGTACCAAAGCCAAGCAAATGCTAGACATTTAGAGTTGCTCTCACTTGAGAGCCTCAATGCAATCTTCCACTCTTGTCTTCCATCTTCATATTTCTCTCCTTGGTCTTTTACATTGCTGTCATAGTAGGAATGGGATGGATGGAACCTATGAACTATCACATTCATTTCCTCTAAACCATTAGGACTTTTGTGTCCATGAATTACCAAAGCATCATTTCACACATTTCATCATTTCATGGTTTGGGTGGAATTTTCTAAATACAATCACAATTACCTCATCCATTGAACAATTGATTTTATCAATTGTAGCACAAGGAGATCCGCATGTGTCACTTCTATGTGTTAACTTAGATAATTGCAAGTAGATAGTATGGTAGAGTAATGATAATGGCGGTGATGCTTGAGGTTATCATTGCTATGTGAGCAATAGATCAAGTATTTTACTCAATTATTAGAAGAGAGATTTTACAATAATTAACAACAAGAACAGATACAAAAAATATCATTTCAAGAAGGATGAGAGTAAGTCCAATTTCTAAAGCCAAAGGAATTTGATGATAAGAATATTGGGTATAATGAAGAATTTTGTGTTTGATTGCAAATGTTATTTTGAAGCCATAAATCTTTTAGATGAATGTAGATAGATTCTCTTAGCCTCAAGCAAATTAGATGGAGCAACCAAGCTATGGTGGCAATTCCAAGTAGAGAAATCTCAATGATAGTTTGTTGCTCCAATCTTGACATACAAAGAATTTAAGAGTGTAATAATTGGGAGGTTCTAACCAATGAATTAGGAGTTTGGGAGTTCTAAGGATAAATTTTGAATTATGAATAAGTTGGGAGGTTCCAAGCGGTGAATGCTACACAACCGCATGAGATAGATTGATAGAATTGAAGTAGATTGGTTCTATGAAGAGCTACATCATGTAATTCCAAAATACCAGACTGAAAGTTCCAAAGATACTAGAAGGTGAAACTTTGGATCAATTTGTAAGGAGCTTGAAATTATGCACCAAATCAGAAGTAACCATGTGTGAGCTCAAACACTTGGAAGAAGCCATGCAATTTGCTAAGCGCTTTGATTTCTTTGGTTGCCACAACTTGTTCTTGACATAGACATTCACCAAACCTACAAACACACCACACACAAGTAGAAGAGTCAACATCAATGGAGAATGATCCCATTCAATAAAGATCTTTTAGCATTACAAATAAAGAAAGAGCGTGAAAAAATGGTGGATACTTTTATTATTACTAAATTAGACATTGCATTGCCAAATTTCCAACTAGGAATGGATAATCTCAAATAGTGGCCCAAATGGAATTTGTGGAGCACAATGATCAAGGAAACAAAGAGTCCTAATAGGAGATATTGACCGCTTATTGAGAACCTTATTAGTTCCTATGGGATAAAAGGCTTGAATAGTGCAAGTTTGATTCAATTGCAAGGTATGATATATGATAGTGATTGTAGGATTTTGGTTGATTCTAGGAGTTTGGAGAATTTCATGTCCATGCAATTAGCAAAAGAATTATGTATTCCTATCAAACTAGTATTGGATAGTACATTGATTATGATGGATAGTAGTAAGAGTTCCACATTCTATATTTCATATCCTATTGTATTCAAGATTGGGAGGGAGTATCTAGAATGTATGAGATTTGCAATAGCTCATCTACACTATGATATCATTCTAGGTCTTCCTTGGCGTGAATGCCATAAGGTTCAATTTTATTGGACCCAATGACAAATTCAAGTACAACACCAAGGTGATAATTAACAATTAGGTTGTTTGGCACCTTTGCATAAGACAACTTAAAATATCAGTCTCAAGATGAGAAGTTTGTCATTATAGCAATTGTAGAGCAAGCTTTAGAGGGAGATATTCTTATTTTTTTAAATGTGGATCAAACCTATTATGCAAGGAGAATCTGATGAGGATCAAAAGCCTCATCAAGCAATAGTTGATCAAATAGTTCAAGAGTTTGTAGATGTGTTTTTAGATGATTTTCCAAAGGGATTACCCTTTAATTACAATATACATTTCAAGATCAAGTTATTGCTAAGTAGTAATCCTATGAGTAGACCCATTTATTGGCTCTCACCAAAGGAGTTAGAAGAGCTTCAAACAACAATAACCAAGTTGTTGGAGAAACATTTAATACAACATAGTGTACCCTCATGGAGAGCAATGGTACTATTTGTCCAAAAGAAGTATAAAATACTTCAATTCTATATTGACTACCATGGTCTCAATAAACAAATTGTAAAGAATGCATATCCCTTGCCTTGAATTGATGACTTTTTGGATCAATTAAGTGGAACCTAATACTTCTCAAAGTTGGATCTTTGAAGTGGCTATTGGCAGATTTCAATTGATGGAGCTAATGTGCAAAACTACCTTTTGTACAAGGTATGTGCATTTCAAATAGAAATTTTTACTTTTTAGGCTCACTAATGCCCTAGTAATCTTCATGGATCAAATGCATTGGATGTTGGATGGGCTTTGGATAGATATGTAGTAGTGCTCTTGGATGACATTTTGATTTTCCATAAGATGCAAGCATAACACAAGAACCATGTTTACAAAGTCTTGAGAAGACTATGACAATGGAATTTCTATTGCAAGAAGTTTAAGTGCATCTTTTTGGAAAAAGAAAGCTTACCTTCTTGGTCCATAAGATTTCAATGGAGGGGATCAAGATAGAAGAGGAGAAAATCAAAGCTATTACCAATTAGCCTACTCTTAAGGATGTTATGGAAGTTTAGGGATTCAATGGATTAGTGAGCTTTTACCAACAATTCATCCATTATTTTGTTTATATTGCTACACCGTTAATTGACCTCTTGGGAAAGATAGTAACCTTTGAATGGAACACCAAGAAAGAAGTAGCATTCAAGAAGCTAAAGGATATGGTATCTTTATTACCCATCCTCCAACCATATGATCCTCAATTACCTTTTGTGGTTGATTTTGATGCTTCTAAGTTTGCAATTAGAGTTGTGTTCCAAAAAGCATTCATAGATGGATTGCATCCCATAGCCTTTGCATGTCAACAACTAAATGCAGCAAAAAGGAATTACTCTACTTGAGATCAAGAACAATTGACAATGATGTATGCAACAAAAGTGTGGCAACATTATCTCTTTTGAAAATAGGTGATAAAAAAACCAATCACAAACCCTTGTTGGAGATCTTACATTTGAAGCACATGAAGAGTGGACATCATTGATTAGGAGAAGAACTATAGTTGTTTCATATCAAGCTTGAGTATAAGCCCAACAAGTTCCATGTCATTCCTGATGCCCTATCATGACAACCTGACTTGAAGATTTTTCTTGAATCTCCCATGATAGTAGCATCACCATAGTGTTGATTGACTCAAAAGTACACAAAGAGTTCAAACTTGCTTTACAACATGACCCCTTCCTTCAACTTGGGAAAAGTTGTCTTGCAACACATACCAAGGAGTACAATACATTTTTTTATATCAAAGATGGGCTTCTATATTGCAAGAACCTCATCTATATTCCAACTATGAGAGATCTATGCTTGGTGCAACTTCAAGATGCAAATGACTTACCAATTGCACATGAGGATAGACAAGACCTTGAGTACTCTACAATGACAATGGTGGTGGCCAAACATGGCACATGCAGTTTGAGACTTTGTATGATCTTGTGAGAGTTGCCAATACAACAAAGCCAACAACCAAAACCAAATAGACTACTCCAACCACTCCCAATACCATCTGCTTGATAGGAAGATGTGAACTTAAATCTCATTGTATCCTTGCCAAAGACAAACCAAGGTCATACAATAATTGTGGTATTTGTTCACAAGCTTAGCAAGCAAATTCATTTCACTTACCTTTGATACAATCGATGTTCCAGTGTTGGCCAAGATCTACTTCAACAATATCTTCAAGCATCATGAAATCCTTGCATTCTCATCTTTGAATTGATCCTCAATTCATTGGTAATTTTTGGCAATCTCTCTTGAAGCTACTCTGCACTAAACTTGCTTTGCCTACGTCCTATCATCTACAAACTGATGGGCAAACAAACACACAAATCACACCTTGGAAGATACGTTTTGTGCCTTTGACAAAATTCACCGTACCAACTAGGATATTTCTTTTGTGGTTGCCAAGTTTGCCTAAAATAATCCCAAACAAGCAAGCATCAAGTTCTTTCCCTTCTTTAATTTTGTGCAAGACTCACTTGTTCCAAATTCCTTACTTGCTCCCCCACCATCTCACATTCCTCATACTACCATCTTCTTGTCCATATTATCTAAATTATTATGTCAAGCCAAGTCTCATCTTCCCATTGCTCAAAATCAGCAAAAGCAATATGCTAACCAACATCATTATGATCTCACCTTTCAACTAGGTGATCAGGTCATGCTCTCTTCCAATAACCTTTCTCTCTTGCTTGATACCCAAGTTTGTAAACTTAATCCTAGTTAGATAGGTCCATTTGATGTTACTTACATCATTTATCTTATTGCCTATTGCCTTGCTTACTTAGTCATATCTTTGGATCCTTCCTATCTTCTAAATTTCAAAGTTAAACCCCTTGTTTCTAATCCATCTTCCTTTTCCACTCATGTTCAACCTTCCTCCTTGTATCCCTATCAACAATCATGAGGAATAAAAAATGATTATATACGTGCCTTTGTGATATCCAGGTGGAATATCTTATATGTTGTAAAAGACCAAAACCGAGGAGAGAAATAGGAGAATGGAAGCTCACATTGGGACACTTGAATGAGGGAAAACTCCGAATCCCTAGCATGAGCTTTGGCCTTGGTATTTATAGGTAGCATACAAGACCTTTGAAGCTTCTCAAGAAGCTTCCTTGAGCCGCTTTCTTGGAGTGCAAGTCAAGTTAACTAGGAAGCTTCTCAAGAAGCTTCCTTCTAGAAGCCGCCTACTTGGCGTGCAAGCTAAGCTAGTTAGAAGCTTCTAGAAGCTTCCTTCTAGAAGCTACCTGCTTAGGGCACAAGTTAACTAGTTGGAAAGCTTCCTAAGAAGCTTCTTAGATGCTTCTAGAATATTCTAGGCTATTTTGGCTTATTCTCTACTTCGCAAGCCCGACTAACGTCGTCACTAAACTCCATATTGTTACATATTCCCCCGCCGCTAGTTGGTGACGTCCTTGTCGCCAGTGAAGCTTCAAATTCCTTGATGGCCATCTGTGCATTCTGGAGGTGAGAAAGAGGTTCCCATGTGGCATCATGAAGGGGATACCCTTTCCAAAGGACCTTGTACTCCGTGTGTTGGCGACGGCCTCGTTGAATATGGCGACGCGCAAGGATACGATCAACTTTGTACTCCTCATGATCATTGATAGGGATAGGAAGAGGGGGAGGTTGGACTCAAGAGGAAAAGGAAGAAGGGTTAGGAACAAAGGGTTTCAACTTGGAAACATGAAAGACAGGATGGATACGCATGTGACAAGGTAAGGCAAGATGATAAGCAACAGGAGAGATAATATGGATGATATCAAAGGGTCCTATCCAATTAGGAGCAAGTTTACGAACTTGGGTATCAAGTGGGAGAGGGAGGTTACTAGAGGATAGCATGACTTTATCACCAACTTCAAAGGTGAGATCATGACGATGATGGTCTGCATATTGTTTTTGGCGATTCTGAGCAACAAGGAGGTGAGACTTGGCTTGTTGGAGAGAGCGGGATATAGTGGTCAAGAATGTAGAAGTATGAGGAACCTGAGAGGGAGGGGGAGCAAGAAGAGAATTTGGAACAAGCGGATCTTGGCCAAAATTGAGAAAGAAGGGAGAAAATCCAGTGCTTGCCTGTTTGGAGTTGTTGTAGGCAAATTTTGCAGCTGCAAGACATTCATCCCAGTTGGTATGGTGGACATTGACAAAGGCCCGCAACATATCCTCCAATGTACGATTGGCGCGTTCAGTTTGTCCATCAGTTTGAGGATGATAGGCCGTGGACAAAGCAAGCTTGGTGCCGAGTATCTGAAAGAGTGCTTGCCAAAACTTCTTGGTAAAGCGAGGATCACGGTCGGAGATGAGTACGCGTGGCATGCCATGATGCTTGAAGACATTGTCAAAGTAGATTTGTGCTAAGGTTGGAGCATCCACGGTATCACAGGTTGGTGCCAAGTGGATTTGCTTACTAAGCTTATCCACAAATACCACGATGGCGGTGTGTCCTTGTTTTGTCTTTGGCAAGGATGTGATGAGATCCAAGCTCACATGCTCCCAATGAGCGGATGGAATGGCGAGTGGTTGAAGGAGTCCACTCGGCTTCTGGTTGCTGGCCTTGTTCCGTTGGCAACTCTCACATGATCGGACAAAGTCTTGAACATCTTGTGTCATGTTGGGCCACCACCATTGGCGTTGGAGGGTGCCCGAGGTCTTGTCCACTCCCATGTGACCAGCTATTGGTAAATCATGGGCTTCTTGAAGGCGCACAAGTCAAAGATCACCTTTGGCTGGAACATAGATCTGGTCTGCATGGAATAAAAGGCCTTCCTTGAAGGAGAAGGTGTTGTACTCCTTGTCGCATGTTGTTAGACGACCGTGTACCATTTGGAAGAAGGGATCTTGTCGTAGAGCTGATTGAAACTCATTGTGGACCTTAGGGTCAATGGACATCGTTGTAATTGCCGCCGTGATGAAAGGAAGATCCTTCAAATCAGGTCGTCGTGATAGAGCATCGGGAATGACATGGAACCGACCTGGTTTGTACTCAAGTTTGATGTCAAACAATTGGAGTTGCTCTTCCCATCGATGATGCCGGCTCTTCATGTGCTCCAAGTGTAAGGTCTGCAACAATGGCTTGTGATCAGTTCGCATGATCACTTGTTTCCCCAAGAGATAATGCCTCCATACCTTGGTGGCATATACCATTGCAAGTTGTTCCCGATCTCGAGCAGAGTAATTTCTTTCCGTTGTATTTAGTCAGCGAGACACAAAGGCAATCAGATGTAGTCCATCTGGAAATTCTTGTTGCAACACAGCTCCAATTGCAAAGTTAGAAGCATCAAAATCAACCACACAAGGTAGTTGAGGATCATATGGTTGAAGAATAGGTCTTGAAGACACCATATGCTTTAACTTCTGGAATGCTTCTTCATGCTTGGTGGTCCACTGGAAGCTCGAGTTCTTTCCCAAGAGGTTAGTCAATTGTGCAGCCACGTGAGCATAATAGTGGATAAACCGTCGGTAAAAATTGGCCAGTCCATTGAATGCTTGTACTTCTGTAGCATCCTTCGGGGTAGGCCAATCAGTAATGGCCTTGATCTTCTCTTCTTCCATCTTGATCCCCTCTGATGAGATCTTATGACCCAAGAAGGTAACCTCCTTCTGCCAAAAAGCACACTTTGACTTCTTGCAGTAAAATTTCCACTGTCATAGTCGTCTTAGGACTTCTCGCACATGATTCACATGTTCTGCCTCTGTCCTGCTATAGATTAAGATATCATCTAAGAACACCACCACGGACCGATCCAATAGTCCCTCCAACACTCGATGCATCTGATCCATGAAGACTGCCGGAGCATTAGTGAGTCCGAAAGGTAGAACTCTCCACTCAAAATGTCCATACCTTGTGCGAAAAGCAGTCTTTTGCACGTCCTCTCCTTCAATAGGAATTTGCCAATAGCCGCTACAAAGATCCAGCTTGGAAAAGTAGCGTGCTCCACTTAGTTGATCAAGCAGGTCATCGATCTGATGCAAGGGATATGCATTCTTCACGGTTTGCTTATTGAGCCCACGGTAATCAATACAAAAACGAAGTCCTCCATCCTTCTTTGGAACAAATAGTACCGGTGCTCCCCACGGAGAGGTACTATGTCGTATGAAATCCTTCTCCAACAACTCTGTAAGTGTTGTTCGCAACTCCTCCAACTCCTTTGGTGAGAGCCGATAGATTGGTCTACTCACTGGAGTACTCCCTGGCAATAACTCGATCTTGAAGGGCATACCTCAATCGGAGGGTAATCCCTTTGGCAGATCATCCAGAAACACATCTGCAAACTCCTGAACTATCCGATCAACCATTGCTTGATGCGGCACTTGGCCCTCCTCAGATTGTTCTTGTGCAATCGGCTTGATCCACACCGCGAATACAGACTTATCGTCCTCCAAAGCTTGCTCTATGGCTGCTTCATTCACTAAATTCCCTTCTAGGGACTCATCTCTCTTCCAAGCTTGCTTCATGGTTGCCTTCCTGGCAAACTTCCCATCTTGGGACTCATCTCCCTTCCAGATTCGCTCTATGGCTACCTTCTCGACAAACTTCCCATCTTGGGACTGACTATTCTTAGGTGTCTTACTCAGAGGTGCCAGACAACCTAATCGGAAATTCCTACCTTGGTGTTGTACTTGAATTTGGTGTTGGGTCCAATCAAATTGAACCTTATGACATTCAAGCCAAGGTAGACCTAGAATGATATCATAGTGTAGAGGTGCCACTACAAACCTCATACACTCCAAATACTCCTTCCCAATCTTGAAGGTAACGGGATGCAAGGTGCGGAATGCAGAACCCTTTCTACCATCCGCCATCATCAAACTACTTCCAATCACTGGCTTGATAGGAATACCCAATTCCTTTGCTACTTGCATAGACATGCAATTCTCTGAACTTCCAGAATCAACCAAAATTCTACAACCCCGATTAGATATCATACCTTGCAAGTGAAGCAAACTTGCATAGGTCGAGCCTTCAATCCCATTGGAACTAATCAAGCTCCCAGTAGGTGGCTCGAAATCTCCTACTGGGATTCCTCGTTTCCCGGATCATTCCGCTCCACAACCTCCACTTGGGCAACTTGTCGAGGTCGTCCATTCTTGAGTGGACATTCAGCAATGCGATGCCCTAACTGGCGACAATAAAAACAACCTCCATTTTGTCCTAATCTTTCTCTATCTGCTGTGCCAAGTGGTCTTCGCTGGATAGCATCAATCTCCATTGGTACCGGTTCTTCCACTCGTGGTACGGGTAGGTTTTGTGTAGGTCAAGGTCGAGACCAAGTTGTTGCAACTAGGGAATCAAAACGCTCAGCCAATTGCATGGCTTCTTCTACGTTCTGTGGCTCTCGCATGGTCACCTCCAATCTGGTTCGTGACTTCAATCCTCGCACAAATCGATCCAGAACTTCACCTTCTTGGATATCTGGAATTTGCATGATGATATTCTGAACTTGTGTGATGTAGCTTCTCACTGAGCCAATCTGCCTCAACTCCGCCAATTTATCTCGTGCAGCTCGGGTGGCATTTATAGTCTGAAATCGACCAAGTATTGCATCCTTGAATTCTGCCCATGTCAAAATCGGTGTAACAATTTGTCGTTCAGCTCTTTCTACTCAAAATTGCCACCAAAGTTTTGCCACGCCATCCAACTGGCTAGAAGCCAAGAGAATTTGTTTCTGCTCGTCTTGAAGATTAGTGGCTTCAAAGTAACGTTCACAGTCAAGCACAAAATTCTCCACTATGCCTGGAAGATTCTTGCCTTCAAACACCTTGGGTTCGGAAATCGAATGTGATCTTCTCCATCTTGAACTGGCGCTCTGTCTATCTGTTCTCGTCGTTGCTGGTCTCGTTCATCCAACAATCGAGTAAGATGCTCGATTTGTTGTTGCATTGCAAGGATAACATCCGGTATTGCCGCCATCGCTACTACTCTATTCCACTACTCTCAATTTATCTAGTTGATTAACACATAGAGACAACACGTCCACCGTTCTCCATAAGTTACAACTGGAAGTATCAAGGGTTCCTCTGACACGGTGATCATATGTAGAAAGTCCTGCCCAAAGCGTGAGGTGATGAATTGTGTGAAACGATGCTTTGGTAATATCTGGACATGAAAGTCCCAATGGTTTGGCGGAAGTGGATTTGGTGGTCCATAAATTCCATCCATCCCATTCTTGCTCTGATACCAATGTAAAAGACCAAAACCGAGGAGAGAAATAGGAGAATGGAAGCTCACATTGGGACACTTGAATGAGGGAAAACTCCGAATCCCTAGCATGAGCTTTGGCCTTGGTATTTATAGGTAGCATACAAGACCTTTGAAGCTTCTCAAGAAGCTTCCTTGAGCCGCTTTCTTGGAGTGCAAGTCAAGTTAACTAGGAAGCTTCTCAAGAAGCTTCCTTCTAGAAGCCGCCTACTTGGCGTGCAAGCTAAGCTAGTTAGAAGCTTCTAGAAGCTTCCTTCTAGAAGCTACCTGCTTAGGGCGCAAGTTAACTAGTTGGGAAGCTTCCTAAGAAGCTTCTTAGATGCTTCTAGAATATTCTAGGCTATTTTGGCTTATTCTCTACTTCGTAAGCCCGACTAATGTCGTCACTAAACTCCATATTGTTACATATGTGGAATATAAGGTCCTTTGAATATGGTATCCTCTTTATGATGTCACATGGGAACCTCTTTCCCACCTCCAAATTGTTCAATTGGCTCTCTAAGTATTTAAAGACTACATGGCAATGAGGACATTACTAACTAGTGGTGGAGGAATATGTAATAATATGGAGTTATTAGATGAGTTGGTAGAGGCTAATGAGTTAGCGATTAGGCCAAATTAGCCAAGAAATTTTAATAATATTCTAGACGCATCTAGGAAGCTTCTTGGTACCTTCCAAATATAGAGTAATGTGTATGCCAAGTAGGTAGCTTCTAGGAAGAAGCTTCCTTGGAAGCTTCTTGACTAGATTATTTTGCATGTCAAGTAGGCGGCTTCAAGAAGGAAACTTCTTGAAGCCGTCTTGGTTTAGCTTAGCTTGCACTCCAAGAAGGTGCTTCTGCAAGGAAGGTCATGTGTGGCTAGTGGACAAGGGCCCTATAAAGTTGCTAAAGTGTTGGTAGAGAGAGGTATTGGTCTAGAGGGTGATAGTGTATGGATTGCTTGCCAATACTCTCCTACGTAGTGTAATACTCCAAGGACAAGAGAAGAGAGAAAACACATATTGCACACTCAAACATTCGATGCCCCAAAGGAGCACCTTCTCTTTATTATATAGACAAAGAGGATCTCCTCCAGGAAAGCTCCACCATAGGATTAGGGACACAGATAGGTGACATGTCAGCAAGCTCCACCCTTGGATTACTTACTTGGATGGGTGACATGTCTGGTCTAGGTCCTATCTGGTTGGTCAAACAAGCTTTGATTGGAGGGAATCTTTTAGGGAATCTTCTTGTAGGAATCTCAAAATCACGTGAGTAAGGTACCATTGGAAAGCTCTCAAGAAGACAAAGCAGGGGGGAAGGGAAGGCTAGCCTTTCTTTTGTTGGGGGAATCTGCACATTTTCGAGGCCTAATTCATCCGTTTAGGCCTCCGAAATTACCTTCAAAGATTTCAGGCATATTTTGGTTCCTACTCTATTAATAGAAGTCCCCTTTTGGTGATACTTCTTTCTGATCTGTTTAGTCCATCATGTGTAACATCCTTCTAGATATTACCAAACCAATTCTCACCTTTAAATCATATGTCTAGCTATTGGTTCTAAGGTTCTCACTTCTATTTTGGTTTTTGCCCAATTAGTAGAAGTACTCTTTTGGTGATACTTCTATCTTATCTATTTTGACCATCATGTATAACATCATTCTAGATCTTACCAAACCAAATTTCACATCTAGATCATATGCCTAGCTCTTGGTATTATGGACCTCCCTCCTTTTAAGATGCAATGTCCTTGTTGTGCAATTGTTGCTCAAATGCTTGCACCAACACCGGTGCATGTGCCAAATTGGCAGCGGGCTCCCAAGTTGCTTCATAGAGGGGGTAACCTTTCCATTGTACTAGATAGTCCACCCGCGGATGGTGAGTACCACGCATGCGTTTTTGGAGAATCCACTCCACTTCATATTCCTCTGTGCCATCAATGAGTGTTGGACAAGGTCAAATGTCTTTTGTAGAATGACCCTGGCCTGATCGGGGAGCATATCTGCGTAGTAGGGAGACATGGAACACTGGATGGATCTTCATGTGTGGTGGTAGCTCAAGGTGATAGGCCACAGCACCGATGCGACGAAGAATCAAGAAAGGCCGAATAAAATGAGGTTTGAGCTTACGAGGTCCAACTAATGTGAGGTTGGTTGTAGATAGCCACACTTGATCCCCAACATTGAACTCCATGTGTCTACGGTGTGCATCAACATATTGCTTTTGTCAATTTTGTGCAATCTGTAATTTGTGTTTGGCGCTCTCCACACCTTGTTGGATTCTAGAAACAAATGTGTTGACTGCATCGACCTTGGTAGCCACTGGAGGGATCTTCATCAAGCTAGAAGGTGTGAAGGAATGCTCACCATACATGAGGAAGAACGTAGTGACCTAGGTGGAGGCATTCACTAAATTGTTGTAAGCAAATTCCATTAACAAGAGTAGGGTGTCCCACCTCTCTTGCTCTTCTAAGGTGAAGCCGCGTAACATGTCTTCAATCGTGCAATTAGCCCGCTCTATTTGGCCATCTATTTGTGGGTGGTAAGCTATGGACATGGCCAAGTTGGTTTTGAAGAAACCAAAGAGTGTCCGCCAAAACAAACTGGTGAATTGGGTGCTTCTATCGGTGATGAGTACTCTAGGCAAGCCATGGTGAGCAAAGACTGCATCTAAGTATAATTGAGCTAGTTGTGGAGCAGTCACCTCCTTGGTGGTAGGGCGTACATGAATCATTTTGCTGAGCCGGTCCACAAAGACCACGATGGAGTCAAACCCTGAGGTGGTCTTGGGTAATTCACAGACGAGATCCATACTCACTTGTTCCCAATGTTGGGTAGGAGTGGGGAGAGGTTGAAGGAGCCCTACAAGAGCTTGATTAGAAGCTTTGTTCTATTGACAAAGTAGGCAGCTAAGCACGTAGTCCATCACATCATTGCTCATCTTGGGCCAATAGTAATGGCACTTGATTGCATCCAAGGTCTTGTCCACTCCGACATGAGCTGCAATGGCCGAATCATGACATTCCGCTAGAATGGTGGTGCATAATTTTGGGACATTTGGGATCCATAATCTGCCATCCCGAAAGGTGAGTCCTTGGGTGCTAGTGACATCTTTGGATGATTGTGCTTCTACAATCTGTGGATCAGTTTTTGTAGCAGCCAGAATCTCTAGCCAGAATTCAAGGTTAATCTTAACCTCTGCCACCAAGTTGTTTGCCATTGGCATGCGGGTGAATGCATCTGCAAGTTGCTTCTTACCGCTGAAGCAACGCCGTTGGCAACAAGATAGATCCTTCTACGTCTCAAGGTAGACTAGAGGTTTGTGGTCTATCTCTACTACAAATGCCTTCTTGCCTAGATAATGCTTCCAATGCTTGGTTGCTAGAACAATGGCCAGCTCTTCTCGTTCTATGGTGTGGTAGTTGCACTATGCCGGTAACAACTTTCAAGAGAAATATGCAATTGGATGCCATCCGTCATGCCACTCTTGTTGGAGGACTGCTCCTATTGCTACACCTGATGCATCTGTAGCCAACCAACTTGATTGGATGTTTTGGGTCATAGTACTTCAAGATTGGTGCATGTAGCAAGGCGACTTTCAATTCTTGAAAGGCCAACTCTTGTGCAGTTCCCCATGCCTACTTCTCCCCCTTGCCAAGTAGTGTCGTTAAAGGCTGTGCAACCTTGGAGAAGTCCTTGACAAATCTACGATAGAATCCTGTCAACCCCAAGAAGCTCTTAAGTTGAGTCTGATCTTCTGGGCCACTCCATTTTTGAATGACCTCTATTTTATCTGTCAATACTTGAATGCCCTCTGCACTTACTCTATGCCCCAAGTAGTCTACTTCAGACTTGCCAAACTTGTAGTTTGAGATTTTGGCATACAATTGATTCTGTCTTAGAATCTAGAGGACCTCTCGTAGATGTTGTTTGTGTTCTATCATCATGCTACTATATACTAAGATATCATCCAAGAAGATGATAACAAACTTATCCAAGTATGGATGAAATATGTCATTCATTAGACTCATGAAAGTGGCAGGTGCATTAGTGAGGCCAAAAGGCATCACAAGATACTCAAAGTGGCCATACTTGGTTCAAAAGGCAGTTTTGTACACATCCTCCTCTGCAATTCGGATTTGATTGTAACCGCTCCACAAGTCCAATTTGGTGAAAGTATCTCGCTCCATGGAGTTGATCAAATAGGTCATCCATGCAAGGTCAAGGGTATTTGTTCTTCATTATTTGCTGATTGAGACCCCGATAGTCAATACACATGCACATTGTACCATCTTGCTTCTTCACAAACAAGATAGAGGCCCTATTTGATGATACGCTAGGTTGGGTGAACCCTTTCTGCATCATCTCCTCAATTTGAGTCTTACACTCCTCCAACTCATGAGGTGATAGGCAAATGGGGCCTTACAAGGAGGTGTCTTCCCCGGGAGTGTCTCAATTTTGTGATCTACTCGCCTTTTTGATGGTAATCCTGAAGGTAGATCATCGGGAAAGACATCTTGAAACTCATCTTCCATATCATTCAATTTCTCAGGAATTTGTCCATCGAGTTGTGGACTCTGGACTTCTCTTATTAGACCCATAAAACATCTATCGGTCTTACAGACAATTGTTATCTCGATGACATATAGAGGCAGTTTCTGCCTGTGTGATTTTTCTTTAACCCCAATGATTGACCATTGGTGGGTTCTCACTACTTTCTTCCTCCAATCCACTATAGGGTTGTATTGCTCTATCCATGGCATGCCTAAAATTGCATCATAACGAGCTAATTGTATCACTTGCCACT
Source organism: Lunularia cruciata (assembly GCA_948567375.1). NCBI lineage: Eukaryota > Viridiplantae > Streptophyta > Marchantiopsida > Lunulariales > Lunulariaceae > Lunularia > Lunularia cruciata. Next base: position 27,923,721 of record OX419760.1, on the reverse strand, counting down.
CAATTGCTTCTTGATATTCTCCTACAGAGAGGGTTACCCGTTGTCGTCGGGAAAAGGCCAGATGAGAGTGATGAGGACTAGACAGCAGAGAGTTTTCAAAAAAAAAAAAAAAGAATGTCAGATGAGCTTGGTAAGGAGTGGTAGTTGGAAATTTTGTGAAAGGAACAGAAAAAGGTTTGCAAAGGACAGGAACAGGAAAAGATTTTTTGCAAAGGACAAGAATAAAAAAAGGTTTTGCGAAGGACAGGAACAGAAAAAGGTTTTTTCCTGCAAAGGAGGAATAAAGAAGGGAAAAGCAAGAAAACAAGGAAGTAGAGGGGTTTGGGGAGGGACAGGAACAGTTCGAAAGGGGTTTTGGGAATTGGAGATAAGGTCATTGATGGAGAGTGATCAAAGGGAGAACTGGGAATAGAAAAGAAAAAGAAAGAGAAGGAAGGGAAAAATAGAGTTCAGATTTGGAACAAGGGAATAGAGGAGAGAGTTTTGACGAATCGAAGGAGTGTTGTGACAGGACTGGGAAAAATAAAGAGTTCACAAATCGCATGGAGGGTTTTTGAGACTTTTTTTTGCGAGTTCAGGTTTCGAAGGAGGAAGCAGGAAAGAGATAGAAGGATCTAATAGGAACAAGGAAACGCAGGGGAAGGAAGGAGGTGGAAGGGACTGGGTTGATTACGAAGGGGCTTTGCGTGTATTCTTGGCTCTCCATCTTCATGGTGAAGGATAATTGGATTGTGCAGAAGTTTCAGCTTCTGTATGTGGATGTACCGGTTGTGTTCAAATCCTCTCCCCGTCCATAGCAAATGCGGGTTCAGATGCTCTGCTGTGTTTGAACACACGGAAGTCAAATTGCTCACCGTTTAGTTGACTTGTTCTCGACATATGTCGGCTAAGAAGGATTTTGCTACAACGAGATTGTGGAACAGGCCAGTTTGGGTCCCTGTGGTTGATGAATGTGGAGGAAGTAGACAGGAACTGGGTATCGTTGGGTCTTAGATTCTAGGGTCATGCAGGAAGATCCCGCATTTCTCTCCTGGGCCGAAAGGGAAGTTGGCAAGGTTGGTCAGGAGTTGAGTTTTTACAGTGAGAAGGACTGCCAGTTTTGGGAAATGAGGAGAAGAGCTTCTGGAAAGTGCAGGGGATTTCGAGAGAAACAGTAGGGAAGTGAGGGAGAAATATCGAAAGTGAAAAGATCTGCCAAATTTCGGGAAATGACGAAGAGAGTTTCGGGAAAGTGCAGGGGATCTCGAGAGAAACAGTAGGGAAGTGAGGGAGAAACATCGAAAGTGAAAAGATCTGCCAAATTTCGGAAAATGAGGAGGAGAGTTTCGGGAAAATGCAGAGGATTTCGAGAGAAGACAGTAGGGAAGTATTGAGAATTATAGAAAGGTAAGAAGGGGTGCCAGTTTTCCGGAAATCAAGAGAGGAGTTTCAGAGAGAGGAAGTTGCAAAAGATTTTGAGAAAAGAACAGTAGAGTTTCAGGAAGTTTGCAGAGGATTTTCGAGAGAAGTGGCAGAAATATTAGTGAGAGGAAAGACCGAGGGTTTTCAGAAAATCCCAAAGAGTTTCAAGAGAGAAAGTTGCATAAAAGGTTGCAGAAATTTTAGAGAAGAAGGAGACAGAGGGTTTTGAATTTTGGCAAAGAGCAGTAAGTAGCGACGGGAGAAGAAGGATAGAAAGGAAACGGAATTGGAATGACAAGGGAATAAACAAAAAGGTCTAGAGAGTAGGGAGTGGAGGATCGTGGAGACAGGAAGGAGTGAGGTATCGTGGAGTCAGAAGAAAGGAGGAGAATTACAGAAAATACAGAAAGAAGTGAAAGATTGTGGAGGCAAGAAAAGGCAAAGAATCAAGAGAAGGCATTTCGAGTTTGACAAAGTGCAGTAAGGTTCAAGTTGGGAGGAAGCACTGTGCATCGGTGATTTAGTCAGCGGAGGCCTTGTGAGTTAGTTTCTGGAACATGTATGTTGAAGAGATGGATTTTTGCAGGCAAATTGGGAGCAGAGCAGAGGATGAGATGAAAGCAATAGGTTTCAAAATGGCTATCTATTGATGATGCTGAGTTAGTTTGAGAACACGGTGCATACAAGTGCCGGATCTTCTTGTCTTTTGGCGCAGTGGGCAGTTCCTTGTAGAAGATTTGGAAGCGACTTTAGGTTTGACCTGCCAATCCAGGGAGTAAGAAAGATTAATTTGGTGATGGTGAGACCGAGAGGACCGATCGATGGACCTGCAATAGCTTAAGTTGGATTATTTCTGGATCGAGTGAATTGTGGGACTGGAGGACCAGTGAGAGGAGTTTCTTAGTTTTTTTGTTGCAGTGTATTGTCATCTGCCGTTGTCGTAGTGCGTTCTCTTGTCTTACTATCATCAAACCAGATTGAGTTCTTGGAGTGTTATTTGCGGTTTCATACAGTATATATCATGGTAAATGTGTTTGAGCAAATTTGATCAGTGCATTGGCTTGGATTTATTGGGAGCACTAGAATGAGGAGGAGCAGCAGGTGTGCTGCTGCGGCTTGAGTTTCTCCAATGGGACTGAAGCAAGAACTGAAGCGGATTTTATTGGAAAACCAATAGAAGCAAGCACAAACTCGCATGCGAAAGCAGATCCTTGTGTTGTTGTACTTCCTGGGGCCTCGTCTTACTGAGGCCAGACCTGGAAAATGAGTGATCTTATCGTATGAAGGGGAGAGATGGGAGTGACGGTGATTGACTGCTGCTGCTTGGGACAGATCATTCTCTCTGGAAGATCAGTCTGGGCCAGAACTGCAAAACCCACCAGACCCAAAACATATTAAAGCCAAGGATAATAGACCAACCAAGAGATCAAGAATAATGAGCCGAGACTAATAATAGACGGTACAAGAAGGACAAAACACTCCAAAAGCCTAAGCGCAGGCAGCCAGGTGCCCAGCGCAATCTTGAGACCATACGATCCCCACGACACCGTCTAGGTAATGATTCAATCCTCTCTGTTTGCCCATTAGGTAACTCTGCTTCTTCACTCCCATCTCTCTCTAGATCCATTCCCAATCTTATTGCAACAAAGCGAGACAAGAAATTCTCTGTTGCTCTTGGATCTATTAATACTCTCTCTTGATTACCTTCTAAGATTCCATTCACGACAATCAATTGTGAGGTTGCCTTTTGGGATCTTTGTGCATTATTCTTCTTCCTTCCCTCGCTCCTTTGCTTCCTTATTGAGCTAGTAAGGCCACGAGGTACATTTATTGGCGATCTTTGTTTTCCAAAGTGATTTCCACCTCCTCCTCTGCAATGTGCTTGTCCATGTTGTTCAAAGATTGCATGTACGAAGGCCAAGGGCCTCTAGGGAAACAAGTGTGACAGTTGGTAGATATGTGCCCAATACGGCCACAATTGTAACAACGGTGTTGTTCTCCTTGAGTCCCGTCTCCTCGTGGGACTCTATCTCTTTGTTCTTCTACCCGTTCATGCTCCTCTTGAAGCGGTTGTGCTCCTCGATCTCGGAATTGAAGGTTGCACAATTCCATCGGTATTGGTCCACCCATGTGTGGCATTTCTGCCCGATTATGTTGAGGTGGAACTACTCCTTCACCTCCGGCTTATGCTCTTGCTATTCTTTGCGCACAAGCAATGGCTTCAAATACAGTGCAAGGATTTTGCATCATGACTTCTTGGCAAATCCGCTCTTTCAACTCCCATTTGAAATTGTTGAGAGCCTCTGTTAGACTCATGTTGGTAATTGTGACTTGTAGATCCAGAAATGCCTCCATATACTCTTGTACGCTATTCTTTTGTCTCAATCCCCATAGTCGGGTTTGAGCCATCTACACAGAATCCACCAAATTGGAAATTCTTTAGCAATCCTTCTTGCATTGTTGTCCATGTGACCTCCCTTCTCTCTGCCAACATGGTTCGTTCCCAAGCATCATACCATGTGAGGGCTTTATTGGTCAAGTACCCACATGCAAACACGCCTACAGCATGCTCTATGATCTATGTTGAGAATAATCAGAAATATCGATTCATTCTCGAGATCCAATTTTCCACTACTCCCATTGTACGTTGCCCCTTGTAAGGCGTGATGTTGTAGGTCTTCTTCATCCAGAGTAGCAATGTGGCTTCATTGTTGATAGGGTTTGTAGGCATAGATGCCTTTCCAAGTACTTCAGTTGCAAGTACTGGGTTTTGAGACGGCTCTTCTTCTTGCATGGCTTGATCATTCCTAAGGATCTGCACTTGACTTTGTAATGTCTCCATGGTCATCTTAATCTTTCAAAATTCATTTAACATCCCTTGCATTCCTTGCACCAGCTCTTGCAATTACAGATCCATGGTTCCTACAACACTCAATTGCTAATGTCTACTTCAATACAGAGTCAATATAATCACTCTGGAAGGCGCACGAACTATCAGAACTACCATTGGGACCTCAAAAGCTATCACTTGTTGATCATACTCCTCACCAAAATTCCTAACCACAAAATCTCTAAACATCACTTTCGGTCTCACTACATAACAGATTTCTACTTGCATGTTGAAAGGGAGAGGATTTGGAACATTCATATCCATATTATCATAATAGAATGTAGATTGTCAAATTCTACTCTCTGTCATATATCACCACAGGTAGGTGAGTTCACCGGGTTTGGTGAGTTCATCACTCTGTCCATGAATTCTGCGCCAAAGTGATAAACTAGCAATACCCTCATCTGCTCACGTTGGATGTACATAACCTTGATGTGGAATGGGTTTGAGAATGGAAAGCTAGGTGTGGGGAATTGTCTCCCGATGCATCCATCCCATCCACTCTCTAAGGTCCTTCCTAAGTCTAGCAATTACTCTATGTTCTCCACCTCAAATTACTCAGTTTCAGTAGTTTGTGCTATTTTAAGAGGGGTCATCCACTCTCTTAGACTAAAACACTCTCTCTCATACCATTTTAATACTCCAAGGACAAGAGAAGAGAGAAAACACATATTGCACACTCAAACATTTGATGCCCCAAAGGAGCACCTTCTCTTTATTATATAGACAAAGAGGATCTCCTCCAAGGAAGCTCCACCATAGGATTAGGGACACAGATAGGTGACATGTCAAAAAGCTCCACCCTTGGATTACTTACTTGGATGAGTGACATGTCTGGTCTAGGTCCTATCTGGTTGGTCAAACAAGCTTTGACCAGAGGGAATCTTTTAGGGAATCTTCCTGTACGAATCTCAGAATCACGTAAGGTACCATTGGAAAGCTCTCAACAAGACAAAGCAGGGGGGAGGGATGGCCAATCTTTCCTCTGTTGGGGGGGGCATTTGAACATTTTCAAGGCCTAATTCATCCGTTTAGGCCTCCGAAATTGCCTTCAAAGATTTCAGGCATATTTTGGTTCGTACTCTATTAGTAGAAGTCCCCTTTTGGTGATACCTTTTTCTGATCTGCTTAGTCCATCATGTGTAACATCCTTCCAGATGTTACCAAACCAATTCTCACCTTTAAAGCATATGTCTAGCTATTGGTTCTAAGGTTCTCACGTCTATTTTGGTTTCTGCCCTATTAGTAGAAGTACTCTTTTGGTGATACTTCTATCTTATCTATTTTGACCATCATCTATAACATCATTCTAGATATCACCAAACCAAATTTCACATCTAGATCATATGGGTAGCTCTTGGTATTACACCTAGCCAAACATCAAGGAACAACATAGAGGATGATGCTTTGGAGGTGAAGTGTGAGCCTATGGAGACTTTATGAACTATTTGGCAGCTGCTTGGGAATCAATGATATAATTTTTTTATATAGCCAGCCAATCTCATCACAAAACCAATAAATCTAAGGTCCTCGTGGTGTATGAATGCGCTTCCATGAGTAGGAAGAAACAAAGTCTACTAGGAGAAGAGAGCAAGAAGGGTCCAAGTAGAAACATCTCTCTCTTGGTCATTTGCCAAGATGGCATATAAGAGTATGGAAAGCATAGAGTCCACAAGATGGTAGAGGGACATAAGGATCTTAGTATACATACAAGGATAGGATAAGCTTGAAGGGGATCCAAAGAGTGGAGGCAGGAGTAAGTGTCCGGTGGTGCCTTTAGTGAGAGGGTTGGAGTATGAACAAGGTCTAGGAGGGTAGGCAAGGAAGTGGCCTTGGATCTCATCCGTATGCATCTAACTTGCCTTCAATGTTGTGCCAAACCAAAACCCATCCACAAGCAATTAGAACAAGACTGCATATGATGTTGGTGAGGTGGGATGTAAGGGGGTGCTAAGGGCACTAAAGGAGGGATATTGATTGGTGTTGGTTGGTGGTGTGGAGGAATAAAGGGATCATAGTGCATGTTGGTGGTGGATTTGGGATGCTAGGTGAAGAGAAGAGGTCATGGGAAGAGGGAGAGGAAGAAAAGAACTACTGGGTGGGGAATCCTTGATAGGGGAGTCAACCAATGTAAGTTCCTTGCCTGAGGATGGCAAAAGATATGTCAAAGGGATAGAAGTGACCTCATCAGGGTGAACTTGAGCCCTTAGGAGGTCATGTTGGGAAAAGCTATGCCTAGATCTATGCCCTATCCTTAGACACATATATGGAGTATAGGATACTAGATGAGGAGCATCACCTATGGTAGTCCCTCTAGTTACCCACACTAAAGAATAGAGTTGGTACATTGTGAAAGGGTTGTCTAAGGAATCTCCAAAACCTAGGACATACAACCCAATACATGACTAGAAGAGTAAACATACGGAACAAAGATTAACAATTTGATAATAAACAATGAACATACACAAGAGCAAAGCTAAAAATAGAAGAACAAGAGATAGATGTGAGAAGAGCCTATCTATGATTGATAGAGATAACCATTCAATAAGCTCTATCTTATTTGGGACCCTTTGGTGCAAGAATCCTTTGGTATTGTGACTCGACCTATCTCTCACTTTGGATGAACCTCTGATAGCTATTAAGGTAGCACATGATGGACTAAGAAGGCAAAGAAACAAAACTCCATCACACTTCTTCAAGGCTAAAACTCCAAGGCACTTCCAAGACTCAACCCATTGTTCACTAGAGGACTCAATGAGAGAGATAGTTGCAAATGAAAGGATAATGAGTACCTCCTCACCCCTAGCTTATATACTTGTTAAAAAGTTACATTTCAAAATTAGGAATTATTAGAGTAACTCAAGTTATTGGCCTAAAAGTCATATAAAGTCAAAAATCAAAAGGAATATCTATACACATAGTAATAATCCCATAAGTAGATGTTCTTATCTTCCCCTACCAACTAAGTCAAGGATTCCTTCACATGGGCTATCTTTAAACTACACAAAAATCCACACCAACAAGGCTTTTGGATCCAAGAGTTCTCAACTCTTTCCTCAAAAAAATTAACCAAGGCTAATATTAAGTCATTACATTAGAAGACAAAATAGAGATGCTCGCTCTTTTCACTTCTTCTAGAATAGGGTGACATTTATCTAGCTAATACTAACTCTAGCTAATCATGACTAATGTAGAAGTTTATCTAAACTCCATATAAAGTATATTTCTCAACTACTTATAATATTAAACTTAATATCCCTATAGACCATATATGCATCAATGGGTGCTACATTTACTCTTGGACTAAGATTTCACTTTTTCCTTAAAGTGAAGTTCCCTTTACCTTCTATGATACAACTTCAATGTATCATAATTAATCTTATCAAAAGTGTCTTCCTGCCAACTCTTTGAGAGCATATGTGTAATTACCCCACACCTTCTCCACTATGAAAGGTCCAAAGTATTTAGGCAAGAACTTCTTTTGCACCCACTTGAATTGAATGGAATCAAACAACACTAGCCAATCAAACAATAATTGCCCAATCCTTGAGGACTCTACCTTCTTCTTGCCTTGCCTCTTGTCATTTTTTCCTTTTAGGCTTGTTCCATTCAACCCATAGTAGTTGCTCTTGCCTCCTTCATTTCCATGAGTTGATCCTTCCTTGACTTCTCTATATCACCTCCTTGTACCTACTTCAATTTCTTCTGAATGCTTTGAAAAGTGGGAAGATCAAAGTGAATAGGTAAAGTAGATTCAATGTTATCGACCACATGAAATCAAGAGTATCCAATTGATGTCTTCATGGTTCTCCTATATTCCTATAGAATAACATGAATCCTCTTGTTCCAATGATTTTAAAGCTCCCTCTATATCTACATCTTTGGAAAACATCATGCATGAAGTTTGATTGGTTCTCTCTACCAAGCCATTGGAGTTTGGCTTATAGGATGTGGTCACTTATGTATGATAGATAAATATCATAGCATAGGTATAGTAATGCTCTTTGTAAACTCTCTTCCTCTATCCAAAACCAAATCCAAAGAGCAACCAAACCTAGTGATGATTCACTCATAAAGAAATCTACCTACTTCATCTTCATTCTTATCTCTCAAATTTCTGACCTCAACCCACTTGGTAAGGTAATTAGTAACTACCACAATGTACTGATTATTCCTTGAGGTTATATTGAGAGGACCTACAAAACCAATTTCCCATTTCTCAAAAGGTCTTAGCAATGGAATTGATTTAAGAGGTAGATTAGAAGTAGAATTTTTAGCAAAAACTTGACAAACATTATAATATTTTCAATAATCAAGAAAATCCTTGAAAATCCCCCTCCAATAGTAACTTACATCCAAAATCTAGAAAGCGTAAGCTTTCAACAAAATGACACCCACATACCAAACCTTCATGGAACTCCTTCATGAGAAAGATAGACTCCTCCTTACCCACTACTCTTCAAAGTTGATCATCTGATCCTTGATGAAAAAGAATGTCCTCTACCATTGTATAAGGTCTAGCTCTTGCTGCAAGGTACTTCCTCTCCCTAGCATGCATCCCGTCAAGATAATTATCTCTTGTAATAAAGTCCATAATCTCCTTGTACTCCATTTTGACATCTTGTGCAATTGAGATTGCCATGAGCTCCTCACCTAGGAAGGAATCATCCATTGGCTCATTTCTATCATGACCATAAGCCCTGGATAACAAATAAGCATTTTCATATTTCTTCCTTGGCCTATTCTCAATGGTGTGATCATACTCAAAAAAGAGTATCATCCACCTTGCTAGCCTTCCCTCCACATTAGGCTTGTTGAAGATGTACTTCAAAGCCTTGTGATCTATGACAATGGTGATCTTCACTCCAATCAAGTAGTGTTTAAACTTCTTGAGACCAAAAATTACTACCAACTCTTCCTTTTCTATGATTGAATAGCTTCCCTCTATTGAGACCCTTTGTCTACTAGCATAAGCTATTGGATGCTCAAGCACATCTTGGTCTGATTGTATCCTATAGCTACATTGAAGGTATCAATATGAAGGATGAAAGGCTTATTTTAATCAAGTTTAGCAAGAATTGGAGCCATAACAAGGGATTGCTTGAGCTCTTCAGAAGCTTTTAGAGTCTCCTTGTCCTCCAAAATCAGTATGTATTCTACACCCTTCTTCATGTAAATGGTCAATGCATAAACCTTGTTGGAAAATGAGAAAATGGATCTCATCTATTATCCAACCATCCCCAAAAATTGACATAATTTTTTCAAGCTTGAAGGGAGTGAAAGCTTTGAGATTTTTCTCACCTTTTTAAGATTCAATATTATTCCATCCTTGGAAATGATGTCCCAAAATTAGACCTTCTTCATAACCAAATATGCACTTCTCTAGGTTGAGTGATGCATTTTCCTTATCCAAGTTTTGCAAGACCTTGATCAAATGCTCAAATTGCTCCTCCTTGCTCCTATAGACATAAAAGTCATCAATGAAATATCTCATAAATTTCCCAATGAAAGGTTCAAATACCTTGTTCATGAACCATTGAAATGTGATTGGAACATTACAAAGCCCAAAAGGCATGACCTTGAAAGCATAAGTACCCAAAGGTATGCTGAATATGGTGAGTTGTTGATGCTCTAGTGCAATCTTAATTTGGTTATAACCACTATAACCATCCCCTAAACTATGTTTCATGGTTTGAAACCTCCTCCAAGATTTCATCAATGAACAGTAAAGGGTAGAAGTCCTTCTTAGTAATAACATTGAGCTTCTTGTAATCCACACATATCCAAAACTTATCATTCTTTTTCTTCACAATCATAATTGGAGATATCCATTTTGAATTCTACACCTCAAAAATAAACTTGGTCTCCTTGAGCTTATCAATCTCCTCCTTCACAACCAAAGCTATTGGTGGGCTAATGCAACATTTATTTTGGTGGATTGGTCTTGCATGTGACTCCACTTTTATTTAGTGCTCCTCCAAGGTGACTTCCTTGAAATCTTTGTGATTAAAAATAAAAAAAATGGATGTACTTTCATAAAATCTGTTCAAATCTTACCTTCTCTTCTTTGGTAATATTTGGACAGTACTTAAGGGTAAATAGTCTCCTCTCTGCCTCCTCAAGTGTCAATGTTGACTTATCAAGATCTTTCAAAACCTTTGGCTTAGGCACAAAATCCATAGCACACTAGGGATGCACATCTAAATTGAATTTAAATTCATCTTGATTTAAAGAGGTCTCATCCTCCATTCTGGTGTCCAAACTTGAAGTTCTTTCTTTTGAATATGATTCTCAATAATCAGAAGTTGGTGTATCTGAATATGAGGTATGGTTGGTATTGGTTATTGGAACTATAACTTGATGGTTTGATGGCCCAATTCTCAATTACTCTTTATGCCATCAATTATTTATTCAAGTTGCTCTCAACCATGGTCTCTTAAGTAGCAAATCATAGCTTGCATCTTTCAAGATTTGGAAAGTCATGAGATTTTAAACTCCCATAACTAATATTACCACCTTGTCCTGTAACACCTATTTGTGCATGTGTGTGGTATTGTGATATTTAGCTTGGTATTACAAGTACTTAAGAGATATTATTTATATAGAGATAAAGGATGGTTCTATATTAGTCATGGTTAGCTAAAGTTAGTCATAGTTAAGATAGAAGGGACCTTACTTTAGAGGAAGTAGAAAAGATGAGCACAACTATTTTGGACTTTAGTGTGTTGACTTGGTATTAATCCTAGGTGTTTGGCTTTGAGGAAAGAGTTGAGAACTCTGGGGCCCGCAAGCCTTTTTGTTTTGGATTCTTCTTTAGTCCAAGGATAGCCCATGTGAAGGAATCCTTGACTTAGTGGTTGGGTCAAGATAAGACCACATGCTTAGGGGAATATGCCCATGTGAATGGATATTCCTTTCTAATTTTTGACTTTACTTGACTTTTAGTCTAGTAACTCGAGTTACTATGGTAATTAGTAACTTTGGTACGTAACTATTTCACAAGTATATAAACAAGGGGTGAGGAGGTACTCATCATCCTTTCATTTGCAACTATCTCTCTCACATTGAGTTGTCTAGTGAGCAATGTCTTGAGTCTTGGAGTGTTAGCCTTGGAGGAGTATGATGGAGTTCGGGTTCCTTGCCTTCTTAGTCCATGGTACGCTACCATAATAGCCATCAGAGGTTCATCTTGAGTGAGAGACAGGCCGGCTCACAGTCCATCATAACTACTAGTTGAACTTGTTGTTTGTTTGCCATGCTCACTACAAATGTTGAAGGTCTAGAAAGTATCATACCCAACTTCTTCACCACCTTCTTTGATATGGCATTCACCGCATATCTTTCATCAACAAGTGCATCCTTGATGTTATGACTAATCATCCTCACATCAATCCTGGAGGCATACTCACAAGCCTTCCATGGTGTTGGTTTTGCATGCACCACTCCCATTGGTATTGGAGCCTTTGCTTTCTTCTTTCTCTTGCTCCTTGTAAAGTTCAAACTACCCCTAAGTTCCCTCCTCAAGGTAGGATTCAAAGTAATTAGTTGACCCACCATGATGTTAGCCTTGTGACTACCAACATCTTCCAACATATTGTAGTCCAATTGTTACTTTGAGATCAAGAAATCTTCCATCTCCAACTTCTTCTTTGGAGTCTTTGTTAATAGTGTTGAACTTGTACTGCAAGTATTCCTTGTGGGCATTGGAACATCCTTGCTAGGAGTGAATCCTTGAGAAGAATGTATATCATCAGCAAATGTGCTCTCTTCTTCTCTTGTGCCAAAAGCTCTAAGTTAAGACCTTTGGAGTTTGAGTATTCTCTCTTCTCATACTTGCTCTCAATCACATCTATGCCTACTATCCTTTTACCTTTATTTTTCATAAGAGGAACTTGGGCTCACCACCTCCTTCTTTCTTTTTATTTTCCTTCCATAGCTCCTTCCTCCTTGGTATGTAGAATTTGGGTAATTCTTTTAGATATGACTTCTACCTCCACACAACCAAAAACAATTTCCATAATTGAAATTATGAGTTGGTTGGCTTCCTCTATATGGATAGTTTCCATAAATCTTAGGCTCTCTCCCAAAATTTTGGTCCACCTCTTTTTTTTCTCATAGTTGCACTACATTGATCTTGAGATCTGCAAATTGTTATGTGATGGTTTGAAATGGATCTTTTAGTAGAGGTGCAAGAACCAAAGCAACTATTACTTATAGTGCATCCTTGACACCAAAGGATCAAAAAATTCACCATAATTTTAGACTTGTGAAAGATGCACAAACTCCTTCACCACCAAATCACTCTCATCTTCTTCCAAACTCTCATCCATACAAATTATATTCTTGATAGCTTCTACCTTGGAAGAAGGTTTTTCATATTTCACTTTATTTCAGATTTGTAGTTTTAACCTTCCCACAAATTTTTTTGTGAGGATGGTTATTATTCCAATCATAATAGTCTCCACATCATCCACACTCTTTCTTAATACTATGAAAAATTGGGATTCTAATTTCTCCACTCTTTCTGCATAGACTCTCACTCTCACTCTATCTCCTCACTCATAAATATCTCATAACTCTCATATGGAAGGAATTTCTCAATGAGTGATGCAATCAAACTCTCCCAAGACTCCTCTTGCCAATCTCTCTTTTGGTATTTTGACTCATACCATGTAAGAGCTACATCCTCAAAGAAATTGGATAGTAATGAGGTCCACTCATTCTTCTTCCTCTCATTGTTTCCTATGAAAGCACTCTTTAAGTCTCTCACCAAGACCTCTACATTCTCTCCATTTTTGCAAAAGAGAACCGGAAGTTTCTTCATCTTATCTTCTTCACTACCATTTGTTCCTATATTTATTTCTTTCTTTCTTTCTATATTTATTTCTTTCTTGCTTTCTTATTGTCTCTCATTGTATAATTGATAGAATACAAACATGACTAACTCCATTTTAGAGTAGTTAATCATAGGTAACAAAAAAGGTTCAAATTACTCTAGGATTTCCATTGCATGATCAAATCCCAAGGTGCATATCAATCAAACTCTTTTGGATAATTTATCCATCAATTGAAAGGTTATCTCCATCACTAATCTTGAGAAGTATCTAATGAAGCTAGTATCTTTGTAGTGGTACTAAGATTCTCTCCACGATCTTTAACCAAAGTCTCTAAAATTGTTAATTTGCTACTACACTCATGCTCTTTTGGACATTCTTCCACTTTGTAAACCTCACACAACTCCTTGGTCTTAGATCTCCTCCCAATCTTGGTGAAGAAGGTCCAACATGCAATCCCAAGTCAAGTAAACCTCTCCTTTCCTTCAATCTCTTGCTCTCAAAGGTCAATGGACATGAACTTGCCTTAAGTCCCTTCTTTCCACATTAAAAAAAATTTAGAATCACTCTTTCTTCCAAGTGGTTTAGATTTTTGGATCATCTCAAGAACTCTCTTTAAATTCTATACTAAATTCTCTTTTCTTGAAATTAACTCTTACAATCACCTCAAACCTTTGGGGAACCTTGCATAACTTTACCTTCCACTCTTGATCACACTCCATGCTCCCAAGATGAATCTAAACACTCAAACATGCTTTTGATTATTCTTACTTTCTTCATGCATGAGAACACAACTCCTTACAAATGACCCTTCTTCACAATCTCTGTCAATTCTCTCAATTGGTAACTCTAAATCCTTTGCAATTTGCACATTCAAGCTCCATTCTATGCAATCATTCCCTAAAAACTTTCAACTTTTTTTATTGAGCCATTTGGCCTAAGCATCCTTCTCAACACACATCCTCCTAGATTTGGTAAAAAACAACACCTTTCACTTAAAAAATCCATAACTCCCTTTACAAATATGATCTCTCCCGAGTTGTTAAACCAAAAGGTACTTTATCTACCACTTAATTTTCTTAGAAAGTTTTGGGGCAATCCAACCCAAATTGAAGACTTGCAAGGTATGATATCTGGCCATGGTTGTAGGATTTTGGTTGATTATGGAAGTTCAAAGAATTGTGTGTCCATGCAATTAACAAAGGAATTAGGTATTCCTATCAAACCAATAATTAGAAGTAGATCCATAATGGCATGTGGTAGAAAGGGCTTTTAAATTTGTGTCTCACATCTTATTGCATTCAAGATTGGGAAGGAGTACTTGGATTGTATGAGGTTAGTGGCACCTCTACACTATGATGTCATTCTAGGTTTACATGGGCCTGAACGTCATAAGGTTTAATTTGATTGGAGCAAATGATAAATTCAAGTACAACACCAAGGTAAGAATTACCAATTAGATTGTTTGGCACCTTTGAGTAAGACCACTTAAGAAAAGTCAATCCCAAGATAAGAAATTTGTCAATAAAATAGCCATAGAGCAAACTTTGAAGGAAGATATTCTTGTTTTTGTGATCAAGTCAACTGCACATAGAGAATTTAATGAGGGCCAAAAGTCTCATCAAGCTATGATTGATCAAATAGTTCAAGAGTTTGCATATGTGTTTCTGGATGATCTAACAAAGGGGTTATCATCCAATTGTAGTATGCTCTTCAAGATTAAGTTATTGCCAAGAAGTACTCCATTGAGTAGACCAATCTATTTGGCTCTCACCAAAGGAGTTGGAAGCTTCAAACAACAAATATAGAGTTATTGGAGAAGGATTTCATACAATATATTACATCTCCTTGGAGAGTACTAGTACTATTTGTCCCAAAGAAGATTGGAGGACTTTGCTTCTATATTGATTATCCTAGACTCAATAAACAAATAGTGAAGAATACATATCCTTTTGTTGAATTTGATGACTTGCTAGATCAATTGAGTGGAGTACAATACTTCTCCAAGTTAGATCTTCTAAAGCGATTGTTGGCAAATTCCTATTGGTAGAGAAGATGTGCAAAAGACTATCTCTCACATAAGATATGGATATTTTGAATGGAGAGTTCTACCTTTTGGGCTTAGTAATGCTCCAATAGTCTTCATGGATTAGATGCATTGGGTGTTAGATGGGCTATTGGATTGGTATGTGATAGTGTTCTTGGATGATATTTTAGCCTACTCCAAAGGATACCATAGAAGTGAAGGCATTTAATGGATTGGTTAATCCACTACTATGTTCATGTAACCACACCATCATGGAGAAGACCTCAAGTTTCTAGTGGACCACCAAGCACAAAAAAACCATTCCAAAAGCTAAAACATATGGTGTCCTCAAGATCCATTCTTCAACTTTATGATCCTCAACTATCTTGTGTGGTTGATTTTGATGCTCTTAACTAAGGTATGGAGGCATTACCTCTTGGGAAAACAAGTGATCATGCAAATTGATCACAAATCCTTGTTTGTAGATATGACATTTGGAGCATATGAAGAGTCAATATCATTAACAAGAGGAACAACTATAGTTTTTTGACATCAAACTTGAGTACAAACCTGGTAGATTCCATGTCATCCTTGATGCTCCATCACAAGAACCTAATTTTCAGACTCTTTACCTCATCATGGCGGCAATTACAATAGTGACAATTGACTCAAATGTCCAAATTGATTTTAGAATTGCTTTACAATAAGACCCCTTCTTTCAGGTAGTATAAGGTTTTTTTGCAACACATGACAAGGAATATAGTACCTTCTTCTTCAAGGAAGGCTTTATATTATATGAGAACTTGATCTATGTCCAGCCAAGAGTGATCTAAGTTTGTGATCCTTTAAGAAGCCCATGATTTAGCAATCATTGGTCACATGAGTGGGGACAAGACCTTGGGTACCCTACAACATCAATGGTGATGGCCTAACATGGCACAAGAGGTTTGAGATTTTTTTTAATCTTATAAGAGCTTCCAGTGTAACAAGGCCAATAACTAGAAACTTAGTGGACTCCTTCAACCACTTCCCATCTCATTTGCTTGATGGGAACACGTGAGCTTAGATCTCATCATATCCTTGCCCAAGACAAGCAAGGTCACATAGCAATTATGGTGTTTATGGATAAGCTTAATAAGAAAATTCATTTGGCACCAACCTTTGATACAATAGATGCTCCAACATAAACTCAATTTACTTTGGCAATGTCTTCAAGCATCATGGGATGCCTTGTGTACTCATCTCCAACAGTGATCTTCAATTCATTAGAAAATTTTGGTAAGCACTCTTCCAACTACTCAAAACCAAGCTTGTTTTGTCCATAGCCTATCATCCTCAAATTGATTGGCATACTAACATCCAAATCATACCTTGGAGGATATATTTTTTGTTTTTGTCAATGTTCACCATACCAACTTGGATGAATGTCTTGCAATTGTTGAGTTTGCTTACAATAACTCCAATCAGGCAAGCACCAAATTCACTCCCTTCATCTCTAATTTTGGCCAAGACCCACTTGTAAAAAAATCCCTTCTTGTCCCTCCATCTCATGTCACTCATACTTCCACCTTCTTGACAATAATATCCCAATCTTTGCAACCAGCCAAATCTTATATCCTTGTTGCTTAAAATTGTCAAAAACAATATATGGACCAACATAGTTATGATCTAATCTTTAACTTGATGATAAGGTCATGCTTTATTTTAGTAACCTACTCCTCCCACTTGATACCAAAGTTTATAAACTTGCTCCTAATTAGATAGGTCCATTTTGTGTCACCCAATTATTTCTCTTATTGCTTATTGCCTTGCCTTGTCATATGCAAAACCACTCTATCTTTCATGTTTCCAAATTTAAACCCTTTTTTTCTATCCATCTTCCTTTTCCTCTTGTGTCCAACTCCCTCTTCTTCCTATTCCCATCAATGATCATGAGGAGTATGAAGTTGATTGCATCCTTGTACATTGTCATATTCAATGTGACTGCCAACAACATATTGAGTACAAAATCCTTTGGAAAGTGTGCCCTTTTCATGATACCACTTGGAGGTCTCTTTCTCATCATCATAATGCACAAATGGTCATCCAAGAGTTTGAACCTTCAATGGTGATAAGGATATCATCAATTAGCGATAGGATTAAATTAACAATATGGGATTTTTAAATGAGTTAGTCTAGACTAACAAAGTAATAAATATGCTAAATTAGCCAAAAATTTATAAGAGCATTCTAGAAGCATCTAGGATGCTGTTTGGTACCTTCCAAGTATTGGGTTATGTGTATGCCAAGTAATGACTTCTAAGAGGAAGCTTCTTGGGAGTAAGTTTCTTGGGAAGCTTCTCGACTAACTTAGCTTGCATGCCAAGTAGGTGGCTTCTAGAAGGAAGTTTCTTAAGAAGCTTCCTAACTAGCTTAGCTTGCATGCCAAGCAAAAGGATTTTAAATAGAAACTTCTTGAGAAGCTTCCCGATTAGATTAGCTTAGCTTACACTCAAAGAAGGTGGCTTTTAGGAAGTTTTGTGAGAAGCTTCTCAAAGAGCCTTGTATGTTCCTTATAAATACCAAAGCTTAAGCTCATGCTAGGTATTCTAAGTTTCCTTCACTCAAGAGTCCCAATGTGATCTTCTATACTCTTATTTCTCTCCTTGGTCTTTTATAAGCCACATGGATTATGATCTTATCCTCTTCTAGGACTTGAGGTATATATAAAATGGAGACTTGATAGATGAGGGAGTGTTTTTGAGTCTTAAGTGGGAGGAGAACGTTGAAGAGTGAGTTGTAGTAGAGTGTAAGAACTAGAGTATCAATGGATGAGTTTGAACATGTTTGAAAAATGGAACATGAAACCACCGTTGGTAAGAATAGAAGACATGTTATGGTTTGAAAATAAGAATCAAAGGATTTGAGAAAATTATGAGTAAGATATGATCAACTGAAACAAGAGAGCCAAATTTATACCTAGGTGCCCAAATGTGAGGATTTTCAAAGTTCTATTATCAAATTTTATGATTTATCAAAGCAATTTAAGAGGAGTCAAAAGGTTTGTTGTGTTGAGCATTAGAAACTCTAATTTGAGTTGATCTCAAATTTGATCTTATCATTGGAAGTTAGAGTACTCAAAATCAAGGTGTTGGGGAGGAAATTAAGGTTAGGTTTGAGTTTTTGATCATTTCTCAAGTTTTGGTTTGAATAGGCCTATTAGAATTTGTAATATTATTGGTAGTTGGGTCTTGTAACTTTGTGCAAAGGTTTCATATGAATTACTCAAATAGAGAATTCATGGTCTTGAATCAAATATATTTGGGTCTGTAGAGCTCCAAAGTGTGGTACTTCAATGACAAGAGAACTCTCCAAGAGAGATACAAGAGAGAAAATACAAGTTTCACACTCAATCCTCCAATGCCCCAAAGGAGCACCTTCTATTTATTATATAGCAAACAGGATCTCCTCAAACAAAACTCCACCCTTGGATCAGATATATAGATTGATGACTTACCAATGAGCTCCATCCTTGGATTAGTTGTTTGGATGGGTGACATGTCAGTCCTTGTCCTATCTAGTTGGTCAAATAGGTTTGATAAAAGGGAATATTTAGGGAATCTTCCTATATAGAGCTTACAATTGTGTGGGTGAGGTACTATTGGAAAGCTCTTGATGAAATGAATCATAGGAGGAGAAGGCAAGCCTCTTTTTGTAAGAGGGGAGAATATATTTATATTTTTGAGGTCTAATTCATCCATTTAGGCCTCCAAAATTGGCTCTAAAGTTTTTAGGCTATTTTTGGCTTCTACTCTATTGGTAGAAGTACTCTTTTGGGGACATCTCTATTTGATCTACCTAGCCCATTGTACACAACATCCTTCTAGATTTTACCAAGTCAATTTTCACCTCTAGATAATATATCTAGCTACTTGTACTACAAACCTCCTCCCTTTTAAGACACAATGTCCTTGTTGCGACCTCGTTGCAAAGTTCAATCAAAAGATTGAACTAACATTGATGTGTTGGTGCAACAATATGGAGTTTAGCAATGAAGTCAGTCAGGCTCACTAAGTAGCACATAACACAAATTAGCCTAGAATATTCCTGAAGTATCTAGGAAGCTTCTTGGGAAGCTTCCCGATTAGCTTAGCTTGCACCTTAAGTAAGTAGCTTCTAGAAGCTTCCAACTAGCTTAGCTTGCATGCCAAGTAGGTAGCTTCTAGAAGGAAGCTTCTTGAGAAGCTTCCTAGTTAACTTGGCTTGCACTCTAAGAAAGCGGCTTGAGGAAGCTTCTTGAGAAGCTTCTCAAGGGCCTTGTATGCTACCTATAAATACCAAAGCCAAAGCTCATGCTAGGCATTTGGAGTTTTCCCTCATTCAAGTGTCTCAATGTGAGTTTCCATTCTCCTATTTCTCTCCTCGGTTTCGGTCTTTTACATTGGTATCAAAGCATGAATGGGATGGATGGAATTTATGGACCACCAAATCCACTTCCGCCAAACCATTGGGACTTTCATGTCCAAATATTACCAAAGCATCGTTTCACACAATTCATCACCTCGCACTTTGGGTAGGATTTTCTACATATGATCACCGTGTCAGAGGAACCCTTGATACTTCCAATTGTAACTTATGGAGAACGGTGGACGTATTGTATCTATGTGTTAATCAATCAGATAAATTGAGAGTAGTAGAATAGAGTAGTAGCGATGGCGGCAATACTGAATGTTTTCCTTGCAATGCAACAACAAATCGAGCATCTTACTCGATTGTTGGATGAACAAGACCAGCAACGACAAGAACAGATAGACAAAGCGCCAGTTCGAGATGGAGAAGATTGCATTCAATTTTTGAAACCCAAGGTGTTTGAAGGCAAGAATCTTCCAAGCACAGTGGAGAATTTTGTGTTTGACTGTGAACGTTACTTTGAAGCCACCAATCTTCAAGATGAGCGGAAACAAATTCTCTTGGCTTCTAGCCAATAAGATGGCGTGGCAAAACTTTGGTGGCGATTCCGAGTAGAAAGAGCTGAACAACAAATTGTTACACCGATTTCGACATGGGCAGAATTCAAGGATGCAATACTTGGTCGATTTCAAACTATAAATGCCACCTGAGCCGCACGAGATAAATTGGCGGAGTTCAGGCAGATTAGCTCAGTGAGAAGCTACATCACACAATTTCAGAACATCATCATGGAAATTCCAGATATCCAAGAAGATGAAGTTCTAGATTGATTTGTGCGAGGATTGAAGTCACGAACCAAATTGGAGGTGACCATGCGGGAGCCACAGAACATAGAAGAAGCCATGCAATTGGCTGAGCGTTTTGATTCCTTGGTTATGACAACTTGGTCTCGACCTCGACCTACACAAAGCCTACCAGTACCACGAGTGGAAGAAACAATACCAATTGAGATTGATGCTATCCAACAAAGACTACTTGGCATAGCAGATAGAGAAAGATTATGACAAAATGGAGGTTGTTTTTATTGTCGCCAGTTGGGGCATTGCATTGCTGAATGTCCACTCAAGAATGGACGACCTTAACAAGTTGCCCAAGTGGAGGTTGTGGAGCCAAATGATCAGGGAAATGGGGAATCCCAGTAGGAGATTTCAAGCCGCCTACTCAGAGCTTGATTAGTTCCAATGGGATTGAAGGCTCGACCTATGCAAGTCTGCTTCACTTGCAAGGTATGATATCTAAGCGGGGTTGTAGAATTTTGGTTGATTTTGGAAGTTCAGAGAATTGCATGTCTATGCAAGTAGCAAAGGAATTGGGTATTCCTATCAAGCCAGTGATTGGAAGTAGTTTGATGATGGCGGATGGTAGAAAGGGTTTTGCATTCTGCACCTTGCATCATGTTACCTTCAAGATTGGGAAGGAGTATTTGGAGTGTATGAGGTTTGTAGTGGCACCTCTACACTATGATATCATTCTGGGTCTACCTTGGCTTGAACGTCATAAGGTTCAATTCAATTGGACCCGATGTCAAATTCAAGTACAACACCAAGGTAGGAATTTCCAATTAGGTTGTCTGGCACCTTTGAGTAAGACACCTAAGAATAGTCAGTCCCAAGATAGGAAGTTTGTTGAGAAGGTAGCCATAGAGCAAATCTAGAAGGGAGATGAGTCCCAAGATGGGAAGTTTGCCAAGAAGGCAACCATGGAGCAAGCTTGGAAGAGAGATGAGTCCTAGAAGGGAAGTTTGTTAATGAAGCAGCCATAGAGCAAGCTTTGGAGGAAGATAAGTTTGTATTCACGGTGTGGATCAAGCAGATTGTACAAGAACAATCTGAGGAGGGCCATGTGCCGCATCAAGCAACGGTTGATTGGATAGTTCATGAGTTTGCAGATGTGTTTCCATATGATCTGCCAAAGGGATTACCCTCTGATCGAGGTATGTCCTTCAAGATTGAGTTATTGCTAGGGAGTACTTCAATGAGTAGACCAATCTATCGGCTCTCACCAAAGGAGTTGGAGGAGTTGCAAACAACACTTACAAAGTTGTTGGAGAAGGATTTCATACAACATAGTACCTCTCCGTGGGGAGCACCGGTTCTATTTGTTCCAAACAAGGATGGAGGACTTCATTTCTGTATTGATTACCGTGCGCTCAATAAGCAAACCGTGAAGAATGCATATTCTTCGCCTTGGATCGATGACCTGCTTGATCAATTAAGTGGAGCACGCTACTTTTCCAAGCTAGATCTTTGTAGCGGCTATTGGCAAATTCTTATTGAAGGAGAGGACGTGCAAAAGACTGCCTTTCACACAAGGTATGGACATTTTGAGTGGAGAGTTCTACCTTTCGGACTCACTAATGCTCCAACAGTCTTCATGGATCAGATGCATTGGGTGTTGGAGGGACTATTGGATCAGTCCGTGGTAGTGTTCTTAGATGATATCTTAATCTATAGTAGGACAGAGGCAGAACACAAGAATCATGTGCGAGAAGTCCTAAGATGACTACGACAGTGGAAATTTTACTGCAAGAAGTCAAAGTGTGCTTTTTGGCAGAAGGAGGTTACCTTCTTGGGTCATAAGATCTCATCAGAGGGGATCAAGAAGGAAGAAGAGAAGATCAAGGCCATTACTGATTGGCCTACCCCGAAGGATGCTACCGAAGTACAAGCATTCAATGGATTGGCCAGTTTTTACCGACGGTTCATCCACTATTATGCTCACGTGGCTGCATCATTGACTGACCTCTTGGGAAAGAACTTGAGCTTCCAATGGACCACTAAGCATGAAGAAGCACTCCAGAAGTTAAAGCATATGGTGTCTTCAAGACCCATTCTTCAACCATATGATCCTCAACTACCTTGTGTGGTTAATTTTGATACTTCTAACTTTGCAATTGGAGCTGTGTTGCAACAAGAATTTCCAGATGGACTACATCCTATTACCTTTGTGTCTTGCCGACTAAATACAGCTGAAATAAATTACTCTACTCCAGATCGGGAACAACTTGCAATGGTATATGCCACCAAGGTATGGAGGCATTATCTCTTGGGGAAACAAGTGATCATGCGAACTGATCACAAGCCATTGTTGTAGACCTTACACTTAGAGCACATGAAGAGTCAACATCATCAATGGGAAGAGCAACTCCAATTGTTTGACATCAAACTTGAGTACAAACCAGGTTGGTTCCATGTCATCCCTGATGCTCTATCACGACGACCTGATTTGAAGTCTCTTCCTCTCATCGTGGCAGCAATTACGACGGTGTCAATTGATCCCAAGATTCATAACAAGTTTCGGTTAGCTCTACAGCAAGATCCCTTCTTCCAAATGGTACATGGTCGGCTAACAACATGTGACAAAGAGTACAACACCTTCTCCTTCAAGGAAGGCCTTCTATTCCATGCGGACCGGATCTATGTTCCAGCCAAAGGTGATCTTCAACTTGTGCGCCTTCAAGAAGCCCATGATTTACCCATCGTTGGTCACATGGGTGTGGACAAGACCTTGGGTACCCTCCAACGTCAATGGTGGTGGCCCAACATGACACATGATGTTTGAGAATTTGTCCGATTGTGTGAGAGCTGCCAACGTAACAAGGCCAGCAACCAGAAGCCGGGTGGACTCCTTCAACCGCTTGCCGTTCCATCAGCTCATTGGGAGCATGTGAGCTTGGATCTCATCACATCCTTGCCAAAGACAAAACAAGGACACACCGCCATTGTGGTGTTTGTGGATAAGCTTAGTAAGCAAATCCACTTGGCACCAACCTATGATACTGTGGATGCTCCAACCTTAGCGCAAATCTACTTCGACAATGTCTTCAAGCATCATGGAATGCCACGCCTACTCATCTCCGACCGTGATCCTCGCTTTACCGAGAAGTTTTGGCAAGCACTCTTTCAGATACTCAGCACCAAGCTTGCTTTGTCCACGGCCTATCATCCTCAAACTGATGGACAAACCGAACGTGCAAATTGTACATTGGAGGATATGTTGCATGCCTTTGTCAATGTCCACCATACCAATTGGGATGAATGTCTTGCCGTTGCCGAATTTGCCTACAACAATTCCAAACAGGCAAGCACCGGATTCTCTCCTTTCTTTCTCAATTTTGGCCAAGATCCGCTTGTTCCAGATTCTCTTCTTGCTCTCCCTCCATCTCAAGTTCCTCATACTTCCACATTCTTGACCACTATATCCCAATCTCTCCAACAAGCCAAGTCTCACCTCCTTGTTGCTCAGAATCGCCAAAAAAAATATGCGGACCACTATCGTCAAGATCTCACCTTTGAAGTTGGTGATAAAGTCATGCTATCCTCTAGTAACCTCCCTCTCCCACTTGATACCCAAGTTTGTAAACTTGCCCCTAATTGGATAGGACCCTTTGATATCACCCAAATTGTCTCTCCTATTGCTTATTGTCTTGCCTTGCCTTGTCACATGCGTATCCATCCTATCTTTCATGTTTCCAAGTTGAAACCCTTTGTTCATAACCCCTCTTCCTTTTCCTCTCGAGTCCAACCTCCCCCTCTTCCTATCCCTATCAATGATCATGAGGAGTACAAAGTTGATCGTATCCTTGCGCGTCGCCACATTCAACGAGGCCGTCGCCAACATACGGAGTACAAGGTCCTTTGGAAAGGGTATTCCCTTCATGATGCCACCTGGGAACCTCTTTCTCACCTCCACAATGCACAGACGGCCATCTAGGAATTCGAAGCTTCACTGGCAACGAGGATGTCACCAACTAGCGGCGAGGGAATATGTAACAATATGGAGTTTAGCAATGAAGTCAGTCAGGCTCACGAAGTAGCACATAACACAAATTAGCCTAGAATATTCCTGAAGTATCTAGGAAGCTTCTTGGGAAGCTTCCCGGTTAGTTTAGCTTGCACCTTAAGTAAGTAGCTTCTAGAAGGAAGCTTCTAGAAGCTTCTTACTAGCTTAGCTTGCACGCCAAGTAGGCTGCTTCTAGAAGGAAGCTTCTTGAGAAGCTTCCTAGTTAACTTGGCTTGCACTCTAAGAAAGCGGCTTGAGGAAGCTTCTTGAGAAGCTTCTCAAGGGCCTTGTATGCTACCTATAAATACCAAAGCCAAAGCTCATGCTAGGCATTTGGAGTTTTCCCTCATTCAAGTGTCCCAATGTGAGTTTCCATTTTCCTATTTCTCTCCTCGGTTTCGGTCTTTTACAATTGGCCTAGTTGGTTGTTGGTTCCTATGTTGCCTTGTACAATGGGTAACCTTTCCAATGACTAGATATACCACATGCGGATGGCGAGTACCATGAGTGCATTTTTGGAGAATGCATTTGACCTCATACTCCTCCGCCTCACCAACAAGGGTTGGACAAGGTTGCTTTCTTGGATGGAAGAGAAGTGGGGCGGCTGAGGAGCATATCAGCATAATAAGAAAACATGAAACACTGAGTGGATCTTCATATGTGGAAGTAGCTCAAGGTGATAGGCCATGGCGCCAATGCAACAAAGGATAGAGAAAGGTCCAATAAAACGAGGTTTGAGCTTATAAGGACCAACTAACTTGAGTGGTTGACAACTAGACTTGATCTCCCATATTGAACTCCATGTGTTGGCGGTGTGCATTTGCATGTTGCTTTTGCCAACTTTGTGCAATCTGCAACTTGTGCTTGGTGTGCTCAACACCCTATTGGATTCTAGAAACAAAAAAGTTGACGACATCAACCTTGGTAGCCACCGGATGGACCTTCATCAAGCTTGAAGGTGTGAAAGGATGCTCTCTATACATGAGGAAGAACAATATGACTTGTGTAGAGGCATTCACTGAATTGTTGTAAGAAAATTCCACCAATGGGAGTAAGGTGTCCCAACTCTCTTGCACATCCAAAGTAAAGCCTTGAAGCATATCCTTAATAGTGCAATTTGCACTCTCTATTTGTCCAGTGGTTTGTAGATGGTAAGTTGTGGACATAAGTAATTTGGTTTTGAAGAACTTAAAGAGTGTTCTCCAAAACGAACTAGTGAATTGAGTGCCTCTATTTTTTATGAGCACTTGAGACAAGCCATGATGGGACAAGATTTCATCTAAGTACAATTGAGCTAGTTAGGGACAGTCAAATCCTTGGTGGTATAATGTACATGAATCATTTTGCTAAGTCGGTCAACAAAGACTACAATGGAGTCAAACCCAGAGGTGGTCTTGAGCAATTCACAAACCAGATCCATGCTTCTTTATTCCTAATGTTGTGTAGGAGTGGAGAGAGGTTGGAGAAGTCATGTAGAAGCTTGATTAGAAGCCTTATTTTTTTGGCAAAGTAGGCAGTTCCAAACATATTCCATCACATTGTTACTCATCTTGGGTCAATAATAATGGCATTTGCCTGCATCCAAGGTCTTGTCCACTCAACATGACCTGCAATGGCAGAATCATGACATTCCGCTAGGATGGTGGTTCTTAGAGCCACAACTTGCCATCACGGAAGGTGAGTCATTGGGTGCTAGTGATACCTTTGGATGATTGAGCACCTACAATTTGTGGATCAAATTTTGTAGCAACAAGAATCTTGGGCTAGAATTAAGCATTCATCTTGATTTCCACTACCAAATTTTTTGCCATTGACATTTGGGTGAATGCATCTGCAAGTTGCTTCTTGCCTTCCACATATTTGATTGTCATATTGAATTGTTGTCTCCACTCTGCCCACCAAATCTATCAACAAGAAAGATCTTTTTGTATCTTGAGGTAGACTAGAGATTTGTTGTCCGTTTCTACCATAAATGCCTTCTCACCCAAATAGTGCTTCCAATGTTTGGTTGCAAGGACAATGGCCAACTTTTCTTGTTTGGTGGTGTGATAGTTGCATTTTGCCGATAACAACTTACAAGAGAAATATGCAATTGGGTGCCATATTGCTATTCTTGTTGTAGGATTGCTCCTATTGCTACACCTGATGCATATATAGCCATCTTGATTGGACCTTTTGGGTCATACCATTTCAAGATTCATACATGTAGTAATGAGTCTCCTCCTAGAATGAGTCTCATGAGTCTCAACTCAAATGAGTCTCAACTCCTAGAAGGTCAATTCTTGTGTGGTTCCCCATATCTACTTCTTTTCCTTGCCCAATAGTGTTGTTAAAGGCTATGTAATCTTGGAGAAGTCTTTGATAAATTGATGATAAAACCCCCTCAATCCCAAAAAACTCTTGAGTTGAGTTTGATCTTTTGGAGCACTCCATTTTTGAATGACATCTATTTTATCTATTAACACTTGGATACCCTCTACACTTACTCGATGCCCTAGGTAGTCTACTTCAGATTTTCAAAACTTGCACTTTGAGATTTTGGCATACAATTGATTCAATCATAGAATGTGGATGACTTCTTGTAGATGTTGCTTGTGCTTTTTCAATGTCCTACTATAGACTAAGATGTCATCAAAAAAATTGATAATAGATTTATCCAAGTATAGACAAAATATGTCATGAATCAAACTCATGAAAGTGGTTGGAGCGTTGGTGAGGCCAAACGGCATCATCAAGAACTCAAAGTTACCATACCTTATTTGAAAGGCCATTTTGTGTATGTCTTGTTCTATGATCCTGATTTGATTATAACCGCTCCGCAAAGCAAGTTTAGTTAAGTGCCTTGTCACATTGAGTTGATCAACCAAGTCATCCATACGAGGTAATGGATGTTTGTTCTTCATCATTTGTTGATTCAATCCTTGGTAGTCAATGCACATGTGTATTGTTCCGTCCTTCTTCTTCACAAACAATACAAGAGCTCCATATGGTGATACATTGGGTTGGATAAATGCCTTCTGCAACATATCCTTGATTTGAGCTTTACATTGCTCTAACTCATGATGTGATAGTTGATATGAGGCCTTACAAAGAGGTGTCTTCCCAAGAAATATCTCAATTTTATGATCTACTCTCCTTTTTAGTGGTAAACCTACGGGGAATTCATCCAAAAAGACATCTTGGAACTCATTGACCACATCTTTCAATTTCTCAAGAATTTGTCCATTGTGTTGAGCACTCTGGACTTCTCTTATTAAATCCATGAAACATCTATTTATCTTACCAATAGATGTGGTCCTTATGACATATAGAGGCAGCTCTTGCCTTTGTGATCTTCCTTTAATCCCAAAGATCTTCCATTGACTAGTTTTCATTACTTTCTCTCTCCAATCCACTATGGAGTTGTAGTGCTCTATCCACAACATACTTAAGATTGCATCATAATGAGCTAGTTGTATCACTTGCAACTCAATTGCTTCTCAATACCCTCTTATAGAGAGTATTACCTTTCTAGGTAACAACTCAATCCTCTCTATCTGACCATTTGGCAACTCTACTTTGTCCTTCTCATCCTTCTCTAGTTCCATCTCCAACCTTATTGCAACAGAGTGAGATAAGAAATTCTCTATTGCCCTAAGGTCTATCAACACTCTCACCAGATTGCCTTTTAGCACTTCATTTACAACAATTAATTGTGTGTTTATCTTCCTCCTTCTTTGCACACTTGTCCTCTTCATCCCTTTGCTTTTACTCTTCTTCACTAAGCCAATAAGGTCATGAGGTACATTTATTGGTGATCTTCATCTTCCAATGCGGTTTCCTTATCTTCTTCTTCAATTTGTCTCTCCATGTGGTTTAGAGGTTGCTTGTATGGAGTCCAAGGGCCTCTAAGATGAAAAGCACAACAATTGATGGTTATGTGCCCAATTTGGCCATAATTGTAACATCATCATTGTTTTGCTCGAGCCTCTTCTCCTTGTGGGACTCATTCTCTCCTTTCTTCAACCCGTCTCCGTTTTCCTTGAAAAGGTCTTGCTCCTCTATCTTAGAACCAAATGTTGCCCAATTCTATAGGAACTAGTCCACCAAAATAGTATGTCTCAGCCCAATAGTTTTGGATCGATGTTATTGCTTCACCTCCTCTAAGCGCCCTTGCTATTCTTTGAGCGTAGGCAATGGCTTCAAAAACAATATGAGAATTTTGCACCATTACCTCTTGGCAAATCTGCTCTTTTAATCCTCTCTTGAAATTTTCAAGAGCTTTGGTTTGACTCATATTGGTTCTTGCAACCTGTAGATCTAGAAATGGCTCCATGTACTCTTGTATGTTATTCTTCTGCTATGGTTTGGGCCATTTGCAAAGAATCCACATATTGGAAATTCTTGAGCAGCTCTTCTCTCATGGCTGTCCAAGTGACCTCTCTTCCTTCTACCAGCAATGATCATTCCTAAACATCATACCATGTGAGGGCTTTATCGATCAAGTACACACACAAACACACCTACAGAATGATTAGTGATCTCCATTGTGAACAATTGGAGGTATTAATTCATGCTTGAAATCCAATTTTCTACTACTCCCATGGAACGTTGTCTCCCTTGTAACGCTCTATGTTGCACATATTTTTTATTTGTAGTAACAATGTGGCTTGGTTGTTGATTGGAATCAATGTCATTGACATGCATAACTCTCCAGGTACTTTGATTGTTGGTGTTGGTTGTTGAGAAGGCTCCCTTTCTTGCATTACTTGATCATTCTTGACAATACATATTTGATTTTGCAATTCCTCCATGGTCATCTTGATTTCTTGAAACATGTTCAACATCCCCTACATTCCTTGCATCAACTCTTGCAACTATGGATCCATGATTCCTACACATGGCTAATGTTCAATTGCTACTTCCTATTTCAATTGAGAGTTAGAATGATCAGTTGGGAGGATGCACAAACTATGGGGACTACCATTGAGACCTCAGAGGCTATGACTCATTGATAATATTTGTCACCAAAATTGCGGACTACAAAATCCCTAAACATCACTTTTGATCTAACTACATAACAGATTTCTACTTGCATGTTGAAAGGGTGAAGATTTGGGTACATTCTGATCCGTAACATCATAATAGAATATAGATTATCAAATCCCACTCTCTATCATATACTACCATAAGTAGAACCACCAAGTTTGGTAAATTCATCACTTTGTCCATGGATTCAGCTCCAAAGTGATAAACTAGAGATACTCTCATTTGCTCATGCTGGATGTATATAATCTTGATGTGGAATGGATTCAAGAATGGGAAGCTAGGTGTAGGAAATTGTTCTCCTGATGCTTCCACCCCATCCCCTCTCTAAAACCCTTCCCAAGTCTAGCAATTACACTATGTTCTCTCCTCAAATTACTCAATTTTAGTAGCTTGTGCTCTTCCAAGAAGGATGATCCACTCTCTTGGATTAAAACACTTGCTCTAATACCATTGTTATACTCCAAGGACAAGAGAACTTCTCTAAGAGAGATCCAAGAGAGAAAACACACGTTTCACACTCAATCCTCTGATACCCCAAAGGAGCACCTTCGCTTGATTATATAGCAAAGACGATCTCCTCAAAGGAAACTCCACCCTTGGATCAAATACATGGATTGGTGACCCATCATTGAGCTCCATCCTTGGATTAGTTGTTTGGATGGGTGATGTGTCAGTCCTTGTCCTATCTAGTTGACCGAATGGAATATTTGGGGAATCTTCTTGTAGAGATAAGTGTAAATTATAAGGTTCCAAAAAATATTATCTAGCATCTATGGTTTTTAGCCCATAGGTTGGTTCAAACTTTAGATAGCTAATATTGCATGTAGATACACAACAACAAGATGATATTGTACTCAAGATCTTAATATCAAAGCCAATTGTAGGACCCATCTTATGAACTAAGAAGCTTAGCACCAATTGGTTCATAATAAGGTTTTTAGCCCATATTTGGAGCCAAAAGTGTACATCAATGAAAAGGAACCAAACCAAGCTACAAAGTTACTAAGGTAATTTATTAGAGCCAGATGTTAGCACCTAACTTTGGGCCAAGAACCTTGATAGATGTGTGCAAGATAGTAGGATTTGTAATATATAGCTTGGTGCAATAAGTAGCTTTGACCTATGAGCTTACTTATCTCTCACTTAGGATGGACCTCTAATAGTTATTAAAGTATCACTTTGTGGACTAAGGCAAAGAACTAAACTCCATCACACTCCTCTAAAGCTAAAATGCAAAGATTCCTCCAAGACTCAAGCCATTGTTCACTAGAGAATTCAATGAGAGAAAGATTAGTGCAAATGAAAGGATTATGAATACCTCTTCACCCCTATTTTATATACTTATGAAATAATTGCACAGTGAAGTTATTAATTTCTAAAATAACTCAAGTTATTGGACAAAAATTCATACAAAGTCTAAAGTCTAAAGGAATATCCATACACATGAAAATGATACTATGAGCATGTAGTCTACCTTTACCTAACAACTAAATCAAGGATTCTTTTACATGAGCTATCCTTGGACTTAGAAAAATACAAACCAAAAAGACTTTTGGGTCCAAGAGTTCTCAACTCTTTCCTCAAAGCCAACATCTAGGAATAAAACAAATTTGATTCATTAGAATCCAAAATAGTAATGCTCACTCTCTTTATTTCCTTTAAAGTAGAGTTACCTCTATATTGGCTATACTAACTCTAGTTATTCATGATTAATCTAAAAGCTTGGTTAAACTCTATATAAATAAGACTACTTGCAATACCAAATTAAATATCTCCAAGGAGCATACATGCACCAATGGGTGTTACATATACCCTCAGACTAAGATTTCACTTTATTCTTTGAGTGAAGGTCCCTTTACCTTCTATGATACAACTTATCATGGTTAATCTTATCAAAATGTCTTCTTCTAACTCCTTGAGGTCATAAGTATAATTGCTCCATACCTTCTCCATTATGAAAGGTCCAAAGTACTTAGGTAAGAACTTCTTGTGCACCATCTTGAATCAAATGGAATCAAACAACATTACTCAATCACCTTCCTTGAAGGGCTCTACCTTCTTCTTGCCTTGTCTCTTGTTATAGCTCATTTTTTCTTTGCACTCAAACCATAACAATTTCTCTTATCTCTTCCAACTCTCCTTCCTTGTCTTATTTGCATCACCTCCATGTATCTTCTTCAATTTCTATTTATGCTTTGGAAGGTAGGAAGATCAAAGTGAATAGATGAATAGGTTAAGTAGACTCAATATAACATATACCAAATAAAATATAGAATAATAGGTAGATGTATTTATGGTTATGTTATACTCTCACAAAACCATATGAATTTTCTTATCCCAATGATGTTTAGCTCCTCTATATCTACATTTTTGGCTAATATCATGTACAAGGTTTGATTTTTTCTCTTTGCCACGCCATTGGAGTTTAGCATCTAGGATGTGGTCACTCTATATGTGATACAAAAATGTCATAGAATGGTTGTAGTGATGCTTCTCATAAACTCTCCTTCTCTATCTAAAACCAACATCACAGCTCAACCAAATCTAGTGAGGATGCATTCATAAAGAAACTTACCAACTTCATTTTCATTCTTATCTCTCAATGGTGTATCCCCCAACCCACTTGGTAAAAGTAACCAATAACTACCACAATATTACCAATTATTCCTTGAGGTTTTATTGAGAAGACCTACAAAGTCAATACCCCACTTTTCATAAGATCTTAGCAATGGAATTGATCTAAGAGGTAGAATAGAGGTAGACTTCCTAGCAAGAGGTTTACAAACATCACAAGCTTTGCAATAATCAAGAAAATCCTTGGTAGCATGAATCTTGAATCTTGAAAATGGTCACCTTTCTTGCATTTTTCTTTTGCTTTTTGAGCTTTCCTCTACCTACATTGTGTTACTTTGTATTACTACAAAGCTTTGTGCTCCTTTTGGATCAATAATGGCAAGATGCATCATATCTATTGTATGAAGACATTAAGGCTAGGATCCAATAAATCACTTCCACTTATTCTAAGTGGAAGAGCACCTTGAAACAAAATAAGATACCACTCTAGTAATCTCTACACACCAAATCATCATGAAACTCCTTTATGAGTAAGATTGACTCATTTGTACCAATTACTCTTCAAAGTAAACCATTTGTTTCTTGTTGTGAAAAAGAATATCCTCCACCATTGTGTAAGATCTAGATCTTGCTACAAGGGTATTCTTCTCCCTAGCATGCATCTCATCCATGTTTTTATCTCTTGTAACAAAGTACACAATCTCCTTGTATCACATTGAAACATCTTGAGTAATTAAGATAGTCATACACTATTCATTTAAGAAGAAATCATTCACTCATTTAACTCCATCATGATCACAGGCCTTAGATAAAAAATCAACATTTGTGTTTCTTCTTTTGTGTATCTTCAATGGTGTAATCATACTTAGATAATAGTATCATCTACCTTGCTAACCTTCCTTTTACATTAGGATTGTTGAAATTGCACTTCAAACCCTTGTGATTTGTGACATTGGTAACCTTCTTCCAATCAAGTAGTGCTAAAGCTTCTTGAGTCCAAAAATCATGACCAACCCTTTTCTTTCTATGATTGAATAGTTTATCTTTGCCCAACCATTTGTATATTAGCATAAGCTATTGGATGATCATGTCATGTAACACCCATTTGTGCATGTGTGTAGTATTATGATATTTAGCTTGGTATTACAAATACTTGAGAGATATAATTTATATAAAGATAAATTATGGTTCTACATTAGTCATGATTAGCTAAAATTAGTCATAGTTAAGATAGTGGAGAACTTACTTTAGAGGAAGTGGAAAAGATGAGCACCACACTTTTGGATTCTAGTGTATTGACCTAGTATTATTCCTAGGTGTTTGGCTTTGAGGAAAGAATTGAGAACTCTTGGGCCCGCAAGCCTTTTTGTTTTGGATTCTTCTATAGTCCAAGGATAGCCCATGTGAACAAATCTTTGACTTAGTGTTTGGGTCAAGATAAGATCACATGCTTCTAGAGAACTCAATGAGAGAGAGATAGTTGAAAATGAAAGGATGATAGTACCTCCTCACCCCTTGTTTATATACTTGTGAAATGGTTACTATTACCATAGTAACTCAAGTTACTAGGCTAAAATTCAAGTAAAGTCAAAAAGTATAAAGGAATATGGGTATATTCAACTAAGATTGTCTTGAGTCTTGGAGTGTTAACCTTGGAGGAGTATGATGGAGTTGGAGTTCCTTGCCTTCTTAGTCTATGGTGCGTTACCATAATAGCCATTAGAGGTTCATCTTGAGTGAGAGATATGCCACTCACATTTTTGGTTATGTAGCCGGGTCCTCTCTAGAAGATAAGATAATGTTCCACGTACAATTCTATATTAGACAGAACGAGGCTATGAGAGCTCACTTGGAGAGAATATTAGGGAAGGAGAGTGCTAAACTTATGTTAGAGAACTTAGACCCATTTTTATATCATGTACTTTATTATGATGTCTTTGAGGTGATTTTGTACATCTTGTATTGTGAGCCGACATGTCTCTCACTCAAGATGAACCTCTGATTGCTATTATGGTAGCACACCATAGACTCAAAAGACAAGGAACCCCAACTCCATCATACTCCTCCAAGGCTAACACTCCAAGACTGAAGACATTTCTCACTAGAGAACTCAATGAGAGAGAGATAGTTGCAAATGAAAAAATGTTGAGTACCTCCTCACCCCTAGTTTATATACTTGTGAAATAGTTACGCACCAAAGTTACTAATAGGAATAACTCAAGTTACTAGGCCAAAAGTCAAGTAAAGTCAAAAATTATAAAGGAATATCTATCCACATGGGCATATTCCACTAAGCATGTGATCTTATCTTTACCCAACTACTAAGTCAAGCATTTGTTCAAATGGGCTATCCTTGGACTATAAAATAATCCAAGACAAAAAGGCTTACGGGCCCAAGATTTTTCAACTCTCTCCTCAAACCCAAACACCTAGGAATAATACCAAGTAAACAGACTAGAATCCAAAATAGTGGTGTTCATCTTTTCCACTTCCTCTAAAATAAGGTCTCCACTATCTTAGCTATGACTAACTTAGCTAATCATGACTAATGTAGAACCATCCTTTATCTCTATATAAATAATATCTCTCCAGTACTATTAATACCAAACTAATATCACAAGACTACATACATGCACAAATGGGTGTAACAGTACACATGAGAGGATTTGGAGAGATTGTGTGAGGTGGATTGAAAATTTTGGGGATTAAGGTGATTTTGGGCAAAATCTCAAGTTTAAGATCTGGAGTTGAAATGTCTCCACATGATAGGTTTGGTTGTCCTTCAGTTATTTCATTTAAAATTATTGTGAAAGCTACTATACGCATTGGGATAGAAATTTAGAAAGTTGATAGGGAAAAATTGCTCCCAAAATTGCATGCTCTTTGGGAAGTTGTACAGAGTCTGCCTTTTCTCCAATTTTCAATAGATTATTCTAAAATTTCCAATAAAATTTAGTGCATTGTATCCTACCTGCTGACACAAAAATTAGATAGAGCATTCTTGCATAGAGAGTTATGAGTTTCTAAAGTGAGGAGTATAGTTTTCAGACCAAATTTGAAATATGTGTGTGCTGAATAAAAAGGTATCTAGGCCAAAATGTTAAATTAAAAGATCTGAAATTTTACAAGGAAGAACACCTTGAAGTTGTGATCAAGTGTAAAAGATTTCAGAGGACTATGAAATACCAATTGAGAGATTTGAGTGACATTGTGAGGAGGGGTCAATTCTACAGAGTTGAGATCTCATGCATGAGGAATGTGAGAGCAACAAAAAATATATTTGAGTGTTCAGACTCATCTTGGGAACATGGACGGTCATCAAGAGTGGAAATTGAGGCTATGCAAGGTTCCCCAAGGTGACTATAGGGGTGGATTTAAGGAAAAGAGAGTTTAGAATAGAATTTGAAGAGAGTGTTGAGAGGATACAAAAATCAACACCACTTGGAGGAAAGAATTAGTTTAAGTGCTTTTATGTCGGAGAAGGGTCATAAAGCAAGTTCATGTCCATGGTCTTTTGAGAGCAAGAGATTTAGGGAAAGGAGAGGCTTATTTGACTTGGGTTTTCATGTTGGGACTTCTTCACCAAGATTGGGAGAGAGAAGATCTAAGACCAAGAAGTTGTGTGAGGTTTGTGGAGTTGAAGGACTTCCAAAAGGACATGAGTGTAGTGGAGTAAAAGCACTTTTGGAGACTTTGGTGAAGGACCTTGGAGAGAGTCTTAGTATAATTATAGAAATAGTACCACCTTCATCAGCTAGTTCTCAAGATTAGTGATGGAGATAATCTTTCAACGTATAGATAAACTATCCATGAGAGTTTGATTAATATGCACTCTAGGATTTGATATTGCTATAGAAATATTGGAGTAACCTGAATTTTTTGTGTTCCCTAGGGTAGATTAATCTCAAATGGTGTTAGTCATGTACATACTCTATTAGTTATAGAGTGAGAGAAAAGAAAAGAGAAAAAGAAAAAGAAAATTGGAGAAAAAAGAAAGATAGTGAGGGTTAAGATGGGAAAACTTTTGGTTTTGTTTGGCAAGGATGGAGAAGATGTGGAGGCCTTTGTGAGAAAATTCAAAAGAGCTTGCATAGGAAAAAATGAGAGGAGGAAGAATGAGTAGGTCTTATATATTACCAAATTTCTTTGAGGATGCAACACTTACATGGTATGAGTTAGAATACCAAAAGAGAGAGAGGAGAGATGGGCAAGAAGAGTCTTGGGAGAGTTTGACTTTAACACTCATTGAGAACTTTCTTCCAGGTGAGAGTTATGAGAGATTGATGAGTGAGGTTACCGTTCTCAAGCAAGGAGATGGAGAGAAAGTGAGATTCTATGTGGAAAGAGTGGAAAAGTTTGAGTCCAGATTTTGCATAGTGTTGAGGAAGGGTGGGGATGATGTGGAGACTACTATGATTGGTATAGGGGCTATGCTCACCAAGAGTTTTGTGGGAGGATTGAGATCAACAATTAGAAGCAAGGTGAGATATGAGAAACCTTCTTCCAAGGTTGAAGCTATCAAGATCTCAATTTGTATGGAGAGTTTGGAAGGGGATGAGAGTGATTTGGTGGTGAAGGAGGTTATGCATCCTCCTCAACGTTACAAGTTTGGTGGAACTTCTGATACTTTGGTGACAAGGGTTGCACCACAAGTAGAAGTTGCTCTAATTCTTGCACCCCTACCAAAGGATTCACTTGAAACCATCACTAAACAACTTGCAAATGTCAAGATCAATGTAGTGCAACTATGGGAGAAGAGGAAGGTGGATCAGAATTTTAGGAGAGGGCCTAGGAGTTATGGAAGGTATCCATATAGAGGAGGCCAACCAACCAACAATTTCAATGAGAGAAATTGTTTTGGTTGTGGAAGAAGAGGTCACACATCCAAAGAACTTGCCCAAATTCTACTTACTATAGAGGAAGGGGTTATGAGGGAGCCAATAGAGGGAAAGAGGGAGGTAGTGAAACCCAAGTGGCTCCTAATACAAACAAAGGTAAGGGGATAACATCTATAGATGTGGTTGAGAGCAAGTATGAGAAGAAAGAGTGCTCAAAGCCCAAGAGTGTTAATTTGGAGCTTTTGGCACAAGAGAAAAAGAGAGCTCATTTTGCAAAGGATGTGCACTCTTCTCAAAGATTTACTCCTAGTGAGGATACTCCTATGTCTACTAGGAGCACTCATACCTCAGCACCATCAACAACAAAGACTTCAAGAAAAAAGTTGGAGATGGAGGACTTATTGATCTCAAAGCAACAATAGAACTATAATATGTTGGAGGATGTCAATAGTCACAAGGTTAATATCATAGTGGGTCAATTGATTGCTTTGAACCCTACCTTGAGAAAGAAGCTTAGAGGTGGTTTGAGTTCTATGTGGAAGAGGAAGAAGAAGGCAAAAGCTCCAATATCAATGGGAGTGGTGGATGCCAAGCCAGCACCATGGGAGGCTTGTGAATATGCCTCCAAGGTTGAAGTGAGAGTGAATGGTCACAACATCAAGGATGCATTGGTTGATGGAGGATCAGTAATTAATGCCATGTCAAAAAGGTTGATGAAGAAGTTGGATATGATACCCTCAAGACCTTCAACATTTGTGATGAGCATGGCAAACAAGCAACAAGTTTTACTAGTAGGAGTGATGGATAAGGTGGTAGTTTCAGTTATGGGAGTTCAAAATCTCATGACTTTCCAAGTCTTGAAGGATTCAAGCTATGACTTACTTCTTGGGAGGCCATGGTTGAGCACAACACACACAATTGATCGATGGCACAAAGGGTACTTGAGGATTGGGCCATCAAACCATAGAATCATAGTTCCTATGACTAACACCACCAACACTTCACATTTAGATACACCATTTTCTGATTATTGGGAACCAAATTCTGAAGGAGCTTCAGATGTGGACACAAGTATGGAAGAAGAGACTTCCACATAGAAGGATGAATTAGAATCTGATTCAGATGTGTATCCCTTGTGTGCTAAGGATTTTGCACCTAAGCCAAGGGTTTTGAAGGACCCAAATTAACCACCATTGACACTTGAGGAGATAGAGAAGAGGTTATCTACCCTCAAGTATGGTCCAAATGTTACCAAGGAGGAGAAGGTGAGATTTGAGGAGATTTTTTGCAAGTTCATCCATGTGTTTGCTTTCAGTTACAAGGATCTGAAGGAAGTCACCTTGGAGCGGTTCAAGATAGAGGTGGAGTCACATGCAAGACCATTCCACCAAAAGGAATGTTGCATTAGCCCACCAATAGATTTGGTTGTGAAGGATGAAATTGATAAGCTCAAGGAGGGCGGATTTATCTTTGAGGAAGAGAATTCAAAATGTGTGTCTCAATTATGATTGTGAAGAAAAAGAATGGCAAGCTGCAAGTATGTGTGGATTACAAGGAGCTCAATATTTTTACCAAGAAGGACTACTACCCATTACCATTCATTGATGAGATCTTGGAGGAAGTTGCAGGTCATGAGAGGTATAGTTTTGAAGATGGTTATAGTGGATATAACCAAATCAAGATTTCACCAAAGCATCAACAACTCACCTCATTCACCACACCTTGGGGAACTTACACTTTCAAGGTCATGCCTTTTGGGCTTTGCAATGCTCCAGCCACATTCCAATGGTTTATGAACAAGGTATTTGAACCTTTCATTGGGAAATTTGTGAGAGACTTCATTGATGACTTTTGTGTCTATGGGAGCAAGGAGGATCCTTTGAGCACCTAATCAAGGTCTTGTAATGCTTGGATGAGGCGAATTCATCACTCAACCCAGAGAAGTGCATTTTTGGATGCAGAGAAGGTCTACTTTTGGGGCACATCATCTCCAAGGATGGAATAGCAGTTGATCTTGAG
This sequence comes from Lunularia cruciata, assembly GCA_948567375.1. Classification (NCBI taxonomy): domain Eukaryota; kingdom Viridiplantae; phylum Streptophyta; class Marchantiopsida; order Lunulariales; family Lunulariaceae; genus Lunularia; species Lunularia cruciata. The sequence goes on along the minus strand of OX419760.1, from coordinate 27,884,880 downwards.
AAGGTGAGGAAAATCTTAGACCTTCCATTCTCTTCAAGATTGACAAATTTATGCCAATTTTTGGGGATGGTTAGGTACTATAGGAGGTTCATTTTCTTATTTTCCAACAAGGCTTATGCATTGATCATCAACATGAAGAAAGTTATAGATTACATGGTGATTTTGGAAGACAAGGAGGCTCTCAAAGCTTTTGAGGAGCTCAAGCAATCCCTTGTTGTAGCTCCAATTCTTGCTAAACCTGATTGGAGTAAGCCTTTCATCCTCTACACTTATGCTTCCAATGTTGCTATAAGTTGTACTTTTAGTCAATTAGACAAAGATGGGCATGATCATCCAATAGCTTATACTAGTAGGCAGATGGTTTCAATAGAAAGGAACTACTTTGTCATGGAGAGAGAAAGGTTGGCAGTGATCTTTGGTCTCAAGAAGTTTAGACACTACTTGATTGGAGTGAAAGCCACCATTTTCACAAATCACAAGGCTTTGAAGTACATCTTCAACAAGCCTAATGTGGAAGAGAGACTAGCAAGATGGATGATACTCTTGTTTTAGTATGACTACACCAATAAGGATAGGCCAGGGAAGAAACATGCAAATGTAGATTTGTTATCTAGGGCCTATGATCATGATGGAGATGAGCCAATGGATGATTCCTTCCCGGATGAGGAGCTCATGGCAATCTCAATCACTAAAGAGGTTCCAATGGAGTACAAGGAGATTGTGGATTTTGTGACAAGAAATAACTATCTAGAAGGGATGCATGCTAGGGAGATGAAGGCCCTTGTAGCAAGATCTAAACCTTACACAATGGTGGAGGATTTTTTTCACCAAGGAATACATGGTCTACTTCAAAGAGCACTGGGTAAGGAAGAGTCCATCCTACTCATAAAGGAGTTTCATGAAAGTTTAGTGTATGGAGGACACTTTGAAGAAAAGGTGATTGCTTTCAAGATTCTAGATGCAAGTTACCATTGGAGAGAGATTTTCAAGGATTGTCTTGATTATTGCAAAACTTGTCATGTTTGTCAAGCTTTTGCTAGAAAGTCTACGTCCACTCCACCACTTAGATTGATTCCATTGCTAGGACCTTTTGAGAAGTGAGGAATTGATTTTGCAGGTCCTCTCAATAGAACCCCAAGAAACAATTGGTACATTGTGGTAGTTAATGATTAGCTTACCAAGTGGGTTGAAGCTACACCATTGAGGGACAAGAATGAAGATGAAGTGGGTAGATTTCTTTATGAATGCATTATCACTAGGTTTGGGTGCCCCTTGGAGTTGGTTCTTGATAGAGGAGAAGAGTTTACAAGAAGCATCACTACAACCATGCTACAACATTTCTCTATCACACATAGAGTAACTACATCCTGTAAGCCAAATTCCAATGGCTTGGTAGAAAGAACCAATCAGACCTTGTGCATGATGTTGGCCAAAGATGCAAAAATGGAGGAGGCTAAACATCATTGGGACAAGAGGATTCATGCAGTTTTGTGAGAGTATAGGACAACCATGAAGACTTTCACCGGATATTCTCCATTTCAATTGGTATATATGGTATTGAGTCTACTTTACCTATTCACTTTGATCTTACTACCTTCCAAAGCATTTATAGGAGATTGAAGAAAGCACAAGGAGGTGATGCAAAGAATTCAAGGAAAGATCAACTCATGAAGTTGGACGATGCAAGAGTAGTTGGATGAGGCAAGAGTAGTTGCTATGGTTCAAGTGGAGCAAGACCAAAGGAAACCAAAGGAGATCTCTGACAAGAGGCAAGGCAAGAAGAAGGTGGAGTCTTTCAAAGAAGGTGATTGTGTAATGTTGTTTGATTCTCTTTGATTCAAGAGAGTACAAAGGAAGTTTTTGCCTAAGTACTTTGGACCTTTCATAGTGGAGAAGGTGTGGGGCAATTACACATATGATCTCAAGGAGTTGGGAGGAAGACACTTTGATACGATTAACCATGATAAGTTGAAGATGTATCATAGAAGGTAGAGAGACCTTCACTTTGAGGACAAAGTGAAAACTTAGTCCGGGAGTAAATGTAACACCCATTTGTGCATGTGTGTGGTATTGTGATATTTAGCTTGGTATTACAAATACTTGAGAGATTTATTTATATAAAGATTGAGAATGGTTCTACATTAGTCATGATTAGCTAAAATTAGTCATAGCTAAGATAGTGGAGAACTTACTTTAGAGGAAGTGGAAAAGATGAGCACTACTATTTTGGATTCTAGTGTATTGACTTGGTATTATTCCTAGGTGTTTGGCTTTGAGGAAAGAGTTGAGAACTCTTGGGCCCGCAAGCCTTTTTGTTTTGGATTCTTCTATAGTCTAAGGATAGTCCATGTGAAGGAATCCTTGACTTAGTGGTTGGGTCAAGATAAGATCACATGCTTAGTGGAATATACCTATTTGGATGGATATTCCTTTATACTTTTTGACTTAAATTGACTTTTAGCCTAGTAACTTGAGTTACTATGGTAAATAGTAACTATTTCACAAGTATATAAAAAAGGGTGAGGATGTACTTATCATCCTTTCATTTCCAACTATCTCTCTCCCATTGAGTTCTCTAGTGAGCAATGTCTTGAGTCTTGGAGTGTTAACCTTGGAGAATTATGATGGAGTTTAAGTTCCTTGCCTCTTAGTCCATGATGTGCTACCATAATAGCAATCAGAGGTTCATCTTGCGTGAGAGATATGCCGGCTTATAGTCCATCTTGGTCTAGTTGATTAATAGTGAATATAGCTACATTAGAAGCATCAATGATAAGGATGAAAGGTTTACTCCAATCAGGTTTAGCAAGAATTGGGACCATAATAAAGGACTGCTTTAGCTCCTCAAAAGCCTCCTTGTCCTCCAAAATTACCAAGTTTTTACACTCTTCTTCATGTAATTGGTCAATGCTTAAGCTTTGTTGAAAAAATGAGAAGATGAACCTCTTATAGTGCCCAACCATCTCCATGAATTGGTGTAACTTTGTCAAGCTTGAATGGAATAGAAGTTGTGAGATTTTCCTCACTTTTTCAAAATCCATTACTATTCCATCTTGGGAAATGATATGTTTCAAAAGTAGACCTTTTTCACAACCAAAGATGCACTTCTCTAGGTTGAGTGATTGTGACAACTCGGCAAATATTACTTTTGCGGTAATTAGGTAAGTAAAGTTTGTTCCCACATAGATACAATTCAAAAATATCCAAATATGAAGCAAAGTAACCAAATTAGTTCTTCTTGCTTGTGTCTTTAATCTCTCATGTAGAAACTACACCCAAAAGAGAGTAACAAGCACTGACATGCAATCTCGTCACAAATTTATACTTCTCAACCACAAATCCATCAAATTCTATCCAAACAATTCTTGATTGTGATGATTCAGATTCTCCTAAAGACATCTACTTCACTACAAAACAACTTTGCCTCAAAATTGTATTCTACCTTTCTACAAAAGGCACAACTTTCTCAATCAAAATTGTTTCACATCAATATTGCATTGCACTCACAACTACAGAATACTACCAACACTACAATTCCTCTCATATCTATCAATGCATTACTCTTATTGCACTTCACTCAGGATCAAACACACAAAATGAAGATCATGGTTGTGGAATCCAACATCCAACAAACTCACTGACTTGCACTTCAGAATTCTCAACACTCACAAGCACAAACATAGGGTTGATACTCGGAATTAAGCTCAAGCGATGAGCACTACTTCACAACACTTTGCTTTATCTATCTTCAAAAATTATGAATACTGAACAACAACATATTGTGAATGCTTCCTTTAAATAGTAGAGCACTTTAGCAATTATCTAACTAATATATCATTTCCTAACAACTCTACCAACCTGCAGATCCAAAATGATAATGCACCCCTTCATATCTGCCCTTCAAAATCTCAAATTTGTTACTACTTTGATCCAATGTCTTCTTCTTTTTTGGCTTCCAAACCCAAAGTGACTTCACATACTACTCTGTCTTCTTTGTCATAGGGTTCTACAATGGCTAAGTCCTCTACCAATACTAACATTTCTTTACTTTGATCTACAAATTACCTTTCAGGTAATCTTTGTACCTCTCTATCTTGCAACCCATTCTTCTTTAAAGTGTCAAGTGTCAAATCCAAAGACACTTGCACTCCTACCTCTCTTACTTTGGGTCTAACTACTATCAATTCCTTTTCTAATTCTACTATATCCTCATCAAGAATTGTAATGGAAAGCATGGGTACACTATCTACGCCTTCAATTTGTAACTCACTTTCTCCGAATTGCTCATGTAACTGACCCAAAGACACTTATGTCTGATCCTGCACTTCAGGTTCATTCACTACTATTGTTTCTCTTCTAATTCTATCTTATCTTCAATCAAAACTGAAATTGAACTCATAGGTATCCTAATTATCTCTTCTTTCCCTACTCTAATTTCCTCGGATACCTTTGGCAAGACTCCCAATGTCACCTTCATTGCACTCTGAGGTCCAACTATTTTACATCTAGTCACCTTCATCCTGAGGCAAAGAAGCCTCTAACCCAAAGTCATAGAGATCCAAAGAACATAGACCCAAAGTATTGTGAACCCAAAGGCACTAATCCTGAAGTCACTCAACTACTCTATATATCTACTCACAAAACTTCAAATGCTTGTAACTTTTGCTACAAACCTCCAAACTCTATGATTTTGGTGGCAGTGGAAAGCCCTGAACAAGAAATTTCCAACGTAATATAACAAGCATGATTTGGACTTTTCATCATTGAGATATAGCTCCCTCAGTAATCCTGACCTACAACTTCCATTCCTCCTTCAGGTATGCACTCCTTCAACGTCTGATCCAAGTTTTTCTTCCTTTGACACAAAGTAAGCTTCTTTGGATATGATCCAATCTGAGTCCTTGTTCCTCCAACACAAAGTTGACTTCCTTTGGCCTAATCAAAACATAGTTTTCTCCTCATTTCTTCTCCATTTGGTTTCAGCAAGGCACTTCTTCTTCAAAACTCATCCAAAATGAAAAATATGGGTACCATAGTGATACATTTTCTACATCCAAGCATTGTAAGATCTTGATCAAGTGCTCAAATTTCTCCTCTTTGCCTCCATAAACACAAAAATCATAAATGAAATCTTTCACAAATTTCCTATTGAAAGATTCAAACACCTTATTTATAAACTATTAAAATGTAGTTGAAGCATTACAAAGCTCAATTGGCATGACCTTGAAAGCGTAAGTCATCCAAGGTGTGATGAATACAATCAGTTTTTGATAATTTGGTGCAAACGTGATTTGGTTATAGCCATCATAACCATCCCCAAAACTATATCTCTCACAACCTACAACTTACAACGTCCTCCAAGATTTCATTAATGAATGGCAAATAGTAATAGTCCTTTTTGGTAATAGTATTGAGCTTCTTGTTATCCACACCCCAAGTTTGTCATTCTTCTTCTATATAATAAAAATTGAAGATGTCCATTCTGAATGCTCTACCTCAAAGACAAACTTGGACTCCTTGAGTCTATCAATCTCCTCCTCATACTTAGTGTAACAATATGGAGTTTAAGGATGAAGTTAGTCAAGGCTAAGGAAGTAGTGAATAGGCAAATTAGCATGGAATATCCTAGAAGTATTTAGATAGCTTCTTGAGAAGCTTATCACTAGCTTAGCTTGCACTCCAAGTAAGTAGTTTCTAGAAGGAAACTTCTAGAAACTTCCAACCAACTTAGCTTGCATACCAAGTAGGCGGCTTCAAGAAGGAAACTTCTTGAGAAGCTTCTTGGTTAACTTGGCTTGCACTCCAAGAAAATGGCTCAAGGAAGCTTCTTGAGAAGCTTCTCAAGAGCCTTGTATGCTCCCTATAAATACAAGAGCCAAGCTCATGCAAGGATTTGGAGTTTCACTTATTCAAGTGTGCCAATATGAGCTTCCATTCTCTTATTTCTCTCCTTGGTCTTGATCTTTTACATTGGTATCAAAGCAAGAATGAATGGATGGAAATTATGGACTACCAAATCCACTTTTGCCAAACCATTGGGATTTTTGTGTCCAAGTACTACCCAAGTATCATTTCACACAATTCATCACCTCACACTTTGGACAAGATTTGCTACATATGATCACCTTGTTTGAGGAACCCTAGGTACTTCTGGTTGTAACTTATGGAGAATGGTGGACATATTGCATCTATGTGTTAATAAATTAGATAAATTAGGAATATTATGATAGAGTAGAAGCCATGGCAGCAATGCTTGAAGTTATCCTTACTATATAGCAACAAATTGAGCACCTTACTTGATTGTTAGATGAATGAGACCATCATAGACAAGAGCAGGTAAAGAGAGCACTAGTACAAGAAGGAGAAAAGAAAATCCAATTTCCAAGGCCCAAGGTATTTGAAGGCAAGAACCTTCCGGGTGCAATGCAAACTTTTGTGTTTGATTGTGAACGTTACTTTGAAGCAACAAACCTTCAAGATGAATGGAGATAATTCTATTGGCCTCAAGCCAATTGGATGGAGTGGCTAAATTATGGTGGCAATTTAGAGTGGAACAAGTTGAGCTATAGTTTTTCATGCCAATCTTGACATGGGAAGAATTCAAGAGTGCAACAATTAGGCAGTTCTAAGCTATAAATGCCACATGGCCGCATGAGATAAGTTGGCAGAATTGAAGCAAATTGGCTTGCTAAGAAGCTATATCACTCAATTCTAGAACACCATTATGCAAATTTTGAATATACTAGATGGAAAAGCTCTAGATTGCTTTGTGAGAAGCTTGAAGTCTCACACCAGATTAGAAGTGACTATACTTGAGCCCAAAGACTTAGAGGAAGCCATGCAATTGGCTGAATGCTTTGATTCCTTGGTTGCGACAACTTAGTCTTGACCTTGGTCTTCCCCAAACCCACCTACACACTACACATGGGTGGAGGAGCCAATACAAGTGGAGATTGATACTATCCAGCAAGGACTTGGCACAATAGATCATGAAAAGTTACAACAAAATGGTGAATGTTTCTATTATCGCCAAATTGGACACCACATTGCAAAGTGTCTACTCAAGAATGAGTGACCTCAACAAGTCACCCAAATGGAATTTGTGGAGCAGAATGATCAAGGAAATGAGGAATCCTAGTAGGAGATTTTGAGCTGCCTACTTGGAACTTGATTAGTTCCAATAAGATTGAAAACTAGATCTATGCAAGTTTGTTTCACTTGTAAGGTATTATATCTGATTGTGATTGTAAGATTTTGGTTGATTTTGGAAGTTCAAAGAATTGCATGTCTATGCAATTAGCAAAGGAATTGGGTATTCCTATCAAGCTAGTAATTGGAAGCAAATTGATGATGGTAGATGTTAGAAAGGGTTCTACATTTCATTTTTTCGCATCTTGTTACCCTCAAGATTGGGAGGGAGTATTTGGAGTATATGAGGTTTGTAGTGGCACCTCCACACTATGATGTCATTCTAGAACTACCTTGGTTTGAACATCATAACATTCAATTTGATTGGATCCAATGTAATACTCCAAGGACAAGAGAAGAGAGAAAACACATATTTCACACTCAATCATTTGATGCCCCAAAGGAGCACTTTCTCTTTATTATATAGACAAAGAGGATCTCCTCCAAGGAAGTTCCACCATATGATTAGGCACACAACTAAGTGACATGTTAGCAAGCTCCACCCTTAATTTACTTACTTGGATTGGTGACATATTGGTCTAGGTCCTATCTGGTTGGTCAAACAAGCTTTGACTAGAGGGCATCTTTTAGGGAATCTCAGAATCACATGGGTAAGGTACCATTGGAAAGCTCTCAACAAGACTAACTGAGGGGAGGGAAGTCCAACCTTTCTTCCATTGGGAGGGGGGGGTAATCTGCTCATTTTTTAGGTCTAATTCATCTGTTTAGGTCTCCAAAATTGCCTTCAAAGATTTTAGGCATATTTTGATTCCTACTCTATTAGTAGAAGTACACTTTTGGTGATACCTCTTTCTGATCTGTTAAGTCCATCATGTGTAATATACTTCTAAATGTTACCAAACCAATTCTCACCTTTAAATCATATGTCTAGCTATTGGTTCTAAGGTTTTAAAATCTATTTTGGTTTTTGCCCTATTAGTTGAAGTACTCTTTTGGTGATAATTCTATCTGATCTATTTTGACCATCATGTAAAAAATCATTCTAGATATTACCAAACCAAATTTCACATCTAGATCATATGGCTAGCTCTTGGTATTAGAGACCTCCCTCCTTTTAAGACACAATGTCCTCATTGTGTCTTAAAAGGAGTGTTGTGTAGTTGTTGCTCAAACGCTTGCACTAACACCGGTGCATGTGTCAAATTGGCAGCGGGCTCCCAAGTTGCTTCATAGAGGAGGTAACCTTTCCACTGTACTAGATAGTCCACCCGTGGATGGCGAGTACCACGTATGCATTTTTGGAGAATATGCTCCACTTCATATTCCTCTATGCCATCAATAAATGTCGGACAATGTCAAATGTCTTGTGTGGAATGACACTGGCCTGATTGGGAAGCATATCTACGTATTAGGGAAACATGGAACATTGGATGGATCTTCATGTGTGGTGGTAGCTCAAGGTGATAGGCCACAGCGCCGACTCGACAAAGAATTGAGAAAGGCGCTATAAAACGAGGTCTAAGCATACAAGGTCCAACTAATGTGAGGTTGGTTGTTGATACCCACACTTGATCCGCCAACCTTGAACTCCATGTGCCTACAGTGTGCATCAGCATATTGCTTCTATCAATTTTGTGCAATATGTAATCTATACTTTGTGCTCTCCACACCTTGTTGGATTCTAGACACAAATGTGTTGATTACATTGACCTTGGTAGCCACTAGACGGATCTTCATCAAGCTAGAAGGTGTGAAGCGATGCTCACCATATATGAGGAAGAACAGAGTGACTTGGATGGATGCATTCACTGAATTGTTGTAAGTGAATTCCACCAACAGGAGTAGGGTATCCCACCTCTCTTGCTCTTCTAAGGTGAAGTTGTGTAACGTGTCTTCAATTGTGCAATTAGCCCACTCTATTTGTCCATCTATTTGTGGGTGGTAAGTTGTGGACATGGCAAACTTGGTTTTGAAGAAACCAAAGAGTGTTCGCCAAAACAAACTGGTGAATTGAGTGCCTCTATCGGTGATGAGTACTCTAAACAAGCCATGGTGAGAGAAGACTGTATCTAAGTATAATTGAGCTAGTTGTGGAGCGGTCATATCCTTGGTGGTAGGGCGTACATGAATCATTTTGTTGAGCCGGTCCACAAAGACCACGATGGAGTCAAACCCTGAGGTGGTCTTGGGTAATTCACAGACAAGATCCATACTCACTTGTTCCTAACATTGGGTAGGAGTGGGAAGAGGTTGAAGGAGCCTTGCACGAGCTTGATTAGAAGCTTTGTTCTGTTGACAAAGTAGGCAGCTATGCACATATTCCATCACATTGTTGCTCATCTTGGACCAATAGTAATGGCACTGGACTGCATCCAAGGTCTTGTCTACTCCAACATGACCTGCAATGACCAAATGATGACATTCCGCTAGAATGGTGGTGTGCAATTCTGGGACATTTGGGATCCATAATTTGCCATCACAAAAGGTGAGTCCTTGAGTGTTGTTGATGCCTTTTGGATGATTGCGCTTCTACAATCTGTGGATCAGTTTTTGTAGTAGCCAGAATCTTTGGCCAAAATTCAGGGTTAATCTTAACATCTGCCACCAAGTTGTTTTCCATTGCCATGTAGGTGAATGCATCTACAAGTTGCTTCTTACCTTCCACATAGGTGATTGTCATGTTGAAGCATTGTCATCACTCTACCCACCAAATTTGGCGACGAGATAGATCCTTCTGCGTCTTGAGGTAGACTAGAGGTTTGTGGTCTATCTTTACTACAAATGCCTTCTCACCTAAATAGTGCTTCCAATGCTTGGTTGCCAGAATGATGGCCAACTCTTCATGTTTTGTGGTGTAGTAGTTGCACTTTTCCGGTAACAAATTTTGAGAGAAATATGCAATTGGATGCTATCCGTCATGCCACTCTTGTTGTAGGACTGCTCCTATTGCTACGCTTGACGCATCTATAGCCAACTTGATTGGACGTTTTGGGACATACCACTTCAAGATTGGTGCATGTAGCAAGGTGGCTTTCAATTCTTGAAAGGCCAACTCTTGTGCGGTTCTCCATGTCCACTTCTTCCCCTTGCCAAGTCGTGTTGTTAAAGGCTGTGCCACCTTGGAGAAGTCCTTGACAAATCTATGATAGAATCCCGTCAACCCAAGAAGCTCTTGAGTTGAGTATGATCTTCTGGTGCACTCTATTTTTGAATGACCTCTATTTTATCCGTCAATACTTGAATGCCCTCTGCATTTTCTCTATGCCACAAGTAGTCTACTTCAGACTTGCCAAACTTGCACTACTTGGTTTGAAAGGTAGTTTTGTACACATCCTCCTCTACAATTTGGATTTGATTATAACCGCTCCGCAAGTCCAATTTGGTGAAGTATCTTGCTCCATGGAGTTGATCAAATAGGTCATCCATGCAAGGTAAGGGGTATTTGTTCTTCACTATGTGCTGATTGAGACCCCAATAGTCAATGCATATGCGCATTATACCGTCCTTCTTCTTCACAAACAAGACAGGAGCTCCATATGGTGATATGCTAGGTTGGATGAACCCTTTCTGCAACATCTCCTCAATTTGAGTCTTACACTCCTCCAACTCATGAGGTGAAAGGCGATATGGGGCCTTACAAGGAGGTGTCTTCCTTGGGAGTGTCTCAATTTTATGATCTACTCTCCTTTTTGGTGGTAATCCTGAGAGTAGATCATCAAGAAAGACGTCTTGAAACTTATCCACCACATCTTTCTCAAGAATTTGTCCATCAAGTTGTGCACTTTGGACTTCTCTTATTAGACCCATGAAACATCTATCGGTCTTACAGACAGTTGTCGTCCCTATGACTTATAGAGGAAGTTCATGCTTGTATGATTTTTCTTTAACTCCAATGATTGACCATTGGTGGGTTCTTACTACTTTCTTCCTCCAATCTACCATAGGGTTGTAATGCTCCATCCATGGCATGCCTAAGATTGCATCATAACGAGCTAATTGTATCACTCACCACTGAATTGCTTCTTGATATTCTCCTATAGAGGATGTTACCCGTCTAGGTAATGATTCAATCCTCTTTGTTTGCCCCTTAGGTAACTCTACTTCTTCACTTCCATCTCTCTCTAGATCCATTCCCAATCTTATTGCAACAGAGCAAGACAAGAAATTCTTTGTTGCTCTCGGATCTATTAATACTCTCACTTGATTGCCTTCTAGGACTCCATTCACGACAATCAATTGTGAGCTTGCCTTTTGGGATCTTTGTGCATTAGTCTTCTTCCTTGCTTCTTCCTCCCTTGCTTCTCTACTTCCTTATTGAGCCAGAAGGCCGTGAGGTACATTTACTGGCAATCTTCATTTTCCAACGTGGTTTCCACCTCCTCCTCTTCAATGACCTCTCCATGTTGTTCAAAGATTGCCTCTACAAAGGCCGAGGGCCTCTAGGGAAATGAGTGCAACAATTGGTATATATGTGTCTAATACAGCCACAATTGTAACAATGGCATCGTTCTCCTTGAGTTCCTTCTCCTCATGGGACTCCATCTCTTTGTTCTTCTACTTGTCCATGCTCCCCTTGAAGCAGTCGTGCTCCTCAATCTCAAAATTGAAGGTTGTCCAATTCCATCGGTAGTGGTCCACGCATGTGTGGCATTTCTACTCGCTAATGTTGAGGTAGAACTACTCCTTCACCTCCACCTAATGCTCCTACTATTCTTTGCGTACAAGCAATGGCTTCAAATACCATGCAAGGATTTTGCAACATGACTTCTTGGCAAATCCGCTCCTTCAACCCTCATTTGAAATTGTTGAGAGCCTCTGCTGGACTCATGTTGGTTATTGCAACTTGTAGATCCACAAATGCCTCCATATACTCTTGTACATAGTTCTTTTGTCTCAATATCCATAGTCAGGTTTGGGCCATTTGCATGGGATCCATTGATTGGAAATTCTTCAGCAATCCTTCTTGCATTGTTGTCCACGTGACCTCCCTTCTCTCTGCCAACATGGATTGTTCCCAAGCATCATACCATGTGAAGGCTTTATTGGTCAAGTACCTACATGCAAACACGCGTGCAACATGCTCCATGATCTTTGTTGAGAACAATTGGAAATATCGATTCATTCTCAAGATCTAATTTTCCACTACTCCCATCGTACACTTGCCCTTGTAGGGCTCAATGTTATAGGTCTTCTTCATCCGGAGTAGCAATGTGACTTCATCTTTGATAGGGTTTGTAGGCACGGGTGCCTCTCCAAGTACTTCAGTCGCAGGTATTGGGTTTTGAGATGGCTCTTCTTCTTGCATTGCTTGATCGTTCCTAAGGATCTGCACTTGACTTTGTAATGTCTCCATGGTCATCTTAATCTCTCAAAATTCATTCAACATCCCTTGCATTCCTTGCACTAGCTCTTGCAATTGCGGATCCATGGTTCCCACAACACTCAATTGCTAATGTATATTTCAATACATAGTCAATATGATCACTCTAGAAGGCACACAAACTATTGGAACTACCATTGGGACCTCATAAGCTATCACTTGTTGATAACACTCCTCACCAAAATTCCTAACCACAAAATCTCTAAACATCACTTTCGGTCTCACTACATAACAGATTTCTACTTGAGTGTTGAAAGGGAGAGGATTTGGGACATTCACATCTATACCATCATAATAGAATGTAGACTGTCAAATCCCACTCTTTGTCATATATCACCACATGTAGAATCACCGGGTTTGGTGAGTTCATCACCATGTCCATGAATTCTACACCAAAGTGATAAACTAGTGATACCCTCATTTGCTCACGTTGGATGTACATAACCTTGATGTGGAATGGATTTGAAAATGGAAAGCTAGGTGCGGGAAATTATCCTCCTAGTGCATCCATCCCATCCGCTCTTTAAAGTCCTTCCTAAGTCAAGCAATTATTCTATGTTCTCCACCTCAAATTACTCAGTTTTAGTAGTTCGTGCTCTTCCAAGAGGGGTGATCCACTCTCTTGGACTAAAACACTTGCTCTAATACCATTGTAATACTCCAAGGACAAGAGAAGAGAGAAAACACAAATTTCACACTCAATCATTCGATGCCCCAAAGGAGCACTTTCTCTTTATTATATAGACAAAAAGGATCTCCTCCAAGGAAGCTCCACCATAGGATTAGGCACACAAATAGGTGACATGTCAGCAAGCTCCACCCTTGGATTACTTACTTGGATTGGTGACATGATGGTCTAGGTCCTATTTGGTTGGTCAAACAAGCTTTGATCGAAGGGAATCTTTTAGGTAATCTTCTAGGCAATCTCAGAATCACGTGGGTAAGGTACCATTGGACAGCTCTCGATGAGAAAAACCAGGGGGGAGGGAAGGCCATCTATTCTTCCATTGGGGAGGGAGGAACTTGCACATTTTTTAGGCCTAATTCATCCGTTTAGGTCTCCAAAATTGCCTTCAAAGATTTTAGGCATATTTTGGTTCCTACTCTATAAGTAGAAATCCACTTTTGGTTATACTTCTTTCTGATCTGTCTAGTCCATCATGTGTAACATACTTCCAGATGTTACCAAACCAATTCTCACCTTTAAATCATATGTTTAGCTATTGGTTTTAAGGTTTTCAAGTTTATTTCAGTTTTGCCCTATTAGTAGAAGTACTCTTTTGGTGATACTTTTATCTGATCTATTTTGACCATCATGTATAACATCATTCTAGATGTTACCAAACTGAATTTCACATTTAGATCATATGGCTAGCTCTTGGTATTACACTCAACAACAAATTCAAGTACAATATCAAGGTAGGAATTTCAGATTAAGTTGTCTGGCACCTTTGAGTAAGAAACCTAAGGATAATCACTCTCAATATGAAAATTTTGTAGGGAAAGTAGCCATAGAGCAAGCTTTGGAAGAAGAGAAGCTCCAAGATGGAAATTTTGTAAAGAAAGCAGCCATAGAGCAAGCTTTGAAGGAAGAGAAGTCCCAAGATGGGAAGTTTGTCAAGAAAGTAGCCATAAAGCAAGCCATGAAGGAAGATAAGTCCTTAGATGGGAATTTTGTCAGTGAAGCAATTATAGAGCAAGCTTTGGAGGAAGATAAGTCTATTTTTGCAATGTGGATCAAGCCAATTGCACAAGGAGAATCTGAGGAGAGTTAGGAGCCTTATTAAGCAATGGTTGATCATATAGTTTAGGAGTTTGCGGATGTGTTTTTGGATGATTAGCCAAAGTGAATTCCCCTCTGATTTTGGTATGCACTTCAAGATTGAGTTAGTACCAAGGAGTACTCCAATGAGTAGACCAATCTATCAGCTCTCATCAAATGAGTTGGAGGAGTTGTGAACAACACTTATTGAGTTGTTGGAGAAAGATTTCATATGACATAGTACATCTCTTTGGGAAGCACAGGTACTATTTGTTCCAAAGAAGGATGGAGGACTTCATTTTTGTATTGATTATTGTGGGCTCAATAAATAGAAAATGAAGAATGCATACCCTTTGCCTTGAATTGATGACTTGCTTGATCAATTGAGTGGAGCACAATACTTCTCCAAGTTGGATTTTTGCAGCGGCTACTAGCAAATTCACATTGATAAGGAAGATGTGCAAAAGACTACCTTTTGCACAAGGTATGGATATTTTGAGTGGAGAGCTCTGCATGTTGGGCTCACTAATGCTCTAGTAGTCTTCATGGATCAAATGCATCGGGATGGATTGTTGGATTGGTACGTGGTGGTGTTCTTGGATGATATCTTAATCTTATAGCAAGACAAAGGCAGAACATGTGAAGCACATGCAAGAAATCTTAAGATGACTACCACAATGGAAGTTTTATTGCAAGAAGGCAAAGTGTGCCTTTTGGCAAAAGGATGCTACCTTCTTGGATCACAAGATCTCATCGGAGGAGATCAAGATGGAAGAGGAGAAAATCAAGGCCATCATTGATTGGCCTACTCTAAAGGATGCTATTGAAATATAGGTATTTAATGGATTGGCTAGTTTTTACCAATGGTTCATCCACTATTATGCTCATGTGGTTGCACCATTGACCGATCTCTTGAGGAAGAACTTGAACTTTCAATGGACTAACAAGCACAAAGAAGCATTCCAAAAGTTGAAATATATGGTATCTTTAAAACCAATTCTTCAACCATATGATCTTCAACTACCATGTGTGGTTGATTTCAATGCTTCTAATTTTGCAATTGGAGTTGTGTTGCAATAGGAATTCACTGATGGATTACATCCCATTGCCTTTATATCTTGCAAACTAAATATAGCAAAAAGGAATTACTCTGCTCAAGATCAGGAACAACTAGCAATGGTATATTCCACCAAGGTATGGAGGCATTATCTCTTGGGAAACAAGTGGTCATGCAAATTGATCATAACCCCTTGTTGCAGACATTACATTTGGAACACATGAAGAGCCAACATCATCAACGGGAGAAACAACTCCTAATTTTTTGACATCAAACTTGAGTACAAACTTGGTCGGTTCCATGTCATCCTTGATGCCCTATCATGATGACCTGATTTGAAGTCTTTTCCTCTCATCACGGTGGCAATTACAATATTGTCAATTGACTCCAAAGTCCAAATCGAGTTTAGGACAGCTCTACAATAAGATCCATTCTTTCAAGTGGTACAAGGTCATCTTGCAACATGTGACAAGGAATACAACACCACCTCTTTAAAGGAAGGCTTGATATTCCATGAGGACTAGATCTATGTTCTAAACAAAGGTGATCTTCAACTTGAGCATCTTCACAAAGCCCATGATTTACCAATTGTTGGTCAGATGGGTATAGACAAGACCTTGAGAACCCTCCAATGCCAATGGTGGTGGCCCAACATGGCATGAGATGTTTGGGAGTTTTGTTTGATCATGTGAGAGCTGGCAATGCAACAAGGCCAGTAACAAAAAAACAAGTGGACTCCTTCAACCACTCTCCATTCCATCTACTCGTTGGGAACATGTGAGTTTAGATCTCATCACCTCCTTGCCCAAGACAAAGAAAGGTCACATAGCAATTGTGGTGTTTGTGGATAAGCTTAGTAAGCAAATCCATTTGGCACCAATAGTTGATATTGTGGATGCTCCAACCTTGGCATAGATCTACTTTGACAATGTATTCAAATATCATGGGATGTTGCATGTACTCATCTTTGATTGTGATTCCTAATTCACTAGGAAATTTTGGCAAGCACTCTTCTAGATACTCGGCACCAAGCTTGCTTTGTCCATTCTCTATCATCCTCAAACTGATGGAAAAATTGAACATGAAAATTGAACCTTGGATTCTATGCTTTGTGCCTTCATCAACATTCACCACACCAACTGGGATGAATATCTTGCAATTGTGGAGTTTACATACAATAACTCCAAATAGGAAAGCATTGGATTTCTCCTTTCTTTCTCAATTTTGGCCAAGATCCACTTGTTCCAGATTCCCTTCTTGCTCCTACTCTATCTCATGTCCATCATACTTCAACCTTCTTGACCACCGTATCCCAATCACCCCAACAAGCCAAGTCTCATCTCTTTGTTGCTCAGAATCATCAAAAACAATATGCGGACCACCATTATCATGATCTCACCTTTCAAGTTGGTGACAAAGTCATGCTCTCCTCTAGTAACCTACCCCTCCCACTTGATACCCAATTTTATAAACTCACCCATAATTAGATAAGACTCTTTGATGTCACTCACATCATCTTTCCTATTGCTTATTGACTTGCCTTGCCTTGTCATATGCACATCCACCGTGTCTTGCACATTTCCAAGTTAAAACCCTTTGTTCCTATTCCATCTTCTTTTTCCTCTTATGTCCAACCTCCTCCTCTTCCTCCTCCCATCCCTATCCATGATCATGAAGAGTACAAAGTTAATTGTATACTTGCACGTTGCCACATCCAACATGGTTGCCGACAACATATAGAGTACAAGGTCCTTTGGAAGGGCTATCTCCTTCATGATGCTACTTGGGAACCTTTGTCTAATCTCTAGAATGAAAAAATGGTCATCCATGAGTTTGAAGCTTCAATGGCAACAAGGACGTCACTAATTAGTGGTGGGGGAATATGTAACAATATGGAGTTTAGCAATGAAGTTAGTCAAGGCTAATGAAGCAGTGAACATACCAAATTAGCATAAAATATCCTAGAAGTATCTAGGAAGCTTCTTGAGAAGCTTCCTAGTAACTTAGCTTGCACCCCAAGTAAGTAGTTTCTAGAAAGAAGCTTCTAGAAACTTCCAACCAGCTTAGCTTGCATGCCAAGTAGGCGGTTTCAAGAAGGAAGCTTCTTGGTTAACTTGGCTTGCACTCCAAGAAAGTGGCTCAAGGAAGCTTCTTGAGAAGCTTCTCAAGAGCCTTGTATGCTCCATATAAATATGAGAGCCAAAGCTCATGCAAAGATTTGGAGTTTCACTCATTCAAATGTACCAATGTGAGCTTCTATTCTCTTTTTTCTCTCCTTGGTCTTGATCTTTTACACTTAGAGCTATTGGTGTGCTAAAGTAAATTTTTTTTGGCAAACAAGTCTTATAATGAATCTACCTTTTTTCGGTGCTCCTCCAAGGTGACTTCCTTTAGATTCTTGTAATTGAAAACAAATACATGAATAAACTTGCAAAAAACTTCCTCAAACCTTATCTTCTCCTCCTTGGTAACATTTGGACCATACTTGAGGGTAGATTGTATCTTCTTTATCTCCTTAAGTGTCAATTATGATTTATCAAGGTCCTTCAAAACCTTAAGTTTGGGCACAAAATCCATGGTACACAAGGGACAAACATTTGAGTTAGATTTAGATCCATCCTTCTCCACGGAGATATCTTCTTCCATGCTTTTATCCACACTTGAGCTCTATCTTCTAAATTTGATTCCCAATAATCAAAAATTGTGTATTTAAATGTGAGGTAATGTTAGTATTTGTTACAAGAATGGTAACTTGATTGTTTGATAGCCCAATTCTCAAGTACCCTTAGTGTCATGAATCAACGATCCAAGTTGCTTTCAACCATAGCCTTCCAAATAGCAAATCATAGTTTGAATCCTTCAAGACTTGGAAAGTCATACGGTTTTGAAATTCCATAACCAATATTACTACCTTGTTAATCACACTTATCAATTGAACTTATTGCTTGTTTCTCATGCTCACCACAAATGTTAAAGATCTAGAGGGTATCAAACCCAACTTCTTCATCAACTTCTTAACATGGCATTCATTGCATATCTTCCATCAAGTACATTCTTGATGGTATGACTATTTACACTCACATCAATCTAAAGGTATATTTAAAAGCCTCTCATGGTGTTGGTTTTGCATCCACCATCCCCATTAATATCTGAGCCTTCTCTTCTTTCTCTTGCTCATTATATAACTCAAACCACCTCTAAGCTCCTTTTTCAAAGTAGGATTCAAAGCAATCAATAGGCCTATTATGATGTTAGCCTTGTGATTAATAACATCTTCCAACACATTATAGTCCCATTGTTACTTTGAGATTTAAAAATCATCCATCTCCTACTTCTCCTTTGGAGTCCTTGTTGTTGATAGTGTTGAAGTGGTGGTGCAAGTACTCCTAGTAGGTATAGGACTATCTTGACTAGGTTTGTACTTTGTATCTTTTGAAAATAAAGCTCTCTTCTTCTCTTGTGCCCAAAGCTTCAAGTTAAGTCTTCTGGAATTTGAGCATTCTTCTTTCTAATTCCTCTTCTCAACCACATCTATAGATGTTATCCCCTTACATCTATTTTAGACAAGAGGTTCTTGGGCTTCACCACCTCTCTCTCTCTCTCTCTCTCTCTCTCTCTCTCTCTCTCTCTCTCTCTCTCTCTCTCTCTCTCTCTCTCTCTCTCTCTCTCTCTCTCTCTCTCTCTCTCTACTTGCCTCCTCATAATCATTGAGCCATTTGGCCAAAGCATCTCACTATTTAGCACACATCTTTCCAAATTTGGTGTTAAAACCACCCCTAACTTCATAAACTCTTAACTTTCGTCACATGAATGATCTCTCTACAATTCATAGACCAAAAGCTATTTTGTTTATTATTTAATTATCTTGGAAATTTTCAAAATGAAGAAATAGTAAACCCTATAAAAATTACATAGAGTGTAGTTTTTGGGGACAATTTACCCTACCACCTTCAAAAAGTTCTAACTTGGTGCATATAGCAGCTCTCATGGTAATTTAAAGTTTCCTAATTGAAGAATAACCCAATTTGCCATCTATGGAAATTTCAAGTCCATATCTAAAACTTAAAGTTTTTCTCAAAATCACCATAATCTCCAAATCTACAATCCACCTCACATAGTCTCTCCAAATGCTCTCATGTTTTCAAGATGTGCAATATTATCTCAAAAATATCATAATGAATGATAAGGTAGAAAAATGAGTCTAGGTTTGCTAACATAAGCTCAACCTTCTCCTTCCTTAACATTTTGTGAAACCTTTAAGAGAGGTCTCAATAGCAAAACCAAAAATGTGAACAAGCCTAACTCTCACTCATGATGAACCTCAGATGGTTATTAAGGTAGCACACATGGACTAAAAAGGCAAAAACTAACTCTATCACACTCTTCCAAAGCTAAAATTCAAAGACACCTCTAAACTCACTATAGAACTCAGTGAGGGAGAGATTATTGCAAATAAAAGGATTATGAATACTTCTTCTCTAGTTTATATAATTGCAAAAAGTTATACATCAAAGTTACTAATTACTATAATAAAATTACTCAAATTACTGAGAAAAAATTCTACTCAAGTCTAAAGGAATACCTATACATATGGGAATAATCCAATGAGCATATAGTTTTATTTTGACCCGATAGCTAAGTCAAGGATTCTTTTACATGGGTTATTCTTGGACTATCAAAAAATCTAGACTAAAAAAACTTGTGAGTCTAAGAGTTCTCAACTCTTTCCATAAAGCAAAACACTTAAGAATAATATGAAGACAATACATTAGAATCCAAAATAGTGGTGCTCACTATTTCAATTTCCTCTAAAGTAGAGTTATCTTGGCTATGACCAACTCTAGCTAGTTATGACTAATATAGAAGTTTGGTTAAACTTTATAAAATCAATATCTTCAACTATTACAATACTAAACTAAATACCTCCATAGAGCATGCATGCACCAATGGGGGTTACAAACCAAGAGTATTGCTTCACCACCAACTACTTCTAAAGGCTAAATCTTGGAGCTTATGTTCTTGCTTCATGATCCTATCTCTAACTATTTAAATAAAAAATAACTATTAAAATATAAGAAAAAGATATATTCAAATTCTATTTTAATATGAAAAATAAAAATAGTTGAGTTATTTGGAATTTTCAACAACTTGGAGATTGCTTTCTATCTCCAAAATTACATCTTAGTATACATCTTTGAAAAATAGAATGTTTAATTTTCAATAAGAATTGGAATTGGAAATAGCACTTCAACTAGTAACAATATTTATATTTCTATTTTTCTATTTTCTCTCTATATGACAAGGCATCAATTATAAAGTTGTTATTTTGTATCTACAAATTATAGCTGAGGTGCAAAATTCAGAAGATGTAGATACCTACCAAGTATTCTTTTTGAGCTTTGCCTTCAATGCTCTAGAATACTGGAAAATTTGTAATTAATCAATTAACCAACCATTTGAAAATTTTGTTGGATTTGAGAGAATATGAAAATAGATAAGGTAATCCAAATTTAGAGGATTTTAGAAAAGGTTAGTTTAGTGCAAATCTAATTGGAATATAAAAGGTACCAAGAAAGAGAAATTTAGATGTAGGATTTAAGAAATATGAAAATAAAGAAATTTAGATAAAGAAAACATGAAAATAAAGAAAGAGAAATTTAGATAAAAGAACAAAATTATGTGAGTTATAAATGAAAATCTCTCGTCCTTTCTTCTTCTATTTATAAAGGTCTAACCACATAGATATCTTCATTTATCTAATTTTGATATAGATAGATGCATTTTGATAGGTCTAGTTTTACTAAAACTATGTTAGATATTAATTAAATTTGAATCTTTTTGAATTCTAGCCAAAATTTCATTGGAATTATGAATACAAGATCCATCTTATAGTTACAAAATTATTGATTTATGTTTTTTCTTTTAGTGAAATATTACTCAAATTCAACACATTCTACAAGTTATTTCAAATCCAACATAACATGTTAATTCAACTTCCTTAAAATCCTTTCCTAGAATATTTTAGGCTAGTGACTCAATTAGTTCTAAATGCCAAGATAAGGAAGAAGGTTCTAGATCCAAATTGTGAACCATTGAAGATCTATGGTTCACATCCATAGACGTGCTTCAAATAAATACCCAAGAAACATATAAACATATCCTAAATAAAAATGAGAAATGCAGTCAGTTTGGAATAAGGGTTTAGGGTTTAGATCCACAAGCATCAAGGATTGACTATGCACAATCATTTATGCAATATTTCAATAAACCACAAGTGAATGTATGTATAAAATCCAAAATACAAATGATAAAATCAAATTCTAAGAGATTGTTTCTATAATTTTCAATAGATTATATGTGGAAGATTAAGAAGTATGATTAAAATAGGTGAAATTTTGTAATCTAAGCATAATATCAAGCTCTCTCCGATATAATTTGTTGACTTTTTTGTTTGAGTGGTTTGATCTAGACATGGAGTTCAATTCACTACTTTGATCAGTAAAAATATTTGGAGGATGGCAACATATACATGAGTAAAAACCAAATATCCTAAGTGAGTTAAAAAGCAAGTTAATGAGTATAAGCATATGTATATAATTCAAGCTAAAGAAAGGAGAAGGGGTATGATAAGAAATATTTACTCTATGCTTGGGATATCAATTTAAATTTTTAGAAAATATTGAAGGAGCTTTTATAAAAGAAAGTAGAACTCAAAGGAACTCTTATCAATTACAAATTATCATTTTTCTCAATCTTCTTTGTAGATTGGCCTTCTCTACATTGTACAATCCTTTTAAATTTCTATAAACTTACCTCTAATCAAGTTAAATATGAATTTTTCTTACCCAATCATATCATCCTCAAACCAAATAGGTTATATTTCTTATATTTTAGTCATTCACAAATTTATTCACTCCACCATCTTGTTTTAAGAATTACCCCCTTCTCATTTACCTCTACAACCTAAGATAGTTAATAAAAGAATCAATTTCCTTTCTTCTCCACTTTTGACCTATTAGCTTAATGACAACGGAAATAAGATAGGATACTTCATCAAATGGAGCACTTACTTTGGTAATCACAATTCTACATCAAGTAGCTCATTGTTTTGTTCCTTTTAACTCTAAGAATATGGATGCGATATCCCACATAAGTTTTTTTTGCAATAGATAATCTTTTAAAAGGTACAATTTCCTTTCAAAATTAAGAGGCACTCCTACCTTCATAACCTTAAAAAATAGAGTGCATGAACCTCAATGCTCCAACCCATCTTCAAAAGCAAATTAAACTATTTGCTTCTCCAAGTCTAATAGATAAACATTTTTATCAGAATAAGTTTTCAATATATAATTTTATTAGTTAAAAAATTATATTGATTAAAAGAAACTAATGTTAAAATAATTGCATATATGAAATATGAATACTCTCTTAAAAAAATAAAATTAAAAATTTTATATGAATAAATTAATATCCATAGAATAATTTAACTATCCTATTTAAAAAATAAATCAGCAAGATTAAGAAAGTCTAATAGTTGATAGTAATTGGTGTGTTACTCTTACCTTGTACTACTTTGAAAAATTTATTGGATGTTTTACAATCAGAATCTTACTAACAATATTATGAGATAATAGCAAAATAAAAGAAGATATTTGGTGTTATTATAAATATTATGGATCAGAAGAAAACAACATTCCACACTTCATCAAGAAACAAAATCTATCCAAATACCTCTTAAGTTAGTATACATCTTGTTGGAGCATTGGTGTTGAGTAACAATAAGAAATCAAAACTCTTCTTGACCTACAGCAATCTGAATTCTATTTTAAATGTAATTATTAAAATTTTAAATAAAGTCTTAATTGGATGTTCAAGCATTCTTCCTATGATTTTTTATCTTCAATTGGAAAATAAATAGCATAATTTGTTTGCATATATCATTGTTCCCCAAAAATATACAAGAGGATTAAACTTTGATTTTGGATACTTGATCACACTCATGATTATGTTTATCAAATTGTAAGTTGCATATCTATCCACCTAAATAAATCGAATACTTCTATATTACCTACACTCATAGTTAACAAAATGTCTACGCTTCCACATCTTTCATAGAGAGGTTGAAAGCCTAATAGGATTTTATAAGTATTTGGATCAATCATCTAAATAATTCACTCCTTGAATGATTTAACCTTTAGTCAATGGCTTGGTTCAAAGCAATAATTTTCAGTATCAAGGTTTTAAAAACCATCTTCTAAATTGGTCCAAAAAGGCACATAAAGGGATGTAACATCTCATTACCATATTAATGGACATAAGCATGATCTTGGGATCCTTCCAATTACCTTGAAATCTACATCAAAGATTAAATGTACAAAGAAAGCTTTGGCAATAGGAGGAATGGAACATCTGTTGATCAAATATCTTCCATTAATCAACAATATGTGTTGATCATTTGAAAATTTAAACAAGAAATTTTAAGATTATATTTATATTATAATAATATTTTATGAAAAATTAGTTTGCAATCTGATATGATATTGTATTTCAATGGTATCAAAAACTCAAATTATACTAAAGAAACTATGAGAGTGTTGTATTTACTACTTATATAAAAATCTCAACCTTTACAGAAAGCGGTAATAATTGCAATGGATAACGTTTGCATTTGCTTATTTGACAACACTTAACCTCGTTATCCAATTATATAATAACTTTGGAAAGTATAAAAACTTTTGATAGGAATTTGAATAAATGCATCTGATCATGGATTTGAGAAAGCTCGGACAAGGATAATCATTTATACTTCTTGTAGCAAAGAATCTTACTTCAAGACTATTTTGGGTGTGCCAAGTTTTAAAAGTTGAATTGAGATTCATTGGCTTGCTATAGAGGAAGAACATGTACTTAATAAGTAATACTTCTTAAGCATGTCCTTTAAATTGTATATTATTGGGATTAACTTTATTAGTATCAAAATGTTAGCTTTTGATTAAACTTGGCTAAGTTCTTTGTCCTTAGTAAAATATAATAATGCAAATCAAAGCATAAATAAGAGAAGTTGCAAATGATAGAGATTGAAATGAAAACCTTGAAGACAACTGTCCGAGATAATAAATGTTTTTGCATCAGAGTTTAAGCCTATCTTTGTATTATGTCTACATAGTCATTGGATTTTTAATCACCCTAGTTTAGTATGTCTAGTGTAAATTTTTTTATGTGATATGGACTAATTAATGTTGGTAGCACTAATAAGTATAAGATAATTTAGAAAGAAGTGACTGAAATTAACTTTTCGGCTTATAGATTAACCCTAATTTGAAAGGTATATTTATTTATTTATTTCACCTTTATAAAGTCTAGCGTAACATTCGTATCCGGATCATGGGAGATCTCGAGACCTGAATTCTTGCAAACTGTGGAGAATAAAGTCAGGCAGCAAATACGGGAAAAGCAAACTCAAGGAATTGGGAAGGGAACGTGCCGATCATATGTATAAAACAGATTTGGAACGCACGTTGAGAAACTGGACAGAAAGAATGTAAACATCTTACAATATGAACTTCAATACCTTATCACTAGTCTAGAGGATGAAAAATAAATAATATACCATGCATTCTTTACTATCAAATCTCGTATATGAATACATATGCTATTCAAATTAAACCACCACATGAGTAGACGTACCAAAAGGACGTTTACCACTATCAAAATCAATATAGTGATAAGAATTCCCAAAAATAAAATATTTAGTAACATATTCTATCAGCACTAAAAGACAAATAAAGAAGATTCTTTTACAACTTTCAAAGTATCCTTGTTACACACGAAATGTTAAAAGTGAACCTCTACCCTAATTTAACTATAAAATATTTACTCATCATTACCTCATTATCATAACCAGCATCATTTTAAAATATTCATCTGGCTGAAAAAATCCCTAAAAAAATCCATCTTATAGTTATCTTCTTGCCCTTGTTGTACTCAACGTTCTCATTTACTAGTTATCATTATTGTAATCACAATGTCTGAGTCGACCTGTACTTTGCTTCCTACCTATGGAGTATAATAGCGGGAAAGAGTCCAGACATCAAGATCAATGACTAAGTTTCATCACGGACCATCTGCTTTCCAGCATATTCATTCCCATAAAAAATGAGCCCAGATCACAACTCCAACTAATCGAATTCCTACGCGAGACGTTACCATAGATAAACCACATCAAAATTGAGAAACAGAGATACTAAACTATACTAAACCTTAAAGTGTGAAGAAGCATCAGGACTTCTCGAAGGGTCGGGGTCTTACTCAACCCTTCGGTAACGGTCGTGAAACTTCGGAGCGTGCTAGTCACTACTCACTGGTCCTGAACCAATGGGTTTGCTAGAGAATAGAGACCTATTACTCACATGGCCCGTGATCGCACGGCTGCGGCAGCGCTTTCCGGTGTCTCTACGCGACAACATAACCAAGGGGTATCAACGGGATTCACATGGGGATGAAAGCATTGATGATTGGACTTGTTTATTTGATAGGTGGCCTGGAATCTGTAAACCTTATCTCAGTTAACAGTTAGCCGGAGGCGTACACGGTTTACAAGTCAGTTGTCACCTCCACCTGTTGGCGGAGCATGAAGATTGACTCGCATCTTCCTCTTGGGTACTATATTCTTGATAATATCCTCGTCGCTAAATTGACTAAAGACTTTTGTAAACCACACTGGATTTGAGTTGTTGTTACAATGACACGTGGTTATCTGGACGGCCATTGCAGGACACCGATACGAAACTTGTCATGAGAGCTGATCCCCCCTGACTGTGTCGGTACCCCTCTATGTGACAGGTGGAAGACAATTCCAAAAATCGGTAGCCGGGAACTTCATGTCGCCATACTCCGGTCCACCCCCCTGACTGTGTCGGTACCCCTCTATGTGACCGGTGGAAGACAATTCCAAAAATTGGTAGCCGGGAACTTCATGTCGTCATACTCCGGTCGACCCGTGCAGCAAACTCCACATTGCAGTGCAGTTTGTTGCACGGCACAAAGTTAGGAGAATCGACCGCCGTTTCTTAGCCGCAGCCCGCACACGGAACTAGTACCGGAACTCACGGTTCTTGCGTTGCGGCTGCGTTTCTAAGCCATGTGAGAGGGTGATGTTCAGTTTGTGTAATTTCTGGCTTCGATTGCACTCATGCTTTTGTTTATTCATTAGAGTTCAAAGTCGACAAGAGAGCTCTTTTGAAGTTTTCTCTTTAGAATAATTTACAGATGAGTTTTTTGAAACTCAGCTTCATATTTTCTAATTAGCTTCTCTTAAGAATTTAGTATTTAAGTTTCACAAAAATTTAGAAATATATCATTTATGTGCTTACAAGCTCGATAAATCTTGATTTCTGATTTTTTGAAACTAAAAATGTATATATATATATATATATATATATATATATATATATATATATATATAAAAATATAATTTTAATAATAGATTGATATTGCATAGTGAAACATCGAGTAGTTAAATTTCCATTGATGAACTCTCTAAAGGATTTATTGCTTGACCGTCGACCAAAATTTTACATATTAAAAATTGGTATTCTCCGAGTTCATATGAGTAGTATATGAGTTCAATAGCTTTCATTCAGTATATATATATATATATATATATCATATGCTTGCCAACATTTTTTATTTTAATTAAAATTAAATATGTATATTCAGGATTTATATATTATGAAATATTTTGGCATCATTAACTCACATAATAAAATAATTAGATTCTTGATTAAAGACATGCTTAATAGATGTTACTAAGTGTACTTAACATAAATACTTCATAATTTGTAATAAGTGTCCTTGATATTAATGCTTCATTATGCATTACAAGTTTAAATTGTATTATTTGAATGAAAAGATAACTACTTTCAATCATCAATGAAAATTTAATTTCATAATTTACTGTCTTAGGTGGACAATATAATGTAAAAATAAAAATTCATATATGTTTAATAGGAATGATTGTCTATTTAAATACATATTATACACTCTTTAGATTTAAAATTGAAACATGATGTAACCTATTAGATCAAAAGATATTGCTCTTTAACCAGAATACATTTTTTTAGTTCTTAATTGAGTTTTAGTAAGTTAATTTAATTCCAAAAGTCCTACTTCATAAGGAGCTTGTAATTTCCTTATTGGTTTTTGATTCAATTGAGTTGTGATTTCCACTCAAAATATACTAGTATTCTTACACAGCAAATTTAAGTGTAATATTATTTGAAATCAAAAATTATTTCAGAATTTTATTTCTATTTTTATAAATACTAATGAATTATTTAAACTAATCTTGAACATTAAATATACATAAGCCAGGCCTCCAACTATTTAATTTACTACAGATATAAGTTTTTGATTAATCATATTATGACTATAAATCCTTGGCAATTTAAATTTCTGGAAGATTAAAATCATAGTGTTGAGGTTAGTATCTTGCCACTGCTTATACCCCTTGATAAGTGGGAACAAAAATATTTTTATATAAGTTGTTAGGAGTTAACTGAGGTCTTGAGTAACTCTAGTTAGTTTGAATATGGTTAGTTAGACTAGGGCTAGACTACTATATATGAGAGTTGGTAGAAGCCCTTTTGACATATTAGTCTCATTATCAGTAGAGCTAATGGTGTCTTCCCGTGGACGTAGCCTCAATGAAATGAACCACATATTTTCTTGTGTCAACCATGATGCATGCATTTCATGTGTATTACTAAATTGGATCAGCAAATGGTATCAGAGTAAATTGGTGACAATGTGCAATGTTGTAGGATCCGCCTAATCTTGGATTGAATGGTAAACAATCTATCGTTGTTCAGAACATATTTATAATAATAGTTGTTGAAGACAAAATTTGTGAGGTCGTTGGCCAAGATTGTATTACTGTTGAAAAATTGGCATTGTTTGTCGGGTGTTTATTTCTTGACTGATTATCCATCAAAGGAGATAGAGGCTGAGGTCATCAAGGACCTAAAAGAGAAGAAGAGGAGAAATGGGTGCTTGTCACCAAGCTCAAAAGACTTGTGAAAGATGGTAAGATCAAATCTTTGGAGTAGATTTGCCTCTTCTCTTTGCCTCTCAAGAAACATCAGATTGTGGAGTTCTTCATGGGCTTTGCTCTGAAGGATGAGGTCATGAAGATCATGCATGTGCAGAAGCAAATCAATGTCAGATAGAACAAAAACCTTGGGAAATAATGTCTGATGGTTTATCTTTGGCTTGGTAAGAGATGCATCTAAATTTTGGCTAGCATAAAGTACTTTAGAAGGACTTGTGTCTTCCCAAATTTGCTATGTATGTGGAAGCTAGTCGTGTGTAGCTCAAGAAAAGAGGGGTTCTTCAGCAATGGAAAGATCAAGAATTGTTTGGAGAATCTTTTGAAATAGGTTAAGCTTCATCAAGCAACTATATTGAGAATATATAATTGCTTGATGAACTACTTGATGATCAAGCAAATATAAAATGCCCAGCCAATTAGAGAAAGAGGGTTGATTGGACACCCAATTTCCACTTTAGATAGTGGTGGAGTCAATCTTCAAAGTCCATTACCGAATTGGATGATTCCTTTACAAGCACATAGGAGTTTTTCAAGAAGAAAGAACAAGGGGGGGATGAATCCACAAAAGACACCATTTTGGTTTAGTTGCATTGAAATACACCTTTGGTTTGAAAAATGAGATTAAATGTCAAGCCATATTGGTTTTGCTATCCTATAAGGTTTCAATTGAGCAATGAAAGCACAATGACTCCAAGATAAGTTGAGCTTTACTTTTGAAAGCCGCTCTGTAACAATATGGAGTTTAGTGACGAAGTTAGTCGGGCTTACGAAGTAGAGAATAAGACAAAATAGCCTAGAATATTCTAGAAGCATCTAAGAAGCTTCTTAGGAAGCTTCCCAACTAGTTAACTTGCGCCCTAAGCAGGTAGCTTCTAGAAGGAAGCTTCTAGAAGCTTCTAACTAGCTTAGCTTGCATGCCAAGTAGGCGGCTTCTAGAAGGAAGCTTCTTGAGAAGCTTCCTAGTTAACTTGGCTTGCACTCCAAGAAAGCGGCTCAAGGAAACTTCTTGAGAAGCTTCAAGGGTCTTGTATGCTACCTATAAATACCAAGGCCGAAGCTCATGCTAGGCATTCGGAGTTTTCCCTCATTCAAGTGTCCCAATGTGAGCTTCCATTCTCCTATTTCTCTCCTCGGTTTTGGTCTTTTACATTGGTATCAGAGCAGGAATGGGATGGATGGAATTTATGGACCACCAAATCCACTTCCGCCAAACCATTGGGACTTTCATGTCCAGATATTACCAAAGCATCATTTCACACAATTCATCACCTCACGCTTTGGGCAGGATTTTCTACATATGATCACCGTGTCAGAGGAGCCCTTGATACTTCCAGTTGTAACTTATGGAGAACGGTGGACGTGTCGTATCTACGTGTTAATCAACTAGATAAATTGCAGGTAGTGGAATAGAGTAGTAGCGATGGCGGCAATATCGGATGTTATCCTTGCAATGCAACAACAAATCGAGCATCTTACTCGATTGTTGGATGAACGAGACTAGCAACGACGAGAATAGATAGACAGAGCGCCAGTTCGAGATGGAGAAGATCGCATTCGATTTCCAAAACCCAAGGTGTTTGAAGGCAAGAATCTTCCAGGCACAGTGGAGAATTTTGTGTTTGACTGTGAACGTTACTTTGAAGCCACCAATCTTCAAGACGAGCGGAAACAAATTCTCTTGGCTTCTAGCCAATTGGATGGAGTGGCAAAACTTTGGTGGCGATTCCGAGTAGAAAGAGCTGAACGACAAATTGTTACACCAATTTTTACATGGGCAGAATTCAAAGATGCAATACTTGGTCGATTTCAGACTATAAATGCCACCCGAGCTGCACGAGATAAATTGGCGGAGTTGAGGCAGATTGGCTCAGTGAGAAGCTACATCACACAATTCCAGAATATCATCATGCAAATTCCAGATATCCAAGAAGGTGAAGTTCTGGATCGATTGTGCGAGGATTGAAGTCACGAACCAGATTGGAGGTGACCATGCGAGAGCCACAGAATGTAGAACAAGCCATGCAATTGGCTGAGCGCTTTGATTCCTAAGTTGCGACAACTTGGTCTCGACCTCGACCTACACAAAACCCACCAGTACTACGAGTGGAAGAACCGGTACCAATGGAGATTGATGCTATCCAACAAAGACCACTTGGCACAGCAGATAGAGAAAGATTACGACAAAATGGAGGTTGTTTTTATTGTCGCCAATTGGGGCATCGCATTGCTGAATGTCCACTCAAGAATGGATGACCTCGACAAGTTGCCCAAGTGGAGGTTGTGGAGCGGAATGATCAGGGAAACAAGGAATCCCAGTAGGAGATTTCGAGCCGCCTACTGGGAGCTTGATTAGTTCCAATGGGATTGAAGGCTCGACCTATGCAAGTTTGCTTCACTTGCAAGGTGTGATATCTAATCGGGGTTGTAGAATTTTGGTTTATTCTGGAAGTTCAGAGAATTGCATGTCTATGCAAGTAGCAAAGGAGTTGGGTATTCCTATCAAGCCAGTGATTGGAAGTAGTTTGATGATGGCGGATGGTAGAAAGGGTTCTGCATTCCGCACCTTGCATCCTGTTACCTTCAAGATTGGGAAGGAGTATTTGGAGTGTATGAGGTTTGTAGTGGCACCTCTACACTATGATATCATTCTGGGTCTACCTTGGCTTGAATGTCATAAGGTTCAATTTGATTGGACCCGACACCAAATTCAAGTACAACACCAAGGTAGGAATTTCTGATTAGGTTGTCTGGCACCTCTGAGTAAGACACCTAAGATTAGTCAGTCCCAAGATGGGAAGTTTGTTGAGAAGGTAGCCATAGAGCAAATCTGGAAGGGAGATGAGTCCCAAGATGGGAAGTTTGCCAGGAAGGCAACAATGGAGCAAGCTCGGAAGAGAGATGAGTCCCTAGAAGGGAAGTTTGTTAATGAAGCAGCCATAGAGCAAGCTTTGGAGGAAGATAAGTCTGTATTCGCAGTGTGGATCAAGCCGATTGCACAAGAACAATCTAAGGAGGGCCAAGTGCCGCATCAAGCGACGGTTGATCGGATAGTTCAAGAGTTTGCAGATATGTTTCCGGATGATCTGCCAAAGGGATTACCCTCTGATCGAGGTATGCCCTTCAAGATCAAGTTATTGCCAGGGAGTACTCCAGTGAGTAGACCAATCTATCGGCTCTCACCAAAGGAGTTGGAGGAGTTGCGAACAACACTTACAGAGTTGTTGGAGAAGGATTTCATACGACATAGTACCTCCCCTCGGGGAGCACCGGTACTATTTGTTCCAAAGAAGGATGGAGGACTTCGTTTTTGTATTGATTACCGTGGGCTCAATAAGCAAACCGTGAAGAATGCATATCCCTTGCCTCGGATCGATGACTTGCTTGATCAATTAAGTGGAGCATGATACTTTTCCAAGCTAGATCTTTGTAGCGGCTATTGGCAAATTCCTATTGAAGGAGAGGACGTGAAAAAGATTGCCTTTCGTACAAGGTATGGACATTTTGAGTGGAGAGTTCTACCTTTCGGACTCACTAATGCTCCAGCAGTCTTCATGGATCAAATGCATCGGGTGTTGGAGGGGCTATTGGATCAGTCTGTGGTAGTGTTCTTAGATGATATCTTAATCTATAGTAGGACAGAGGCAGAACACATGAATCATGTGCGAGAAGTCCTAAGACGACTACGATAGTGGAAATTTTACTGCAAGAAGTCAAAGTGTGCTTTTTGGCAAAAGGAGGTTACCTTCTTGGGTCATAAGATCTCATCAGAGGGGATCAAGATGGAAGAAGAGAAGATCAAGGCCATTATTGATTGGCCTACCCCGAAGGATGCTACCGAAGTACGAGCGTTCAACGGATTGGCCAGTTTTTACCGACGGTTCATCCACTATTATGCTCACGTGGCTGCACCATTGACTGACCTCTTGGGAAAGAACTTGAGCTTCCAATGGACCACCAAGCATGAAGAAGCATTCTAGAAGTTAAAGCATATGGTGTCTTCAAGACCCATTCTTCAACCATATGATCCTCAACTACCTTGTGTGGTTGATTTTGATGCTTCTAACTTTGCAATTGGAGCTGTGTTGCAACAAGAATTTCCAGATGGACTACATCCTATTGCCTTTGTGTCTCACCGACTAAATACAGCTGAAAGAAATTACTCTGCTTGAGATTGAGAACAACTTGCAATGGTATATGCCACCAAGGTATGGAGGCATTATCTCTTGGGGAAACAAGTGATCATGCGAACTGATCACAAGCCATTGTTGCAGACCTTACACCTAGAGCACATGAAGAGTCGACATCATCGATGGGAAGAGCAACTCCAATTGTTCGACATCAAACTTGAGTACAAACCAGGTTGGTTCCATGTCATCCCTGATGCTCTATCACAACGACCTGATTTGAAGTCTCTTCCTCTCATCGCGGCCGCAATTACGATGGTGTCAATTGATCCCAAGATTCATGATGAGTTTCGGTTAGCCCTACAGCAAGATCCCTTCTTCCAAATGGTACACGGTCGTCTAACAGCACGCGACAAGGAGTACAACACCTTCTCCTTCAAGGAAGGCCTTTTATTCCATGCAGACCAGATCTATGTTCCAACCAAAGGTGATCTTCGACTTGTGCGCCTTCAAGAAGCCCATGATTTACCAATAGCTGGTCACATGGGAGTGGACAAGACCTTGGGTACCCTCCAACGCCAATGGTGGTGGCCCAACATGACACGAGATGTTCGAGACTTTGTCCGATCATGTGAGAGTTGCCAACGGAACAAGGCTAGCAACCAGAAGCCGAGTGGACTCCTTCAACCACTCGCCATTCCATCCGCTCGTTGGGAGCATGTGAGCTTGGATCTCATCACATCCTTGCCAAAGACAAAACAAGGACACACCGCAATTGTGGTGTTTGTGGATAAGCTTAGTAAGCAAATCCACTTGGCACCAACCTATGATACCGTGGATGCTCCAACCTTAGCGCAAATCTACTTCGACATTGTCTTCAAGCATCATGGGATGCCACGTGTACTCATCTCCGACCGTGATCCTCGATTTACCGGGAAGTTTTGGCAAGCACTCTTCCAGATACTCGGCACCAAGCTTGCTTTGTCCACGGCCTATCATCCTCAAACTGATGGACAAACCAAACGTGCCAATCGTACATTGGAGGATATGTTGCGGGCCTTTGTCAATGTCCACCATACCAACTGGGATGAATGTCTTGCAGCTGCAAAATTTGACTACAACAATTCCAAACAGGCAAGCACTGGATTTTCTCCCTTCTTTCTCAATTTTGGCCAAGATCCACTTGTTCCGGATTCTCTTCTTGCTCCCCCTCCCTCTCAGGTTCCTCATACCTCTACATTCTTGACCACTATATCCCAATCTCTCCAACAAGCCAAATCTCACCTCCTTGTTGCTCAGAATCGCCAAAAACAATATGCAAACCATCATCGTCGTGATCTCACCTTTGAAGTTGGTGATAAAGTCATGCTATCCTCTAGTAACCTCACTCTCCCACTTGATACCCAAGTTTGTAAACTTGCTTCTAATTGGATAGGACCCTTTGATATCACCCACATTATCTCTCCTGTTGCTTATCATCTTGCCTTACCTTGTCACATGCGTATCCATCCTGTCTTTCATATTTCCAAGTTGAAACCCTTTGTTCCTAACCCTTCTTCCTTTTCCTCTTGAGTCCAACCTCCCCCTCTTCCTGTCCCTATCAATGATCATGAGGAGTACAAAGTTGATTGTATCCTTGCGCGTCGCCATATTCAACGAGGCCGTCACCAACATACGGAGTACAAGGTCCTTTGGAAAGGGTATCCCCTTCATGATGCTACATGGGAACCTCTTTCTCACCTCCAGAATGCACATATGGCCATCAAGGAATTTGAAGCTTCACTGGCGACGAGGACGTCACCAACTAGCGGCAGGGGAATATGTAACAATATGGAGTTTAGTGACGAAGTTAGTCGGGCTTACGAAGTAGAGAATAAGACAAAATAGCCTAGAATATTCTAGAAGCATCTAAGAAGCTTCTTAGGAAGCTTCCCAACTAGTTAACTTGCGCCCTAAGCAGGTAGCTTCTAGAAGGAAGCTTCTAGAAGCTTCTAACTAGCTTAGCTTGCATGCCAAGTAGGTGGCTTCTAGAAGGAAGCTTCTTGAGAAGCTTCCTAGTTAACTTGGCTTGCACTCCAAGAAAGCGGCTCAAGGAAACTTCTTGAGAAGCTTCAAGGGTCTTGTATGCTACCTATAAATACCAAGGCCGAAGCTCATGCTAGGCATTTGGAGTTTTCACTCATTCAAGTGTCCCAATGTGAGCTTCCATTCTCCTATTTCTCTCCTCGGTTTTGGTCTTTTACACGCTCATAGAAGGGAGCCTCTTCTTGAGCAAGTCTCTTCATGGCTATTTTCATGAATCTAAGAAAGACCTTATAAGGTATTGAAGTGTAATTCAGGTCAATAATGTTAACAAGAGGTCCACTTTAATAATATCATTCATTCTTTAAATTGTTGAGGCAAGTGTTTATGTGCAAGATGTGATTGGAACTTCTTTGCAACATAGTTACCTGAGCTGTTCCATTCTTGTACAGATCTGAAGCAATATTGTGAGCAGAAGTGTTGGAGCTAATTACCTTACACTCTTCTCCACACCATGTTGTGCTCCGTGGATTGCTACCCGGTTTAAGTTTGTAAGTTGGTTGGCATCAAAACTCATACTAGAACACCTACAAGTGGCTTCTTCCACCGCTTAAATCATTGTACTTCATATGTGGCTTCTCTATGGAGCTATTGGTCATTAGTTCATGTCCTTAACTTTAAGAACCTTTGCTATGTAAGCACTAGTGAGATTTGATGATTGGATAGAGCTTCCACTCAAGGTCGTATAGATTGCATCATGTTTAAGGACAAGTTTTGAGGAAAGACAAGGAGAGATGGCAGTCATGAAGATTGGAGGTGCCAAATTTGACATTGCCAAGTATGATGGATGCTTTGACTATCTCCTATGAGAGCTCATGTGAAAGGTATGCTCAAGGTCAACAATTTTGGGAAATTGTTGAGACCCAAGACCGATTTGGTGTTAAAGGATGATTTGGAGCAACATGTAGGAGATAGTTGTACACATAGTGGTCTTATATATACATCCACATGTCATAAAGTAGTTAGGTGAGTACAAGGGCTGCATTACTCCTTTTGATGAGCTATAATAGAAGTACCATCAGAAAGAGTTTTCAAATCATCTTTGCACATCCTTGAAGCTAATAAGCTTCAAGATGAAGGACAATGGGACCAAGATACAAGACCATATCGACAACTTCAATGATCTTGCTATGGAATTGAAAAAACTTGGAGAGAACTTGAGTGATGAGAGAAAGGCTCTCCATCTGTTGAGTTCTCTCCCTACGTTTTACCAATCCTTATCACAAGTGTTACTACATTGTGATAGGAAGACCATCACCTATAATGAGGTGGTGACCGGTTTGTTAACAAATGATCTTCAACAAAATATGATGTTACCTTCTCAACCCTTGAATCCTTCAAGAACGTTGAACGTGAATTGTGTAGGACTTAGAAGCAGAAAAATGGTGGGAAAAAGAGATCTAAGACTATATCTTGGTCTAGGATGAGATCCCAAGACCATAAGGCCGTGCTCTATTGGAAGTGTGGCAAAGCTGGCCACCTCAAGAGAGATTGTCATTGTAAAGCAAATGAGCTTTCTTCAACAAATGTGGCAAAAGACAACAAGGAAGAAGAAGCGGAGGACCTACTTGATGACAACTATGCTCTATGATGCCAATGGTATGCCCTTTGCACTTCATCTCAACAAAGGAGAGATGAATAGATTCTAGATTGTGCTTGTTGCATACCATATGTGTTATAAAAGAGAGTTCTTTAGTTTTTACTTGATATCAAATGGTTCAATTTTGATGGAGAATGATAACCCTTGTCAAATTCTAGGTATTGGATATGTTAAGATTCAAATGTTTGATGGTCTTGTGCACGCATTGACTAAATTTTAGGCATATCCTTGACATGAAGAAGAACTCGATACCTCTTGGCGTATTAGATCCAATGGTCATCAATGGGAAGTAGTTGATGGTGTACTTCAAGTCATGGCTAGGGGAAAAGTCATCTTGAAGGGTAATAGGCACAAGAATCTATATGTGCTAGAAGGTAACATTGTCTGCAAAGAAGCTCATATTACTATCTCATGATATGATTGACTACTTGTGGCATTCAAGGCTAGGTCACATTAGTGAGAAGAGCATGTATATTCTTTGCAATAAAGGCTTTATTTCTACACTACGGTCTAGTAGTTTTGAATTCTATGAGCATTGTGTATTAAGGAAGCAATATTCAACTGCTTTTGGCATTGGAACTCATAGTTCCAAAGAGATTCTTGATTATATACATACTATTATGTGTGGCTCATCCCCTACTCCCTCACATTTTGGAAAGTTGTACTATGTATCTTTAATCAATGATTATTTGAAGTTTTATGGATTTATTTCCTACATCAAAAGTCTAAGGTCTTTGTCACTTTCAAGAAATAGAAAGCACAAGTTGAGACTCAAACTGATAAGAAAGTAAGATTTTTATGATCAAATAATAGCAAGGAATACACTTCTAGAGAATTTGAGATGTTTTGTCAAAAAGAAGGGATAACTTGCCATCTCACTACAATATATACTCCACAACATAATGGTGTTGCTGAGCGGCTCAATTGAACACTATTGGGGCAAATGTGGAGTGTGTTGAGGCAATAAGGTCTATCACATGCATTTTGGGTTGAAGCTATCAACAATGCAGCTTATTTGGTAAATCTTTCTCCTTGATATGCAATTAATTACATGACATCATTTGAGATGAGGCATGGATGGTTTGCAGATTACAATTTTTTAATAGTCTTTGGATGTAATGCATATTTGGAGGAAACTAGATCTAAGCTAGATTTTACTTCCAAGAAATGTGTTTTTCTTGCCTACCTGAGTGGTGTGAAGGGTTATAGGTTGTGGGATCCTCTCACCTATAAATTGATTGTCAATAAGTATGTTTTGTTCAATGAGTCTATATCATCAACCAAGGGGAAGAAAGCTCAGGCTCCTCATATTGATAAGGGAAAATCTCCTCCAAATATTTTTGAGGGGGAGATTAATTTTGATGGTTTCATGATGAGGCACAAGGAGGTTCTCCCATAGAGGAGCAAGTTCCCCAAATTGAGGTATTACAAGGGTGTGAGGAGACTAGTGAACCTCAACACATGCCAACACAAGAAGATCAAGTAGAGTCATCAACAAGGAGTACATTTGGATGCTCTATTTGTGCTCTTGAACAATTTGGAAAATGGGTTGATTCAACACAATTAGGAGACAATGATATCTCTCTTGATGATGATGATGGCATAACTTTGATCTTTGAAGAAGGTGAACCTTCTTCATACAATGAGGCTCAAGCTTCAATGGACAAGCTTGAGTGGAATGTAGTGATGCAAAGGAAGATGCAATCATTGATTGAGAATAAGACTCGGGAGTTAGTGAAGTTTCCAAACATCAACAATTGGTGGACAATAAGTGGGTCTACAAAGTGAAAGATAGCACCATTGATGGAGAAAAGAAGATCTACAAGGCTAGGGTGGTAGCCAAGGGATTCACATAAGAAAAATGTGTGGATAACAATGAGGTCTAGTATCTAGTTGCTAAGTATACCACTATTTGTTTATTGTGTGTACTTGTGAATTTCTTTGGTCTTATTTTAGATCAAATGGATATTGTCACTGCTTTCCTCTATGGAAATTTAGATGTAGTGATCTTCATGAGACAGCCAATGGGCTTTGTGAAGAAAAGCCAAGAAGATATGGTTTGAAGGTTGCTAAATCCTTGTATGGATTAAATAGGAGCAACGGAACAAGCAGTTTGATGATTATGAGGTCACAAGGATTTAAATGGAGTGTGTTTGATCCTTGTGTATTCATGAAAAAGGTGAATAATGAGGTCTTTGGCTTCATTATTATGGTACTCTAAGTGGATGACATGCTTATTGCAGCTAGGAATAGATATGATGTTGATAAACTCAAAGCTTTCTTGAAATCTGAGTTTAGAATGAAAGATCTTGGTACAACAAGGAAGATTTTGGGGATAGAGATCCAAAGAAACTTGGAGGATGGGAAGTTGTGGTTAACTCAAGGGAAGTATGCTAGAAATGTACTTGCAAGATTTAACATGGAGAATAACAAGGCTATGAGTACTCCTTTAGTTCCTCACTTCAATCTTTCATCAACTCTTTGTCCAACAGATGTCGTGGAAAAAGGTTTGATGTCCAAGATCTCCTATGATAAGGCAATGGGAAGTCTAACGTTTTTGATGATTTGCTCTAGCTATGGGCAAGACTAGCAGACATGTGCCAAATCCATGGAGGATACATTGGGAAGATATGAAGTGGATCCTCAGATATCTCAAAGGTATGTTGGATTTTGGCCTTGTGTTTGATACTAAATCATATAATGCCAAATCACTTATTGGCTATGTAGATGTTGACTATGGACAAGATCTAGATGGGTGGAAATGTATGACTGGGAATATGTTCACACTTGGAGGTGGATGCATAAGTTGGAGATCTACATTGAAAAAGTGTGTAGCTCAATCTACTACAGAAGTTGAGTATGTAGCGGCAATGGAAGCAACAAAGGAAGCAATTTGGTTGGACAGGCTTGTCACAAAGATGGGATTGACACATGACATTGTGAAAGCTAGAGTGCTTTACATCTAGCTATAAATCAGGTGATAGGCAGTAGAGTGAAGCACATTGACATGATGTATCATTTTCTTAGATAGGCTGTGTCCGACAAAATGATTGAACTAGTCATGATTGACGGTAAACTCAATCCTAATGATGTGATTTACCAAACAATTTCTTTGGAGAGTTTTTTGAGATATTGTGCCAAATTGTAGGTGTTGCATATGGGCACAAGTAGACTAGCAATTATGTTATCTCTATATATGGTTTTACTCTATCTTATTTGGGCTACGGCTTAGTTTGGGTTAATGCTAGTTTACCTAGGGACTTATGTTAGGTTTCCTTCTAGGACTTCTTGTAGAGAGTAAACATATAGGTTATAGAGGTTAAGGGGGAGATTGTTAGGAGTTAAGTCAGGTCTTGAGTAACTCTAGTTAGTTTGACTATGGTTAGCTCGACTAGGGCTGAACTACTATATATGAGAGCTTGCAAAAGCTCTCTATGTGACACATTAGTCTGATTATCAATAAAGCTATTGGTTTGTTCTTGTGGACGTAGCCTCAATGTGAACCACTTATTTTCTTGTGTCGAGCATGGAGCATGCATTTCCTATGTATTATTGGATTGGACCAACATAAGTAAGCTAATATATTTTCTACAAATTTATGTTTCTAAAAATCATATAAAATTATAAAGGTGTAAGAAAGAGATGTCCCTTTGGAGAATTTTATAAAAATGAGAAAATGTCTTTATCTTAAGAAGTTATTAAAATAAAGTAAAACCATTGACTTGGGAAGTTATTAAATCTCCAGATAATAATATACCCAATAAAAATAGGAATATCAATAGTATTTAGTCCCATTCTAATGCTAAATATAATCAAAGATAATATATATATATATATATATATATATATATATATATATATATATATATATATATATATATATATATATATATATATATCTCTCTCTCTCTCTCTCTATCTATCTTGTATGATGAAACTACAAGATAAGACGGTGCGATTGAATGAAGTCTCTCAACTTGAAAATCTAATAATTATATCTGGAGATTTTCTCTGGAGATAAGAATATAATCACTTTCATGTTGATCTTTAATGGGTGCTTTATTGTAAATAGATATAAATGATTTTTTGTTCAATTATTAAATCTAATATCTTAAGCAACTGACATACAAGGAATAATCAAAACCAAGTTTTTCAAAATGTAAGTTATTCACATGCTTGAAATGGACTATTTATGGATACAAAAAAGTCCCAACGCATACCACACAGAATTTAGCTACTTCCCATAGCTTTTGATAAGGTTTATACTACATATATTTAAATGGAAGCAGACATGAAAAATTAATTTAGTGAAATATATCGTGTCTAGTTAGAATTCATATTTGAAATTCTTACGCTTATAAACATGAATACTCTAATTGCGTCAGAACCCATAATGTATCTCCCCGTTCAATATACTAAAAATGGTCAAGAAAGTAAAGAACAAAACCCAGAATTGATACCAAGAATTGCGTCAAAACTTTTAATTACGCTAAACTAGCTTTATGTATACATAAATAAATCTATCTCCCCATTCAATATAATAGAATTGGTCAAGAAAGTAAATAACAAAACAAGCAAGAAGAGCTCACGCATGTTTTCAAATCATCGGTCATTGATCAAATCATGGCGGAGAATTTGAAGGGGCAGATCTATGTTTCTAAAGGAAACATAAATAAAAAACCAAATTCTCACCAACCTGTTATGAAATTTTTATATAGCTACATGAATAAATATCATCCTTTCAACCACAAACGAAGAGCATTGATCATCTTTGTTCTTCCTGCTTGGTTGTACTCCCGTTTGATGATAGAGTCACGAAATGATGATATTCGATCACAATGCCAAAGAAATTTACCAATGAAGAGAAAAAACAAATGAAGTTTGACTTCAAAATATACACACTTATATACGGCTTGATGGGTCTTCCCATCCCTCGTTCTTATCCTACGCCGTCACCTGTTTCATAATTATATACACATTAAATCAGACCGAGTAAACAAGCCTGGCAGATTCAGCAAAGAAAGATCCGGTGTCATCGAGAACTCAACCTAAAAAGCATGAGACGACAAAGCGGCTAATACCTACCCAAATGCCGCACAAATTTCATTTAGGGAGAATTTCATCGACCCGAGGAAACGCTAAAACCGACGCCTGATTGGAAAATCCTGCGAAATGCAATTCCAGAGAATCTTCAACCCACTCAACGTCCAATCCGGGCAGATAGACAGATAGACATGTTCTTGAGACACAAGCAAGGGAGAGATTCCGTCTATGTGGGATGGAAGGAGCTCAAAAGAGTCAAACTCTACACGTGTCGATACACAGGCTCAACTCCCGGAGCCAGGGTATGGCGGTTATTAGTGGGGGGGCGGAGCCACGGCCACGGAAGGAATACAGAGGGAAAAGAAAAGGCCGTTTTGTGCAGAAGTAATCGCTTTGATGAGAACCCTCGGGGGCGACAATGTTTTTATTCTCTCACGGTATCGCTACTAAACCAGACAGCAAAGAATGTGCACATTTTCGGTAGAAACTCGAGCTGAAATCAGATCCTCCTCCTCATCTTCAAATCAGCTGCTACTCTTGCTATCTCTAGTTGTCCACCCTGCGTCAAGAACACCCACCACCACCACCACTTCTACTTCTTCGACCACTAGTACTACTATAAAATAACGAGCCCTCAATTGGCCGAGTCCTGGTCCGCTAGGTAGGTTCTGCTGCTGCGAGCAGTTTGCAATTGCTGTACTTCTATTTCAGCTGCAGGAGAACGAAAGAGAAGGACAGAAGGATGAGGAATTTGTGAGTCGGTGAAGGATTTAGG
The DNA here is from genome assembly GCA_948567375.1 of Lunularia cruciata. Classification (NCBI taxonomy): domain Eukaryota; kingdom Viridiplantae; phylum Streptophyta; class Marchantiopsida; order Lunulariales; family Lunulariaceae; genus Lunularia; species Lunularia cruciata. The sequence goes on along the minus strand of OX419760.1, from coordinate 27,842,800 downwards.
GATGGATGTGAGATCGATTTGTGTGACGAGGAATGGGATTTGGGACTGAAGATTGAGGGGTGATGTTTGAGAGAGCGGAGATTGGGGGATGGTGATTTTAGGGCTAGATTGATTGGACAGAGAGTTGTGGGTTTTGTGTCATGTCTGTGGTTCGGAATCATGATTCTCGTGAGGTGGCGGTGGTGATAGATATGTGGTTGACCTAGCGAGGAAGGAAAGAAGGAAGGAGAGCAGCAATTTTCATTCTCGTTCGAAGTACATGCTTATTACTACACCTTCTTCAGCGACTGCGTTGTTTACGACCCGATTTTTGCGGAGGTGACCAAATTGCCTGCAGCAGCAGCTGAGACACAGAATTACGGAAAGGGGGTTAGAGAGGTACTCAGAGGGAGAGAGAAGGGAATAAATTGTTGTCTGCAAGTTCTGGTTTGTTGTAGGGAGTGGTTTTAGTTTTGCTTTTAGTGAGTGAGTGGTTTTAGTTTCCGAGTTGAATGATTTGATTTTCTTCGAGCTTTAGGGTAGCGAGAAAGGAGGGGAGGACTGATCGGAAGTACGGCGAGGAGGTGGAGAATGCTCCTTGGATAACGACGAGCGGAAGGAAGGGGGAGTTTAAGAGCCTTAAGGGAAAGGGAAAGAAGGGGGAGACCGAACGAGCTGAAGGAGATTTGAGGGGCAGAATGGATTTGGCGACGGAGATACAGCACGATACAAATAGGTATGAGTTAGTGCGAGATATAGGGTCTGGGAATTTTGGAGTAGCCAGGCTCATGCGAGACAAAAATACCCAAGAGCTGGTGGCAGTGAAATATATCGAAAGGGGGGAGAAGATAGATGAGAATGTGAAGAGGGAAATCATCAACCACCGGTCGCTGCGTCATCCAAACATTGTACGATTCAAAGAGCTGTTGGTAACTCCATCCCATTTGGCGATTGTGATGGAATATGCGGCCGGAGGAGAGTTGTTCGAGCGCATTTGCAACATGGGGCGCTTCAGTGAGGACGAGGCCAGGTTTTTCTTCCAGCAGCTCATTTCGGGAGTAAGCTACTGCCATTCAATGCAAATTTGCCACCGAGATCTGAAACTGGAGAATACCTTACTGGATGGGAGTCCTGCCCCTAGGTTAAAGATTTGCGATTTTGGGTACTCAAAGTCATCTCTTTTGCATTCTCAACCCAAGAGTACCGTTGGAACACCTGCATACATCGCTCCGGAAGTATTGGCGAAGAAAGAGTATGATGGTAAGCTGGCTGATGTCTGGTCGTGTGGAGTAACGCTTTTCGTGATGCTCGTGGGAGCTTACCCGTTTGAAGACCCAGAAGATCGCAAGAATTTCGTCAAGACCATCAGAAGGATTATGAGTGTCTCGTACTCGATTCCGGATTTTGTACAAATTTCACCGGAGTGTCGGCATCTACTTACTCAAATTTTCGTCACCAATCCGAATGAGCGGATAACGATGGAGGAGATTCAAGCACATCCTTGGTTCTTGAGGAACTTGCCTACATATATTGAGGATGGGTCCAACATCAACAGCTACATCTTCGACGATCCCAATCACCCACCTCAAAGCATCGAGGAGATTCACCAGCTCATCAATGAAGCTCGAATACCTGGACCGGGGCAAAATAGCCTCGATGTCCTACTGGGTGATTCTGGGGACGCCGACGATATAGACTTGGAAATTGATGTAGATAGCAGTGGGGAGTTCGTGTGCTCTATGTAGACGGACGTCTCGCACAAGTGGTGTTTCCCGCACATTACTGCCTCGCTTTCGCTGCCAGGCACAGACATGAGAGTTCTGCTCTTATGAAACAGTTGCTGCTGTCACCTTTTATGTGTAGGGATTTCTTCGTCTCCCTTAAACTTTGCCAACTTCTCTGTTTTCCTTCTAAAATTAGTCATGGCTGCCTCCAGTGGGGCTTGTAAGCTAGAAAAATTGTACTCACCCGATCTTCTCTGTTTTGCTGGTAGTTTTACTCCTTATGTTTCAGTGCCGGAAGCTGACTAGTGCAATGTTTCGAAGTAAGAATTTGTTGGGTCTATTGTCGCAGGCTCTGTGGATTCCCCAGTAAGCAGTTTCAGCTGATGATGCTCCTATACATAACGTAGAGTTTTCCATAGCTCCTTGAGAAGATCTACCAATAGAGAGAAATGTGTTGGCTCTGCCATAACCTTGAAACAGGTGTGTGAGTGTGGATTGTAGGTAGCTCATGGAAGTAAACTCCAATGATAGTCTGCCCACTATGGGCTTAGGTTGTTTCAGCATCTTTGTACAGGAAACCGTTTAGAAACTTAGGACTGCCACCAGACTCATTTGAGTTCCTGTCCTTGGCTTGGGTGTAGATGTAAACTCGTTCGAAGATCAAGATCCTTAATACAGTACTACTTTCTGGCACTTGTGGGGCCAAGCCATCATTATTCTTGAATGAAAGTTTTCGCGGAAATTATGTTATCAACACTTTAGGGATGTGGGGTGCTAACTCAAGAGCGAACACCGAGGAACTTCCAATTGAAACCTATGAACATGAGACAACATTGAAACCTGTGACTGGAAGTCCGTTTTCAAGCTATTCTGCCAGTTCGCCTTTGGCTTTTTTATGTCTAATCGTGTGTATGTTTGACGTCCCCCCAATGGTTTTGCGAATTTCATCGTCACGTGGTTGATAAGTATATTGTGTGGTGCAATCCTTATGGTGCTCGCATCCATGAAAACATGAACAATATACACCCCACACCCCTGCTCTGTGTGCATATTGTTCATGAGGCTTACAAGCTGTTGAGTTTCAGAAAGTATCCACTAAGTGCGAAGCTTGCTGCTCTTGACTTCGTTAGTCTGATGTTCTTTGATCACGAACAAAACAGGTGGCTCATGAATACGAGTGCCTTGCGCTCGTGGCCGCGTAGTACAATCATTCCCTGTCCTTTGAATCGGAAGTTGTAGGACCCTAGCGAGACACACAGTCTTACTGGATGCTATCGACTGGTTGTGCAAGAGTTTGTGAAGATTAGGGCCTAAAGGACCGAACAGCGGGGTGTCTCCTGCATAATTGCACTGTAAATGTTTGAAAATTGTGGTCAAGCACTCAACGATGCTCCAGATCGGACACTGGAACTAACCGAAGCAGATAGCGATAGGTTCAACTCAAGAGGACCCACAGTGGTCCAGCACAGATTCGTTGACAGCTGGGGGTCTATATTGTTAGCTACACGATCAGTTGTTTCGTTAGGGAAGAAGTGCTCCATGTTTAACTCGTGTATGGCCGGTCTGCTGAGATATCCCACAACGCTCTGTATCTGATATCCCGCACTACGCTTAGGATCATTGACGAGGTAGTATTGAGGTTTTGTTGGTAAATAAGTGGGCAACGATGTGCTTCGATCTAAGTTACCTGCAATTCATGATCCAAATTACTTGGTTGGTTGGATGGACGAGAGCAAGGTCTCAAGGTTCTAGCCGAAAAGGCGATGAACGAGGCAGTCAGATTGATTCCGAGTGAAGGTCTAAAGATAGGTACATGTCGTTCCGTAATGAAGATAGTCGGCCTAGGGAGCGTTACTTGTAGACATTATCTGGACGTTTTGAAGAGTCATTGAGTTTGTCTTTCATCGTTACGGCCAGCAACGTGGAGGCCTCCCAATGCCTGGGGACTCAGAGCACTTGGAGAACCAAAAGTTCCGGAAGTCTCAGGTGCATATCAGATGTAAGATAAATGTTCTCAAAGTGAAAATCTGCATCTCGGAGAAACACGTGTACAGGTTGAAATGGGACATGGGTCCCACTTGTATGAGATATATTGCTTCTAACAATCAGAAAGGTTGGCTGAAGGATGTAGACGTCAATGAGAGACTTGGGAGTGCAAAATATTCCGAGAAACTCAGTCTCCTGCCAGGTGTGTACATTTGAGCGACAGCAACCGGATTGGAATGACCACATTAACTAGCTAGACTTGCACTTTTACGACCGTTTTGTGGAAGTTGTAACAGCGTTGAACCTGTACATCCTTTTAATTTGTCGAAGCTTCAAAGTATGTCACCGTAGATTTCTTTTGCTCCATTTGTGGCTCTTTCGCTTTCCGCTTGATTGTTGACTTTCAGTTTGGATGCTCTCGCCGTATTCTACAATTTCTTAGTAAATGCTTTTACAATTTGTACTGGTATCCACATGGATGCACTTGTCCAACTGTAATTAAACCAAACTGGTGTTGTGTCTTTACAAACAGTTAGCAATTAAACCAAACTGGTGTTGTGTCTTTAAAAACAGTTAGCATTGTCTTCTATAAACAGACATATGGATCATAGAGTGAGATGAGACCAGTTAAATAAATAAGATCATACTTCCCCGGCTCCACTGCTGATCAGGCAGCCAATAAGGCACTGCTTTGTCGTTTTCTCTGATATCCATGATATCCAGTGGTTCCCCCTTTCATACCACATTAATCTCTAATTAACGTCAGCTCAACTGGCTCGAGTCATGTGGTAAGTTTTTGGCAACTCCAAGTTCAGTGTAGACAGCTATTCAGGTGCTCTTTTCTTTGTCGAGAACCACACGGTTCACACGTCTCGGTATTCTTATTCATCTTATACCTTGTTCGGTTCCCTTGAGCGCTGTAGCCTTCCTTCAGAATAAGCATTTACGTGAAACGTGTCCGTACCTTATGTTCAATCTCATTCCTCAATAACTGACTCGAAGGCCTAATTCTAAATTCTGTAACTGATGGGTCTATGAATAAATACTTTGTTGCTGATGCTCAGATCGCTTGATATTCTCGACAGATTATGTAGAGTCTGCATTTCTTTGTGGTTGTGAGTGGTTTGTTGCATGCAATTTGTAGATCGTAATTTCTGATGTTTTGATGTGGATCTTGGTCTCCGTGTCGCATTGTTCATGTCGTTCTTCCTCATATTTCTGCAACCCTTTTCTGACTGTTCTTTGTAATCATGTCACACAGATCTTATAATTACGAGCAATTCACTTTCACATCATAAAGCATGTCTGAAGCATATGATCCAAAATGCGGACTAGGAGAAAATCTACTTAAACCATGAAGCTAGCTAGAGTTTTGGCAAGTTTTTCTTTACCTGTAACTGCCACATTTTGCCACTCTTGCGTATTCCTTAGTGTTTATTCAGTGTCCAGAGGCTGATATAAGTTCAGTAAAAGCTGACTCATATACCAGGGGATTGGAATATGCTTAAGACCAATGAAGGTTTGCTATGGGTTGCTTAATCCTCGTTCCTTCCCCGTGGAACCAGCGATCGTAAGCAGGCAATGAATATGCGGCAAGAGCTGCACAGGATTTTAAATTTATCTCTTTGTGACAGGGATACACTAGTGTAGGGCCTTACTAGAGGCTATTTCATAGGAGACAGGACGTATAGATCTGTTTCAAGTATGGCTAACGATTGTTGAGACCGTAATCTCTGGACATGCAGTTTTTCTGCATGTCAGAAGATTGAGTTTATGCAAATCATTTGGATCATCTCACTAACATACTGCGCAGATAGTCAGACTATAAAATTCCTGAAACTGCTTAGACTGTTTTCTAAGTGATAATTGTTATAGTTATAATTAAAAGTTATTACAAAGTCTCTAGGAGTGGAAAGTTGGATGTGTTTTTCATATCATTCTAATCTAGATACTGGAAAATATTGCCAATCAACACTTTGTCGTTTCAAACCAGAGAGAAGAGATTTGACTTTGAATTATCCAAATTTCTCCGCATTTGGACAATGCGAGAGATGATGAGCAGCCAAGAAGAATGGGAAAGCTCGAGATTCCGTTATTTCGAATTTTTGGTGGACTTCCAATGTTGCTTCTATCATATCTGGTTGAGTAGCAAGATACATGTGAACTACTGGAAGCTCCGGCCAAAAGAAAGGTTCCTTCAATTGATACTAGCATGATAGACCCAGTCGCTCATGTGTTCCATCTTCTGGGTGTCAGTGCAAGTCTTCTTCAACCACGAATCCATCTGATGCAATACAGACAAGTTTTCTTGCATCTTGAAAGCGTTTTGGTCGCATACAATTTCAAGGATGTACAGTTGAAACGTGCTCATGGGTACTTAAGAAATTTGCTGAATAGCCCTGTGCTGGGTTAGGTCACAAGGCCAACAGTGGTATTCGCGGATCGAAGGAAAAGGTGACAGCAATGACAACTAATAGAGAAACATTAGGGCATTGGCTTCTTCAAGGAATTACTGCTGCTTTTTCAATGCCTAGCATTCTTATAGCAAATGTATTAACTTTGATTGTGCTTAATGTCTTGTTATTCTGGCATATTCATGTGGGAATCGAAGAGATTTTGGCAGATTATGTTCACAATGAAGTGACACGAAATCGGATTTTGATTCTTCTCAGAGTATTCTGTTTAATAATTATCAAATATGTTTTCTGTGTTTTGCTTTTCAAAAGAATTAAACGCACCTCTCTCGATGTTACTGATGGAGAGATATAGTTTCAATTCGACTGCTCTTTTGAATCCAATCAGACTTTGGAGTTCCACATTTCACAACGATACACGTTTGTCCACATCGAAGAACCGGCATGGGAAGACTTGGCAACAGCTGGTTCAGAAAGGAGACCTAACCTAATCCTGGGACAAAAGACCTTCACAGAGAAGGTAGAGCCAGAGAAAATGAGGACTCTTAGCTCCTTCCTGGCACGTGCTCCGTGCACGGATGTACGAAACATTTGACCGAGCTGGAACCTGAAGGTAACTGCTGCTCGTTATTGACATGGTGTGGCACAGTTTCAATATTCTCTCAAACTACTGTACTCCTCCAGAACCAAGAATGCCGAGCGTGGTTTCTTGAATATGGTTCTTTATTAAAGTTCCCCTCACTCTATTCTATGGCGTTCTCGAGATGCAACTTGATTTGTTTCCCTAGGTTCTGAGCCCTCTTTCCTGACCGTCGTATGCCCCATGCTCCAGACTTCTTATCTGAGCCCCGTTAATCTCACAGTGCAGGAACACTAACGGATCTACAAAAAAGTGGAATGTTTCAAACACTTCACAATTGTTGATGGATATTCCCAGACCTTCCTGATTGATCCCAAATTCTTGGGATTTGGGTGAAAGGTTGGGACTTCCAATTGTGTTCTTCTCTTGGTGTGGTTTCATTTCATTCAGGCCCTTTATGATCATTTTCCTTTTCCTCAGTAGGAGCTCTCCTCTACTGATCCGGAAGTTTCTCCTCCCTGATATACCGAAATCCCTCCTTAGAATGTCGAATCGATATTTGCTCAGGAAGGGTACCCCCACTGACAAGACATCCAGTGTGGTAAAAAGCTATGAATTACTACTACCAATCCCACAGCATTTATCAACCTGGGAATTTGCTCCAGGCCTCCACAAGTAGTAGGCCGTCAATTGAAGACTATGCAGCTGCGCGAAGGATTGCCCAAGATCTTCGAACTCTTACCAATCCCTTGGCAGGAGAGATTTCATACGTGAATCTATGTCCCGTTGAGTTTAGTCATCATCGGCACACGCATCATCTTCTACCTTCTTCTCTCCTTGCCAATGGCAATGTCAAGATCAATTGGATCGAAACCAGTGATGCCCATGTTTTCAAGGTGGACGTTCCTGGTATGCTTTGGCTAAGCATGGGCTTGGTGCACCAAACTTGCAGGATTTGCTTAAACCTTGAAAGACTTTTGAACAAATTCTTCCCGCTGAATGAATCTTTTTCAACAGTATCCGTGTGCTATCGTGCTGCGACCTCCAGCCCATTCATTTCTCACTAGCTTGTAGACATTAACCCTAGATGTGACGAAGTAACTAAGAAATTCGGCACTGATTTCCAGTTCCGATCACATATTTCTGTTTCCAGCACACCTTGAGATTTGATCAATGTAATTGCACTTAAGGTAGCGCAGCGGTGACCACCTTCAGATTCTTCATTCTCGCAATGCTCAGTTTGCAGGCAGGCAGTAAGGCAGATTGTCTCGTGAAAGATATGCTGGGTCCTTCCTTAACATGCTTTCTCTGAGCAAGTGAACCATGAAGCTTTGTTGACAGACCCAGAATATTAGTAAATCTGCATACCACAGGCTGGTTGTTTCTTTCGCTTTCACATGTTCTAGATAAAATAAAGTATGCGACAAATTCTCACCTGCACATATGGAGAAAAGCTGTTTCCATTTTCGCACTCCTCTCGTGCCCGGGTACTGTTATTGCACGTCTCCGAAAGCAATCGTATTTAATGACCAGATTCAGGAAGGGATCAAAAAATATTTTTACATCTAAAAGTGTCTGGCTCCATCAATGGTTCACTCACAGGCTCCGTCATAGAAGTTCTACTTGACAGATGCCCACTTTGATCTAATTCAGACTAACATGATCTGGATGCCTGGAAAGCTTTTACTCTCACTTTTACCTCTCCTTCGAGCATGAATGCATAAGTAGGATTTGTAATTTTGTCACTTACAATCCACAGATTGTGAATTGTAAGCAGAGAGGATACATGCACTGACTTGAAAACAGTTTTTAAAAACCACATCCTGTTCTACACGGGCATTGCTCTGCTCCGCGCCTACTTTTTCTTGCGATACCACCCGTTTTCTTAGTTTGACTTATTTTAGGTACTTCTACGTTTATAATCTAGCGAGTTTCTATGGAGTCCGACCTTCTGGATGAATTTCACAGGATTGAGAAGACAGGACATTCACGTTGTGGTTGAAGGGGGCCCCGTGCTGCAAATCAGCGGAGAGTGGTCGGGGGAAGAAATCTGGGCTCCGGATGAGTGGCACCTGGTAGAACGCAGGATTGGGAGGTTTATGAGGCGATTCAGGCTGCCAGAAAACGTGGTTGTTGACAGGATCAATGCCGAGCTCGATCTTGGGGTACTGACCATCATTGTACCAAAACTCCAAAAACTCCCACCAGTAAAATGGTTTGTTCCTATCACATTGAGCCCTCCCAGGAGACTGTCAATTCAAGCTGCAGGTGATGGTCAAAATGAAAATCAAGATGGGCTATCTACAAGGAGAAATTCTAGAAGAACCAGTAGTGGTGAAAGGTCTCTAAGTCCAGAAGAAAGGGTTGTTGTCTTCAGGAAGAAGCTTTAGAAGAACTAGTAGTGACGAAAGGTCTCAAAGTTCAGAAACTGAGGGAAATGCAGTTCCTGAGGGTAACGATAATAATCAAAGACGAGTCAGAGGCAGCAGCAGCAGCAGCAGACGGACGAGTTTTAGAATGGAGGACAACACTCCGAGAGATTTGGCAAGTGAACAAGCTAGTGGCAGCAGCAGACGAACAACTTCAACATCACAGAGAGATTCTAAAATGGAAGAGGATCCTGCAGCGCTTGCAGGCAGGGGAGAAGTCAGCCTTTGAAGAGGAGGAGGAGGAGGAGGAGGAGGAGGAGGAGGTTTCGGACAGAGCAGAGGTGGAAGACGATGCCAAGAATGCCGTAATAGGGGTGCTAGAAAAGATGCAGGCATTGGAGGCTGAAGAAGCTGTTACAAACCCATTGCAGGGTCGAAGAAATTCCAGAGGAAGTCGTCGTTCCAGTCGTCGTTCCTAAGAAGCAGCGACCTTGGGAGCCAAGAAACATTCATACCATGGGAGGAATCTGGAACTTCAGCGACTGGTCCAAAAAGAAGTTCCCTCTCAGGGAGAAAAGAAAAACCTCCAGACCCTCCTTGGAGTCTGCAACTACTACTACTACTACTGGTTCAAGGAGAAATTCCAGCTCCGGATCGTCACAGAATCTGCAACTACTAAAACATCCACTAATACTGCTACTTATTCGAGAAGACATTCCACACAAGCACCCAGACCCTCACGGGAATTTGGAATGTGGAACTACTACTACTAGTACTGGTTCAAGACGAAATTCCAGACAAGCACCCCCATAGAAGAAATTACAGTAATTGAAACGATTGTACATGTGTGGAGCAATCAGAGTTTCAAAGGTTCAGTGCACCAGAGGAGGTCCTCAGGAAGCTCACAGGTCTTTTAAATCGAAGGACAAAGCCCTGGAAGATAACGCACTGATCTACACTGAGTAAAATTCTCAAAGTTGACTGCACGAGGTGAGGGAGCATTCATTCGCAGCCCAGATAGTGGCTAATCACAAGGGGCAGAAAGCATCAAGCGAATAAAGGCAAGTCTTGGGCCTAAATTATCGAAAAGGTCAGCATGCTTTTGACACATAGTATGTGACAGTTATTCAAGGAAGAGAAAGAGAGCACCCAATCCATCGGCCCAAGATTTGAAATTCATAACAGATCATTAACTGTAATCAACTTTGCAATCTTACCAGCTTAACGATCACTGCGATCTCTTAGATTTTGGACTCAGACCATACAATTAAGTGTTTCCTTCATAACCAACCGCACTCACCTCACGGGTGACGGACACTAATGCTTGGGACCACGTCCTGTCAATGTTGTTTCTCTGGCAATTTTTGTCAAAAATCATTCATCTCAATAAGTTCGGAGCGTGAAATGTCAGAAAGGTCCAGTAAGTTTATAAGACTGTCCATACGCAAAAACTTGGCTTTTCCGCAAACTAGCAAGTAGCACTATCATATTCGGGAAGGTAGCAGTATCCAGTTCTCTTGCTTCAAGCAACTGTCGGGGAAGAAGATGTTTGTAAGCGGATTCCAGGACAGAGCATTCGTCATAACAAAATGGTGGAGTTAAATGTCACCCACAAACAGGCTAGACCAAGCGGCGTTATGCTGGAAGGACATCCACTTCGGGAAGAGATTGAGATCACGACGGCCGACAACAGGGATTCAATCAAATGAATCCCTGGGCTTGCACTTGGATTGATTACAGTACACTCCAGTCCAGAATGGTGATACAACATTACACATACTCGTAAGCAAGAGCAGGCCCCTGCGCGAATGGGGAAGATTGACGACTAATTTACAATTCAATCTCAATTGAAAAGACTGTTTCAGTACAGTACATGCTGAGTGGTGAGGAGTTTTCAGACCACTAGCTGCTGCTGCTGGGAGCAGTGAAGCTTTTTTAACGATGCTTGAAATACAGTACTCCTGTAGAAACGTGTCTGTTTCTATGTCTGTTACGCGCATGTCCGCTGGGACCCGAGGATAATGTCGATATGATGCATACACGGTGCTCCCGATGTGGATGAATTCGTTTCCGATCTTGGGACCATGTGGAGGAGCACAATGGGGATTTCCGTTGTTCATGGAGTATGCAGTAGTAGTCTGTCATGGAAACTATTGTTTTCTGTTTACAGATTGCGTTGGATATAATTATCTTTTAGGTGTCTCCTTTCTGCTTGTACAGGAGATAAGAAATACATGTCCTTCGTCGCCCTTCGACATCGATGGTGATTTGATTTTTCGTCGATTCAATGATCATCAGGCTTCTTATCTGTACATGAGTGAATTACTCCGGGCAAGGGTGGATTACTATGCTGCAGCCTTCTTCTGAAGGAATTCAGCTACAGCTTCTCCTACGAAGGTACAGGCTTGGTTTGGATCCATCAGTTTCCCAACTTCAGCACATGTGTGTGGAACATCTGGCCCGAACTGTCCTTTCAAGGCGTAAGCCAGGAGGACTAGCTCTTCCTGCCATTCATGAAGAGCACAGCTTTTTGAGCTCACCTCGTCCTTTGCAGCTACATCTCCACTGGGAAGGGCACGTGTTGAAAGTGTAGGCACCTCTGGTAGGGTTTCTGCAGAACTCACAGGAAAAACACTTGTGAGTTCCTGCCCTACCTTAGCTGTTAAAATGATTAATCGCTCAAACTCATCTAAACTAACCTGTCCAGGAAGAAATGTCTCTGTACTGTATTACTATCCAAAACAGGGAGAGAAGAGAAAAATATTGCTGTTAGATTGTACTATTTTGGTTCCAGGATTGCGTCCGCATGAAACACTACTCAATTACTACCAAAAGTAGCAATTGAGTTGGCTGAATAATAGTACAAATCAATCTGAGTCAGTACTTACCAGGACAGTCAGTTCTTGGCTGAGTGCGAGAAGAGAAGACCCCTTCAAACGTGCCAGCCCATTCATCTCGTTTCGTCAAGAAGCTTTTGAGGTTGAAGATTTTCTTCAGCGTCGCCGCTATGGAGGAGTGCTCGAACTGAGACGTGTCTTGTGGTCCTTCGGGTTCATGCACAACTGCCGCCAAACAACGAAGAAACACAATCATAAATCATGAGCTTAGAGAGAGAGAGAGAGCAAAATAATGCGCACATTATTCAGCTGCCAGCTGCCTTAGAACGAAGACTATTTGTTTGTTTACCTGTTCCCTTCTCTATCCAGGGTGAGATCATGATGGTTGGAACTCGGAGACCCAACCGGTCAAAGTTGAAGAAGTCAGGAGCAGGCCCTGTCAAACCATCCGGGTTGGGAATTCCAGTGGAGGGAGGAGGCACATGATCGTATAGACCACCGTGTTCATCATACGTGATGATAAACAGCGTCTCATTCCATTGAGGACTTTTACGAAGGCTTTCATAAATCTCTTTGATCAATACTTCTCCGGGTAGAATACTATGGCCTGGATGGTTGTCATTAGCAGGGAACAGTGGTGCAGAAAAGTAGCGTTGCTCAATGATGCAGTAGTTGGGCAATGTTCCTGCCTCCGCATTGCGCTTGAAAAATAAGTCATAGGAAATAAAGTTGTCGATGTACTTCGGGTTCCGGAGATTTGACAGGAACAGAGTGGAGGGTATGTGTTGGTAGTATATCGCGAAGGTCTTTCCAGCCTCTTCTACGGACTCATAGATGGTCTTCTGAGGAAAGCCTTTAATGAGATCGAGAGTCACGTTGCTGATTCTTCCATGTGAAGTGGCTGAGTGGATGTAGGCTCTGTTTGCCTGGGTGGAGGCCGGCATGGAAGAAAACCACCGATCAAATGTTGCAAACTCCAATGCCAGTTTAGTGGTTATGGGAAGTGCCTCCGGTTTGAATGCACTCATTGCTTGAGCAGCCAAGCCCTTCTTTGCAGTCTCTGCCTCCATGGCAAATCCATTCATCAGAGGTGGCCCTGCAGTGGAGTCTGTTCCATACACTTGTCTTCGAATTGAACCGAAACCGTGCGGAGGGTCCGCTTCGGTGATGTAAGGATGTGTGTCAGAAACAAACACCTTTTCAGAATCTGGATTTGCTGGATCAAGTAGATTGAACTCATTGCCCGTCAAACCACTTTTCAACTGAGGGTGGACACGGTCAAGGAAGCCCAGAACGTTATCATATGATCGATTCTCCATCACAAGCAGCACCACCGTTTTAATTCTCCCATCGTCTGTTCTTTTGCCTGCCTCCGAGTCATTGCCCTTGCAACAGTTAGCCCCCATGACCAGACTGATTGAATCCGAAGGAGAGTCTCGCGGATGTTCCGTTTTTCTTAGTGCTGAAGCAATTGAATCTGATCCCACCGATCTAGACAGAAGATGGAACCACGAGATTATCGACTTGATAACCAAAGGAACAACGTCTGGTACATGCAGAACCGTATACATGACCAGCCTTTATTCAAGTCCTTCGAGCCCCCGTCGTGGTGGGAGTAAGTATTGAGCTCACGAAATTGAAGCACCAGGAGGTATCAATCGAAGAATAAATTGATCCTTTGTCTTGGAGTGTGACCTATTGCTTTTGCCCTTTGCTATCAAATCGTGAAGTGTGTGAGCAAAGAAACAGTTTTATTCAATTCACGTTTTATCCAGCAATGTGTCTGCTTTACTGCTGGGTTTGTTGGCTGTCACTGCAGACTCATATGAATTTTACTCACAAGGCACGCTGGCTAAACTAAGTCTCAGTGTAGTCTCATACTCGTTTGCGTGTTTTATACATTCACCACCGGGGCACGAGCATCCATGCACTTCCCTCTCTATCTTTGTCAAGGTCAAGCCGCCACAGGTCCTTAGTACGATAAAATGTAATAAATCTAACTGCTTCTCCAAATTACCATAATTACTGCCTTGAGCATTTCTTCATCATATGCATTTGCATTCACTGTTTTACAGCTTCGCTATGCTCTGACAGAATGCTTCTTCTCCTTCCTCCTCTTATTCAGCCGTGTTCAGATTCCCTTTTCCACACTGCCCTCCCCTTTGCTGCACGTCTAGTGAACCCACCTGGCCCCACTACTTCTACCACTACCACAGCAGTAGCAGGAGCAGAAAACAGCAGCAGTGGCACAGGTCCGAGCCCCTCCCCTCCCCGATTAGTACTCCGATCATGCATGAAAGATACTCCTAGACTAGTTGCACATGTACAAAATGAGAGCAAAGCTCTCAATGTTTGTAATGTCACTCGCCTTTCCATGTTGGCACCTTTTTGGTCCGAAAGCTGCCCCTCAGAACAATCAACCTGGCAAAAATCCCAATCTTTGTCCTTAACGCTCATGACCTTATTGGTAATCCCGCCCAACAGCTGTGTTTACCTCAGAGAAGGTCTAGCCCCTACTCTGGTCATCTGGCGCTTACTACAACTTTCCATACCGTGCAAAGTGCTCTACATATGCCTCTTAGTCCTTTATTATATCTATAGAATGAAACCGTACTCAACACTCAGGTTGCAGCTGCTACGCTGCCTCAAGAGGATGTGTTCCACAAGAAACACCGTGTGAGAATTGTCAGTTATGGGTTTTCAGGAGGCCAGCCTATTGCATTTACTAAAGGTGAAATTAGTGGGTTGCCAGTTGAACCACAGTCTGTTTCAGTCAGTAAGAATACTAAATGGAATCCCCATGTCGAAACCGAATGACACTCTAAACCGAAGCTAAATGTTAATTAAATCCTCTTTCGGAATTCAACATTTGGAAGTGGTCAGTCAGACTAAACTGAAATATATTTACTTGGTTCTACACTGTGTTGGAGTCAGCTGGTGGTAATCGAGGAACAGGTTCTGTGCTGGTTGCCGTAACGTAATCGTGAACGAGTCTTGTGTGCGGCGTAATCTGTGGAAAGATTGGATCTGGACCTGAGGTCGCCGCCTTGTTACTGTACCTTGGCGATGATTGTGCAACCCGGATTCGAGTTACTTCTCCCTGGTGAGGTGGAAATGGAGCTAGAGTCACTCACTCGGTAGGATCTGATACTTTATCGATGAACCAGAGCTCTGAATTTAGAAACAGCACAAAGGTTGTAAACAATCACTCTACCAATCTGAGTAACACACATTTGTACGTGAACTGACGGATTTCTTCCGGATGCGCGTGGCTTTTAATTTTTAGATGAGCCATAGCTGCAGTATCTTCACGGTATTTTCACCTTGGCCTATGATCACATTACCCAGACCTGCAGATCCAAGCGATCAGAATGCCTCAAAACCTTGGAGCGTGTGGGTACTATGTTGTAAGTTCGTGTGCCGGAACCTGATGCTATGGATGTCACAGTTAATTCCGTGTGAATAGCCAATGTAGAAATGCACAGATTATGGATTCTTCCATAGACTCATGAGGTGGTAAGTTCCCGGTCCCTTAAAGCGGCTCCTCTTTTGTCTTCAGCATTCTATTGATAGGTTGCTCTCTCCTGTCCAGTTAGCTATCTATGCATGGCGCAAGCTATATCCTACCTGCAACTGCAAGTTTCTCTTGCAGACATACAGTATTTAGAAGTTGAGGTGATGGATCTGAACACGGCAACTTACTCTCTGGACCGAATTTCAAACCCTAATGACTCGTGCCTTCGAACATGGACGCAAGTTCAGATGATCCCAGAATGCATCTAGTTGTTCCATGGAGCAGCCCAACCCTTGTGTACATACAGTTATACTATCCCTGTCAACACCGTACTAGAAGTCAATTTTCGATCATGTAATTGGAGGAAGTGGAGTAAAATATCGAGCTAATCAGCTTGATTCGTATCTACTTCCAAAAGATTCCTGTAGGCGCGATCTTCTCTTGAGCGAAACACACCATCATACACGTCATGAGTGACGGACGGTAAACTCGGTTGGCAGAAGGCCACTTCACATGGCTCATCGATGTCCGGCAATATTGACGTCCGGTAGCCTTCTAAATACATACGGAAAGAGTATCTCTAGGTATCCATGGGAGTGCAGCCGTCCGGCAATTAACTCTGGACGGACGTCACATATCTAAATATACCTGCGATAACAGGTCACTTTGGAATTATTAACTAGTGCTAACAGGTAACCAGTTTTCCTATTAGGGTATGACAAATAAGGGGTTTGGGACTTGCAAATCTGCATATCTTTGGTTTCTCACTGTCGTTTTGAACAGAAAAGAGCTAGTTGTATTCAGTTTTCAGTCCTCTTTCATATACTCAAGATGGATCTTTGTGATCTCATGTTTTTCTGGTTGATGGAGTCTAAAACAAAAAATCTCTTGGAGTTAGCCACATTGTTGATGGGAGAAACATTTTTTTAACAAGAGGAAGATATTACACCAAAGTTCTAGAGTTGGTTCTTGATGGCAAATAATTGTCTTTTGCTATCTCAAAGTGGAATACCAAGAGACTTTTGGGTGATACCAAGACAGTACACATGGTGGGAGATTGTTCACAAGCAAGTATGGTCAATGGATTCAAACTTTCTAAACAATCATATGAGAAGCAGGTACCAAATGTCATATCAGAGTTTTAAGAGATTGGTTGATGAGATTGAACCACATGTGCCTACTATGTCTGAATGGCTATATGCTAGAAAAAGAGTGGAATTAGAAAAATGTGTAGTTGTAGTTTTACACAGATTTGCACACAATTCACCATTGAGAACTCTTAGTGATCTGCATTGTCTTGGTGAATAGACTATAGTGAAGTACACTATAATTATAGTTGAGATACTAGCAAACAAAGACAAACTATACTCTAAATACATCAAATGGCCTACAGTAGCAGAATGTATTGAGAGCATGTCAAAGTTTGCACAGATATGTGGAATTCCACAAATCATTGGTTGTATAGATGGTACCCATATCAAATTGAGAACCAAACCAGCTATGAGATTTTATCATGAACACTATAGGAATAGACACTCAGATTACTATGTTCTGCTACAAGGCGTTTGTGATGCGGATCTTTGGTTTTGGGACTTGTGTTGTATGATGCCTGGATCTACTCACGATGTTACACATTTACGACAATCCAGCTTATATCAGGCAATGGAATCAAGGACAACTCTCACTCAGCCAACACTCATTTTGCCACAAGAAAACCATACGATACAAGTGATTCCACCATTGATCCTTGGAGATACAGCCTATCCATTACATCAATGGTTGTTGAAATGTTGGCATCGACATTCGCATCAAGGAGAACCTATGCAAAATGTATTTGACAACCATACATCAAAAGCACGTGTACGTGTGGAGAATGCATTTGGTCAATTGAAAGGTAGATGGAGCATACTAAGGGACTGTCCAATGCGACTGGAAGTTGTTCCAAGAGTGACATTTGCATGTGCAGTACTACACAACTTTGTAATTCAACAAGGAGAACCATTACCTACAGACGTCAATGTAGTGGATGAGCATATGAATGGAGCACATGTTTTGCCACTCCCAAGATCTGCAGCAGATAAATGGAGTACAACTAGAGGTGAATTAGTAAGAGCAACTTTGTACAAGCAATTCAAAAGTACTCATGCTTATCTAGATATAGCAAATGTCATTTGAGAGTGAAGGTATTTACTTACTCAAGATTGGTCCACGTTGGTTGTTTTTCAAGATTTCAAGCTCCATACGTTTCAGTTCAAGCATTTGGCTCATTAATTCCATCTTGCGTTGTTCTTGAACCATCATCAAGTCAAATTTGCGATCTTCCTGCAAGGATCTCTTCTCATTTGCTTCCTTCACTACTTGAGTAAAGTCAAGCATACACTTTTGCATTCCGTCTTCACCTTCTTTTGATACTCTTCGCTTTTTGTTACGTTGCCCAACAACACCAGGTTGAGCACAAGCTTTTGTCCTGGGACTGATTGTGGCTTGGTTACCAATTGTCTCTAGAGAAGGTGTAGAGACTTGTGGTGTTTCCTTCTCATCATCAGATATCAAAACATCCATATATGATTGTTCAGTTTGATTTATATGAGATGCTTCCTCACTCCCATCAATAGTTTCATCAGTCAAGTCTACAAACCTTCTCTCACTAGTTATTGAAGTGGTAATACCACCATCACATGCTCCTAGAATGCCTTGTTCTTTGGGTGAACCACCTCTAATTCTATGCATCTGTTCATAAAACTCCCATGAACTTGGTTCTGTGCCTGTGGTTTGTTTTCCTTTCTCAACCTTGTATTTTTTAACTAGACCATCAAGCTTGTTCCTGAGAATCTGTGGCTCATAAGGTGGTGTTATACTAATAGCTTCACTAAACCTATTAGCAAATACCTTCCACTGATCCTGACTTACATTGCCTTGGTTACAATGATTAAAATAAATGTCTTCATACATATCCAAAAAAAGCCTCACATGACTAGAAATCCACTCCACTTTAGCCTTCTTCGGAATGGAAACACCTGTAAACACAATTGACAATAGTAGATAAATAATCAACATACTATTATTTTAGAATAGTATTCCAATCTACATATGAAATAGTCAAAATCATACCTCTCACAAGAGCATCCTTTGATGATGAATTTTTCTTTTTTGCACCAAGCTTCTTCTTGGATGGAGCCTGTAAATCTTTCACCAATGTAATTGGTTCCATAGGTGGAAGAGCTCCTGAAACATTCTCATTATGTACAATCTCTTCCATTCTGCTGCACAAGATTCAAAAGATATACATGGAAAAGTTTGGTTTGATAGAGAAATTTCATCTCACCAATGTCACTGCAATATTAGTCTATTGTCTTTAGTTTCAAATCACACATGACAAGCATTGCATAACCTTCAATTCAAGCTATAGAATAGTCCAACATGTCCAGAAATGAAAAAGTTATGACATATTACATACCTGATCAATCTTGAAGGTCAAAAATCAGAACCCTAGTAATGTTTGCTTGGAAAGTTGATATGTTTGCTCTCGGGAAAACTGAACCTGTCATAGAATGGGACGTTTAGAAATTGTATTGCACGTTGTATCACCCAACCCATTAACCTAGAAAATCCCCATTCGAGAGACTCAGCCGGAGCACGAGACGGAGCAAGAGTTGCCTGACGTATGAGCTCCGGCTGAGGGCTTGAACGTCAGGCAGACCTGACATGCGCATGAGCTCCGGCAGATTTTTTGCTGCTGTGCTTTGTCGTTTAGGGGGCTGTCGGAGCCCAAAAGAGCCATATGAATCACCTATCTTCAGTCACGCAACGTCATTGTGAGTGAAAGGGATACTACGGAGAAGGAACACTGGCCTCACCCGGTGAAATCCTTTCGTATGCGTTACACCCTCAACAAGAAAAACACAACAGAATTTTGAGCTAAACATTGTGAAGAAGCACAACCATAGCTGCGCAACTAGAAATCCTACCACAGTATCAAGCATCTGTCAGTGGTTCCGTGGTTCCGTTCCGAACCCTAAACCCTAACATCTTCTCTCAAAATCCACAGTGCGAGTTCAATTCCATTTTTTTCGCTATAAACCACATTCCTTCAACTTACTTCTTCTTTCTCTTTGGCATCTATGTTTCTGCGACGGCCATATCCATATATGTAATACTCCGAGGACAAGAGAAGAGAGAAAACATAGATTGCACACTCAAACATTCGATGCCCCAAGGGAGCACCTTCTCTTTATTATATAGACAAAGAGGATCTCCTCCAAGGAAGCTCCACCATAGGATTAGGGACACAGATAGGTGACATGTCAGCAAGCTCCACCCTTGGATTACTTACTTGGATGGGTGACATGTCTGGTCTAGGTCCTATCTGGTTGGTCAAACGAGCTTTGACCAAAGGGAATCTTTTAGGGAATCTTCCTGTAGGAATCTCAGAATCACATGAGTAAGGTACCGTTGGAAAGCTCTCGACGAGACAAACCAAAGGGGAGGGAAGGCCAGCCTATCCTCTATTGGGGGGGGGATTTAGCACATTTTCGAGGCCTAATTCATCCGTTTAGGCCTCCGAAATTGCCTTCAAAGATTTCAGGCATATTTCGGTTCCTACTCTATTAGTAGAAGTCCCCTTTTGGTGATACCTCTTTCTGATCTGTTTAGTCCATCATGTGTAACATCCTTCTAGATGTTACCAAACCAATTCTCACCTTTAAATCATATGTCTAGCTATTGGTTCTAAGGTTCTCAAGTCTATTTCGGTTTCTGCCCTATTAGTAGAAGTACTCTTTTGGTGATACTTCTATCTGATCTATTTTGACCATCATGTATAACATCATTCTAGATGTTACCAAACCAAATTTCACATCTAGATCATATGGCTAACCCTTGGTATTATAGTATACCATAGTTGTTTCTGAATGTACACAATTTATGTATAATACATGACCAGATTCTTGAGGGGATACATACATACTATATGGTATGTTGTATATACAAATTGTACTGCTGTTCTACGATTGTGGCTATTGCTTCTCCGGTTTCTTTGAACCGGCCCCATTGTCTTGTGGCATTTTTTGCACTCAATAGTGATTGGGCCAGGTTTCGCATCTTCTAAGAGAGCAAAACCTAGTGTTGGATGACCATGAAAAGATTTGCCATGTCATTCATTTACATTGACATATATATGTTATCTACACCTAGACTTGGGTTCTTAGCCGTGGAAAATGGTTGAAAATGCTGCCGTTAAATATATGCAATAGGGGGTTTCAGAAATAGTTACACAAAGTTTCATAACTTTTCATATAGATAGTTATGAAGCCTTGACTAAATCAGGAGGTAGAAAGGGAGGTAGAAAGTTCAGGCCAAGTTCCTTATTATTAGCACACTCCACATGAGATGGTTCGTAGACAATAAAGGATAAAGAACTTTCCGTTATCACTCTATAGTGCATTGATAACATATTAGGGTTGATAAAGTATATCGTTTAGGGTTAGCGTGAAAGTGGCTACCACCAAAGGGAACATCCATGATGTTAAAGAACATCCATGGTAATTAAAAGTTGACAGACAGATTTATCTACAAGATGACCCGGAATGTGATTTTTGACCATGGAGGAAGATTGGAGTGACCATGAGTGGAAAGATTTGAGGGCATGCAAAAATTGACAGCGGAAGAAGATTTGAGAGACCCATAGCCAGGGTTGGAAGGGGGAGTGAATTCATTTGGAGTGTGAAGATATGAGTACGTATTGTGGTAAGGTTAGAAGGAGGAGTGATTTTGTTTGAAAGGTTACTCTCCAAATCCTTGATTTCATTATTAAAATTTTTTTAATTTGTCATTGTTGTCTCTTGGTACAACTATGAAATGTTTGCCTTTGTTCTCCCTTGAGTGATGAAATGAAATTCATGAACTTGTTTTCTTGTTACGGAATGAAATTTATGAGATTGATTTTTTTTTCTATGCACAAAGAATATAGATGCCCTTGTATTCTTTGCAGATGCTCCTTTGCCAAAATTTATGAGATTATATTTTTGTTCTATGCATTAAGAATAGAGATGCCACTTTGCCAATAAGGAGTTATATGTGGTGATTAAAAATAGAGTCAATTCATGCCAAGAAGGAGCACTCGTGTAGAACTAACTGGAAATATTAGAACATGTATTCAATGGATGATTTGATTAGATTTGGAGATATCGCTACAAGGATTAGAAGATGAAGATGAAGAATTAAGAGGAGATTTAGGTATGCTAGAATTTTTTATTAGTGGGTGGGAGTATGCACATACTCATTGGTACTTGGACCTCGTGTTACTTACCCTCGTAGTAAAGAGTTTATGATGGAGTATTTTAGAAATGTTGATACTAAGGCCTTTTGCAAACTTACTAGAATGGATGTCAATTCTTTTTCTACATTAGTGGATTTGATTAAAACCCAAAAGATTTTTGAGAAAAGCTACCAAAGAGAGCAAACACCAGTGTGGATCCAAGTTGCCCTAGCCTTGGATAGATTTGTGCATCATATCAATGGAGTTTGTGTTTAAATATTTGGGGCATTAGTGTTGGTTCAACAATTGCTTTTACTGATAGAGTTATGATAGTCATATTAGATGTGATGAGGAGTCAAGTTGCTTGGCTTGAGCTCTAGGAGAGGAGGAGGATATCCACTATTTTGCACATAAAGGTTTTCTTGGTTGTGTTGGTTTGGTAGATGGAACATTGTTTTGTCTTGCAGCTTTACCAATAGTGGACGGGGGAATATATTTCAGCCGCAAGGGTTCATATTCTATAAACGGCCAAGTGATATATGATGATAAAAGGAGAATTATACATTTTTCCAAAGGTATGTTTTATGTTATGTGTTGTTTTTTTAGGTATTTTTCCAATGCATTGGTGATCCTCTTTGTATGGTTTACTAAAATTATAATTTTATTTTTTTATTTCCAGGAATGCCAAGGTCATGTCATGAGATGTCTTGTTTGAAAAAATCCTCACTATGGAATGATTTGAACCAGAGAGTGAGTCATTGCACTTTTGAGGCAAAGGAGTACCTTTTAGGTGATTTGTGTTATGTACCCATACATCACCTAGTCCATTCTTTCAAGCAGGCCCAATCAGAGGACAAGCAGGAGTTCAATAAATGTTTGGCAAAGCAAGAGTGATAAATGAGCATTGTATAGGAGCATTGAAAGCTAGATTGCATTCTCTTTGTGAGCTAAGAGTGCAACTCAAAGAAAATAGTGGAAATGATTATTTGGATAAGTGGGTGTCAATGTGTATTATTTTACATAATTTTTTAATCAATAGGTTTGACGTTTGGTCAGATGATGATGGCAGATTTACAAAGGAAACTCAAATAGATTCAAAAATATATTTTCATGGTATAGAACTTGGTAGAGAAGAAAGTAGATCAAGGGTGATGCAACATTGCCTTGATTATCACAATGATGATATACTTAATTGAGTAAGTTTCCATATAATAAGTTATTTATTTTTCAATTCTTCATCTCATATCTCATATTCTAGTAACTTAGACCATGAGTGTATCTTTATGTAATATTGGAATAAGAATTCTTGAGAGCCTAATCTGTACATTTGCAAGGCCCGAGCTTACACTTACACGGTGTGGTGTTGGGCAAGTGTGGTGTTGTGCAAGTTTACACTTCAAAGTTTTCACAGATGTTTTTGGAAAAAAGTTTAAGTGGCCCGATGATGCTTGTAGACTTGTGTGATGGCGCTCGTACACGTTGGGAGATGCCCTCCAACTTGCCAAAATTTTCTTGCACTAGTTGGCACCACATGGTGCTAGTAGGCGCCACTCAACGGTGCTTGTAGATGCTGGTGGACGTTGGAGGCTAAACCCTCCAACTTCAAAAAAGTTATTGCACCCGTCGGTGTCGAGTAGCACTAGTAGGCGTTGTGCGATTTATGTAACACTTGGGTGCACTAATTGGTGACATGGAGTGCCGCATATTGTCACTCAGCAAATATTGATTTTTACAATGAATGTGCACATTTTGGATGTTTGGATATTCAAACTTTCTTTCCAATGTGGGGCTATATAACCCTTCCTCTTTCTAGATTTGAACAGAAGTCATTTCAGTGAGTGTGGGGTGTTTGAAGGAGTCTTTTTGCTGCATGGGATGTTCAAAGGAGGCAAACTTGTTGGAGGCAAACTTGCATTGTTAGGAGGCCAACTTGTTGTGGGGTCTAAGACAAAGAGAAAAATTCAATATTCAAATTGAAGGAGAGCATTTGAGAGGAAGAGAGCACTCGAGAAAGAGAGGAAGAGATCATTCCAAATTCAAAAGAAAGAGCAGGAGAGCATTTGAGAGATAGAGAGGAAGAGCATATTGTAAACTGAATTTGAACCATGGCAAAGATTTGGGGATATGAAAAGATTGTTGACAGGCCCGACATGAGAAATACTCAAGAAGGAGATTGGCTCATAGCTTTTCATACCATTCAACACCCAACAAATTTCATCAAGTGGTGTTGGCCGGACAAACATCAGATTTGAATTGCTATCTCTGGAATTTGAGAGGTCAATATGAACATAATCGGCCTCAAAATTACACTTGGACTTCACTACCCACATCCAAAGGTATTATTCAAACCTTCTTAATTGTTTTCTCTTCATTTCTCTTTACTTTCAAACGTTCCAGCACCTCAGGATTGTGATTTATGCACGTTAGGCCTCAAAATTGTCAATGCCTCCCAACCCTATCCCGCAACAACTCTTGGTGTCTTCCAGCATCTCCCAATGCCATTTGGCACCGACCCTAAACCCTAAACCTTTCATGCAAGCGCCTTCCAGCATCACCAAGCATCACCTAGCTTCAGCTGGATGTTCTTCCCAATATGCCATGTCTCGCAGTTGCGCCTTTGGGAAGCATCATCAGGCATCAACGTGCAGGATCGGGTGTCCTCCCAGCCTCTCGTGAGGGGTGACTGTCCCTGTGTGACTTTGAGCACTCCCAAGCAACACCCAATGGTGGCAACAAGCGGTGCTCATGGCTTTCTTCATATCTAGGAGCAGCTGCAAGTGGCACCCATTGTCTTCAGTCCTTATGATTGAGGTTTAAGCTGGTTTTCTTGGTGGGTTTTGTAGGTCCTTCCATGTATTGAGTTTGTGACTTTATGGGACAAGGTCTCTTGAACAAGTTTGGTAAGAGGGAGGTAGTTTCAATTGACTGCAAATATAGTTAGAGATGCACTTGCCATGCCAAGGAGGAGAACACCAAGACGGAGGACAATTCCTTACACAATTGTTTCAGACTAGTTTCCACAAAGGGACATGGTTGCAAAAAGATATCTTGCAAAGCAATATGTGTATCCTATGTTTAGAGCTTTCTTCCAATTGATGGGTGCACTTGTTGCACCCACTATTAGGCCCAAGATTGTACATGGGCATTTGGTACTCAACATCAAGACCAAGTTGAGGAGATTTGGTGTGGAGGATTATGATTGTGATGAGTTAGCATTTAGAGCTATCATTGCAGAGGTGGGGAGTTTGCAAAGTCAATTGAGGAGTCCTAAGAGGCACAAGTTTAAGGTTGCCTTCCTTGGGCAAATACTCACTAATCTCTTGGTGGAGAAAGGTTTCATTCCAAATGAGTACATGATGTACCTAAGTGATGGAGAGGAGGAGATTATACACAAGGGAGAGCATGATGATGATCATGAGGATGCAGATAGCTCGGATGAGGACAAGACTACCAATGATGGGGAGGAGGAGGGAGAGGATGAGGATGGCGAGTGATTGATTAGGTTTGAGTTTTGTCATATATATATATATATTATGTTGGAAAATATACAAAGTTCTTTTGTATATACTATTATTGGATTTAATAAATGAGTTGATTTAAGAAGCTTTAATTTGTGAACTTGTGTATTTTTGAAATTCTAATATGAATTTGTACTTGATGGATAACTAAATGTACCACTTGTGAACATGTGTTTGATAGATTTGTGTTGAGACACAGCCCTTACCCTTTGTTGAGGTAGCTCCTTTTCCCTCTTCTTCCCATTCCCCACTTTCTCCGTTTGTGGAGGGGGTTGGTGACCCCACACATTTTAGAGTACCTTCACCTCCTTCTTTTTCTATTGACATCACTCATATTTTAGATGATTGTGTTTGAGTGGTTGAGTTTAGAGAGAGAAATCTCCTTGAGCATGAGAGTAGACTGGAGAGTGTAGAGGAGAGAGAGAGATTAGTGCTTGAGCACTAGAGTAGATTGGAGAGTGTAGAAGAGAGAGAGATATTACTACTTGAGTAAGGAGGAGAGGCATCTGACCTTGCTTACTTCTGAGATGGAGAGAGAGCAAAGATTAGCTGACTTGGACTTGGACATACTAGGTGCCGCTACCATGGCGGAGGGTTATAGGGTCCAATTATAGAATCAGGCATAAGAGTTAGCATATGCTATAGAGAGTGTGAGAGTGCACATGTTCAGGTAGAGGAGAGTGAGAGTAGTCTAGCTTAGATGAGGGCTTGTGTGGCTTATCTTAGACCAAGACTACGTACTATTGCTGGCCAGACCTATACTCGTCATGAGATGCAAACCCAAACTGATGCCACCCATGTGTTGCCTCATAGTGTGGAGATTCAAGGCACTCAAACTGAGTTTAGAGAGAGGATTTGTCTATTAAGAGAGTATATTCCATGTATCCTCTTCCCAAGCTTCATATGGAAGAAGATTATTATTGTGGATGTTACTTGTTTGGCATCATTATGGATTTGTGGTGTTATTGGTTTCCCTGCATGGGAGAGCAAGATGACTAGGCATGGTTGGTGCTCTCACACATAGTCCGGGCCTATAGGGTGGGTAGCTCATCTTGGTGTTAGCCATTTCATCCAATTCTGTTTGTTATGCTTTGAGGTTATCTTGTGGATAGATCTTACTCCGAATGGAGTGGAGTGGTTGCTATAGAGCATGTGGTAGTGGTCCGAACTCATGGAGGGATTTCACACCGGGTCTTGCCTCATGGCCTATTTGTGTTTTGCAGATATCTAGTGAGATTCTAAGTTCAGAGGACTTAGAGTTAGATCATATGAGCATCTTACTTCATTAGGTTTACCTCTTTGTGATCTTTTGATCATAGATAGTTATGCACTCTCTTATTATAGGAACCATCTACATGGTGCTATCCATCCTACCCACTTCTGTCCTTATAGGGTATAGAGAGCATCATACACTTGGTCATTTGACCCTTTGATGAGTGCTTTGGACAAATTTGTCCATGACAATAGGCCTATTGTTAGTTGGGCAAAAGAGGATTAGACATCAAGTAGACTGAGTTCTTATAGTAGTGACCCATATTCTCTTCTTGCTAGCAGTATTAGGCACCAAGACTTGGATGAGAGCGAGTGGCTCCTATAGTGGTCATTGATTCCATTTAGGATTCAACATCATGTATATCGTCATAGACTTGAGGACGCATAGTAGCACTTAGACACCATGGTGCATCTCCTTCTTCTTCTTCACCTCCTCCTCTATCATAGTGATAGGTTTAGGTTTTATTAGCTCCCCATTCATATACATCTTTTGTTCAATTATCCTCATGTATACATTTATCTTTTATACTCATAAATATTTTAGTTTAGACTTGTTAAACTCTCATATTTTTATCTAACACTCATATTGTCATGTGCTATATACTCAATTGTGCCTTGTGCTGTAAATAGGACATCACTTGGCACCTATGTGCGCCACCCACATCATGAGTCACCACACTTAACCCATTATAGGCGTCACTCAGTGCCAACAAGCATTGATGCATGTTGACAAGCACCTACAAGCCATGACAAGCACCTCTGATTAAAGAACAAGCGCCTACGAGCGTCTACAAAGTGTCTACCACCATTTACGAGAGCTTGTGAGTACTTTTGAGCGTTGACAAGCACTAACAAGCACTAGCTAGCCTTAATTCAACAAAGTGTGGCATTGAGCGGTGACTAGCAATGGCAGAAAAGATTTGATGGGCGGCACTAAGCTGCAACTCGTGGCATCTTGGGCCGACTAGGTGTGGCAAAGAAAAAATATGGGAGGAATTGAGTGGTAAGGAGTGGCACTGAGCGGTAATGAGCGGCATCTGGTAGATACTAGCAGCATTTATCAAGTTCCATAACTCATATTTATTATAATCATAATAAAGGTTACATGTTGGTATACTATTCACTATCAATAGAGTACGATGGACATTGAACCTAAGTGAGAACTTTGAAATAGTTACTTATTTCCTTGAGAGTTTTCCCTACCTGTATGAGACTCATTTTGATTTCATGAGTGCGCTTTGATTCCAAACTCTTCTCCCTAAATTTGTGTTTTTTTGCCCTAGCTTTCCTTTTATCTATGCTCAATTTTTTCTCAATTTCAATTTTCATCTTCTTCATCTCTAATCTAACACGCTTTGCTTCCATTCTCATCATTTTTTCTCTCTTTTCCTCATGTTGGTGGCTTCTAGTTCAGCTATTTGTAATCTCTCCTTGGATTCTACAATATATACCTTCAACATGGTAATTTTTGCTAAATCATGAGACAATGACATACTAGGTGACAACTTGGGTACCTTGCTTGTTGATATTCCACCTTTCCTCCTCTTTGGGTCATGTTCTCCTTCTTTGTCAATGAAAGCACACTCAGATCCATCCCTTGTAGTAGTTAAAGGCAGTTGTGTAATGAAAGGCGAGTCCTCGATTGGTGGAACAAATGGAGACTCATCCTCGGATGATAGGATTCCATTGTCCATGCCACTTGGTATACTTTCCACCCTTGGGTTTTTGGGACCCATTGGGGGCCCGAGTCAAGGAGCACCACCTCTAGAGGAGAGGGGAATTGCGAGCATGCCTATGCACCTTCATGGACCTCCTCCTTGCCAGCCTCGCAAATCTTGCTCAAATTGGGATTAGAATCTCCTAAACTTAACATTGCATGTGGACTTATGTTTTCTCTGGTCCCAAACATGGCTTCCATTCTTGCAAAATGTGAGCACATTCCATTCAATTTATCTTCTATAGTTCTACACCCTTTGCCATATTCCTTCTCCAGTAGACTTGTTCTTAAGCTCCCGAGTTTCTTTGTAATGTTTTATGTACCGCAACCATTTCTTGTAAAGCTTGTCACCTGTCATAGAAGTAGGAAATCCTTGTCACTCCCTAATCAAAAAGGTTGCCATGAAACTAAATGCGGTCAATTTCTGAATGGGCTTTTTGCAATTCCCACCATGAATTTGTGCAAAATGCTTGGGGTCATCCAAATAATCCAATATTTGGCTATAATGGTGTGTTGACATGCAAAATCATTCATCCTCCTTGTTTTGACCAACACGGAAGAAGCCATCCTCAACAAGTCTCCAAATTTCCCTAATGGTTGTTGAGGTTGCAAATCCAAAGATGACCTTATAGGTCTTGGATCAACATCCAAAAGTCAGTCTCCTGCACTAAAATAAGGTACTTGATCTCCCATTGCAAAAATTTTGTTGCACTCATGGTTTAAAATTCCTCAACCCCTAATCAATTTCTTGGTGCTGATCATTTCCCACACCAATGCAAAACTACAAAACTGCCATTTCTTGATAACTCACACATTTGCTCGAGAGTGTGGTGAATTTGAGTTTTGAATTTTGAATTTTTGAGGGGGGCATTTTGGATCTTGAATATGCAAACCAAATCATAAATCATATTTGACTCATCTAACCACGTGGCCATCCTCTTGAGAAAACACGTCACTTTGTTTGACAATCATCTATTTAGTTAAGACATTCCTAAACACCCATAAGATAGGGCTTGATTTTTTATAAATGAATGCAATTTGGATAAAATATCCCAAAACTGAATTTACAAAGCATTCAATTATTGCAATCTTGTCTCATTACAGAGTTCACTAAAAAATATTACAAAGTTTGTTATTTATGCCTTAGACATCTGTCAAATCTATTTTTGAAACCCCCTAATGTGTTCATGTATGGTTATGAGAATGAGAAAGCCATTGTCCTTAATGTCACTACAGAAAACAATAGGTCTATAAATCCACAAACCATTTTTACTTTCTTCACTTCTCCCATGTTCAAACTTTGCAGGGTCAAGTTATCCATAGATTCTTTGTTTGCATCATTTGAAGTATGGCTCCGATGTTCGTGTACATCGTCAACATCTTGTAGCCACCCTCAATGACAAAACATTCAAAATGAGCTTCTCCATAGCAAGGAGGAGAGAAATCCCTCCTGATGAGTTTGGTAGTATATCTCCATAAACTATAACTGCAATAAGTTGTTGTTGTGTTTATTTAGTGGAGGAGGAGCATGATGAGGTTCAAGGTGAATCCCATGAATTGTAGTGAAAAGTGGAGTTGGAGATTCTGAGTATATGTGGGAAAGGTGTTGTCCAACTTTTCCTTTGGTTGTTCATAGGAGGTGTATGCCTCTTGGAGCGTGAGTAGAGCAAGTTCCTTCTTTTGTGGCACCCACCTCCCC
This sequence comes from Lunularia cruciata, assembly GCA_948567375.1. NCBI lineage: Eukaryota > Viridiplantae > Streptophyta > Marchantiopsida > Lunulariales > Lunulariaceae > Lunularia > Lunularia cruciata. Next base: position 27,812,935 of record OX419760.1, on the reverse strand, counting down.
AGGAAGAATTAGACTTTTTGAAATGCAGGTCTCGGTAACTTTCAACTTTTTCCTTGTTTAAGAATCAACATCCTTTCTTCAAAGAGACCCATTAGTACCACGACCAGCCTTAATCATAATTCTATTCTTATATTCCTTCTTTATTCATTTATATCCACGGAAGGTCATGTGAAATGATTGATGTAGGCTCACTTGATTACTTCAAAAGCACCTTGTCAAATACATGGAGTAAGGGTCCAAATCTTACCATCTACACCCTCTCAGGTCCGGATTGAGCAATGGATAGTCTTACAAGTCTTATTGGAGGGGGCGAGCAGATTGTCACTGCCATGGATGGTCTACTTACATTGTATGATGTGGGGGTGGTGGTGGCAAACCAGAGTTTTGGGTACGAGCCAACATCCAAGCAGGAGTCGCAACTATCATTGCAATCACCAGGAAGGAGTACCACTATGCCTCACGGCTTGCCTCTAACACCTTAGTCCTCTAGCCGTGGAGATGTTTGGCCATCTTCATCATCAGTTTGATTGGCTATTTCAAGAGGTGGCACAAGGCTCATTATATAGAAGAGGCGTCTTGACTTTCTCTCGCCCACCATGCTTACCTCTTTTGTTGTATGAGGGTCTCCGTCACCCTGCAGGTGATTGCAGGCTCTAAGTCTTAATCAATGTGCAACTATAGTGTGAGCATCCCCCATCACTTTTGCCACACATGTCTTCGGAGGATCTATATCACCGTGCAGTTATAGGCTCCTAAGTGTTTTTTTTCTGGTTGGTTTCTCTTCTTAGTGTTTTGTTCTGTGTGGGTTCAGCTTTTGCTTAGGCTTCCCTTTGCCTTTTTGGCCCTTCTAGTGGAGTCTTGACCTCTTTTTGTATTTTTGCCCTTCAGGTGCGCCCAAATTCCTTTTCTCTTGTTCCTTTGGGGTATATATTTGGGCATGTTTGTTTTTCATCCAATGTACTCTGAAGTTATTTACTTGTAGTTTGAGGAATACAAAGTTCTGGTATGATAGTGGATTTTATATGATGGTACTTCTTTGTTAATTGTGGTGTAGATAGAAATTAAAATGATTGAGAACTTAAATTCATACCTAGACTATACTCGTATTTCTCTGAAAGTTAGATGGTCTGTGCTCTCTTTCCACTCTCTTATTATTTGGAGTGCCATCTCCTTGCTTATGGTTTTACCCCGATCTTAATAAACTTTCTAATTGATATCGTTGCATTTTAATTTTTGTAAGTTGTCTTCGCCTTATGTTCAACCACCTTTCATTCTGACTGCGAAGACATTTGTAAACTCGTACACGAGATCTCGTTAGCTTGGTACTATAGTTATGTAATAATCGTCTATTTGTCAAAAAACGAATATTCAACAAACGGATCCACCTAAACAGAACCATCTAATGTGGAAAAAAAATCACAAAAGGCCAACTACTACCTTATACTAGCTGAAAATGATTCAGAAATATTTGTATCTAGTTTTTCTCCTTAAATTTATATATTTTATTTATTGAGTTGAATTTAATACATAATTTATGCAAAATTTATGCTGTGGTTCTGTTAAGTTTTATGTACTGATTATTCAGAAATTATTCCAGTGAATCTTTTACTCATACGCGAGTGTATTTCTTTGTATAAAAAACAAACGAAAGATAAAGAAGCGTTATTCCTGGAAAAAAGTTTCAGCATCATATGTCCCCGATAAGTTGTCATTATAACCCCTTATTGAGGATTACTTTTAAAGTATATAAGTCGACTCCAATGAGTAAAATATCTGGCAGGGTATCTTTGCAAGCATTTTACAGAAGTTAATACATTCAGTTCGATTACCCGCTGTAAGATCACTATGTATTTCTTTGAAAGGCCAATTTAATAATAAATATTCTGAGGTCGACAGTTAGGGTTGAAATTGCACAATAAGACTTTTCTTTAGGAGGATGACAGGAGAAAGAGTTGGGACCTAAAGAGCCAAATACTAAACTGTAGTCAAAGAAACATTGCTATCTTTTAAGCAGTCCCAACTGTATGTTGTATGTAATGTACGAGACTGCATTTGTGAGAATAATGGATACCCAGCATCATAAGAGTCGAAGGATAGTCTAGTTCGATCAAACCACGGAGCTGGGGTGATTTCATCCCCGTTTCTAAAATAAGTGCAACGAAAAAGATGAAGGACGAACAGTAGTCTTCTCACTGTCTCAGAATCAAGGCACACTTCATGTAAAGAGACGAGAAAAATGGATTATGTATGGGTTCAAAGTTAGACGAGGAAACACAACATCCGTGACACTGTTGAGAAGCCAAATCGTGACTCAAAGGAGTGATGTGAATCGTGAAGGTAAAAAACAAAGATGATAGACGTGACTGCATCTTTAGTATTACAAATATTCCAGTTTTTACCTTCAGCAACTGGTTGGTTGATGCACAAGGTATAGTTTTCTCTTTATTTCTGAGCGAAGAAAAGATACCAAGCATACAAACTAAAGTGTTTTTAAAATGAGTGGAGTGAAAGAGGGAGACGTAAGAAGAGGAGATCTCCAAAGAAAGAACGAGATTTATGTGTTAACCGGATTAAGAGGGAACGTGTATACATGTTTGCATGCAGAACTGGTTGCTTCACATTTTTTTCAACCTTAATCTATACAGGACGAAAAATGGATGAAGCAAGGATTGCGGATCGAAGCACAAGCGCCTCCCGCGAAGTATGTGGGGTAGCGTGGTGGATTAAGACATCATTCAAACTATACGAGTTATCCATGGAAAGGTGCACGTGGGCAAGAAAACATTTGGAGTCACTTGTTGTAATTTCATTCACAATGTTCTATTCACTTGCTTTAATTTGAAAGTTAGGTGCCTTGATGCCTTGTGAGTCTCATTTCCAACCATTGCGTTTCAATGGCAAGTTAAATTTTTCGTCATTTATATCATCCTCAGAGCTACCTGTCCTGAGGACCATTAGAGTTTAGTTTATAGCAGTAATGGTAAAACGTAGTGAGAGTAGTAAACCGCCTCAACGTCGCTTCATCGTCTCCATCGTACGACATCCATTAGCTTTTCCCAAATTCTGGTCCGTGAGAGACTCTTTCTTGCATGGACTTAAGATCTCGTCGCATATTTTGGAAACCTAACTTCTCGACGCAAATGGAGCCATGCAACACGACGTAGATGGAGTAAAGTTGAGTTTACAACTTTATGTCTCACACGAGTTCCCAAAATATGGATGTGTCACCTGCAGAGATGAGAAGGACACGTAGTTCCTTTTGGAATGTCATCGACTCACGGCACTCAATATTTAGTGAGGACTGTAAGGTATCATGAAGATTCTTAGATTAATAACTGCAATGGGCTGCCTTCAACAATTTTCCCCTATTTCAGTGAACATTGCATGGGTATATATCGTTCCAGAATATATATATTGTGGGCGACTTTGTAGTTTGTTTATTTATTTTTAAGCAAAATTCTCAAACTGAACATTAAAAAATTTATTTGAAATTTTTATTGACATAACTCCTAAAGATTTTGTAAATTTCTAGTCGCGAAATGAGAGTGTTTCCTTGCCAAGGAGAAGGAATTGTGAAAAATACAGGCACCGTTTACTTTTTCACTTATCACTAAAATTTGGTAAAAATTGGAGTAATCTCCACCATCACTGGTTTACCTTATATAAAAGTTACACAAAAGAAGATTCAAAGAAGAAACACATGATGCGTTTTCCCTCCACATAAAGAGCGAATGTTATCAGAACACTGATTGAAGAGAAAGACATGTATATACCTGGGTTTGCAAAGCAGAGAACAATGAATATGATTGATCCATATAGTGTATCGTTTCGAGAAGGAAAAGCAAGGATTTATACAACACAGAACGAGAACCATGTTTGATGACACGTTTTGAACTCATAATATCGATGCAACAGTCTAAATGACCAAGGCCACCACGTGGAACTAATGTCATGGTAAGACAACCAGATTTTTCAGGATCCGTTATCTCATTCCTCATGAGAAGCTTTTTGGACCTTTTGAAGCATAAAGTGTACTCAGCAATCAACCTGTATATCTTTGTGAGTTTGAACTTTGTCATAGAATCTATACTACTACACCCCATCATATTAGGTGCTAGCAGATCAATTTGCTTACATGGATGAAGAAGATTCGTACGATTGATTTACTAGTACTGTTTGCACACATCTACAAATTTACGTGCTTAAATCCATCGTAGGAAAACAAATAAACGAGTTCAACAGGTTGAAAAGAAAAGTTTTTTGACGAACTACCTATCTTTAAGCTCACAGATGTTACACGCCAAGCTCTCAAAGCTGATAATGTCAGTCCCTAAACCTCCAGTTCCTCCAGCTGATATTGTCTTAGACTGAATAGTCTGATTCTAACGTTAAGACATACGTCTTTTGCAAAATAAAATAATACCTGTTTGACATCTCCCACAATATGGCAAGTACAAGCAATCCTAAAATTGCTCTAAACGTGGATTTGTCTAATTGGGTCGTGCTGAGAAAACGCCAAAGAATCGACTCCCACCAAAACTGAATGCGATCCCCTCTATTGGCACCGGATATTTAAAGCAGTAAAGCCTTCCTTCCAGTACTTTGACTATGTATAGCAATTTTGGAGGTCCATGTCACATGTCTCTCTATCTTTCTACTCCTTTATAGACTCCTGTGCTGGACTATCTGCGCTTGGTCATGTACACATGTACTAACCAGTCAAGAATAGAATTAAAGCATCATGCTTTTGAGTGTTTTTACCTGCCTCAGTATCTTAGTAGAAGATAACCGTTTTGGACTAGGATTGATTATCTATACAATACTTTACATAGCATAATCGTTTTTGTCCTCCATAAGACCTCGTCTATACTCTTCCTTTCCTAGGTAGCCGTTAATTTCATCCCTATGGTCAAATATTGTATCATTTCGTCATGTTATCCAGTGCAGGAAACCACTTTTCTGATGCTTCATCTTCTGTCTTGTGATTCGTCATTGATGTTATAACTCTCACCACGTCTTTTGTCTCCTCTTATATTGAATATCAAGTTCAAATCAGTACTGTTGACTAAGGAGTCAAATTTGTATGTTGACTAATTAGTCATAAAACTTCTCACAAAAGGTTAAGGTTTCAGGAGTTTCATGCTGATTCTTGCTGCCTCTTTTGTCCACATATCTGACTGATGTCACTTATGAAGACTCCGGTTTGGGAATTTGTCCTACAGATTCAAAGTCGATCCAGAATTCCCGGAGGGCCAATGCCTTGTAGAGCACCATCTGAATTGGAGGATTTTCTAGTGTGTACCAGAGGCTTTTAGTGAAGACTATTGATTTGGGCACTGCAAGTAAAAACATGTTTAGTAGAAGTATGGAACTTCTAGTAAAAACCTTGGCTAATTCTTCGGCTCCTCTGAGAGTCATATAAAAAGTTTGATTCCTTTAAATATACCTTAAAAATCACCCAAACTGATACAGTTACATTTTTGGAGTCCATGACTTTTGTGTAAATAGAGCAAGTATCCAACCGATAAGACACCACGCTTGCTGGCTTACGTACATAATTTTCCCAAGAATCTCGAAGCGTTACTGGTGACTAACAATGATTGGAAATCCTTGGCCATTAATATTAGACACTTTGTGAAAACTAAAAGAATTGACCATTCGAGTACGAAGACTTTAATCTTGAAGTATAGATTGAACAGTTCGCCTCTTTTGTGGACATGGTTACTATTATTCTAAGAAAGACTTGAAATCCTTGCACGCATGATAGCCAAGAGATTCCCTGAGGGGGTGTACACGTGGCGCGAAAAGGACAAGTCCAGGTCTGACCAGAGAAAAGTAAATAGTATTATGGTAAATAGTATTACGCTTATCAAATTTAGCTTGAAAGCCTTGATTTGATCAGATGTGCGTCATTGTTATGTTGGGCCCTGGAAGGTCCGACTATGGTTGCGTCCGGTACTGTATCCCTGGACGTGTACAGTAGATATCGTCCAGGGACTTGCGGCAAAGGTATACCGCTTTGCAGTTTCCGGTTACTATAGGCAACTTCTCGAAAACTACAGTTAGCTGGCGAGGTAGAGTTTCGGCTCTGTGGACACGATTGGCCGAGATGTGATATCATGCAACTTGGGATGAAGACTGGGTTGAATCTTAACTGTGGAACTGCAATTACGTTGGCATCTCCCTCAGCGGCTTGCGCCTAGCGAAAACCCACACGGGCGAGACCGGGACACAGTACAGTACACAGCCGTGATTTATTCCATCGGACCTTGCTACGGGTCCGTACTTTTGGCTCGTTAGGACATCCTCAAAACTTCCCACTCAGACCTTCGCCACAGGTCACCACCAGTTAACGAAACCAAATACCACTGGTGGTTTCTTGTGGAGCAAACTCTGGAATTAACTCCCATGTTTAACGACACGTTGGCAGGTTTGACCTTCTCGGCCGGTCGGAGAACCGGTGATGTTTAGTCCCATGCGTTTTGCTACGTACGGCGAAATGCCAATGACCTCACCAGGTCTGGGAATGGTAATGTCTCTCTCTTTTGTTCATTCTCTGGTACGGACGTGAGTCCGTCCCTGAATCCGTCCGTCCTTCCGTCCGTGAGCTTTAAAGAAATATTCGATTTTCGTGCATGGAATTCGTTCGAGGTCACGAGAGGGACGAGGTTATGTCCGTCAATGTTGCGGGGGAACGGAAGGAAGATTACAACAAGGCGGGGCAGTAGCAGATGGAAGAGAGCTTTGAAAGCATCTTTGATGGAGGGATGAGATGCGGAGGCGGAGGGAGGAGGGAGGGGGATTTGTGAGAAGTAAAATGACGTCGATTGCAGGCCAGAATCGGGCAGTAGTAGAACTGAGAGAGAAGTTTGTGCAGAGAAAGGAAGGAAACTTTGTAGTGTATCCGACAGGACATTAGAAATAACACAAAAGAATCGTCTGGGGCATGGCGAGGATTGCGGGTCCAGGAGGAGGAGGAGGAGGAGGAGGTGGTGGTGGTGGTGGTGGTGATGAGTGAGGACGGAAGGAGAAGGGATATTTGATTGAAAGTCGATGATGGAGAGTTTGCAAAGAAGCTATCGGATCTACTACTACCGGTAGAAGTAAGGAAGGGAGAAGAGAGAGAGAGAGCATTTGGCAGGCGGGCGAGCAGCGGTGTAGCAGCAGCACCTCGTTGGCACTTCTTCCTCGGAGCCCGGAGGGAGTGCTGGTGCTGCTTCGAGTGGGGTCCAGGGGGAAGGCCTGGGCTCCGAGAGAGAGGACGGAGAGTCCGAGAGGGAGGATGTGAAGAAGAAGAAGAAGAAGACAGGGAGGACAAGTGCGGTACAAGTTATGCAGAGGAGGGAGGGAGAGGATAGAGGGAGATGGATCAGGACAGGGAGGAGTAGTAGTACCGTAGTGGTGGTGCGGTGAGCATGCGTTTGTGCGATAGAGAGCGTGGTTCGGATGACAGTTTGGTGCAGCAAGAAATCGGATGGCTTCATGTGATGGATGGATGAATGGACGCTAATGCAAACAAGGGTTTGATGTGAAGGAAGGGCCTGCAGCAAGGTATTTATCGAAGTCCAATGTTGACTTAGTGTGACTCAAGTGGGCAGTGATAGCTGAAGTGACGTAGGGGTTGTAGACAGAAGTGGTCGGGAGACCGAGAGTGAAGTGAAGGAAAGGAAGATGTTCCTTTCAATAGGACGGATTAGGATTCTAGACGACGGGCAGGGAGATCTGAGAGAAGTTGAAGATCATCAGCAGGAAATAGTAGTGCCACAGGTTAAGATGCTCGCATTCCCGTACAAACCTGTCCCCATGCAGTCTATCTGTAGGCTGATCCAGGACATGCTTTCTTTCAGACGTAGCTGATCTTGACAATGCTAACAGCGCGAGAGGGTTGACCAACCCCGCTTGCTATTCGTATGGCAAAGTAGTCGTCTGTGAAACTAAACTTGGAGACTCGTCTTCCAAGTGGACTTTTCATGGTGCAACGGCAGGGGAGTTTATTTCAGGTCAGCAATGAAGCAAAGAGGAATATCATTGAACCAGGAAAGCACGGGTTTGGCTAGTAGGCGCTTTTAAGTTGTGCTCACCAAGATCCAAGATCACCGAAAGCCTGTCCTGTCCTTGTACGAGTAAAATGTATACTTCATGGGTGAGAAAGAATATGTCGTGACCTGAACATGAGAGATGCAGTGGTGTACAGAAATATGGTTACGAATTTAACACCCGTCCGAAAATAGTAGCTGAGACATTTGAGATTGCCCATGTGCAGTGATTGACGCAGACTCTAGAGTGTGAAGATTAAGGGGTGTGGCAGACCGAGACGTGGACGTGGTCGACAAATACCCGCTTGGGATGCCTAGGATGGGGAAAGGTATGTCAATTTCCATCTTCCTTTGATTATGTACGAATTTGCTCAGCAGAGTATGCCTGGATTTAGAGAAGATCGGGGCTGTGTGAAAATTATCTCTTTCCGGAAGGATACAGTCTAAAGCTATCAATCTTGCTCATGAGAGTCTAATGTTGATGTGACAATGGGAGGGCCTTCTGTCAAAAGTTAAGAACGGGAATAAGCTTAACTTCTTAAGCTAGACCATAGATCAGGATCGATAGTTATGATACAGATTTCCGTCGAACTCTCGGTGGTTATGAGTTAGTTGGATCACTATGTTATTTTGATCTGCTCTTTGAATGAGTTCTGTGTCACAGGTAATGGCGCAGTGGGGCTCGAAGTGAAGGGTATTTTGGTGCACTAGAGGTTGGGGTCTTGCAAGTGGCAATCCAGAGGACTACAACAAATTCTTCAACATGTGCTTCAGAGGAAGGGCTGTCATTCTCGCATTTTCAGTCACTCTTTTTGGGCTACTCGTTCGGTCGGATGGCCTCCACCCTGAAGGGGAATATCTTCTGGAGCTTAAAGAGGGTTTGGATGATCCTGATGACTACCTTAGTACCTGGAATGCATCGAATGTATTTCACTGTGAGTGGGAAGGGGTTAGCTGCGATGGAGATAGTCGTATATGGTCTCTGGACCTCTCCTCCAAAAATCTCTCAGGGAATATCTCGCCAGCAATAGGGTCCTTTAGTGCACTGAGAGTTCTCAACATGTCTTTCAACGGGATAGAAGGTCCTATTCCACGAAACATTGGGAATTGTTCAGAATTGGAGATTCTTGACCTCGGTGACAATCTACTCACTGGAAAAATTCCTGTTGAGATTGGTTACTTGTCAAACCTTCAGAGTTTATTCCTGATCAACAACTTTCTGGGAGGGTCAATACCGTCCTCCATTGTAAATCTCACCTTTCTATCCGAGGTTCTAATCTACTCAAATAACTTTAGCGGTCCTTTGCCTTCTTCTATAGGCAATCTTACCAGCTTGACAATTTTTCGAGCCGGGCAGAACTTTTTGACCGGACCGATCCCCCTCAGTATAGGTTATTGCAAGAATCTTACTTATCTTGGTCTTGCTCAAAATCTTATAGATGGAGTGATACCGAGAGAAATAGGCTGGTTGCAGAATCTCAGGAATCTTGCTTTGTGGAAGAACCTTCTTGTAGGCGGCATTCCTCCTGAGCTTGGAAGTTGTACCCACTTGAAGCTGTTGGCACTCTATGATAATGATCTCAGGGGTTCCATTCCTCGAGAGCTTGGCAAGCTCCAGCATTTGAAGAGTGTGTACTTGTACGCCAATAATTTGAACGGCAGCATACCTCGTGAGCTGGGTAACGTGACTTCAATGATTGAACTTGATCTGTCCGAAAACGATTTGACGGGCACCATTCCTGGAGAGCTGGGGAAAATTGTGGGCCTTAAACTACTATCGGTTTTCGAGAATCAGCTAGAAGGCCCAATTCCGAGTACTTTCACAACACTGGAGTTTCTCGCAGAACTCGATCTTTCTATGAACAAGCTCAACGGTTCCATACCTACCGAACTGCAGAATTTGACCGCGTTGGAGAAGCTGATATTGTTCGACAATGCATTCACTGGAGTGATACCCCCATTGCTTGGGAGCAGTAGGTCTTTGATGAACCTGGATCTTTCTGAGAACTACCTGCATGGATCCATACCAAATACCCTGTGTGACTCTGAAGCTCTGGAGTGGGCATACATGAGCTCAAACAGGTTGACAGGATTTGTGCCCAAAACATTGACTGGTTGCACGACCCTGAGGCGTCTAGTTCTCGAGGAAAACTTCCTTGTTGGACCGATACTGGTGGACGTCACCCACAACTCAGATATCATTGATCTGGAGCTCGGTAGTAATGGCTTTGAGGAGAGCATACCTGCAAATCTCAGCAACTGTCGGAATTTGAAAGTGCTCACGCTATCAAACAATAATTTCTACGGAGAGCTGCCAGAATCCCTTGGAGAGCTTACTCATCTGGCAGCTCTTAACGTCTCCAACAACAAATTGAATGGCAGTATCCCTTCAACCCTGGGCAATTGTACGAAGCTCCTACGGCTAGATCTAGGTGGCAATTTCTTCTCTGGCAGCATTCCCCCGGAGTTTGGTAGACTGACTTCATTGGAGCACCTTTCACTTGCAGATAATGTCATTACTGGTGAAATCCCACCTGCCATTAGTAGCTGCTTCCACTTGTCAATTCTGCACCTCGGTGGAAACAGATTATCTGGGACCATTCCCACGGAGCTTGGAAAAGTCGTTAGTTTACAGTATGCCCTCAATCTGAGCTGTAATCAACTATCTGGAACCATACCTCCTTCGCTCGGGAAGTTGGTCCTCTTGATGATCCTGGATTTGAGCTACAATGATCTTGGTGGAGAAATCCCTGCTGACTTGGGTCAGCTAACAGGTCTCACATTCCTTAATGTATCTTATAATCGATTGACAGGACCACTTCCCGGTGTGCCTGTTTTCCAGACTATGGCTGCTACCTCTTTCCTCGGAAACAAGGGTCTATGTGGAGGAAAGTTACCAGCCTGCATGGGAAGTAATGGGTTGTCTCCCCCACACACCCAAGCTTATATGTGGCAGGAGCCGAGTGTGTCAACAGGAGCGCTGGTTGGCATAATAGCCGCCGTCATTGGAGGAGCAGCCTTCATGATTGTTGCTGGCGCTTGGTGGTTTTGTAAGCACCCGGGTGTTTTGTTGCCACCTGAAGAAAAACCCCACTCCTCTCAGGTTTTTCACTATGCCTCAAGTGACGGTGCGTTTAGTGATTTTGCAAAAGGCTCACATAAGAAAGTGCGGGTACCTTAAGTGGAACTGGTGCATGTGGCACAGCATACAAGGTAGCCACATCAAGTAGTGAAACCTTTGCTGCCATGACTTCGTTAGCATCCATGTTGCTATGAGCCTCTTTGCAGCTTTGAGCGAGATACAACTTCGCAACTTCTGCGATGTCGCGGAGGTTAAGCTTTTGCATTATGGAAACGTACATACGCGGAGCGTGGTATAGCTTCTGGACATGGAAACCTGCATATATTGAGTTCATGGCTTCAGCGTCGCTGTTGGAGTAGCTTAAGATTGACCTACTCGCATCATAATTGCAAACTGCACGTCCTACAAGGGGATATTTTTCCAAAATAATATGCCGTTAGATGAAACACACGAGGCGCATGTCGGAGGCTATTCGACACAGCCGATTCGGGATTGAAGACGGCAGGTGCTGGCTACCTTGTGCCTGGTAAGTCCCTCCCAAATGCTCGATATTGCAGCTGCGTTGTCACAGCAGGTGACAGGGTCGATACCTTGTCAATTTCCTTGTGCTTCTGTACAAGTGAAGCGGCTTGTTTAGTATACAAATGAGCAAACACTTATAAGACCGCTTGAATGAAGCAGCCAGGTTTGCTACATAATAGATACCCTTGCCCATTCCACGATGTAACTAGAAGTAACATGTTTGCATGTCCCTCCTGTAGATTGCACTTAAGTTACACTCTGGGCCCGGTTGAGTCCTCCCAAGTGTGGACTCACATCTCGTCTGTTTTACTTCCAAATTATAAAAGCACTAGCCTTTCAAGAAGCTTTGACACCAAACCCATCTAGCAAAAAGTAGGAACACCGTACAGTTTTCTGCTTGAACCTAAATAAACTGTTAGGTCTTTCACATTATATCTGATAGTTACATGGCACTCATGAGTTTTCGAGCAGAAACTCAGGACGAGGAGTACTGACAATTGCTCAGCTACTTCGGCACTGCGTGAGGCACTGATGAAGTCGTTGGTGTTATCGTGGAGGTTTACTATGGCCGCCTTCTGCTTCCTTCAGTTGTTTAAGGTCTCTGGACTCCAGTGTCCATAGCGCTGGGTGTGATATACTTTATATATCCTGTCCTCTTACGCTTCGCTCTAGTTACCCTCTTACATTTCGACCCGTTTCTGCAGCCACATCCTTCGAGAATTCTTGTTTTGTCCCACTCCTCCATTCCCCTACTATTTCACTCCCTAGTCTTTTCCCTTCGATCTTTGACTGCTTCCTTTGACTGCTTCCTGCCTCAACCTCTAGTGTTTAGAGTGTTCCTACCCAACTCAGCCCACGTTCTTCATCTTCATCCACGCACTGCATCCTGGTGGGCTCTTACAACACGTTTCCTATTCCTCTCGCTTCATCCACGCACTGCACCCTGGTGGGCTCTTACAGCACGTTTCCTATTCCTCTCGCTATTGTTTGCATTGCTGCTCTCGATTTCACTTTCTTTACTTGCGGACTCTTACATCAAGCTTTCTATTCCTCGCTAACGTTGGCATTGCTACTCTCGATTTCACGTTCTTTACTGTCCATTGGCAATCCAGTATTCTCAATTTGTTGCACTTATGCCTTTGCTGCAGGTTACTTTCGATGCATTTTACATAAAAGCTTTAATACTACTCTAGCATTGTGATTCAAGTACATGTTGTTTATCGGATATGTGCACTTCATGAGTTCTGGATAACCCGTTCCCAGAACTGCTTCTGCTCTCATATACCAATATATCTGAGAGTTATCTACAGGACATAAGCGATGCTGGCACATGGGCCACCATTGAGTACTCAGATATATCTCCAATCCTCCATTCCCCAGCTAATTCCCTCCCTGTTATTTTTCCTTCGCTCTTTGCCTGATTCATGGTTCGACCTCCGGTTTCTACAGTGTTCCTACCCGACTCCAGCCTAAGTTTTAATTTTCATCGTTCACGCACTGCTTACTGGTGGTCAATTACATAACGTTTTATATTTCTCGCATTCGTTTGCATAGCTGTTATCGATTTCAAGTTGTTTACTTGTCCTTTAGAGATATGTTATTCTCAATTTGTTGCAATTATGCCTTTGCTTCAGGTTACATTCGATGCATTCTACATCTTGGATTTATCACTATTCTAGCATTGTGCATAAAGTACATCTTGGTTACCGATCATTTGCATTTCATGAGTTCTGGATCACCCGTTCCCAGAACGGTTTCTACTCTCATCTACCTATATCTCCACCACAAAAATCAGTCCGTCATATGGTTTGTATTTCCTGCTGGATGTTCAGCAAGACCATGTAGTTCATATTTTTTGGAATTTTGTATCTTTTTGTCGAGGAAAGCACTTCTGTAGTGGTTTAAATATGTATCATATTTGGATTACTTGGTGAGTGACCTAGCTGTACCCTGTGTATTAGTACCGCACGTTATCTTTATCTGTATCTCCTGAAGAGCTGGTCTTGTTGTTTTCATAGTGTCTTTGAATCAGTATCTAACTGGTGGACCACTTACATAACCTTGCAGATCAGCAGCACAAGATGTTTAGACATCCAGGAGCATTGGCAGGTTCACTGCCGACCAGTACATTGGGGGATAGCTATGAACTCCTTGAAGAAATTTAAAATCACTGGCACAACGATGAACCGATTTTTTCTTTGCCATAGTACTGTACTTCAAAGCATACGTGTGAAGGGGAAATTAGTAGATATATCGACTTCAATTTACTTTAGTTCATACCAACAATTTCTTCCCATCTAAAGCAATGATTCGAATCAGTATTTTGGCATTGCATTCCACATCGGGCTTGTACAGATCAATACCAAATCACATGTGTCGCTCCTTCCCATCACCTCTGTATATTCATTGATGAATCAACGTGTTGTAAGTTGATGCAGACTGATATGTGGTGTTATGGACTTGTAGCCCCCGTATGAAAATGTAATGACGAGAACCCACCCAGGAACTTCTCTCTGCGTTCGCAGGAATGCTCTTGCATTGCTTACTAGCCTAGTCCAAGGGTTTTGATCTACCTGCCAGGTCGGAACCTTGTTTAACAACCAGGATTTAGTTCCTTAATTTTCTACCATCTCAAGTTCGTCTTACCGGATAATCTATTTTCAGTTCTTCCGTTAAAGGTATTTCAGATCATGAATAAAATTATGGATTTGCTTGCCTAGTTAACATCTAAGAGCGAGAACGAGTTGGAAGTTCTATATGATTTTTTTATTGCAATAGGGAACTGGCTTGTTTGAGTAGAATTCCTGTGTGATGTTCGAGAACTCAAATATCTTCCCGAATGATGTCTATTTAGATGAGGAGTATGACAAAATATATAACATACACGTGCAATATTTGAAGTCAATTAGGGTATTAGTGTCTAAAGAAAAAATCTCGAAGGTTAAAAGTATGTTAATGGTGATCACCCATAGACAAAATTTTCTCCATGACTTTTCTATTTATTTGAATTTTTAAATTAAAAATTATTTATGTATTATATAGTTTATTATTCAAAATTATGTTAATTTTAGTTGTTATTCTCTGTTTAATTACATATAATATAATATAATATAATATATATATATATATGATTTAATGGTTTATTTAAGTATTTATAAATATATTAAACTCAAAATTACGTATTTAAATTTATTTTAAAATCTAATAATATGGTCTTGTTCACCGAACTTCACAATAGTCATAATTTATAATAATTTCTTGTAGATGAACCAGGTTTATATCCATTCGTTTTACATGATTTTATGTTTCAAGGTTTTCAATTTATTGCAAAATCTTCTTCGTCTCTTTGTTACCTTAGTTTTGCAATCAACGATTTTAGCAAAATGATATGCTTTCAAACAACACGAGACAAAACTAAAAAACTATTTAGTAATAACCACTAGTAACCAATAGCTGTTTTTCTAATTTCTTGATCTTTACTTGATGCACATATTAAACCAGTTTTGGATAAATTTATTAACCAAGTATCTAGATATCAACATGGTTGTTTTAATAGACCATCATACCGGAATTGATTATTGATATATGAATCTTATGTAAAATAATAAGAGCTTTGAAACAAACAAGAAAATCCAAATAGACAACCCCAACGTATTTGCCTCACAACTTTACAAACATTTAAGATGCAGACGTCCAATCTGAATGAATGCTCAACCCAAACTAAAGATGTCATCTCACAATATGATGGAAATCAGAGATGTTAAAGTCACAACAGAAATGGGGAGATTTTCAGCTTGCCATGAACTCTGTCTTACTGAACTGAATGAGAGACAGTGTTGCAATACCAGCAGCTTTAGAGCGCAAGAGGCCAAACATCCGTCACATCTCATCGATCCCAAGTCCAGAAATATACACACATTGAAGGACTTGTTGGCAGCAGGAAAGGGTAGCCAGCCAGTCAGTCAGTCAGTCAGTCAGTCAGTCAGTCAGCCAGCCAGCAGCATTCCCTGTCTCGTGCTTTTTATGGCCCGCAAGAATCTATCAGCTTCTGTTGCTCACCTGCCTGCTCACGCCAGGTCAATCAACCCCTCCTCTTGCCGGAAGACCAGGCCTGCTTAACTCAACTCGACTCAACTTGTTTGTCAACCGTTTCAGTTTCTGCTCACCCCCCCCCCCCCCCCCCCCCCCCGTTAGTTCTAGATAAGAAACTCCAGCAATCGGAGTATTGGATTCTTTCCACCAATCTTCGACGTAAGAATGTGCACCTTCTGGTAGGCGCTTTAGTCCTTACTCAAGCTTAGGCTACAACGAGAACGATTATCGGTGATCTACAGTTTTGTGAGGTGGATTCAGACGTGAGAGATCGATAGAAAGAGAAAATTGAGTCGTAGATCCTTAAGGCGTCCTGTGGACAATTGAAAAGTTCTTCGAATATGACACACGAGTACGAACTGGCACCAAAATCGTCAAACTCTCCGAGTCCACAAGTGAGAACAGGAAACAATCAAGGAGGACGAAATGGAGGTCCGGATTTAGTGTTCGTCATCGCGTTAACTCTATGGGACACTTTGTTTCTGGCGAAAATTTACTTCGCACTTCATGTGATTTACACCAAGTACACGAGGGGTATGGGGTTGAAGAAACGATGGATTCTTCTCCTCGTGGTCGTGATCGGACTCGGAGCAGGCCCTGTGATGGCCTTCACCGCCCTCACCAGCAACCACGTCGTTTACCTCCTTGGATTCGTCAGCGTTGTCTGCTTGCTCTTCCCCGTCCTGGCCTTCACAGTTGCCATCCTCGTTTGGAAGCTGTCGAAGGAAGGCTTCCCACCTCCCCCTTTACCCTGATTCCCATCAATCTGCATCTTTCTGCAGCGAGCAATCCACATAATTTGATCTACAGCTCATGACCGCCACGTAGAAACTCCCAATCATCATCCTCGTCGTCCACAATTTCTTTCTTAAGATACCGTAATGCCCAAATTCGGAAAATCTTCGAACTTCTTCCCTTGTACCACACCTTGTACTTATCAATGTATCAAGCTGAAGACACTATTGCGTTTCACAGAGCCGACTATCTGAAGAAGTACTGCTGCTTTTGACAGAATTGCCTATTTGGAAATCGTTTGGAGCCAGCCAGCCAGCCAGGTCCTGGCGGCGATCATTGTTCAAAACGATTTGAGTTTGTAAGCAGATGTTTGTGGTAAACACAGCAGCTTAACAGCCAGTCGTCCTTTTCACGACAAAACGAGCGGTATGTAGTGGATGGTGTCATCATCTCATGATGAAATATTTGATCTTGACAACATCATAATCGTTACGTAAAATCTTGTGTCACCTCGCCTGTGCAAGCTAGTTGGGTGACGAGATTGTGGAGCTCTTCTCCACGCTCAAAATTTACGGAAACCCAGAGAAGATGCCGGAAGGAGGGGAGCTGGAAGAAGTGTTTCTAAAAGCATGCGCCATGTGAGGACCAGATGGTGGTAAATATGGAGAGAGGAGAGCTCGGAATTTGGGAATCTGTCTGTTGTCCGAATGCACGGAACGGACGAGTTTCACTGATTGGGACGGAACAAATCAGCATCATATCTGCATTGAAACGGAGAAGACGTCACACGCGTAAATCCAGCACTACAATTGTATTCTCGCACGTTCAAGGTATATGAGCGATGGTACTGATTGGAGTAATGTCCGTTGTCGATCTACACGTGAAAGTACCTAAGATGACTTTCGAGAATTGGGCGAGCAGCTTCAAAACTCTCTCTTCAACGGTTCGGTTAATTATTTCTCACGTGGTGAGGTTTATTGCCCGACCTTGCAATTGCTCCCTGCTACCACGAAGAGAGTCTCAGGCGAACTATGTGCAGAAAGTATACAGTCTGTTCTCTTGGCCATAGGATTGTGACTTTTCTTTTGGATGCTGTTTCAGTTGGAGTACGAACATTCTTCATCGGAAAAGCTTGCTTCCTTCCTGTCATAGTCTAGGAGGATCCACCATGAACAGGTGGCAGCAATATATTTGCTCCGTCTGTTGCCTCAGAAGTCGACAGCGTACTGTTACGATGGTGGTGAATTAAATGCTGACAGGAAAATTCATCTCTGAACTCTGAAAGTAACATCAGATTACGTCCTCCAATGATCGGTCGAAACGCTCTATGAACATTTTCCCATGTGTTGTTGATGGGCAGAGGGTGAATCCCGGAGTGATGATGATGGCGAGTGTAGACGCAGAAGAAGAAGCTAAGCTAACGTTGCTACCTCCCCTCATTCTCGCGACTGATTGCCTTGAGAAACTGATAGCCTAGATAGCTTACTTCTAGATGAACGAATGCACGTCGAAGATTCTGAATACTTTTGCTGACATGACTGACATGTTTGGTGAGAAAGTATTTTGTCCAAGCCGTTCGACCGCCTAACCTCACCCAGCTCCAACTTGAGGATAATTCCAAACAGGTCCACAACCCCCAGATATATGTACCCATCGATCTTCAATTTCGGATGTTACACCTCCATGTAGTCAGACCTGATGGACATTGAGTTCACGATGTTCAAATTCTCGCTCAACGATAGCAGGAAACTGTCGAGACAAAACCATTCAATTGCACGAGCGGACACACCAGCAGCTTCATTCTACTACGGACCTCCACCAGAGAGAGAAAGCGAAACTTTATCCCCATCCCATTCCGATCAACGACCTCTCCAAGACCTCTTTCTAATCTCTCCACATTGCGTCTTCTGGGCCCCTAGAAGTTGCTGCAGCTCATCGGTTTCTTCTCAATTAACATGGCTGGCTGGCTGGCTGGCTGGCTCCCTTCATGGCTGACGACTGTTTGTTCTATTCTGATATGTTGGGAGAATGGACGATCGGAAGATGCCATTTCCAGTAAGATGCGAGCTAGCTGGCTGGCTGGCTGATTACAACTCTTCTTACAACTTAATCATCACCACCTCCTCACAATGTGACTTTTCGGGCCGGGATATCAGCAGATTCTCCACACCTCGGCTGATTTGTCGTGGTCTGTTAGGAAAATTCCCGGTAAGGACAAGCTATGGATATGCATCCACTGTATCGACGGTCAAGGACGCAACGATGACGACTTGATAGTATCACTGTTGCTGCTTGTCTCTGTCTTTGAAGCCAGGTGTGCCCATTGCCCACTGATTTGAGAGAGCGCGTCCAGGATATTGTTGCTTCGCTCACCAGATGTCGCCCGTATCATTTAATGCAGTGGAAACGACGACGATTCAATAGGTTTATACAATGCAGTTACAATTGCAGTAACTTCGATGCCTCGAAGTTAATGACTGCAGTAGTTGTTGTAGTTGTAGTAGTTAGTAAATGGAAGAGCGCTCATACACATGTGTGCTCAGCAAGCAGCAGCAGCAGCCATTCTATACAGACACGAATGGTTGCAATGGTAAATTCATCTGGATCAGTTCAATCCAAGGCAGTTCAATGTATGGGCATTTATGAGATCTGTTGTTTGCCACTCTGTTCTTGAGCGGCATTCATTTGGTTACAAGACACAATTCAATCAAGTGCAGCATTCATTTTCGTATGGGACACACCATACATGGAAGTGAAGGAAAGGGTGCTGCAATTTGTGACGCTCCAGATTTTTCATGGGCGGTAAAGACCACACGTGAAGTGGACATTGGAGGGTTGTGGACACTAATAACATGAAATATGAAATGGAGGCTGTGGGGGCGTGGTTAGATCATACTCGTGGGTAGATAACGACCCAAAAAGGTTTCCCACTTGCTTGATAGCGTTTGAGAGGCTCGTTACTGCAAATGAGCGAGAAGGAGGATGAAGTGACATAGTGGTCATCTACTGACGTGTATAACAAACAGAAGTATGATTGCGATTACCGCAGCACATGAGATTGGTGATTGCACTGATTAAACACTTCAAGATTCGTGAACATCTGATTGTGGATAAGTCCGCTCCAGTACAGTAGTTACAGTGAGTGAGTACCGGAGGCACTGCTAGTACCCGGGAAAAGCAGACTGGAGCGCTACCTTTTGAGATTGCTGGCCGGAGTAATGGTAGGGAGCAGGCCGGGGAGTAATGGTAGGGAGCAATCAAGCTTCAGAAAGCTGTCGAAGGATTGCTGTCGTGGGATTGATTCAATTGTAGCATGGTACAAAGAGCAGGCAGCAGCAGCAGCAGCAGCAGGGTGTTTGAGTCTGTACATTCATAGTAATAATGGAGAGTGAGAATCCAAGTCCTGTTGTTCGTACAGCTGTGTCAGGCAGCACCAATTTGAAATTTCAAAAATTCACACATCTCATCGAAATGAACTTTTGGAACTTGCAAATGTGGGTGGTGAGAACTTCGCCGTCAGTGAATTTGAGGTTTCGGAGGTGCAATGTCACGTACACTAGCTACTTTGCAAGTTCCGCCATGGGCCATCTCACGAATAGTCATGAAAAGCACTGTTGTTATTATCTATAATATTGAATTAAAGAGAGGAAAGACTCCAGATTTTTAGGAGAAAAAGTGACTAGCACAAGGGTATGGAACGGGGAGAGAAGAGTGAAGTATGCTCGATTACAATGTGCATTCACAAAGGATTGAAGCCCAAGGGACTTGAAGGCTATAAAATGAAGTCTCGCATGATCTACAACAAACGGTTTCACAATATTTACTGCAACTGTACCTGCTGACAAGCACGATATCTCTCGATTGTAGGGAAGAATCTATGACGATTCTCTTACAATAAATTCAAACCTACAAAGACTGCTTCCCTTACGTCCCCAGTTGACGGCTACGGAATCACGATTGAGACGAGACGATCTGATCCTTAATTTACTGAACTATGGATGGGAGGGGCCCAGTCCATCGCTGGACATTGAAAGCCCAACAGCAAACAACAAGCTACGAAGTAGTTTATGGATGGTCTCAATACCTAATTCAGAATTCCTCTAGCAGGCTCCATAGAGCTTACACAAAGAGGTTCTTCTTGCTAGTGAAGAGATCCTCAGTTTCGAGAAACGAACACCGAAGATCACAAAATCACCAAAAAACTGTCCACAGGACGAACCTGAGGAGGAATCATCAGCGCATTCTCTCCATTCGGCTAGTTCCTTAGAAGAGATGAGATGGACAAAATCCCTACACAAACTGCCTGAGAATAGAACCGAACCGAACCGAACCGCGAACCCATTAACCACCTATCAAAATACTAGAAAGGCATCGCCGATAAGCCATCGTTTCTGGCGTACAAGCACCTCTCTAATCTCCAAAGCAGCAACCACATGACGTTCTTCTTCCTGTTTGAGAGGATTTGTCAACTCGGTGTAGAAACATGTCAAAATCACAGACAGGCGGCTGGGCTGAACCAGCGGTAGAAGATCGGGAGGAAAACTCTTCCCCGTCCGCCCATGGTAGTCTGGGACTTCGCAGAAGATTGTGTAGTCGAATGTGGGCTGTGTGAATTCTCTCATCCGGAGCTTCTCGTGCGTTTTCTTGTCCATCCACCACCCTCATTGAAAACTTGCTCATTGCCTTGCAGCCACATAATTCTCAAAATTGTAAGTTCACCTCTTCACGTTCCCAGTGGAGTACCGAAATCTAGCTCTCCAAGTCTGATCCACTTCTCCCATTGGGTTTTCTTGAATTAAAGAAGAACTTGCTGTTGGCTGGGTTAAAGTGTACATACTTCGATTTCCAGAAAGAATCTCCCACGCGAGCACAAGAAACCCGATCAGCTCACGTGTGACTTTCCCACTCTTTGCCTGCTCGCCTTGTAGGAGCTCCCAAGCTCTCTCGAGGCATGCAATTTCGTCCCCTGTCAGCTTCCCACACCTCCCGAGCTCAATCTGAAGTGATTTCCAGTCCCTGACAAGACACGAAACCTCGTTGGTGGTGATCTCCCCACATTCACCTTGGAGAATCTGCACATGTTTCAAGATAGGAGAAGCCAATTATTTCCAGACGTAATTCAGCATCCATATTCCAAGAATTCGCTGCCAGAATTGATTCTTTCAGGGATCTGAAATCCTGACATGATTCGTTTAGAACAAAAGATCCACAGATGCCCACAGCGTCTATACAACTTTGAGACATAGGACAGCGATTGAAAATCATAACGAAAATGATGATGACATACTCAGGAAATAACGCAGTGCAACTGGGATCTTACATGTTGCACGAGCTGTGGCGACTGGCGGAAGGTCATCTGGCAGAAGCTATTGAAGCAGTGGACTTCCTCACCCTCGTAGACTTTGGGATTCTTGTGGCCTTGCCACACGGACTCTGGCTGCTGATGTTGTTGTTGCTGCTGATATGGTTGTTGTTGTTGCTGCGACTGCTGCTGTTGATTCTGCTGCCCTTGCCAAGACCCTAAGTACATATCCCGTACTCGACAATGAAAATTCGTCTGGTTTTGCTGGAGCTTTACATGGGATTGGGAGTGTTGACCAGGTTGATCTGAAACAGATGCCGCGTAGGAAGGAGTCCCAGAACTGTAATAATCGCTTCGTTGCTGCTGCTGCTGCTGCTGCTGTTGCTGCTGAGGATGGGGATAGCCAGAGTTCCCGTAGTAATTCATGATTCTTCGATCCGGAACAGAAGTGAGGAGTAGGTTCCGTAGCGGGTCTCTAGAGGATGGAACTCCTGGAAAATTCTACCTTCGGCACTCCACTCAAGCGCTCACTCCTCTCTAGGGGGCTTCAGCTTATCCAAGGTTGCTAAACAACAACAGCAGCTTGTTGGCTGACCTGACCTGCCCTGGAATCTAGTGAGCGATATGAAGTTGTGGAGGATTACATGTTTTGGATCAATAAAGCCAAGGCAGGCCATTTTCTATATTTTGCAAGACGACTACTACTGCGTAGTGGTTCCAGCCGCAGCAGAGCAGAACAGCAGTAAGTAATGAACTTTCAGTGCACTACAGTGGTCAATAAAGAATATCAGTTCATGGTCCGTGGTACATCTGCAGAAGGTGTTATGTTTCTCACCGGCGAGTCGCCTTTCCAGCCGTCTTCAGTGCATTTCTTCGGTATTCGTAATAAATACCTCCTTCTACCGCGCCGATTTTTAGAAGCAACTCCGTCTGGAAGGCAAACACCCACCCATCTTATGTTATGTGGTACATGCACAGTTATCTGGCAAAAGGAAAAATTCTTCGGCATCCACCAGTTGAACCAGGGGAAAGGCGGGACGATTGGACACCACCATAAAGTGTCTTTGTTAGCACGAGTTTTTAGCCGGACTTTCTGCGAGCCGAATTAATGCTTGGTGGACAAGTCGCTAGTTCCTACCTGCGACCTGCATTCAATGCCCTGCCCCATTCAATTCATTTCAATTTCCTTCTTTGCAATTCAATAGCAGTTACAGCACCCCCCCTGTATCTCTCTTCTATGCATCTATGTTTGCAATTCATTAGCAGTTGCAGCACCCTATCTATCTCTCTTCTATGCATCTATGTATTTACTCACCATCGGCCCAAAAATACCGCTGCTAAATTGTATAGTTAGTGAGGTTAACACCTTCACAGTTCAATCAGTTAGTCCTTGCTACTGTTACACTAGCATTGATAAATTCTAACCACACTGGATAGTGAAAATTCTAGAAATTGGGTAGGGTACAGTAGTATGCCGTTTTCGCCCAGCGATAGGATTAGTGTACTCGGTCCTATTGCAGGGCGAAAACGGAATAGGGTAAGGGTTTGTTGGCCCCAGGCTGGTTCCATTAAAGGCGTGAGACAATGAAATCTTGGGGAAGGGACGTTATAGATAGTTACTTTGATCGAAACCCACCAAGGATAGATGTCAGTAGCCGGAAATGTCAGGAGCAGAATGTGTTCAAGCTCATCGCGAAACATTTAATATCAATCCTTCAGCCGTCAGATAACTTATAAGGGGCTGGGGAAGGGAGGGGGGACTGGATGGGACCGCGTTTTGTCCATCATTGAGCTTGTCATGTTAACAACCAATGCAGCAAACAAAATACCGTAGCTGATTTCCCGGATAGATTCCAAGCAGCCATGAAGTGAAATCATCCCAAACAGCCCCAGGATGTAGCGTGGTGTCCAGTGTTGTAGAAGATAGATGTGGGAGAGAACAGAAGTGCAAAAGACAGAAGAGATCAGAAGAACATTTGTCTACAGGTACAGGCAGATTGTTGGATATTCGTAACAATTCTCTCCGACCAATAGGTTCATACAAGGAAAATGATATGTATTTTCTTGACATGAGCTGCTTGCTACTGCTGTGGTCAGGAGACAACAGAATGAACCAATTAGTTCAAGCTCCTGTAAATTACAATCATGTAACGGTTGCTGCTGGATATCCATAGTGTAATTAACTTCACTTCTCTATTGACTTTCTGACAAAGCCCTTCAAGTAAACAAAAATTACCGTTCTCAATTAGAACGGCCTCCACAGTAGGTAGGAGTCCAATTTTGATGGGGTGGTAGGCCACGCTTGCATATCGTACTGTTGGGGCTGTGCTGTGTGACTTGTGGCTTCTTCTTCCTTCTTCTTCACTCACTATTCGAGGAGCTGATGAGAAACCGGTTGTCTGGTACATGGTGTGTTCATTCCATAGGAAATGCGGAGGCCTTACAGATCAATTTTCTGCGGATCAAATCTCGTCTTCTAAGTCTGAAATGAGTTTATCATCTCCCTCCACAAACGGCAGTAAGCTTAATCACCTGGTCCGTTTTTTCTCATGACACCCCGAAAAAATGCGTGTGCAAACTCCTCACACAGAATTATGCGTGAGTTTTGGTGATCAGGGATGAATCCTTCAAAAACTCGGGAGTCATCCAAGTCCCCTTCACCTTCTTGACTGTGTGTGTAGAGGCTGCAACGAAGTGCAAGATCGTTAGACATCTGAATATGGATCAATACAATCACAGGACTACTTTCACCAGTATCTCTACGTTCGTAGCGGAATTTCCTCCAAATTAGGTGCTTAACAAGTATTCAATCACGAGGGTCTATCTGTGGCGGGAAGAGAACTAAACACTGCGTCGTGTTCTGAGCCGATGCCCGCTTTGTAACATGTCCTGGTGTTAATAGCAGGTGCAGTACCCGCAATGATCCCGTCCGCCAAGAAAATGCGGTTGGGAATGTCCACACAAGTCACTTGGGGAACAATTTCGGTACTTCTTGTAATCCACAGCCAAAAATCCACCTTCAGCAGCATCGAGTGTCGTCCTCATGAGTCTGGCAGTTCAGAACAAAATCGAATCAGTGGGTGAAGATTTCCACTGACTAAAGTGGTACGTACTTCAGTCGGACACTCTCATCCCCTGACACTTTTGCAGAGCCTCCCTTCGACTCAGATAATCCTCAGATTGGAAGTTTCAAGTGAACTCCAATCAAATGGCGCAAAACGGTCGCCTGTAAGTGGAATTGACTAACCTACATTCGTACACTCGGGAAAATCCGGCTACAGTAAAACTGACTACAACCAGAGAACATCATACATTGACTGATATGTGCTATTTAATTAGAACAGAACGAGAGTTAGAACGTCGTGGCGACTGAACACATTGCTTAGGGTGTGTGGGTTGACACACCTTGATTGACGATCGTTGGTCCAGTAGTCGGCTCGAGGTAGAACCGTGAATTGAAGATTAAACAGTGTTCTCTGCTGCGTCTGCCATGAACTCTGCCCGAAAAAAGCCGGAAGAAGCGCAATTTAGCGAAACAAAGAACAGCAGCCGATAAGGATCATTCACCATCATCGTCAAGCAGAGGATCATATTAGTAGCAGCGGCAGCAGCTTTGACATGTCAAACGTGCAGTATATCAAAGCAAGTAAATGTTTTCTCTCTCAACAGGTTATTATCCTCCTCCTCATCCTCCGGGACTATTAACAACAACCAAATCCCTCTCTTCCTTTCGTCTATTCCTAAATGCGATTGAGCTGCTACAGTGCTCCACGGTCGTCAGCGTTCTTACATTCCTCATCATCTCCGCTGCGCTGTCTGTCGAGCCTAACCGCTCCATCCCTCGCCTCCCCTCCCTCACTAAATTCAGATACATCACTTAATTCGATGAACCTCACCTCACCTCAGCCTCGACAGTCCGTCTACAGCATTTCTCCTGCCGCGCCACACCATGCGTTACTCCCAACTCCTCCTCCTCGGTCAATCAATCATAACCTCTGAACAACC